>CM066032.1:525091831-525691831 GCA_033557465.1 Ichthyophis bannanicus
AGAAAGAGGAGAAGAGAAAAAAAAAAAAGGAAAAGAGAAGAAAAAGGGAAGGAGAGAAAAGGAAGATAAAAAAAGAAAAAAAAGGAGAAAAAAAAAAGAGAAAAGAGGAGAGAAAGAGAAGTAGAAGAGAATGCTAGAATAGAGAAGAAGAGAAGAAGAAAGAGAGAAAAGTTAAAGATAAAAAAAAAATAAAGAGAAAGAAAAAAAAGAGATTAGAAAAGAAAAAAAAAAAAGAGGAAAAGAAAAAAAAAGAAAAGAAAAAATTGAAGAAGAAAGAAAAAAGGAGAGAAAAAAAAAAGATAGAAAGAAAGGAAAGAAAAGAAAAAGAAGGAGAAAAGAAGGAAAAAAAAGAAGAGAAAGAGATAAAAAAAAATAGAGTGGAGAGAAAGAAAAAGAAGCTCAAATGAAGCAGAAGCTTTTGTAAGAAAGAAGGAAAAAAAAAAAGAGAAGAAAAAAAAAAGTCAAGGAAAGAAGAATAAAAATAAAGAAGGAAGGAAGAGGAAAAGAAGAAAGAAAAAAAAAGAAATACAAGAAGAAGAAAAAAAAAAAGAAAGAAAAAAGAAGAAAACAGAAAAGAGAAGAACACCTAAGACGCGAAGAAAGAGAAGAAAAAGTAGGAGGGGACGAGGAAAGAGATGAAACGAAAGAAGAGGATAGAAAAGTAAAAGTACAAAGAAACTAACGAAAAAAGACCAGAAAAAAAAAAGAAAGAAAATAAGAAGAACGAAAACGAAAAGCAGGTGGAGAAAGAAAAGAAGAACAAAGAAAAGAAAAGAAAGAAGAATAGAGAGAAAGATGAAAGAAGAAGAATCAGGAGAAAAAAAAAAGAAAAAGAAGAAGAAAAAAAGAGGGTTAAAGGAAGGGAAAAATAACAGAAAGGAAAAAGTAGATGGAAAAAAAAAGAAAAACAGATGAAACAAAGAAAGCATAACAGGAGAAGAAAGACAAAGTGAAGAGGAGAGAAGGTGAAAAGAAAGTGTAAAGAAGATGGAGAGGGAGAGGGAGAACAATAGAAAAAGGATTAAGGGAAAAAAGAACCAGAAAAAAGGGCTAGAGAAGTAGGTAGGAGAGAGGAGGAGAAGATAGAAAGAAAAAGTATGGGAAGAAAAGGAAAAAGAAGAAAAAAAGAAAAAGGGAAAGAGAAGAAGAGAAGGAAAAGAAAAAAAAAAAGAAGGAAGAGTAAAGCAGAAAAATGAAACGGAAAAAAAGAAAGAAAAGTAAAGTTAAAGAGAGGTGTTAGATAAGAAGAAGAAGTAGGAAAAATAGAAACCAGAAGAAGGAAAAGAGAAAAAACCAAAAGGCAAGGGAGAGTGAAAAGAAAGAAAGAAAGAAGCAACAAATCAGAGAAAAAAAGAGGAGGGGGAGGATAGGCGGAGAGACAGAAGGAAAAAGAAATAAGAGGAACTAAGAAAGGAGGAGAAAGAAAGCAGACAGGACAGGAAGAAGTAGACGATACAAAAAGAACAAAGAAGAAATAGAAAAAGAAATAGAAGAGGGGAAGATAAGGATATAGCAACAAAAAACGAAAGAATAAAGACAAGGAAAGAATAGAGAGAAGAAAAGAGAAAGAAAAAAAAAAGCGAAAGACGAAAAGACCAGGACCAAAAAACTGATAGAAAGAACACGAACGGGCGAAAACGAAAGAAGAAACAAGAGAAGAGAAAAAGAGCAAGAAAAAGAGAAACCAAATTAGAGAAGAAAGAGAGATAGGGAAAGAGGAAAAGGTGAGAAAAAAAAAAAAAAAAGTGATAGAGAGAAAAGAAAGAATGAAGTAGAGAAAGAAGAGTAAAGAGAAGAAAAGGAGAGAGAAGTAAGGGAAGAAGAAAGAAGAAGAGGCAAAAAGGCAGAAGAAAAGAAGAAAGAGGAAGAAAAGAAGAAAGAAAGGAGTTAGAAGGTAAAGACGAGAACTAAGGAAGAGACGAAAAAACAAAGGGGAAAGGAAAGCAAGAGTTAGAAAAAAAAGAAACGAAGAGAAAGAGAAGAGAGAAGAAGGGAAAAAAAAGAAAAAGAAGAAGATGAAAATGAAGTAAAGAGGAAAAAAAAGAGAAGAAAAAGATAAAATAAAAAGTTAGAAAGAAGGAAGAAGAGGGAAGAAAAATAAGTTGAAAAGAAGAGAAGAGAAAAGGGGAAGGAAGAAAAAGGGAAGAAGAGGAAGGTAAAGAGAAAAAAGAAGAAGGAGAAGACAAGAGAAATCAGAGAAAATGAGAGTAGAAATGAGAAGAGAAGGGGAGTCATAAAAACAGAAGAGAAGAAGGAAAAAAAGAAAGGAGAAGAAGAAAGAAGAAGAAAAGAAGAGAGAAAGAAGAGAAAGAAAAAGGGAAGACACGACACACCAAAAAAAAGCAGAAAGAAGAAAGAAAAGAAGGAGAGGGAGAGGGAAGGAAAAAAAAGAAAAAAGGAAAGAGAAAGAGAAAGAGAAGTAAGTAAAAGAGAAAAGAAAGCAAACGAGAGACAAACAAAGTAAGATAGAGGAAGGAAAAAAAAGGAGAACAGATAGAAAAAAAGAGGAAAAAGAAAGAAGGAAAGAAAGAAGAAGAAGAACGAAAGAAGAAAAAACGAAAAAAAAGAAAGGGGAGAAGAAGATTATAAAGAGAAGGAGAGGTTAGAAAAGGAGAGAAAAAGAAGAAGAAAAAATGTAAGAGAAAAAAGGGAAAAAAGATGAGAAAAAGAAAAGAAGAGGAGGTGGGGAGAAAGAAGATAAAGAAAGTAGAAGAAGAAGAAGGAAAGTGTGAGGGAAGAGAAAAAAAAAGAAGAAGGTACTAAAGAAGAAGAAGAAAGGGAAAAGAGATACGAAAAAAAAAAAAGAAAAGAAGAGAAAGAAAAAAGATGAAGGAAAAGAGTTAGCAACATAAGAAAAAGAGAAGGAAAGAAAAAAAGAAAAGAGAAAAAGAAAGAAGAAAAGAAAGAAGAAAGGAAAGCAAGAAGAGACAAAAAAAGAAAAAAAAGAGAGAAAAGAGAAAAAAGAAGAAGAGAAGAAAGAAGGAAAAAGAAGAGAAAGAAATAGAAAGAAAAAAGAAGAAGTAAGGGATCTTAGGAAAAGGTAAAAAAAAGATAAAAGAAAGAAAATGAAAGAAAGAGAGGAGAAGGAAGAAGGCAGAAAGAAAGAGGAAAGGAAAGAGAAGAAGAAAAGAAAGGCAGGGGAAGAAAAAAAGAAAAAGAGGGGGAGATGAGGAGAGAGAAAGTCAAAAAGGAAGAAAAGAAAAGAGGAGAAAAGAAGGGTTTAGAACGAAGAAGGTTTTTTTGAAAAAGAAGAAAAGAGAAGAAAAAAGAGAAAGAGAGGCGGAAGAAGAAAAAAGAAAAGGAAAGGAAATGAGAAGGAAAGAAAAAAGAGAAAAGAAAGGAAAGAAAGAAGGGGGGAAAAATAAAAGAGAGAAACAAAAAGAGAAAGAAAAGAGAAGAGGAAAGAGAGAAGAAAAAGAAAAAAAGGGGTAAAGGGGAGCAAAAGACAGAAAGCAGGAAGAACAAAAGGGAAACGAGTAATAAGAAATGAGTAGGGGAGTTAGAGTAAGAAGGAAGGAGAGAAAAAAGAAAAAGAAAAACGAAAGAAGAAGAAGGTGAAGAAAAAAAAAAAAAAAAAGAAAGATAAAGAAAAGGAAGAAGAAAGACAAGAAGCGGAAAAAATTGAAAAAAAGAAGAAAAAAAGAAGAAAGAGAAAAGAAAAAAAAAAAAAAAAAAGAAAAAGAAAAGAGAAGAGGGAAGAAAAAAGAAGAAGAACAAAAAAGAAACAAAAAGGAAAAAAAGAGAAAAAAGAAAGAAAGAAAAGAAATAAAATGAAAGAAGATAAAAAAAAAAGAAGAAAAGAAAAAAGGAAGAGAGAAATAGGTGTGAAAGGGGAGTAGAAAAAAAAGAAAAAAAGTAGAAAAGTTAAGTAGAAAAAAGAAGAAGAAGAGAAGAGAAAAGAAGAAGAGGAAAGAAGAAGAATTTTTAGAAAGAACAAAAAAAGGAAAAAGAACAGAAGAAGAGAAAAAGGAAAGGTGGAGTTAAAGGAGAAGAAAAAAAAGGAGGAGAAGAGAGAACGCGGAAGAAGAAGAAAAAAAAAAAGAACGAGAAACAACCGGATAGAAGGGAAAGAAAAAAGAAAGACAAGGAAAAAGGGACGAAGAGAGAAAAAGAAAGAGAAAAGAGATAGCAAACAAGGAGAGAGAAAAAAGCAAAAGAAAGAGGAAGAAGAAGGAGAGTGAGGGCGGGAAAAAAAAAGGGACAAACAGAAGGGGAGAGAGAAAGGAAGAAAAAAGAACAAGGAATTTTGGTAAAGAAAAAAGAACTCAAAGGAGAATAGGAGAAGACAGAAACGAGGGGAAAGGGAAAGAAGTAGAACATAAAAAAAAATTGCGAAGAACAAGATAAGAAAATTAGGGGAAAGAAAAAGTTAAAGAAGAAAGAAGAAAAGAAAGAGAAGGAGAAAGAGTATGAAAAAGAAGAGAAAAAAGAAGAGGAAGGAAAGAAAAAAAAAGAAGAAAAGAAAGCCAAAGAAAGAAAAGCGACACCCCCCAAAATAACGAGAACAAAGAAAAAAAGAAAAGAGAGTTATAGGACAAGAAAGGGCACATGAAGAAAAAAAATAGAAGACAAGAAAAAAGGAAAAGAAGGAGAGAAAGAATAGGAAAAAAAGAAAAAAAAGAAAGAAAGGGAGAGAAGAAAGAAAAAGATAAGAACACAAAAAGAAAGGAGAGAAAGAATTTAAGAGAAAACAGAGAAAAAGAAAGAAAAAAAGAAGACTAGAGAGAAAAAGTGAAAAGAAATAGAAAAGAAGACAAAGGAAAGAGAGATAAATAGAGTTCGAAGAAAGAGGCAGAGAGAAGAAAAAGAAAAAAAAGAAGAATAAAGTAAAAATAAAAAGAAAGAAAAGAGAAGAAGAAACGATAAAGGAAAACAAGTTCGATTAAGAAGGTGTAAAAGATGAACGAAAAAAAAAAAGAAAGAAAATAGAAAAGCAGAAAAAGGCAAAAAAAAAGCAAAAAAGAAAAGAAAGCAAGACAGAGAAAAAAATGAGAAAAAGAAAAAGAGAGGACAAAGAGAGAGTTAGAAAGAAAGAAAGGGAAAGAAAAAAAAAGAAGCAAGAGAAAAAGAGAAAAAAAGTCTGTAAAAAGTTAAGAGAAAAAAAAGAAAAGAAGAAGAACCGCTCCAAGAGAAGAAAGAACAACGGAAGAGAAAGAAAAATAAAAAAGAAAAGAAAGGTTAGATTAAGGACAGAAGAAGAAGAAAAAAAGAGAACACAAAGAGAAAAAGAGAAAAAGCTATAAAAAGAAAAAAGTTTTTGAGAGAACAAGGAAAGAAAAAAGAAAAGCCGAAGATTAAGATACCAATTTAGTAGAAAAAGATGAAGGAACAAAAGGAGAAGAAAAAGAGAAGAAGAGGAGGTAAAGAAAAGAGACGAAAAGAGAATGAAGAAAGGAAAGAACAAAGTAAAGGCAAGAAAAAGAAAAAAGGAAAAAAAAAAAAACAAGAAACCGCAAGCAGAGAAAGAAAAAAAAGAGAGAGAGCCACAAAAGATAAACAAACGAGAAAAACAGAAGAAAAAAAAAGAGAAGACAGAAAAGAGCCCCAAAGAAAAGAAACGAACCGCGCCAAAAGTTTTTAGAGATTACAATAGAAGAAAGAAGCTAGAAGAAGGACAAAGAATAGTCAAGCGCAGAATAGAGAAAGCGTAACAAAGAGGAAAGTAGAGATAGGAGAGTTTAAAGAGAGAGATAAAAGAAAAAAAAGAGAAGAAGGGAGAAGAAGAAAAAAAAAAATCTTAGACAAAGAGAAAAGAAGTAAAAAAGTAGAAGAAGAAAGGTAAAAAGAAAGGAAGTAAAAAAAAAAGTTAGCAGAAAGGAAAAAAAAAGATAAGCAGAGAAAAAGAGAGAAAGAAAGAAAAGTGAAAGAAGAAAGTGCAAAAAAAGGAAGACAGATTTTATTTAAAGAGGAAAAAAAAGATAACGAGAAAGAAACAAAGAGGGGGGAGGTAAGAGAGAAAGCGAAAAACAGAGTAAAACGAAATAGAAGAAAAAAAACAAAGAAAAAGTAGAGAAAGAAAAGAACAAAGGAAGAAATGAAGAAAAAGGAGAAAAGAAAGAAAAGAAAAAGAAAAGAAAGAGCAAAAAAAGAAAAAGAAAAGAAAAAAGAAAGAAGAAAAAGTAGCAGCAGACAAGAGAAAAGGGAAGGAAAAAAGAAGAAAAGAAGAAGGGAAAAGGGAAGAAAAAAAAAGGGAAAAGAAAGAAAAAGAGCGAGGAGGGAAGAAAAGAGGCAGGGGAAAAGCAATAAAGAGAAAGAAGAAGAACGAAGACAAAAAAAAGAGGAGGGGGAAAGAAAAAAAAAAAGAAGAGAAGAAGAAAAGAAAGAAAAAAAAAGAAAGAGAAGAAAGGAAAAAGAAAAAAAGAGGAAAAAAAAAAAGAAAGGAGAGAAGAGGGAATTTAAGAAGAAAGAAAAAAGAGAAAAAAAGAAGAGAAGAGAAAGTTAAGACAGAGTAGAAAAGAAAAGAAAGAAAAAAAGAAGAACAAAAGGTTAACAAAGGAAAAGAAAAAAGAAAATTTAATTAAGAATAAAAATAGAAGATAGAAAAGAAGAGAAAAAGACAGAAGAACAAAGAGATAAGTAATAAAAAAAAGAAGAAAGAGGAGAAGAAAAAGGAGAGGAGGAAAGAAAAAAAGAAAAGAAAAGAAAAAGAGGAAAAAGAGTAATTAAGAAAAGGGAAAAGAAAAGACAAAGAAGAAAAAGGAGAAGGGAGGCAATAAAAAGAGAAAAAGAGAAAGAAAAGAAGAGAAGAGAAGAGAGCAAAGCAGAAAAGAGTTAAAGAAGAGGAAAGAAAGGAGAAAGAAAAGAAGTAAAAATAGAAAGTGAGAATTAAGAAAAAGAAGGTAAAAAAAAATAAACAAAGAAAAAAACGAATTAAAACGAAAGAAGAAAAGAAATAAAAGAAAAGAGAAAAAAGAAAAAAGAAGAAGTGAGAGAAAGAAGAGAGAAAGTGAAAAAAGAAGAAAGAAGAAAACGAAAAAAAGAAAAAAAAAAGAAGGACAAGACAAGAGAAAAAAGAAAAATTTAAGAAAAAAGAAGAGAAAGAAACCCAAAAAGAAAGAAAGACGAAAAGAGAAAAAGCAAAGAGGAAGAGAAAGATAATTAAGAAAAAAGTATAGAATGGGAAAAAGCAGAATAGAAAAAATTTATAAGCAAAGAAGAAAGAAGAAAGAAAATGAGAAGCAGAAAGAAAAAGAGAAGAAGATAGAAGTAGCAGAAGAAAAAAGAGAAGATAAAGAAAAAGAAGGCAAGAACGAAATCAGGAAAAAAGAGAGAAGAAGGAAGAGAAAAAAAAAAAAAGAGAAAAAGAAAAAAAAATAAGAAAAAAGAGAAACAAAACAAAAAAAGATAAAGAAGACAAGAAAACAGAAAAAAAAAAAGAGAAAAAAGAGAAAAGAGACAGAAAAAAGAAAAATAAAACGAAAGAAAGAGAAAGAAGAAAGAGAAAAAAGAAGAGAAAAAGAAAAAAGGAAGAAGAAAGAAAAGGAAAATATTTATATTAAGAGGAAAGAAAAAGAGAAAGGAAAAATAAAGAAAGAAAAGAAAAAAAGTATAGAAAAAGAAAGAATATAGAAAGAAAAAGTAAAAAAAGAAGAAAAGAGCTAAAAAGAAGAACAAAAAAGAACAAAAAAGACATAGAAAAAAAAAAAGAAAAAAGAAAAAAAGAAGAAAGGAAAAGAAAGAAGAAGAAGACGAAGAGAAAATGAAAAGAAAAAACGAAAAGGAAAAAGAGGGGAGAAAGAAAAAAAAAGATAGAAAAGAAAGAAAAAAAAAAAGAAGAGAAAAAAGGGAAAGAGAAGAACGAATAGAGAAAGGAAAAGAAAAGAAGAAACAAAGAAGAAGAAGAGAAAAAGATTAGAAATTTAGAGAGAGGTCTAACCTTAAGCAGAGAGAAAAAGAGAAAAAAAAAAAAGAGGCAAAAAAAAAAGAAAATACAATAGGTAGAACGGAAGAAAAGGTACAGAGATGAGCCATCAAAATGGTCCATGGGCTGGAAGGATACTCCTATGACGAAAGGCATTAAAAGATTAGGTCTTTTCTAAGCGGACAAGAGGGACAGCTGAGGGGAGATATGATAGCATGGTCTATAAATTAATGAATGGAGTGGAATGGGTAAACATAGAGTGGTTGTTTACTCTTCAAAAATAGAAAGATTAGGAGACATTCAATGAAGGGTCCTACAATGTAACCCACTTAGGACTAATAAGAGAAATATTAATCAAACTCTGAAATTCACTTAATCAAACACTTAGGGGTATGTTTACTAAACGTGAATAACGCGCGTAGTATGACGTTAATGACCGTAAGTGCAGTGTAATGCGCGTAAACACGCGCCAACGACCGCGTAACATCGTACTACGCGCGGAAAACCGCGCTTAACGATCGTAAAGCCCCGCGGCGCGTTAAAACAGCGCAGAAGGTGGAGAGTGGGCGGAGATAGGGGTCAATGGGCGGAGAGGGGGCGTGGAGAGGCTCCCCCTCACTAACGCGCTGGAATTCTGAGCTCAATTCCAACGCGAATGAAAACCTGCCGTTAAAGGCATTTAAAGGGAAGAGAAACCATTTCCGTCAGCAATGTACAGAAAAACCGGGGAAACACACAAAACGGTGAGCAGTGTGATACATGTGCACTGAACAAAATAGCACATAAAACGTTAAAAATGACCACAGGAAACATTTTAAAAAGCATAATACAGCTGCGCAACAGTGATAGCAATGGGCAACAAGGAACAACACTGCCTGGAAAGCACCAAATAAAAAAAGAAATGATGTTTGGAAGAGTCTACGCGTCACAGCCCTTTTAAATATCATTTCATTGTAATGGATTGTCCTGGGTAGTGTTGTGTAATGTTGCCCAATGATATCATTGTTGCCCAGCTTGGTTATGGGTGTGTGCCCCTATTGTGAGAAATGCTCTTAGGTTTATTTGCACCGTTTTATGCATACAATGTAAATGAGGTCACAATAAACCTGTTTCAGAGCAGGGTTTCTGACTAGTCAGGCCGGTTTAACTAACTCCAGGGACTGCACTGTCTCTGTGGCTACAGTGTGGTGCAACAGACACAGCCAGTGTCTGTAAGACCAGAGGGTCACAGGTTCAAATCCCAGCTGGGGCTCCTGCCAAACCCGTCCCCATAGCTTTACCCACCACTAAACATTGATAGTAAAGACACACCTTTATTGCAGAGAACATACGCATGGCCTATAATTTACCACACCAGAAACAGGCACACTACCGTAAAGCAGAGTTTCGCAAATGTAGTCTGGAGGGCCCCACAACATTCCGGTTTCATGCTGCCTCCAATAAAGATGCCTGTGCTGCATAGCTATGCACCACCCCCATGTTATGCAGATGTAGCTCATGCATATTTATGAGGGACAGCAGGAAAACCCGAACAGTGTTTGGAACACCAGGACTGGAGTTGGGGACCTCTGCCGTCAAAGCAGCAGCCAACAGGGCCACACCACCCACAGGCCCCATTGGCCAATGCCACATGGAGAGGCAAGAAATTGGGGTCCTGCCTGTATCTCCCAATACTAGCAGTTGCATACCTTAGCAATGCCACCCTACACCTGGGTATATGGTACCACAGCTATCAAACGTTTGCTATGAGAACTGGCAGATATCAATTCCTCTGTTAAGCACATTTGCTCATTGAGCTCCACCATAACAATCATTCTGATGTCTGCGGTGTGTGCTGCAGGTCTGGTCTCTGACAGTGTTCACCACCCTGGGGAGTGACCCACCCAACAGTCTTGTGTACCATATCCATGCCTGTACTATGCCCAGGACTGGTGTGGTGTGTATGGCTGCTGACCACCTCTATAGTAGCACAATGCTGACATCGGTGTGGGGGTGGTTGTCTGTCTATCCAGTGTGTGGTGGCTGCAAACACCTTCCACAGGCCACAATGCCAGTCAATGTTGCCAGAATTGGGCTGCCAATGTGCATAATGAGGAGCAAGGTACCATGGGTAGAGGCCGGACAGGGTGGCCTGGCCAGGGCGCATCTGCACAGGGCATAGGGCAGTGACAGGCACATTGTAGTGGCCGGCCAACACCTACACAGACAGGGTGACCTCAGTATGTGCTGCTGAGAGATCACTCTCACCCTGACAGTGCAGTGACCACAGCATGGCTAGGCACCCCCATAGTGCTATCTAGTATTTCTCTCATGTGATATATATGGGTTGCCTTTGGGGCCCTGTCACTGATTTAACTGTGTATGCTGACATCCCAGTTCTGGGTGCAGGCATCTCCACTGGGCACTAGCAGACTATTTGCAGCTGGTATGTGTTGTGATGGAGTGGCTTGCAGGGTGCAGTGGCTGATGGCTTGCACCAGGGGAATATCAGATAGTGGTGGGGTGCAGCATGCCATATCTAGGCCTAATGTCTGTCTGCTATTGTGTTCTGGATTGTGTACAGAGCTGCATTGACTGCTCTGTGGGGTGTGTGTCCCTCAGCAGGACTGGGGTTGATGTTCCCTTCTATGTCCACCTTGCAGGGAGGTAGATGTTGTATCTTTTGATGGGAGACCCTGTTTGCTGCCCCTGGGGGAGGGGGTGGTGGTGGTGGTGGTGGTGGTGGTGGTGGTGGTGGTGGTGCATGGGCCCTCCTGGGGGTTACACCTGACTGATACAGACAGAGATGTCCAAGGTGTTACTGCAGAAACTACCTGTCTCACACTATAACACTGCTGTGGACCTGCACCATGTCCTCTTTCAGCCATGGACGTTGCTGTGGACCTGGTGCTTGGCGCCTCACTGCACCCTCAGGGTGAGCACAGTACCCGCACGCTGTGACGGTGTGTGGCTACCCTGTGCCGGTACAAACACACGGTCAGTACCCCCTAACAGGCCGAGGTGCTGTAGGGTGCACATGGTCGCCCTCCCCCCTACCAGGCCGAGGTGCTGTGGGTGTGCATTCCCCATCTTGTGTCTATCTGTGGACAGCTGATTTGCATGTGCAGCTGCATCATGGGTGTGACTGCTGGCGCAACCCAACCCTGGGGGAATCCAGCGCCTGCTCACAGGCTTTGATTAATCCATAGGCCATCCCACGTACATCTGTTAGCATTGTGCATAGGTGCAGGACACCCTACCGAGTCTGTCATATATGATACCCACACAGGTAAAAACACACATAACCACGCACGATTGTATGCGCGTCGCTACGCACGCCCAACGTACAGTGTTACACATACTGCGAGGGTCTGTTTCTGTATGGAGTACTCGACGTAAAGGAAAACATGCCCTCTCACAGCACACTGGGGACTTGAACCCATGCTGCCTGTAACAGTGGTCAGTACACTAACCATTGTGCTACAGCTCTATGTTAGAGCTCTGTCTCTGTACATCTTCCTACGATTTACGTCCGCAGCAACGCACGCACGTATGCCCACAGTAACGCACGTGGCCACGCCCCAGCAACGCACTGGGGCTACGCACCCCGCAATGCATGTGGCTGAGCAGCAAAGGCATTTAGAAGAAATGGCATCTATGTCGAGAAAGCCTCCCTTCAGCCAGCGTGACATATACCTGCTCACAGAGCTGTTCTGCCTCCGCCAGCAGAGGCTCTTCCCTGGCTCATCCAGGAGGCAGAACCTGGCAAGGGTCAGGAGGGCCTGGGAACCGCCTGGCCCATAGATACAACAGGAGCTCAGACTACCCACGTGAGGTAAGTTGCATGGGGACAAGTCCCCCAAATGATGAGACAAAACAAAACACACCCAGTAACGTCAGCACAAATACACAATGCACTGACAGGGAATAGCAGGTGCTGACACATCCTGCGGCTAGCAAAGTCTGCCACACACCCCTGAAAAAGGCACACCCCTGCCCCAAGGGGGTAGCTGCAACCATGGCAGAGCAGCACCACAGATCACAGAGGTATGGTATAGGGTGCCTTTGCAGGCCAGGGATGTCCCCCATCCACAAGACACCCCAGTCCCACCTCTCAGGCCAACAGGAAAGGAAGGGGGTCTGCACCATGTCTCCGTTAACCAACACATTTGCAAAATGCATCCTCTGATGCTGCAAGCCCCAAATGAGGGCATCCCTCCCCCACCCTGCCCACTGTCTGCTGGTGCCTTGTGTGATTACAAAAGACAATCCCCAGCTCCAAGCAGATGTAGGCCCCAAATGAGGGCATCTCTCCCCCACCCTGCCCACTGTCTGCTGGTGCACTGTGTGAATAAAGAATACAAACCCCAGCTCCAAGCAGATGTAGGCCCCCACATGAGGGCATCCCCCCTCCACCCTGCCCACTGTCTGCTGGTGCCTTCTGTGATCACAAAACACAATCCCCAGCTCCAAGCAGATGTAGGCCCCAAATGAGGGCATCTCTCCCCCACCCTGCCCACTGTCTGCTGGTGCACTGTGTGAATAAAGAATACAAACCCCAGCTCCAAGCAGATATAGGCCCCACATGAGGGCATCCCCCCTCCACCCTGCCCACTGTCTGCTGGTGCCTTGTGTGATCACAAAACACAATCCCCAGCTCCAAGCAGATGTAGGCCCCAAATGAGGGCATCTCTCCCCCACCATGCCCACTGTCTGCTGGTGCCCTGTGTGATTACAAAACACAAACCCCAGCTCCAAGCAGATATAGGCCCCACATGAGGGCATCCCCCCTCCACCCTGCCCACTGTCTGCTGGTGCACTGTGTGATTAAAGAATACAAACCCCAGCTCCAAGCAGATGTAGGCCCCACATGAGGGCATCCCCCCTCCACCCTGCCCACTGTCTGCTGGTGCCTTCTGTGATCACAAAACACAAACCCCAGCTCCAAGGGGTCCCCTGCACCGACCCTGTTCCCTGGGAAACAGGCCCTGTATGGGATCACAAAGGAAAAACCACAGCCTAAGGGCATCCTAGTGAGGACTGTAGGTGACAACCTCCCACCCAAAAAGTGGCTGATTGGCACATGCAGATGTGTGTAGGTGGCACACACAGCTGTGATGTGTTATGTACGTGGGCCGCACATACAGTGCACATGGTGCACCGACCAGGGTGATGTGTGTGTGGCCCACACATGGGGCTGTCACACGTTAACGCAAGGGGGCATGAGCGCCCACCCAATAGGGGCAGGCACTTGTTGTATGCAATGAGAGTGGTAGATGCAGAGGCAGGGACCCACCACGTGTCCCCCACGGTAGCTAAGGGCAATGTTCGTTGTGCACCCCTACAGGTGGAGGACCTTCGAAAGAAGGCTCGCAAGCTGAGGGCCCCGGTACCGCCCCGCTTCGTTGCCAGGGTGCAGCGCGAGAGGATGGCACAGCAGAATGGTGAGTACCGCGACATGGACATGTAGGGGAACGAGTGGTGGAACCACAGGTCCACAGTGACAGGGGAAGAGGATGTTTCCCCAGGGGATGACATGTGTTATCTCTCCCACAGCTGATGCACGTGCAGCCAACGTGGAGGAGGGGCCGGAGGAGCCCCCAGATGTTGCGGCCCAGGAGGGAGACCAGGAGCAGCGCATGGATGAGGATGGCGGACCAGAGCGGGGAGCCGAGGATGGGAATGAGCGTGCATCCCCACGCCACGATGAGGGGGAGGAGGGGGGTGATGATGGGGGCCAGATGGGAGGGAATGTGGGGGATGCTATGGAAATGGGGACTGATGGTGTGGAGCCTGGGGAGCAGGATGAGGAGGGGGGGATGTGAGTGGAAGGGAAGAGGAATTGGGGGGAGGTGGGTGGCAGGGAGAGGGAGGGGGAGGCAGGGGGCGGGGGATGGGGTGGGGGGGGGGGGGGTGGAGGGAGGGTGGGGGGAGGGGGTGTCCGGGGGAGGGGGTGGGGCGGGGGCGGGTCCCCAATGGCATGCTCCGCCACAGGGCACTGGGGGCACCAGCCACCTGCCCCATGATCAGGGCGCGGCAGGCCCTCTGGACGTGTGCCTGCCACACATGGCCGCAGGCAGGTCTGCTGTCCATGCAGCCACACAGACACGGGGAGATGTGTGTCTGTGCGGTTGCATGTGCAGCCTGCGCCTGGCTGCAGCTGTGCGTGCCCAGGCACAAGCCCAGAGGCAGTTCGCCCTAATCCAGGGGCAGGTGCTGGCAACCCTGTCCATGGTGGCTGACCGTCTGCGGGAGCGGGATGACCACCCTGGCCGTTCCGCAGACGGTCAGCCACCATCCAACAGGGGTCCCCAGGGTGTGTAATGTGTGGGGACACATGGCACACCCACCCTGTGACGGACCGTGCCATTGAATGTCCACCACATTGGCCACAGGGATGGGAGCGGACACTGCAATTTGCAGTGGCATGCGTGTTTGGCCATGCCGGCCATCAACTGACAGCATGGGCCATGTCAGCCGGATGTCACGTGTCTGTGTAACTGTAAATAATGTAAATATGTTATAAAAATGAGTTATAAATGTTGGTTGAAACATATGTACCTGTTGGTCAGATGTCCCTCATTGCCTGATGACAGTGGTGTGCGAGTGATGGGTGTGGCAGTGGGCACTATTGGGTCCAAGGGTGGACGTCGAACAGGTAAGGTATGTGGCATGGGCACCCCCCACAGACATGTCACAGCTACGTTGCTGTGTGGGTGGCCCACCAAGAGGGGTGGTGAGTGGCGTGCATGACTGACGTGCAACAGCATATGTGTGGGTCCCTGTGGTACACACAGCACAGAGTGACAATGATACATATGGTGGTGTGGAGCGGGTGGCCTTTGTGATCTGTACAGCATGACCCCATATTGTTGGCCTGTCATGGCAAGTGCAGGACAGCTGAGGTGTGTGCGTGGCGGTGGGGAGAGGGGGGAACCGCATAGTGTGCACCGCAGGGGCCCCTGAAGCTGACACCTGAGGGGGGGATGGAGCTGAACGTGTTTAGCTAGGTGTGACTGTGTAGGGCCTGGCAACAACTGTCAATATGTCACGCACGTGTACCAGCATGCAGGGCGGAAATGGTGGATGGTACACGATGGTCCATATTTCCGCTGCGAAACATACGACCAACATGCTGCATGTTGTTATGGGTGAACCTGCTGGGCCCAGGGGGTGCAGGAGCATATTGTCGGTGGAGTACATTGGCCCATCGGTGGGGGCGATGAAAGGTGTATGGGGGTGGGGGGGGTGAACACAGCAGAGGGTGCGGACAGGGGCTCAGCGGGATGATGGCCAGAAGGGTGCCACACTGCGGCGTGTGTGCGGATAATGTGGGCTGGAGTGTGGATGGTGCGACAGGTGACAGTTGCTGGATGTCGTTTTGGGAAACCATTGTGTTATTGGGGAGTGCCAGGATGGTGGGAAGGGGGTGTAGGTGTATATAGCGGCCACTGGTGCACAGGGTGACGGGTAGCCATTACCGTGGGTTGACACAAAGGTGCTGGAGCATGCATGCCTGTGCCCAGGGATCCACAGTGCACACGTGTGACGTTTGGGACAAGGTGGATGTGTGTGGGCGCATGTAAACCAGAGTACATGACCTGTGCAGTGTACATACTGTGCATGTCCAGGGTGGTGTGAGCAGAAAAGGTGTCTCCACATGCAGTACATACAGTGCAACCCAGGGCCGGCCCGTCCATTGAGCAAGAATGTTCTTTGCACAGGGCCCCGCGTTTCAGGGGGCCCCGCGCAAAGAACATTCTGCATTATGTTTAAAATTATATGTAAAAAAAAAGCTGGCTCTGGCTGCTGCCACGGCCTCCGCGGCAGAATGGAGTGTCCCGCGGGGCCCCCTCTCCTCGCTGAGCCTCTCTGCAAGGGCATTCAGATTCGCGAAGGGAGAGGGTCTCCCTCGCGTCTCTGTTAAGCCAGCAGGGGCTAATGGGGAATTTCCCATCTGCCCCTTTAGATGCGAGGGGCTGATGGGAAATTTCCCATTAGCTCCTGCGGGCTTAACAGAGACGCGAGGGAGACCCTCTCCCTTCGCGAATCTGAAAGCCCTTGCAGAGAGGCTCAGCGAGGAGAGGGGGCCCCACGGGACACTCCATTCTGCCGCTGCCGCGGCGGCAGCGGCAGCAGCCAGAGCCAAGTGGTTTTATTAAATTATAAATTGCCATAGGCCGATATGGAGGGGAGGGGAGGGGGCTGGGCTGGGCTGGGCTGGGTTGGGCTGGGCTGGGGGGGGGGTTAAGACTGGTGCTGGGCGGGGCTGGGCTGGGCTGGGGGGGGGGGTGTTACGACTGGTAATGGGCTGGGGGGGTTAAGAATGATAATGGGCTGCGGGGGAGCTAGGACAGATAATGGGCTTGGGGGCTAGGACTGTGGTAATGGGCTGTGAGCTGTTCGGGGGGGGGGTTAGGACAGGTAATGGGCTATGGGGGGGCTATAGGACAGGACATGGGCTGATGGGGAGGGGTTAGGACTTGAGGTGGGCTGATGTGGTTAGGACTGGTAATGGGCTGTGGGCTGGGGGGGTTAGGACTGGCAGTGGGCTATGGGGGCTGACTGGAAATGGGCTGATGGGGTTAAGAGTGGAAGTGGGCTGATGGGTTAGGACTGGTAATGTGTTATAGAGGGTGCTTAAACTGAAAATGGGGTGATGGGGGTTAGGACTAGAAGTGGGTTGATGGGGGGCTAGGACTGGTACTGGAAATGGGCTGTTGGGGGGAGCTACGATTGGAAATGGGATGTGGTGGGGGCTTGAAAAGAAATGGACACATGGAGGGGCTAGAACTGGAAGTAGGCTCATGGGGGGCTAGGACTGGAATTGGGCTGAGTGGATGGGAACTAGGATTTGACATGGGCTGATGGTGGGGCTAGGAAATGACTAGAAATGGGCTGATGGGGGGCTAGGATTGGAAATGAGCTGATGAAGGGACTCTGACTGAAAATGGATGGGGGAGCTAGGACCGGAAATGGGGTGATGGGGTAGGACTGGAAATGGGCTGATGCAGGGACTAGAAGGGAATGGATGCTGGGTGAGACTGGAACTAGAAGGGAGCTGATGTTGGGGGAGGATTAGAATGGGATGGGGCTGGGAGAGTAAAATGGAGAGGGGAAAAATAGTTTGTGTGGGAGGGATGTAAGAGCTACAATTGGCCAGTTATTGGGAGAGTAAGTGGGGATTGAGGATGGAGGGGTAAAATTTGTGTGGATGAAAGTGGAATGAGCAAAGAGCAAAAGGGGAAAGATTAGTATGTTAAAGCAGATGTAGAGAGATAGAATGGAAGAAACACCTAGAAGAGAGACGAAAGAACATATGGACAGCAGACGATGGAGAGTTAGCAGAAAACATGAAGAAACCAGAGGAATGTGGCTGGAGCAATTGCAACTGAAAAAATATGCACAAAAGGTAGGAAGATATCTCATTATTTTGAATTTATTAACTGGAATATGAAAGCTATGGGAAATGTGCATCATTAAAGTCTGCGCTTTGTTTGGTACAAGAGGAAATTAATCTATAGTTTCATTTCTACAGTGTTGTTGTACATTCCATGTTTGGCTTTTGGGGTTCCCAATGTAATTATTGTGTTCCTGTTCCTACATTGTGATTTCTTGTTTGGTGACGGTCTATGTTCTGCACGTGTAACTGAGCTGAGGTATGCTGTTTATGTAATTCCTATTTGACATTGCCACTTGTTCTCTTTCCCCAGTATTCACTGAAATGTATTGGTTTAATATTTGCAGTGTTGCCTTTTGATAGGTAGGGTATGGTGCTTTGTGAGTCCTGGTAACGCTGTCAGGATATGGCGGGTTTGCTATGGGTTCGAAATGGGCAGCGCTTGTAGTAGTTCCTAATGTGCCTGGCGGTTGGCACTGGATTATAGTAATGTAGTAATCTTTTAGTCTTTCCTTATCCATGCCCTCAGTAAGAGACATGTTTACTAAACGTTAGTGCATGGTAACATCTTGAAAATATTTATGCAAATAAGGCCACTTATGCAAATGAGGCCCCGCACCGAGTCTCCGCATATGGCCCCACACCCCCCTTGGGCCGCCCCTGAGTGCACCTACACCAACACACATGCCAAATGGTGGCTGGGGGTTCCACAGCATATTGGCCCTGGGGTGCGGCTGACCACACAGGACACAATGCACGCCACCACGACATGGGAGTGATGGGCGAGCATTTAAGCCAATGGTATTGTGGGCATACCCATGGTGGACATGGGTGATGGGGGGGGGCGGCAATGTTGACTGACATCAGTGGGAGCGTGACGTGCCCTTCCCATGGCCCAGGGGATGGGGGTGGGGTGTGGATGTGATTTTCATGACACAAATGAGACAGGGAGCACAGGTCACCGTCAATGGCCATCTGTGTGGCCCTTTATTTTGCCCTTCCCCTGCCACCCCTTTTGCGTCCCCGCCCACCCCTTGGCGTCTGCCGTCCAGCCACTGCTGTTGGAGCCGCTTGTGTTGGCGGCATCTCCGCCTGCGCCTGATGAACACGGGGACCTCCAGCAGTCCTCCCTGCTGCCAGTCTCTCATGCGCCTCAGCGATGCGCTCACATGCTGATGCCATGCGGTCAGGATGTGCAACCAGGGCAGACATCGACCTCTGCAGGCACCTTGTGATCCTCATATGGCACCTCTGGTTGCGGGCCACGGAGCG
Source organism: Ichthyophis bannanicus (assembly GCA_033557465.1). Taxonomy (NCBI): domain Eukaryota; kingdom Metazoa; phylum Chordata; class Amphibia; order Gymnophiona; family Ichthyophiidae; genus Ichthyophis; species Ichthyophis bannanicus. The sequence goes on from CM066032.1 coordinate 525,110,344, forward strand.
CAGTACATGGCGGACACCTGTGGGGAACAGCCACAGTACCGTGTGAGTTGGGGGAAACAGCAACACCTGATCAGGGCCATATCTACCATAGCAGCATAGGACACTCACCCTCTGCATCACGATGTGCCGCCGATGTGCTGGCATGCATTTCAGCAATAACGCTTGCAACCGCAGCCAGTGCCTCGTTGCGGCGGTGACCTTGATCATCCTCTGGCACGTCCCCTGTCCCTGCCGTTGACTCTATTGGGTCACCATCGGATATGTTGGGGACGTCCATGTCCACATCAGCCAGGGGTGCAGAATGCCCCTCCTCAGCCACATCCACGACCTGGGCCCCTGTGTCCACAGGGCTTACTGGACCCATCTGTGTCCCCGCATGTGGCTCCCCATCCTGTCCGATAGCGCAGACATCACCTGGGTGCCACACGGTTACATCTGTCAGAGGGGTTGTCTCGCTGCCTGCCCACCCCATCACATACCCCCTTAGACATATGTGTGATGATGATCCACGTGTGTCTGGGCCATGTCTGTTGTGGCAGCCCACTACGTTTGGCCACACCCCATGCAAGTGTTCCCTGTGGTCTGCCTTCCCCGGGATCCCCCCCACCTCTGGGTGCGGTCGCACACCCCTGCCAAGGCTCTCCCTGCCCTCATCTTGACCCAACTCAGCATTTCCAAAGCAGGTGCATTGTGTCTCCAGGTAGGCCAAACCCTTACCCTTGTGGCCCTAGTGCTACTGCCAGCCCTGCCACGTGTGGCATTCAACATGTACACACCATCTGCTGTCAGTGGGGTTCAGACATGCATGCCCAGTCCCGCATGCACTGCCTACTGCCACCCACTGGCAGACACCCCTCATCATTGCACCTGAATGGGTGGACCCTCTGTGTCCCTTATTCCCCCCTTGTCCAGGACAGCCAACTACTGCCCCCCCCCTCAGCCTCATCGAACACCATGTCACTGTGATACATCTTACCAGCCTGTGGGTGGGCCGTGTCCAACGCAGCAGGTAATCCGTGGACATACATGGGCCCAAGTCGTTCTGCCAGACGTCTCTCCAGGTCTGTTATTTGGGCCACGTGCGCTGGGCCCCCTCCAGTGCCTTGTGCCCCACGTTGTTCTCTCACCAGCTCTGCCCTTACATGGCGCTTGATGTCACAAAAGCGTTTGCGTAGATTCTCGATGTCCCGGTGCGGCCCTTCTGCACCTGCCACCGCCGCCTGCACCTCACTCCATGCCCTTGTGCGCATCGCAATTGTCAAAGTTGAGCTCTGACGGCCGAAGAGCAGGTCATATCGGTCCAGGATGTTTGCCAGCAGGAGGTCATTCTCCTGCTGGCTGAACCGTACGGCCCTGCGACGGCTTTCCGCAGGGACAGGGACCCTCGGCTGGTGTGGTCGCCCTCCTGGTTGGCCACCTGGAGCCTGCGCCAACCCAGATGGTCCTGCAACTTGGTCCTGTTCAGATGTGGCTGGTGCTCCTTGTGGAGTGGGCTGGTCCTGTGCATGGTCCATCTCCTCAGTCCCCTCTGCATGCATACTGTTGAGTATGGCTCAGTGAAAGGGGTTAGCCATCATGTTACAATCATATATATAGGGTATCCTAGGGTGTGGCTTGCAGGGCGTTGCCCACATGCACAGCCACATGTGCCGTGGGTGCGTCGCTATGTGCCGTGAGTCGCGCATTGGTATGCGCAGGAAGTGACATCATATGTGTGCGTTTCCGCAGTAGTTGTCCGTTCACGGATCCCCCCTACACTTCCCTTTTTGGGTGTTTAGTGGTGTGAAATGCTGCTGCACATGTGCACATATTGGTTATGCTTTTTCTATCTGCACCGTAGTTGTAGCGTTAGCTGTTGCTGCACAATGTCACACGTACGCGACCTCACGCTGTCGTTGCACGCGGTGCTACGTGCGTCGCACTGCGTATGACGTTGCCTGCTCATGGGCGCATGCATTCTATGTCATTCGTGTATTGGCGTCTGGGCGTGGCCGCATGTGTGATACGCAGTTTCTATACACCCTTCGACATCGCTCGCTATCACCTACATGAGTGTGAAAGGCAGATGATTATCCACGGCTGCATTTATGGAACGCGCGACCCAGCGCGCGCTGTACTTTTAATCAGGTATGTTTTCTATTTTTTGGGATCTGGATCTTTCTATTTGTCCAGGTGAGTGTCACCCATGTGGTGTCCATCCCCGCCCACACCACTATATCTAGCCCTGCTATCCTCCACACTGTGTCCACCATGGCTCATACTGCACATGCAGGTGGTGCAGTGGTTGCTGTGATCGAGCTTGCGGAGTTGCTTTACCAAGGGGAGGGAGATGTTGTTCCAGGGGCAGCGGCCCTGGGCATGGGTGGGATGCCACTGCAACTCAGGCCTGCAGCTGTTGGGCCTGCACAGGCGGCTGTGGCTGACCAACGGCGCCTTCGGCGTGCTGAGCTCCACCCACGCCTGGGCCGTCTCTACAGGCCCAGGGTCCTGCTCCAGGACCTGCGGGAGGGCCAGGTATTCTCCCTCTACCGGCTGGACACAGGGGCTATTAGGGAGCTCTATCAGGAACTCAGACCTGACCTTGAGCCCCTGACTGCCCGGTCACATGCTATACCGGGTATGACCAAGCTCCTGGCTGCCCTACATTTCTTTGCCGCTGGCTGTTTCCAATCCTCGGTGGCAGCAGTGGGTGGGATGAGTAGGCCCACCTTCTCCCGCTGTCTCCAACAGGTACTGCATGCCATGGTCAGCCGAGTTGGGAATTACATTGCGATTCCCAACGGTAGGCAACATTGGGCGGCCCTGGCACAAGCATTCCATAGGATCGCTGGAATACCACACGTGATGGGCGCTATAGATTGCACACATGTTGCCCTTGTCCCGCCACGCGACAGGGAGGTTGTGTACCGCAACCGCAAACACTTCCATTCCCTCAATGTGCAGGTTGTCTGTGATACTACTATGCGTATCCTGAATGTGGTTCCGCGTTTCCCAGGGTCTGCCCATGACTCCTATATCCTGCAGAACTCGGCAGTGTTTGGCCAGTTTGAGACTGGTCAATATGGTGACTACGTCCTGCTGGGTGAGTATTCTGCGTATCTGACAGACACCTACTGTAGGTGGGTGTCTATACTGCATTGTCACCATTTCCCACTGCTTGCCTGCCCCTGCAGCGTTATTTGTAGCAGCACACTGTTGGGTGTGGCCCACGACCTCATGCTGGCTGACTGGTGTCTTGGTCACAGACATATGTTTTGTCACACACTTCTCTCTCTGTCAGATGTGTGGTTGTTTGGTCTCACATGTGTGTCCCAGCAGTCATGTGGTTTGCATTTCTCTGTGGCCTTTTCCTTCTTTTACCCGATCAGATGTGTCCAGGAGCGACTGCGCTGCATATGCTGTGTCCTCTCCATGCCTGGGAGCTACACATGCAACTTGCCCATGGCCTCCACATCTGGGCACGGGCATACTGCACTGGCAATTGTACCCATGTCTCCCAGTGGGGTCAGTCACATTGCAAGGCCATATGTTGCATGGCTGTCGGTGAGGCACCCAGGGGGGGGCCTTGGGCCATCCTCATGGGGGTCATCCTGTATACGCGGCCTACTCTCTCTGGCCATGCTGTGGGCTCCACAATGGTTGTGCTGTGGCCGTTTCACCTATTACACCAGTCTGCTGCATGCCTGTGGGCCGTCTTCAGGGTCCCCTGTCACCACCGCCTGTTGCTTCCCCCACACCACCCACGCAATATATCCCAGTGCCTTGTGCTGTGTATGCGCCAGATCGGGTCATCCACCTACCTGCACACCTGTGCCTCCCTGCACCCCCAAGTGCTACTTGGCAATGTACATCATCTTGCCGCACAATGACCACCACTGCTCTTTGTCGCCACAGTTCATGCACATGTCCTGTGTCACGGTTACATGGGTGTGCTCTTCCACTATCCGCATGTCATGGTCAGTTGCCACTGCCCGTGACAGCCTCTGCTGCACTACCACTGTGTTCACTGCGTTTGCCTCATATCTGTGAGCATGGCCTCTCGGCTGTCCAGTTCTGCATTGCTACGTCCCTCATTCCATTGTTCTCTGATTATGCATGTGACATTGAACCATTATGTTCTGCAGGTGATGCAGGATATGGGTGTCGCACCTGGCTGCTCACCCCTGTGCGTATCCCTCAGACAGGTGCAGAGGTACGGTACAATGAGGCCCATGCCTCCAGTCGCTCAGTGATTGAGCGCACCTTTGGCGTTCTCAAAAGTCGCTTCAGGTGTCTGGATAGGACTGGCGGGGCCTTACAGTATGGACCGCTGACTGTGGCACGGATCATCATAGCCTGTTGCATCCTCCACAACATTGCTCTCAGGCACAATGTTCCAGTCGAAATTAATGAGGATCTTGGGGTGGATCCTATGTGCCCCCCTGCACCTGGCCATGGTGACACACGTGCGGGGAGGGCAGCCAGGCAACAGCTGATCGAGGACATCTTTACCTGTAAGTTATGGTCTTGCTGGGGACGTGTCACTGGGTTAGCCATGTGTTAGATGGTGTGCGGATTGTGCGGCACTGCCAGCTAATGTCTCCATATTTCTGTCCTGTTCCTGGCTCCACAGGATGAGCGTCTGCATTCCAGGTCCACCCAGTGTGCAGTAATATGCTGTCAGCGGCTGTGCTGCATGTGGGAATTGTGTGTTCATATCTGCATCCTTCCAGTTTGCTCTGGTGAGTTGCCAGGTATTTGGGATTGCATGGCAGTCGTCAAGTCTAGACACATATATGTTGTTTTCTCTCCACTACTCCTATGGTGCTACACATGTATTTGTACCACTGCTCCTTCACCCTTCGCTTCCATCTGTCACACATGTGGCCTTTACCTGTTCACATCTTTGGGGTCTGCATGGTGTATCTTGCACACATCTTGTGCATCTGTGTGTGTGCTCTGGCGCAGGACAGTGTATGGTTGGGGGGTGTGCTGATCAGCCACTGCCATTGGGTCACTGGCTCCATTTGTCTCCATTTGTCGTTCAGTGTTTGGGGGCAGGACATCTGGGCTTCTTGCATGTGTACCTTCCCACAATGTGTATGTTCCTGATTTTTATTTACCTGTCTACATGATCGTTCTGTATGCGCTTCCCTGCCTATCTGTGTTGTAGGGCTGTGTTTGGCCCCCTCCCCAATTATGTTCGAGCATCCATATGTTACCTTCTGTTGGTGGCCGAATGTACATTGTGCACATGTGTCCTATAGGTTACTCCGATGTGTCACAGTTTTGAGAGTGATCCAATGTACATGAACATTGTGTTTCCGCAAGACACAATGCACCGTGGACATGTTCCTCTCACAGCTACACATGTAGACGTGGTTATGTCCGCTGTCCATTGGTGTCTGGATCCACTTTTGGGGATGTTTGTGCTTTTGCGTGACACGGACATTCCCTGTCAGGCCACTAGCATAACTTTCAGGTAGCCCTCGCCATCCATTGTCTGGGACATACACGATGTGCTTATGCTGCATTTTGGCTATTGGTCTCAGGCTGCCGTTAGGTGTTATCTAGTTATGTCAGCGCTGCTGCACATGCCCTGGACCCCTGCGGTGTATGTGTGTCATGTGCATGTACATGATCCTATTGGGATGGTGCGGTGGTATTCACTGACATCTTCCTCAGTGGTCCATGTGCAGTGTGCTCAGTGTTGTGGCCATGTTATGTGGTGCTATCTATGCATTATGTGTGTGGCTGGTTTTAGGTGTGTGTCTCCTTTCTGTCCGCCAGGTGTCGTGAGTGTTTGTGTCAGTCCCTTACCTGATATCTGCATCTTTTCACGCAGGGCACAGGCAACAATGGTGACACATGTGTTCCACTGCATCCTGAGATCTCGTCATCCATATGTGGTTGGGCACAGCACACATGTGTGCGTGTTCCCAGATGTTGGCGACCCAGGGGGATATTCCTCTGCACGTTGGACACAGGCATTTTTGTCAGACTTATTGGCGGCCTATTGTTACTGTTCATGTGGTGCCTGGCCTATCCTTGCTGCCCAGACCTCTTTTGGTGTTTACTCATTTGCAGTTGGGGGGTGTAGAGCTGTACATGGGTTGGTGATTTATGAACTGTCAATGTTGGCATGGCATCTGGGCTTGTCGCTCTGCATGTTTTCTCCAGAGTGCTATGTTTGATGGGGATGGTGTCTGGTGTGCATACAGTGTGTGCATACACTGTGCGGTCCTATCATGTTTTGACCCTTAGCCTCACATATTACTGGCTGTTTCCAAAGTCTACTGTTATTGTGGCTTTGGTTTCTTGGGTGGCAGCAGGGGGTGGTTAGGGTGTGTAGGCTCCACAGGCATAAACAGGTGGGTGACGTTGTAACGTGTGGTGGGTGGTGGGTGGGTACTTGCGACGTTTGCTGCCACACAGGACCCATGTAGTTTTTCACGTCATATGGTACTCCTGACTGCAGAATATGCTTTCAGCTTGTGTCTGGTGATTGCCTGTGGGGGACAGATGTATGCACATTCGTGGTGTGGCATATTTGGTGGTTGGGTCACCCTGTTTCATTGACACCTGGGTGCATGATGTTTTCGGTGGCACCTACACGTTGTCTTTTTCTTCTTTGTGTGCTGCTTACCTTCCCATATCATGTGTGCGGCCCCATCACATCTCCGCCCACCCATCCATGTTTGAGCTGTTCATGTCCGTGTGGCATGTTTGCTGTCCATGTGCCACATTGTCTGGACGAAGGGTACTGCTCCTTCTGGAGTGGTGCATGTGATGAGGTACCTGTGCACAGGTTCTGCTGTGGTGTGTTAGCCTGGGCATCATCCCTGATGTGGTTGGTGATTGACATGTTCCTATTTTGGTCCTGTGCCCCTTTCCACAGCCCATCCACATGGGCCTCCATTGCCGTATCCAATTACCCGCCTCATGTGTCACATCCCTACTCAATTGCATGTTGTTTACAGTATATTACATCTCCTGGTGTGTGGGTGTGTGGGTATGTGTGTGGACATGTTCATTTGTGTCTTCCATCCCACCTGTGGACTGTGTTTCCATCCCACCTGTGGACTGTGTTGTTGTCTGTGGACCCCTCCTCCACATGTGTACTGAATCTTGCCTACGCTCTGTGGTTCCATCTCCTGACACGCAGCTGTGGTCTTTGATGTTGGCCCGCTGTGGTCCTGTCTGCATCCCTTTCAATGTGCCTCAGTGTATTGTTCAGGTCATCTCTTCTCTCCAGTGGTTTCCATCCGAGTGGTTATAGCATTACACTCTCTCTGTTCCTCCTTTCCTCTGCCTGCAACACTGTAACACTGGTTTCTTGGCTTCTGCGACCTGTCTGGCCATATTCTCGTGATCACATTTGCTGTGCCTCCTTTGGTGCATGTATTTGCATCATTGTGGGGTGAGGTGTCATGTATGTTGATGTGGACTGTTGCCCCGTATCCTACCCAGCTACCGTTGTCTACATAGCATCTGTTTTTGCTTGTTGGCCCTGTGCCTGCTCTGCATTTTCTGCTCAATTCCCTGGCCACCTCACCCTCCAATGGGGGACACATATTTTCCTCACCTGCCACACACAGTCTTTCCGGTACACCGGCTTGCCAACACCCTTTGCTGTGATGCCGTTGCTACCGGTATCTTTGTCTGCGCTGATGCCACACACGTGTGCTGCTGTAAGTTGTGAGGGTCCGTAAACCCCCTGTTCGTCCTCCATCTGTCGCCTGTTCATTGTCTTTACTGTGTGCTCTAGGTGCTGTTTGTGCTACATCTGTCTCAGTTCCACACAGGTCCTGCGTGCTCCCCAGACACCGCTTGCAGCCTATACGGCACATGGACCTTTGCGGACATACCCTTTCTGGTGCATCTTGCCATATTGTTCTAGGGGACACAGTTCCATCAGCAATTTCCTGTCGCGATCGACCTCATATTGCAGTTTAGGATGGTCACCTGTCTTGACATTGTCCTGGTACACCTTTTCGGCCTACTTCTTGCCCACACTGTTGTGCTACTGTCGTTTGATGCTCTATGCCAGTTGCGTACATATTGCTATCTCCCTTCCTGGCCAGGCGCTGTGGTGGCGCCAATCCCCCTCCTATTGTCATCTCTGGACTGCTGCTGTGCATCTGCAGTGCACCATGGTTACTGTTGCATACACCCATATCCTTGGCACCCCAGCAAGCCCCTTGGGTGTCGACATGGCGCCCCTCGGTGCACAGTCAGGGGGTTCTGGGTCAGGTATTAGGGATATCTGCATTTTGTTGCGCACAGTAACCAGAGTATGTTTGTTTTTATTTTGCTTTTGCCTGTGACATTCATTTTTGCAAAGCGGTCTGTGATGTTATTGGGCCTTCTATATTTGGTAATGATCATGACCTTGGTCTTGATTGTGTTTGCCATATGCCCTTGTTTGCTGAGGCCTTGCTTTGTTTCTTTGTCAGGCAGCCCTTGCATGTACATAGTGCGACCTCTGTGCTTTTGTTTTGGGGGATTGGGTCATTTGGCGGTTTTGCCCCAGACGATGTCCACGTCATTATTGTGACTGTATTATGTGCACTGGCAATATGGGCATATTGTTGGTTCCAGACGTGTGGGTGGTGCCCAGGTCATGGGTCTTAGCACACAGTTGATCATTGTGAGCACCTTGGGTGGCATTTTGTTATCTTGCTTTACATTGCTGCTGACATCAACAAAGCCCTCACACTGCAGACTCCTCACAGTGACTCAACATGGACCGTGTCACATGCCCTATGGGGCGCTTTGTGAAATGCCCTATAGGGTACTGTGGCACACAGTGAACATTAGCCTTTGCCCTCTGGGGTGGCTTTCATACGGATACACCTAATGACACCTTCCAATTACATTCCTGTGGATGGATGATTGCCAGCAGTACTTGTGGGACATACAAACCTGACAACCTATGACATTACTGATATGGTGTAGCAGTCAGGGCGCACACTCATCCACAGATACGCCCACCTTGCTGCGACACATCCACCTAGTACTGGGCCCATAGTTTTGTCACACAAAGCATGTCCTTGTGCTGTTTGATGCTGGATTCCCATGGCAGGGCAATTGGGTTGTCCCCTGCATTGTTTCTGGTACCATTTGACGTGTTCTTTCCTTTCTTACCTGATTTGTGTATATATTTGCCTTTGTACGTTTCACACACCTGGTTACGGCTGCACATTCACAGCGTTTCCTACCTTTGGGGGCTGCGCCTCTCAGGCTTACACGGACACTCCCAACGAGGGGTTGTGGGCAATCCTTCCTATCTCTCATGTTCGTTGTGTCAGAAAGGAACACTTGGGTTATCTATGGTTTAGACAGAGGGGTGACTGGTTCTACATATGTGTGACTACTGTTTGTGGAGGGTACTGTTGCAGGCAGCCTTGGTCCTTTGCCATCACAGGGGGACTTGCACTCTGAGACCCTGCACCACCAGGCAGTTCCTTAACCATTGTGCTAATGATCAGTCTGCCTTCACAGACACTTTTTCTTGCTTCTTCTGGGGCACCATGTTGGGATACTGTATGTTACTACTATGTGCAGTGATGCACACAGTCATTTCACCGTACCATACCCGGGGGCTATGTGGGTATGTGCCCCTTCTGGTGTTCATCTCTGGACTGCTGGTCTGCATGTGCATTGCACCATGGGTATGGCTGCATTGGTACAGATCATGGCCAGGACAGCAGCAGTTACGTGGTGTTCTGCTGCCCTTCTGTAGACAGCCAGGGGGTGGTTAGCAGCTCTGGGGCTGAGGGCCAGTGGGTTATTCATTGCCTGTTGAGCCAGTAGTCATGGGTTCAGACCCACAATGGGTTCGTTTTATAGGGCTGTCTGCAGCATTATATGTTTTACATACACCAGACTGCTACCGGTGACTGCCCCTCCGCATACTATTACCTTACTGCGCCTCATGGGCCCACCATGTGTCACCTTCTCTGGCTCCCTTTACATTACTTTGTGGACTGCTCTATGGGGGACATTTTGATGTGCCTTAGTGGACACTCCACTTTCTAATGTGGCATATGTTGTGCGTTATGGGGTGCCTTCTGCAGCAACCTTGAGTACGCTACTGTGTGTGTGTGTTTGCTAGCAACTGTACAACACATACATGACATATGCATGCCCCCTCACTCACTAGATAACGTGTGGGTGTGTTTACTTGCACCCCAAAAGGAAAGGGAACATAGACATGCCCCCTCACTCGCTATCTAATGTGTGGGTGTGTTTGCTTGCACCCCTCCAAAACAAAACAACTAATTGCCCCCTCCCTCACTGTATCATGTACAGGATGCTACATCAGCCAGCCTTCTGCAACTGGCACCCTGCGGACTCGAACCCATGCTGCCTGTATCAGCTGTCACTGCAGTAACCATTGTGCTACAGCTCTGTTTGGGTCAGGTATGTATGCTAGCAACCCTACAACACATACAGGACATATACATGCCCCCACACTCACTATATAATGTGTGGGTGTGTTTACTTGCACCCCAAAAGGGAGGGGAACATAGACATGCCCCCTCACTCGCTATCTAATGTGTGGGTGTGTTTGCTTGCACCCCTCCAAAACAAAACAACTAATTGCCCCCTCCCTCACTGTATCATGTACAGGATGCTACATCAGCCAGCCTTCTGCAACTGGCACCCTGCGGACTCGAACCCATGCTGCCCGTATTAGCGGTCACTGCAGTAACCATTGTGCTACAGCTCTGTATTGATCGTGTATGTCTGAGTGGCTTCTTATGCTTAACGCGCGGTGACGCCGCTAACGCGCCCTGTAACGCTCGTTACTTTAGTTACGCGCGTTAGGTGTTCCGCTGTCCCGCCCATCTCCTTATTTGGGGGTTTGTCTTATTAACGCGGATCCTAACGCGAACTGCAATAACGCGATTTAGTAAACATACCCCTTAATCAAACTCTGAAATTCTTTACCAGAGGATGTAGTAAAAGCTGTTAGTTAGCTGGGTTTAAAAAAGATTTGAACAAATTCCTGGAGGAAAAATCCATACATCATTATTAAAGAGGACCAAGGAAATCCACTGCTTAACCTTGGATGAACATTGTGGAATCTGTGTACCTTTTAAGGAACCTGCCATGTACTTGTGACCTGGATTGGCCATTGTTGGAAACAGGATACTGGGTTTGATGGACCTTGGTCTGACCCAGTATGGCATTTCTTATGTTCTTAAGTTAAGTAACCTTTCCCCATCTCCACCACCAGGAAAGCTTCTGCTCTAGGAAAATGCATTTGCATTCAAGCTGTATGTGCTCATGTTTACATGCATATAATCTGGGCAAGTTTAATAGAAGCCATTTTTGCAAACTGAAGGTAATTTTAAAACAGGGCAGATAGACAGGAGAGATACATAGGCACATATGTTGTGTCTATTTAATAGAGACAACATCTGCACCTAGCTCAGTTTATAAAATTACCCCAAGGAAAGTAAGTACCACATTTAATTCTTCTCAGATGCGGGTATAAATGCATGTGTGTGTATATGTGCTGGTAAGAATAGGTGCATCTGCTCATACCTTATAAAATGTGTGCATCACATGCCAATTCATCACATGCACCACCTGTCTGCTCCTGGGAACACTTATCCATGTATATCATGTACTGTAAAAGTAGGTGCTGTCCATTTTAAAAGGCAAAATTCTGCATTATTTACCCTAATCACACCTTAGTTTACCGAAATGTGAGCTACATAATAATGAGTTGTAAAACATTGAAATGCATGCAAACCATCTCATTATTATGCACATCAAATAACTCAGCTTACATTTAACTTTGTAAGCTGTGGTATTTCTGGAGAAATAATGCAGTACTACTGCTAGGGATCAAACTATCAAATAAGGATGTAAGACTACTGATAGGGGTTAACTGGGGATCATTTTTGCCCCTTTCAATAGCTACTAGGGAAATCTCTGGTAGGTGTTATGGGAAATTCAGGGGGTGGGGTGTGTGCTTTTGAGTGTTGGGGGTTTAAAGATGGGCAGTGGACCTTTGAGTTTCAGGCATATGGGAGAATGTGTTTTTGAGTGTCAGGGGGATTCAAAGGTGATATTGTTTTAGTGATGGGGAAAGGGGTTTAGGGAGATTTGTTGTCAGGAATGTTGGGGGTGAGGTAATGCATCCCACCCTCAGCCCTTGAGGAGTGAGGAGATAATTGACTGATTTTAGGATCTGTGTTACTGCAGCCAGGACTTTACCATGGGAGTCATGAATCAATATCCTTGGTTAATGACTCCCACAGTAAATATTGCTGTGGTAAAATGCAATATTCTACCACAATTCTTTAATTACGCCTATGGAGGCCAATTCCATTAAGGCCGTGCAGCCCCCATGCAGCTGATCAGAATCTGGGTGTACAGAGGTAGACCCGCTTCTGATCCCACGGATGCTAAACATACCCAAGGGATCAGAATCGGGTCTATGGCTTGGACGTGAAGGCCAGGTCCTGATTCTGATTTCCTGCATGCCCAGCCACATACCCGGCTATCTCACCCAGGCTGCTGAATGGAGCTGCAGTGCTGTGGCATCCCATCGCCATGGCACTACTGCTCCATTCAGGAGCCGCCATCGACCAAACTCTTTTTTCCCTGCAGCCGAACCCCTAATCTGGCCTTGCAAGGCCTGGGTCGGGCTGCGCAGAGCCCCTGCACCCCTCACATCCGTCCCAGGGTCCCGTGCCATGATTCCCCTCCATCCAAGGGGACTTATTCCACCTTTGAGGCTCCGGGTGACCAGGGAGTTGGATCGAGGGAGAGACCTAGATGTGCTGTATTTAGAATTCAGTAAAGCCTTTGACACCGTTCCTCACAGATGACTTATAAACAAACTGAGCACCCTAGGGATGGACCCTAAAGTTACTGCTTGTGTTAGAAATTGGTTGTGTGGGAGGTGACAAAGATTACAGGTAAATGGAGCTCACTCTGAGGAGAAGGAGGTTACCAGTGGTATGCCCCAGAGATCTGTCCTTGGTCCGATTCTTTTTAACATCTTTGTTAGTGATATAGCGGAAGGGCTGTCAGGTAAGGTTTGCCTCTTTGCGGATGATACCAAAATCTGCAATAGAGGAGACACACAGAAAGATGTAGATAACATGAGGAGGGATCTAGCTAAGCTTGAAGAATGGTCTAGAATTTGACAGATGGGATTTAATGTTAAAAATGTAAGGTCATGCATTTGGGCTGCAGCAATCCAAGGAGAGCAATATAGTATAGGGGGTGAAGTACTTTTGTCCACTAAAGAAGAGCGGGACTGAGGCGTGGTTGTGTCTGATGATCTTAAAGTAGCTAAACAGGTAGAAAAGGCGACAGCAAAAGCTAGAAGGATGCTTTGGTGCACACGGAGAGGAATGGCTAGCAGAAAAAAGGAGGTGATAGTGCCTCAGTATAATTTATTTATTTATTTATTTAACTGTATTTATATCCCGCTTTTCACCGGGTCAAAGCGGGTATAAGTCTTTGGTGTGACCTCATTTGGAGTATAGTGTACAATTCTAGAGACCGCACCTTCAAAAGGATATAAACAGGATGGAGTCAGTTTAGAAGGTGGCTACTAAAATGGTTAGTGGTCTTCATTATAAAGCATATGAGGACAGATGTAAGGATCTTAATATGTACACCTTAGAGGAAAGGCGGGATAGAGGTGATATGATTGAGATGTTTAAATACCTCCATGGCATAAATGTACAGGGGGAAAGCCTCTTTTGATTAAAAGCAAGTTCTGCTACGAGGGGACATGGGATGAGAGTGAAGGGGGATAGATTCAGGAGTAATATGCGGAATATTTATTTACGGAAAGAGTGGTGGATCCATGGAATAGTCTCCCAGTGGAGGTGGTAGAGATGAGGACAGTATCTGAATTCAAAAAAGCATGGGACAAACACAGAGGATCTCTAGAGGTAAAAAGGGTACTGTTGTAGTTGTTGATATGGAAGGACAGACTATATAGGCCATGTGGTCTTTTTCTGTCATCATATTTCTATGTTTCTATGACATACAGGGCCGACCTCTGAATCGGCCCTGTACATCCGGGGTCTTGGTCCGCCCATGCCCTGCCCTCGCTCCTCCTCTAGAATGCCCCCTCCTTCCCCTGTCTAGGCCTTCCTGTATAAACCCGCTGTTCGTATGTGGAGGATATTGCTGAGGCCGGCAGGGGGACGTCCATCACCTCTATTTGCAGGACAGAATGTCCCCCTATGTGCACTTACTGCCAGTCTCACTGCTTTTTTTTTTTAAATAGCAAAATACTTTTTATAAGCTCTGTTTCTTCCTCTTTGTAATCTTGTTAGGTTTATGATTATCATCATCATCATCTTTACCATATAATTTTAAAGCAAAGAATGTTCCACAGCTTCCTGTTGATAAGTGCATTATTTAAATGATCTGCATAACCAGAAATAGGTGTGCCTGTTACTATGCAAAAATGCATGGTAAGAGGCACACCTCTACAGTATCTGCAGTGGGCCTTCCCGGGGGAGGTCCTGGAGATACCACGGAGGTTTGGATTTCTTGAGGCAAGGCCATGTTACCTGCCTTGGCAGATACTATAAGAAAAGTCCTGCAGTGTCTTCCAAAGCAGGTACCGCAGGTCACCACATTAAATCCATGGGGAGGAATTTTAGCAATTGGCTGCACAGAGATATCAGCAGCTCTGTACCCCAGTCTACTACTACTACAACTATGGATCAGTTGTAGAGCACTACAAGGCATATGCAGCACTGCACAGGCACATGTAAAAGACAGTCCCTGCTCATAAGAGCTTACAATCTAGTTAAGACAGACAACAAAACAGCTGAGGAAGAGAGTACATCTAGGGGTATGGTAAGAGGTATAGGAGACTAAATGGATCAGGTTCCAAATGCAGTGTCAAAGAGGTGAGCTTTCAGCCTGGAGTTAAAAAGGGCCAGAGATGAATCCTGACATACAGACCCAGGTAGTTTGTTCCAGGCATAAGAAGCAACAGGGTGAAAGCATTGAAGCCTGGAGTTGGCACTGGAAGAGAAGGGCACAGAGAGAAGCGGCTGTTAAATCCATAGATGAAGCCACTACCATTGCAGAATGTTACCTAGAAGCCCAAGCTGTTCCTACTAACCCTGTTCAAGTGGAGAAATCTGATCCCAAAGTAGGGCAAGTGATTCAGAAACTTATTGGAGACAAGAATAAAGGAGAAAGAGCCCACGGGGGAGTTGGGAGGTCCTTAGGAGGTCAGGAAAAGATAATAGGCTGGAAGTGTTTCTGCTGTGGGCAGCAGGGACATGTTCAGAGGGATTGTAAACAAAGAACAGATCTGGTAGGCCAAATTGACCATTCAGGAGAAATACCCTCTTTCCTCTTCATGATAACTATCGAAGTAGAAGGTACACCCGTGCAGGCTCTTCTGATTTCAGGTGCTAACCAGTCCATGATGTCCAAATCCTTATGGGAAAAGCTGGGCCTAGCCAAGGCTGGGGGATCAGAGAGCTATAAAAGCCATGTTAGGATTAAGTACATTCATTACAACACCCTACCCCCTTTACCAGGTATGAGTAAGGTATCAAGGGCACTGGCACCAATTGTGGCCATCTTATCCTGCAATCCTTATCCCCTTATTTTAGGCAGGGATCAGGCCTATTTTTATCAATGTTTGCAAGAGAAAGAAGGATGGGCACAGATTCTCAAGGAAAAGCAAGCAGATAAGGGACTCAAAGCTTTGGAACAAGAGTTTCCTTTTACAGGGGAGGTCTTAGAAGTCCCACACAGTTCCCGAAAAAAGCCATAGGGACAAAAGAAGAGAAAGACAAGAAAGGACTAAGAACTGGGGTAAGGTGTTTCATCCACGTCAAATGCCCTGGATTCCTCCGGATGTGCTGGATAAATTTCCATCCTTTGCCCAAGAACAGAAAGCAAACCATGCCCTGGTATATGCTTTTAACCGTGCTATGAGTCCAAAGCAGGAAGAAAGCCCTAGTTTGAGCTAAGAGAGAGTCTGCTGTATAGGACTGCCAAAAATAAGCTTAGTGTGGAAATCCAACAGCAATTGGTGGTGCCTCCAGCGTTCAGACCTCCTTCTTATTAGATTGGCCCATGACCATCCGCTATCAGGGAATAAAGGGTTTGACAATACGTTAGAGCACATATTAAATATATTCTATTGGCCTGGAGTGTATAATGAAGTAAAATGATACGGCACAAGTTGTCCCCAGTGTCAAAAAGTCTCCTCTACTCTTCCTTCTAAAGCCCCACTGAAACCACTGCCTGTAACAGAGGAACCCATGGCCTGGTTAGGTATAGATATAGTGGGACCCCTAGAGAAGAGTAGATGAAGTTTTGTCTACATCTTGGTAATCATAGACCATGCTATGTGGTTTCCTTGGGCTATACCTTTGCAAGCCGCCTCAGCCGGGGTGAGTTAGTAAAGCTGTTTTGTCACATTGGATTTCCCCGCAAAGTCCTCACAGATCAGGACACAAATTTCAAGTTCCATACCCTTAAGCAGCTATGGGGTGCTTTTGGGATCCACCACATTATCACGTCTGCCTATCATCCCCAAACCAATGGATTGGTAGAGACCCTAAAAAGCATGCTAAGAAGGGATTTGGAAGAGGTATGGACTGACTGGGATCAATTACTGCCCCTTGTAGTATATGCCTCCAGGGAAAATATACAGGCTTCCTTAGGGGTGTCCCCTTTTGAATTAGTATATGGGCGTTCATCCAGAGGCATCTTGGATATAGTCTGGGAGCAATGGGTGAACCCGAATTGGGAACCTCAGGATACTGTGATAAGGAAGCTTGTAGTGAGCCTATGGAAATAGGAGAAACTAATGATTTTGCTTTTAAGAAAAGTGACATCCCTGCAGTGCACAGGTTTCAGCTTTGGCATAAAGAAAGCAAACGGAGAGAAACTGAACCTAGGCTGCCACACCCAAGCAATGCTGATGTAGTTGCAGGCTTGGAAGATAATTGCAAGCACCTGTCCAGAGAGGGAGAGACACTGCCCGGGAAGCAGGGATATAAACCTTGGCTAGAGAGAAAGCAGAGGGGAGAGCCTGGGAGAGGAGAGCCTGGTAAGAGAGCGAGACTGGAAGGAGAGAGCATAGAAGGCTTCAAACCCCAGTTCCTGATCAGAAGGTTCAGAGAGTTCAGAGGTGGGAGCCCAGGACTCAGCACAGGAGTCAAAGAAGCCAAGCCTGGAACAGGGAGCCATGGCAGAGCTCCAGGAAGGAACTCAGGGAAGTGAACCAGGGACTGTTTCCCAGAAGCTGGAGGGAGACTGGTGAACACAGCCAGGGAGAAGTGTCCACAGCTTCAGGTACAATTTATCCTTACCGGATGGAGCTGTGCTCGAGAGAGACACAGGGATCTTCAGAGAGACATACGTTAAAAGCTCAGAGCAGGGCACTGCATTACCGGAGCCAGAGGAAATGCAGGTTGAGCCTATTGAGCAGGATTTATTGCCTCCAGAAATACTCATGGATTGTACTCTATGTCAAGCTGTTAGCATTGAGTCCCTTTGCTAAAGAATAGCTGAAAAGATAAAATCTCCTGAAAAGTAGAGTATTGAAACCTAGCCTGAACTGAAGGTAGGAACTTGCTCTTTTAATGGGAGGATACCTGTTGCATGTACATTTGAATGCCTAATGAAGACAAAGGTAAAAAGAAGATATTTTTACTTTGTTGAATGAAGAAGCTGTGTTTTCTTTATCCGTTATATTGATAAGCAGCTGCATATAATTGATGACTGTGAAGCTCATCCAGCCTAAGTTGTAAATAACTTTGAGTGAATGAATGGAGAAGTATCCTGTTACAGTCTACATGGACTTTGTTTGCGTTTGGGGAATAAATTTTGTCATTTGCCTTTACTTTCGGTTTCATGACTACACTTCATCTTAGAAGACCAAAACTACAGCTCCCAGCAGGCATCACTGGGAAAAATAGTTTATTCAACCTTTTATAAGAGAAGTTAATGGCAACCCTACCCCTCTAAGCCTGAGGCAGAGGGCTGGGGCGTGACAATACATTGACTTATATCTATGATCTAAAAAACAAGCTAAGGAAGGTAAGTGAGTTGACTCACAATAAATTACAAAGACATCAGGAGCAATAAAAGAAGCTAGGAGCTGCAGTTGGAGAAAAAGTGTTAGCTCTTATTCCATCCACCCTCCATAAATGTACTACAAGATGGAGGGGGCCTATGGTTGTTCAGCGCCAAGTAGGACCTTTTGATTATGAGGTAGTGACTGTATGGGGAATGACAGAAATATATCATATACATGTGTTAAAGCCTTAAAAAGAATGGGGGGGGGGGGGTGGCTGAGGTACACACGGATCAAGAGGAGGACCTAGGACTCCAAATTGCTGAAATAAAAAAGTAGTGGCACCCAAGGTAAACCCAAATTTGATACCTAGTCTAGGAATAGAAGTTAAGGGGGTCCTATGCCAATTTGAAGATGTATTGTCATTCCTTCTAGGGTGTACTCCATGGCTTTCTCATGAGATTATTACACCCTGAGAGGAAGTGATCAGACACTGCCCCTGTAGGTTGCCAGACAATAAAAGGCAGGAGATAATCAGACAGGTTTGGGAGATGGAACAGTTGGGCATTATTGAGGAGTCAAAAAGTCCCTGGAATAGTCCTATTTTTCTGGTTCCAAAGCCAGATGGAACACAGAGATGTTGCATTGATTTCTGCTGAATAAATGCAATAACACAATTAGATGCCTACCCCATGTCACACATAAAGACCTACTGGAAATATTAGGGTCAGCCCAGTATTTGATTACATTGGATTAGATAAAAGAATACATGCAGTTAGGTCCCCCTAACAATGGAATCAAAGCCAAAATCTCTGTTCAGTACAGCAGTAGGCTTATATCAATTCAGACAAATGCCCTTTTGACTCAATGAGGCTGCTGCAACCTGCCAGCGTTTGGCTGATGCTCTTTTACGGGGACACCAAGACTATGCCATGGCTTACATGGATGACATAATCATTGTTAGCAAGGACTGGGACACCCATTTAATAAAAGTAAACCACTCCTAGATAAGGTAGAAAGTATTTGGTCCTTCCCTCTACCTACTACTAAGAATCAATTAAGAGGGTTCCTACCCTAAGCAGTTGAGATGGACACAAGATACCGTAGAAGCATACAAAGGCCCACAAAACGAGTTATGCAGGGAACCGGTGCTCCAGGTCATTGATTGGTGAATTCATCCTACAAATGGATGCATCTGCAGTAGGGCTTAGGGCATCCTGTCTAAAAGACAGAATGGGGAAGAGCATGCATGTATTTGAGTAGGAAGCTATTATAACACAAAAGAAACTATGCCACTATAGAGAGTGTCTAGCTATAAAGTGGTCTATAGATGCTCTAAATTATTATCTGGTGGGATGCCGTTTCACTCTGGTCACAGATCATGCCCCTGTACAGGATGAAAGATAATAATGGTAGGTGAACCCGATGGTATCTTTCCCTCCAAGCATATAACTTTACCATTGAGTATAGGGCAGGGAAGCATCACAGTAATGCAGATGCCTTAGCCCACATTGCTGTCCTGGGGAGAGTAGCAATATTATAAGGGGGGGGGAACTCCCAAAGACTTCATAAAAGCAAATAAACTAACAAACAACAGAGCATTTTCACGTGCAGCTCCAACAATCTGGAATTCCCTCCCAGATGATCTAAGAATGTTAACCGAGATCATTGAATTTCATAAAAAATTGAAAACCTATCTATTTACTACGCATTACAACAATACAGATCATCCCTCAATAGATTTAGATAAAGGCTAACCAGTTTTTGTCTGAGATGTACCAATGACCTAAACAAACAATTCTACATAGCTGAAACTGAACTTTGCACAATGCTTAAGCCCTACATAATGTGTATCTGTATATAATGTATATAGTTTGCACTGTTCTGTGCTGTTCAGTTTTAACATTTGCTGTTTACTTATTTTATTGCTTTTGGTTATTTGATGTTACATGTAAAACAAACTCTGCTTTGTTGATTGTTGTTTATTGTGAACCGCAACTGATCTATGGAAGATGCGGTATATAAATGATTGTTAAATAAAATAAATAAATAAAATAAATATACAGGGAACTGCAGGGGGAAAGGGGGTTCTGAAGAACAGGGTACCAAATCAGAGGACATGGAGTCCATGGAAACAGAGCTTTGGGAGCTGGAAACTGAAAACTCTGCAGAGCCCATGGAGATACAGGCTATGGAACAGAACTCACAAGCTGATACTGGTCTGGCAGACCTTCCAGATGACAGTGAGATGCAGATAAGGTGAAGGAAAACCCCTATTTGTTTTGGAAATACTTTTTAATTTCTAAGTGGAAAGACTGACTGTGTGCCATTTTGGCCTTTCTGTTTTGCTTGTTCTTGGGGTAGTTTCTGCAAACGGGTTAGGTTTACGCGTACTGTGGGAGTCATGAACCTCACTTCTAAGCCTGGGGTAAATAGTAGTACATTATCTCCTCTATAATCTGCAGAATTCCACTTAACCATAGTTAATCCTCTTAACATATTCATTAATTTCTGTGGTTTATCTCCTGCCACAGTGGGTCCATGAACAGGCTCAGCATGGCCTTTATCTGTGGCAGGGATGCTATCTGCATCTGCAGCACTTGCACCATTGCAACCGCCATCATTAACCCTAGTGCGTAAGGTATGGTTGGGCAGCTTTTTATCCTGGATGATGTGTGGCCAATATGTATTTTTCTTCTTCGTTCCTACCATATTTCAATTGTAATGTCGCTTTGCTGAGATTTGGTATGGATGTTATACAACAGGGTCACCATGTGAAGGTACTCAGCAAGACTTGAGGAGGGAACTTGGCAGTATGGGCGGGTCAGTGTACAAAGGAAACACTGATATGACATAGCTGCCACAGCCCTAGGGTTACCTAGATACCCTGGCTGGAAATCTTTCTTTTGAAAGACAGAGGAGTACGGCACATCCAATCTAGTGGACCAGTGTAGGCTATGTTTGTGCTGTTTATGCTTATTAGAGTTCTATTGCCTTGCTGGATAACCCTAGCTGTACGGCTCAGAGATAAAGGAGTACTGCACAGCTAACTCAGCGAATTAAGCTCAAGCTGTGTCTCTCCTAATTTGGAGGATATGTTGTTTGGACTTGGAGGAGTGTCGTCTGTTGTGGCTGCCTGCATCTGACTTTCCCTGGCTTCCATTTCTCTGGGAATTGAGCATATCAATAATAGATAGATCTGAGAGTCATCAGCATAGAAATGATATTGAAAACCATGGGAGGAGATGAGAGCATCAAGATACGGTATAGAGAGAGAAAAGTAGGGGGCCCAGAACAGACTTTCAGGGTACACCAACTGAGAGTGGGATAAGAGTAGAGGAGGTACCACCAAAACACTGAAAGAGCGATGGGAGAGACAAGATGAAAACCAGGACAAGCACAGAGCCTCTACTGAGACAAAATGTTGAGGAGAAGTCGTTAGTCAACAGTGTCAAAAGCAGCAGAAAGGTAAAGAAGAATGAGGACTGAGTAAAGGCCCTTGGAATTAGCCAGGAACAAATCACTGGAGAATTTGACAAGAGCCATTTCAGTAGAATGTAAGTGACAAAAGTCAGATTGAGATGGATCTAGCCGGGCTTGAGAGGAGAGAAATCCAAGGCAATGGCAGAGAACTGCACATTCAAGAATTTTTGAAATAAAGGGAAGAAGTGTGATTTGACGATAATAAGAAGGACAAGTATTGTCCAGTGAAGGTTTCTTGAGGAGAGGTGTGACCACATCATTCTTGAAGGCTGCAGGAACAGTTGCAGTGGAGAGTAATGGATTGAGAATTTGAAGATGTAATGGATAACAGAGGAGGAAATGGAGTTATGGAGATGGGTGGGGATAGAATCAGAGGAACATGCAGTAAATTTAGAGGAGGAAAGAAGATGAGAGGTTTCCTCTTTGGAGATCTTAGAAAAGGATGAAAGGGTAGCAGAGATTGAAGGGAAAAGTTGGTATTGAAGATGGAACGATTGTCCAAAATAATGATGGAGACATATTCTGTACGTTTACTTTCATATTTTGGCTCTTTTTGCATATTTCTATCCATAGTAGCTCAGTATGTGTATTCAATCTCTATGAGGCCTATCCCTCCTTTAGCTCCAAAAATATACAGTCTTGGCATACACTGATTCTTGTAAATTATTTCATGGGCATGGAGGAGTTTTCTTGTTTGCACATCCAGTTTTTCAAGACCTTTAAGAGACCAGTCCACAATCGGAAAGCTGTATGAGAATATAGGAATTGTCAATGGATTGATAGCTTGTATCTTATTCCGTGATGTTAAATCACTTTTCAATAATGATTTGAATTTCCTATAGTACTCTTAACTGTTTTTTTCTTTCAGTAATTTCTGCTTGAGTGTTGTTCCTTTCTCTACTCCAGGACACTTGTATATGCCTTCCTGTTCAAGGTCCTTGAGGTCACAGCCCTCAACCAGGGAGATGTTTTCCATTTTGCTTAATTTTCCTCTAAAAAAAAGCTGCCTTAGCACATTTGTCAAGGCCAAAGGTCACCCTGATGTCATCAGATAAATCTTTCACCACACAGAGTTACTCTGCTAATTGTTGGTCACTGAAACTGTAGAGCTTCAGATTCTTTCTAGACCTCCCTTCTAAAATGGCATTTCATATTTCTAATTTCTTATATTTTAAATTCAAATAAAACTCTATACCATATTCCACATGTCATATGCATTTAATTTTCTAAAAATGATTTTATTTACTTATCATATAGAATTAATCCTTCTACAGTTGAGATTTGACCTCTTTCTGACATGAATTCATGTTTCATGACTTGTTGCAGGGAAGCCAGGATCATTATCAAAATTTGCCTATGAAATTAAAAATGAAATAGTAATTTATTTTCTCAGCTATCATCTCTATTCAAAAAAACACTATTGAAACAATAGCATCTCAAACCATTTTCTCTGAACATTAAAGGGCATCATATCTTCTTCCCATCATACCACTATGCACACTTACATTGTCAGCCACCCATACATTCCTATAACCCTATATTCCCCAAACATATTGACCATAAACATACTACCCACACATTCTCCCAACACACCTACACTTCACCTTCTACACACAAAAACATTTTAAAAGTAAACTGGAAGTAAGCATTATTAAAGGCAATTAACTGAAAAATTCACCTTAAAGTATGATTTGCACCGATATTTAGTACCCTTGTAAAACACCTAATTATCTGGGAAATAAACACATTTACAATTCAGACATGGGATCAGAGAATAGAGGAGTAGCCTAGTAGTTTAGAACAATAGGCTGACAATCTGGAAGTCAGGGTTTAAATCCTACTGACAATCCTTGTGATCTTGGACAAGTCACTTCACCTTCCATTGCCTCAGGTACAAATTCATATTTTAAGCCCCCGGGGGAGAGGGGGAGAGAAATACTTACTATATCTGAATGCCACCCACCTTAAAAAGGTGGAGGAATAGCTTAGTGGTTAGGGTAGCAAATCTCACTGACTCTCCTTGTGACCTTGGTGAAGTCACTTATGCTTCCATTGTCTCAGATATAGTACAACTTTAGATTGTGAGCCCTCCAGTGACATATAAATACCTACAGTACCTGAATGTAACTTGCCTTGATCTACTTTTGGAAAGGCATGAGCTAAATAAATAAATAATATGACATAAATTCAAATAAAATAACCCCCAAAAAACAGCTCTCGTCTTATAGCTTGCACATACCCAGGATGCTGGGAACCTGCTTGCACAATTTCACATCTCATTTTAGAAAGTGATTGCCATAACCTGTATATTACAAATCTTTCTCTGTCATTTTTGGCATATTTTAATAGTTTCCAATAAATATTTTAAATTACATGAAAAACCTGTTTCTGGTCTCTGTTTTTAGAGAAGGGATAGGAATAGTATCTGGAGAAGCTGACATGCCAAAAAAGTCCTTTATCCATATTCAATGACTTTGTACAATACAGTTCATTATAAACAAACCAGAAGTATAGGAACAGCTGGAAAATCATGAAAAGACAGAAGATTTTCCGCAGGAACTAGGTGATTAGAATTAAAGTGACCACTCCAGAAGTTTGTCATTCTGGAGGAGCAGGTGAATTTAATTTAATACAAACTCATATTCTGCACATAATCTGAGAACTCTAGGTGAATCCCAAAATGCCAGTAATGCACAGCATCATATATCACAAATATATTGACAGAATTTCCATTATCTAAGAACATAAGAAATGCCATACTGGGTCAGACCGAGGTCTATCAAATCCAGTATCCTGTTTCCAACAGTGGTCAATCCAGGTCACAAGTACGTGGCAGGTTCCCAAAAAGCCACACAGGTTCCACAGTGCTTGATCTGAGGAAAGCAGTGGATTTCCTGGGTCCTCTTTAATAATGGTTTATGGACCTTTCCTCCAAGAACTTGTCCAAACCTTTTTTAATCCCAGCTACACGAACAGCCTTTACTACATCCTTCGGTAATGAATTCCAGAGTTTGATTACACGTTAAGTGAAAAAATATTTTCTCTTATTAGTCTTAAATGGGTTACATTGTAGCTTCATTGTGTGTCCCTTAGTCTTTCTACTTTTTGATGAGTAAACAGCCGATCTACATGTGCCCTTTCTACTCCATTTATTAATTTATAGAACTCTACATTATCTCCCCTCAACTATCTCTTCGAAGTTGAAAAGTCCTAACCTTTTAAGCCTTTCCTCATTGGGGTATATTGCCATACCCTTTACCATTTTGGTGGCTCTTCTCTGTATCTTTTCAAATTCCATGATATTCTTTTTAAGATATGGTGACCAGAATTGCACACAATATTCAAGGTGCAGTCGCTTCATGGAACAGTACAGAGGCATTACAATATCCTTTGTTTTATTCTTCATTCTTTTCCTTATGATTCCTAGCATTCTATTTGCTTTCTTGTCTGCCACTACAGAATGGGTAGAGGGTTTCATGAATTATCCACGATGACACTTAAATCTTTTTTCTGGGTGATAGTTTCTAATGTGGATCCTTGCATCATGTAACCATAGTTTGGGCTGTTCTTTCCTAGGTGCATAACTTTGCACTTGTCCAGATTAAATTTCATCTGCCATTTGAATGTTCAGTCTTCCAATTTATCAAGGTCCTCTTTCAATTTTTCAAAATCCTCTTGTGTTTTAACAACTTTGAATAATTTTGTGTCATCTGCAGATTTGATCACCTCACTCATTATTCCCATTTCCCTGTCATTTATAAATATGTTAAAAAGCAGTGGTCCCAGCATAGATCCCTGAGGTACTCCACTGTTCACCCTTCTCCCTTGAGAAATCGGGCCATTTAACCCTACTCTCTGATTTCTATCTTTTAACCAGTTCTGACTCCAATCCCATGACTTTTTAATTTGGCCAAGAGTCTTTCATGAGGGACCTTGTCGAAAGCTTTCTGAAAATCCAGATATATTATGAACCCCATTCTGGGAG
This sequence comes from Ichthyophis bannanicus, assembly GCA_033557465.1. NCBI lineage: Eukaryota > Metazoa > Chordata > Amphibia > Gymnophiona > Ichthyophiidae > Ichthyophis > Ichthyophis bannanicus. The sequence continues at coordinate 525,135,837 of CM066032.1, forward strand.
GGGGCACTGAAGGCAGGGCCCGTTAGGGCATGATTCTGATCTGTGGGAACAAAACATTCCTGCAGGAGCCAGAATCGGGTCCAAGGATGGCCCAGCTTGCCCCTCCTGCTTGCGGGGATATCCTTCCCACAGGCGCTTCAGACATCCGCGTCTCTGGCCCCCAAAATCCCACCACCATCCCACAGCTGGCCTCTCGTGGCCTGGAACGGGCAGCAGGGACCCCCTGCACCCGGCCCCTGTCCCGGTCCAGGGGGTGGCTCCCTTGTCCCGATTCAGCAAAAAATGCTGCTTATACCACCTCTGAGGTGATATAAGCAGCAAGCCCCAGCAGGCCCGGCTGCACCTACAGGGCCATGACCTGAATCGGCCCTGTACATGCTGCCAGGTGGCCTGCCCCCATTCTGCCCGCACTCTGCCCCGCCCTCTTCCCGCCAGCTCTCTCCATCTTGAAGCACAGGGCATATGAGGAGAGCCTGTGGGGGAATAGAGTCTAGGAGGTTTGCGCGACTAGAATGAGGGTTTATATCAACCAGCACATAGTTAACCAAGGGAAACAATACTAATTAAAATTTCTCAATATCTGTTTTTAAGGCCTTCCTAAAATGCACATGATTGACTAACATATAACTCATTAAAGGTAACATATTCCATAAAACTGGAATAATACCCATAATGAATTTCATAAACATATATCTCAATCAAAACTGTTTGCTCTATGCTAAAGCTAAACTAAAGATCTTAAATGCTGAGAGGGTGCATAGTACTGAATGAATTTAGATATATAGGAGAGATTTTATAAAGGAGCTGCATAAAGATGCATGGCTCCTATGCTCGCAAGTCCATATTTTCCTTTACTTTCAAGCATTCATGGGCACTTCTGCACGTTCTGACCAGGCAGGATTCTTTAAGCTCAAGTGGAACTGCTCTGGCATCGGGTCCTTAGTATATTGTAGCCATCCAGATGTTTTAACCTTGCAGCCATTACTGGAATGTGAACAGGAGCATGGCATAGGAGTGACATGGGCATGCCCCCGAGAGAGGAGCATACATTACAGAACACTATGGTGCTGGCGACGAATACTGTGCATATTATGGACTGACTGAAGAACAAACTAATCAGTGCTAGAGTAGATGAAAGCTAAGCTTTCCTTAAAAGCTCAGATGACAAGACTTTGATTTTCATACTTTGGACACATCATGCGAAGTGAGAGATTGTTAGAGAAAGACATCATGCTTGGCAAGGTAGAAGGTCAACGTAAAAGAGGAAGGCCAGCAATGAGATGGATCGATATAGTAACAGTAGCTACGGGTACCAGTTTGTCAACATTGAGCCGTCTGACTGAAGACAGTTTAGGTCAACCATCCAGAGGGCCGCCATGAGTTGACACCGACTTGACAGCACTTGACAACAACATGATATGTTTTGTAAAACCTGAAGATTTGATACTGTATCTGTCTCAAGGCAACCCTAATAAAAGGAAATTACAATAGCTCAGATTTGGTAGGACTATTATTAAAATGTTCTAGCTCAAAATATTCTCCAATTTGACGTATCTTAAGAATCACAAAAATGCACTTTGCTAGCAATGCTATTTGACACTGCATGGATAGGCTCAAATAAATTCACAATTCTTTAATCATTGTGCAAAACTGCATCCTTGTGCCTGCCAGAAATAAATTTTTGGGTGGAGGCCTTCCCTCTCTTGATTCTACCCATAACAGTTTTGTTTTATCTGGGTTAATTTTCATTTTGTGGAAAACCATCCAGAAGGATATCCTATTAAAGAATTTGATTAAACATGAAAAATATTGTTATTCTACTCTGCATACAAAAATAATGAGACATCTGGGTCTCTCACTGTTTCCTCCCAAGGGTACTCAGGAAAATGCTAAATAAGATAGGAGATAAGGGAGATCCTTGAGGGACTCCAGACATCATTTTCCAGGACTCAGACCTCTTCCCTCCATCCTACATGAATCCACCTCTTCTTTAAAATTACTGAGAACCAATTTATAATCTTATCTGCTACTCCAATCTTACTTTGGCATGTAACAGATTATGATTTACTATATCAAAGACATCAAAACTGCATTGTCCTCCCGTAAACAATTGATCCTAACTCATTAGTCAATGAGACCAACAGAGTCCGATTCTAAAAGAGGCATGTTCGGGCCATCCAGATGTCCAAAAAATGGACGGGCCCAAAATGCATCTGATTCTACAACCACTGGAGCTAGACGTTCCCGCGGTTTCAGGATCGGGCACTTAGACAGCCCGATGTGTGCCTGATTCCACCATGGGAGATGTCCTCCATTCTGCCCGGCCAGCCTGCCCTATGTACTTGCTAGTGTGCTGGTGCTGTGGCATCCCTTTGCCATGCCACTGGGATGCCCAGCAGGAGCACCGAAAACCCATCAGCATTTAAACTGTCTTTTCCCCGCCTCCCGACCCTCGATGGGGTCGGCCAAGGCTGAGCCCAAGTGGCAGGGCTCACCTGCTGTGACGTAGTTGTTCATGGGGTGCGGAATGCCCTGATTGCAAGGGCATCCAGCGCTGATTCCACCTCCGAGGTGGTATAAATTGGGTGTCCAAAGTGCTGCAGCCGGATGTGCAGGACTCTGACCGGAATAGGACCTGTACATCCGTGATCTTTGGCCCATCCCTGTTTCGCCTACTCTCCGCCTCCATCCCTCCCCCTCCTGCTTCCATTCAGTGTTCCCTGCACTAACCCTCTGTATGTGCAGGGAGGGCTGCACTCAGAATAGCATGCTGGGCCAAAACGTGAGTTGGATGTCCAACCATGATGTCCAACCCCGCTATTTGCATCTCTGCATCAGGCCCATAGTGTCTTTGTATTGTAATAAGGATGAAATCCCGATTGGGAGACATTTAGAGGCTGATTCTAACAAGGGCACGTACGGCCGTCCGGGCGTCCAAGAAATGGACAGGTCCAAAATTTACCCGATTCTGCAACCACAGGAGCTAGACGTTCCCATGATTAGAGGATCAGGCACTTAGGTGGCCCGGTGTGCCCCTGATTCTGCCACAGGAGATGTCCTCCACTCTGCCTGGCCGGCCAGTCTGCTCTATGCTCCTGCTGGTGTGCCAGTGCCTTGGAGTCCTGTTGGCATGGCACTGGGACACCCAGCAGGAGCGCCGAAAGCTCAACAGCATTTAAATTGTCTTTTCCCCACTGCCCGTCCCTTGCCAGAGTCGGCCAGGGCCAGGCCCAGTCATTGGGGGATCACCTGCCACGGCACGGTTGTGCATGGGGTGCAAGGTCACCTGGCACTTATTCCACCTCTGAGGTGGTGTAAGTTGAGCATCCAAAGTGCAGCCATTGGACATACAGGGCCCTGAATGGAATAGGCCTGTATGTCCAGGTGCTTCAGCCTGTCTCTGGTTCACCCTCCCTCCCCCATCCAGCACTCCCTACACTAACCCTCTGTACATGCGGCGACGGCTGGACTCGTAATAGCGTGCTGGGCCAAAATGGGGGTTGGACGTCCAATGAGGATGTCCAACCCTGCTATTTGCCATTGGACTCTTAGTATATTGTAGCCATCCAGGTGTTTTAACCTTGCAACCATTATTGCTTCCATGATCTTTGTAAGCAAAGGCACATTAGAAATTGGAAGATAATTTTTACACAAATTTTGATCCAAGTCCCTTCCTTTTATCAGTGGAATCAATATAAAATTTCCTACAGCCTCCAGGTACCACCTTCATGTAAAAAATTATTCACAAATTATGTTAGCCACTGAATAGCTTTGACTGGGACAGTCTTGAAAAGCCATGTAAAACAACTATCCACAAGGTCCTCTGCCCTTTGCATATTTTTAATGGTTCTTTCAATTTCCAACATAGTACCTAAGGAAAACTTATTTCATAAATAATCTGCCAGAGCAGGGAACTCTATTTTCACTATTCTCATTATATCAAGTGAAGCCTTTAGTCAATATTAATGTATCATGTACTGATGAGCTCTCCATTTCATTCTCAATTAAATAGACTTTCTCATAAAAGTGTTCAGCAAAATCTTTGGCTCCAAGTTTGATGTTTATTTGCTCTTTCTTGTCTGACCTAGAATACAAAAAAGGTCTAGCCACCCTAAACAACTCCCCAATTTTATTCTGACTTCGCAAAATTGTTTTCCAGTAAAATTGATTCTTTTGTATCCCTAATCATAAACATTGTAGGGATATTCAAAGGCATTTTATATGGAATACAGACCTGTAAACTGTGTAAATGCTGCTGAACAGGATATTCAGAGACACTAACATGGTTAGTGCCACTGAATATCCCTGATTAACACTGCTAAATGCCCCAATGCTAACTGCTTGGCATCGGGGCGTTCCGAGGACAGCACCAGTCGCTTACCGGGCAGCAGTGATATTGCACCGCTGCCCGTTTAGCACCCATGGGTAAAAGATAGAACAGCTTTTGCTGTGCCTATCTTCACGCGTGGGAGCTATCCGGGCAATGGCTCAATATTGCCGCTGCTTGGTTAGCTTTTGCGGTCTTGTGGGTTGTGCGGCGTCCCCAGATATTCAATGCCGGGGCTGCACATGACCCCAGCATTGAATATCTAGCGTTAAAGTTTGGTGGCGATGGCTATGCACTGTAGCAGGGCATATTCATCCCAAAAGAACATCGGGCCCGTAAATATTTACCTGGTTCCTCCAGCTTGTCCTCAACTGTCTATTGACATTGTCTTTCTAGATGGTGGAACTCCTGTTTCTTTTCCAACAAATTACTACTGTGCCATGAACGAATTTTATTTTTTGCATCCCTGTTTTTCCCCAGTGGTGCCACTTGATCCAGTTAACTTCTCAATAATTGATTCCATTTATCAAATGAGAAGCTTGTGACATTGTCCTCTAAAGTATTTTAGTTTTATCTCACAGGCTCCAGAGCTGATCTGAGTTTGTTTAGCCTCTGTGTCTACTCTGAGGGGCATGTGTACTATAGTCTGCTAATCATTAGCATGGGTTTTGATGCATGTGCCAACAGTGCAGGGCCCTGTGCTAAAAATCCCGTGCTACCCAGGTAGTATCTGGGTGGGTTAGGGGAGTAATGTGGGTGTTGATGGTGCATTGCAGTTAGCATGGGCATTATGAGCATGCTTTAACTACCCCTATTGCCATTAGCATGGGTCCACTTAACACTACCCCAATGGGTGGCCTTAAGTGCACCCACATGCTAGTTAGTACAACATCGTAGGTTACCAATGTAGTGATGAGTGCAATATTAATCAAATTAAAACAGATACTATCTTTATATTGATTAAATGCCTTTTGAGCAGATAAGAGCAGCACTTGATTGGTTTAGATAGTGGACCACTATGAACAACAGTTTCTATTTAAAAGCTTTGAAAGAAAGAAAGAACGATTTATGTTGTAAGACGTGGTGAGTAAAAGAGTGAATAATTTGTTTTCAGGATAATTCTATTTTTATTTTAAAAAATGTATTGATTATTATGTCTGCATGAAAGTTTAACAGGTTTACCCTGACAAAGCTGAGAAATGAAAACAAAGGAAAAAGCTTTTTTGCAGATGACATAAAAATTTGCAACAGAGTGGACTCCTCTGAGACAACATGAAGAAAGATCTACAAAAACTGGAAGAATGGTCTAATGTTTGGCAGTTAAGATTTAATGCAAAGACGTACAGGGTCATGCACTTCGGATGCAGAAACCCAAAGGAATCGTATGTGATAGGGGGCAAGAGGTTGATGTGCACAGACCAGGAGAAGGACCCTTGAGTGATAGTGTCTGAAGATCTCAAGGTGGCAAAAAAATGTGACAAAGTAGTAGCCAAAGCCAGAAGGATGATGTATTGCATACAGAAAGGAATAATCAGCAGAAAGGAGGAGGTATTAATGCCCCTGTACAAGTCATTGGTGAGGACTCACTTGGAGTATTGTGTTCAGTTTTGGAGACCATATCTCACAAAAGATATAAAAACAGTTCAGAGGAAGGCAGCCAAAATGATTTGGAGCCTGCACCAGAAGATGTATGAGAAGAGACTTGAAGACCTACATATGCATACCTTAGAGGAGAGGAGAGACAGGGGAGATAAGATACAGACATTTGAATACTTAAAGGGTATTAATGAACAAACAAACCTTTTTCAATGAGGGGGAAGCTGTAAAACTAGAGGGCATAAAATGAATCTGCAAGGAGATAAAGTTGAAACAAATGTCAGGAAGTGCTTTTTCACTGAAAGGGTGGTGGATGCTTCTTTTGCTCTCCCGATGGAGGTGGTCAGGGCAAATACAGTGACAGAATTCAAAATGGAATGGGACAGACACAGTGGATCCCTTCATAGCAAGAGGATAAATACAGTACTTCAACAAATAGAGGGAGATGACCTACATGAAGTGGCATGTACAACCCTAAACAATGGCACAGAGAGGGTGATCTGCATGGTGCAGCAGGTACAATGAGTCTAGCCACTTTACTGGGCAGACTGGATGGACCATACTGGTCTTTATCTGCTGTTATATACTATGTTAGTATGTTATTATGTAAAGGCTTCTGCATCGGTAACTTTTGGCACCATACTGAGAGCTGACAAAGCCTATAGAGGATAAGTTGTTTTTATTTTATACACAAAAAAACTATGATAAAAATTATTTTGTGAAGGAATAAAAGTTTACTGAAGAGGAAGATGTTTTATAAAACCAATGATTAAAATCATTGGCCTAGTAGCCCACTCCCATACAGCTCTAATGGATGTGGCTGATAAATGATCACTTATTAATACAAAGGTTACTGGTCGTGATTAGGAAACCGAGAGGAACGTGTGGGTCTTTGGGGGTGGCTTAATCTAGGCAGGCTCTTAGTGTGGAGTAGAGGATTAGTCCACTGCTTTGCAGAGGAGTTGCCTAGTACTTAGGGCTGCAACCTAGAATAAGAAAGGCCAGATTCAAATCCCACTGGTATTTCTTGTAGCCTTGGGCAAGTCACTTAACCCTGCACTGCCTTAGGTGCAAACTTAGATTGTAAGCCATCTGGGGATAGGAAAATGCCTATTGTACCTGAACTTTACTCTCCTTAAACTACCAATGGAAAGGTGTGAGCTTAATACTAAGATGCCTAGAAGGTCTCCATTGAAAGCAAGATACCAAAGCTCCATCATCTTAATTATGCCTGGGAAGAATCATGTTGCACCTGTGACAGCTTCTGCCTCTGTCCAGACAGACAGCTTGACCCCAGTCCAGGGACTGGTTCCATGTGCACAATGTCTGCAAGCTGAAGTCCTCATGAAGCAAGCAGAGAAATAGTGGCAAGGCTGAGAAGCATCCATGACAGCAAGAATTACATTGATGAGATGCTTCCTGAAGCATTCAAGCTCTCCAAAAGAGGTGAAGATGTTATGCTACAGAATGAAGAGAGCTGGGTACAGTTCTGCAGAACTGACAATCCAACTCCTCCAGCCTGTGAATTGAAGAACCAATATGCAGCCCTGGAAGTGGAGGAGTTGAAAACATTCTAGGAACAGGAAGAATCAAAGCACAAGCACCCCCATAGCTGTAGAATTAGTGACCACAAGGAAGCTAAGGGTGGTGGTGGTTGGTGACTCTCTTCTGGAGTGTACTGAGCCATCCGTCTGCCAACCAGACTTGATGTCCAGGGAGTTGTACTGTCTGCCAAGTGCCAAAATCCAAGATATCAAGGAGAGTTTGCCAAGATTCAATAAACCTATTGACTGTTATCAGATGATGTTCATCCATGTGGGCACACATGATATTGCTGCTAGGCCCCTCCCTTTAGAACTTAAGTTATTATTCAAAACCCACCTCTTTCAATCTGTTTTTGATCTCCTTCCACTGCCTCCTGATCTTTCTTTCTCTCTCATTCTACCTCCCCTCTTCTCTTGTTTCCTTGTCCCCTCCTCTCTACTCTGTGTGAGTGTACTATCCTTTCCTATCTATTTATAAAGTTTTTTTTCTTCCTGTTGGCAGCTGCTTTTTGTCATTTTTGTAAACCTCCATGATGTTTGTGAAGACGCGGTATATTATGTCTCAAAATAAAGATAAAGATAGAGTGGATATGGCTTTGAGAGAGAAGGTGAAGCAAATATATGCGCAGGTAGCAAGATAAAGAATGAGGCAGAGAATCTCACATCCTGGAGATGAGTGCATGGTGTCATCAAAAGCATTTTGGTTTCCTGGAACATGGGGTGATTTTCCAAGAGCTGCTGAGCAGAGATGACAGTCACCTATCCAAGAAGGGTCAAAAGTGTCTTCCACAGTAGACTGGCTAATCTACTGAAGAGGGCTTTAAACTAGATTTGATGGGGATGGGTGAAGAAAACCTCTAGGTAAGTAAAAGCCCTCAGGTTAGTAAAACACTAAATACCTCTGTAGAAATGGTTAAAAGGAGCAACATCTGGAAAGCAGTGTGTAATAATGCCCGTAGCATGGGAAATACAATCCCAGATGTTGAGGCTTTAATGGAAGAGGCTGACTTGGATTTAGTGGCCATTAGAGAGACATGGCTCATGGATATCCTTAACTGGGATATAATTATAATGGATTATATTTTATTCAGGAATGACAGGGTAGGAAGAAGGGGAGGAGTAGCACTATATGTAAAACATAATATTAAAGCTATAGAATTACAGGGTTACAAGGAAAGGAGGAAAGCACTGTGGATTAAACTAGAGAGAGAGAATGGAAAATCTATTTGCATTGATGTGATATACAGATTTTCTTCACAGGCAAAAGTGGACAGGGACTTAATTGAAGACATTTGCAGTATTGCCATGAAAGGAGAAGTGCTACTGATGGGTGATTTCAATATGCCAGATGTTGACTGGCACATCCCTGCTGCAATGTCATCTAGAAGTCAGGAGATCCTGGATTCTCTACAGGGACAACTATTCTGGCAACTGGTAATAGAACCCATATGTGAAGGGGCCATACTGGACCTACTGCTTACCAATGGAAAGTGGTTTTGATGATAGAAGTGGTAAGGGCAAACACAATGAAAGAATTCAAAATGGCATTGGACAGACACAGTGGATCCTTTTTTAGCAACAGGATAAAATCAAAATAAGCATAACTATCTCTTATATCTGAACAAATAGGGGTGACCTACACAGAGCGGTGGGTATACCCTTAAACAAAGGCATGGGAAGGGGTGACCTGCATGGAGTGGCAAGTGCATCTACTCTTGCCACCTTGCCGCCTTGCTGTACAGACTAGATGGACCATACTTTTCTTTATCTGCCATCATATACTATGTTGCTATGTTATAGTGGGAAATAATCTCACATCCAGTGATCACCAGATGGTGTGGTTCAGTATTAGGACTAGGGCTAATGAAATCCATTTAAAAGCAAGGGTTGTAGACTTTAGAAAAGCTAACTTTGCGAAGATGGGACAATATCTCAAGGAATTGTTAGTGGGATGGGAACAACTGGGGGATGTAGAAAAGCAATGAGAAAAACTGAAATGGGATATTTTAAGGCCTTTTTGTTAGGAAAGTAAATATATGTAAAGGGAAAAGGAGGCCACTATTGTTCCTAAAAGTAGTAGCTGAAAAGGTGAAGAAAAAGAGGGTAGCCTTCATAAAATACTAGATTCATTGAGGATGGGTGAAGAAAGCCCCCAGGTAAGTGAAAGCCCCCAGGTAGGTGATACATTAAATAACTTTATGGAAATGGGTAACAGGGGTAACATATGGAAAGCAGTGTGTATAAATGCCCGTAGCATGGGAAATAAGATCCCTGATGTTGAAGCTTTGGTGGGAGTGGCTGACTTGGATTTAGTGGCAGTTACAGAAACATGGTTCACAGAAAACCATGATTGGGATGTAACTATACCTGGCTATACTTTATTCAGAAAGGACAGGGTAGGTAGCAGGGGAGGAGGAGTGGCACTCTACGTAAAAACTACTATCAAAGCTTTGGAATTACAGAGCTTAAAAGGGAGAGAGGAGGCATTGTGGGTTAAACTAGAAAGAGGGAAAGAGAAATCTATTTACATTGGTGTGATATACAGACCTCCCTCACAAGAGGAAGAGGTGGACAGAGAGTTAATTGAAGACATACGCAGCATTGCTAGGAAAGGGGAAGTGCTACTGATAGGAGATTTCAATATGCCAGATGTTGATTGGCACATTCCTGCTGCAGTATCATCTAGAAGTAAGGAGATCCTGGATTCTCTACAGGGAGAACTATTCAGGCAATTGGTAACAGACCCCACACGTGAAGGGGCCATACTGGACTTGATGCTTACCAATGGTGAAAGTGTTTCTGATGTTGTAGTGGGAGATCATTTTGCATCCAGTGATCACCAGATGGTGTGGTTCAGTATTAGGACTAGGGCTGTTTGAATCCATTCAAAGGTGAGAATCTTAGACTTTAGGAAGACTAACTTTGCCAACATGGGCCAATACCTCAGGGAGTCATTAGTTGGATGGGAACAGCTGAGGGATGTAGAAAAACAGTGGGAAAAACTGAAAGGGGATATTTTAAGGGCAACCAACCTTTTGTTAAAATGGTAAATAAAGGTAAAAGGAAAAGGAGACCGCTATGGCTTTCAAAAGAAGTAGCTGAAAAAGTGAAGAAAAAGAGGGAGGCCTTCATGAAATACAAGAGATCACAGAGAGAGGAAGACAGGCATCTGTATTTGGAAAAACTTAGAGAAGCTAGCAAAGTAGTCAAGAAGGCAAAGATTCAAAAGGAGGAGGAAATAGCCAATGCAATAAAATGGGGGATAAGACATTTTTCGGATATATTAGTGAGAAGAGGAAGGGCAAGAGTGGTATTGTCAGACTCAAGGGTGCAGGGGAGGAATATGTAGAAGGAATATGTGTTCACAGATGAAGAACCAGGAGCAGGACCTCAGAAAACACCCACAAATAGGAACAGAAGCAAAGAAAATCTTGAACAATTTTCAAAAGACTGTGTCCGTGAGAAACTATCTCAACTTAAAGTAGACAAAGCGATGGAATCCGGATGGGATACACCCGAGTATACTGAGGGAACTTGGGGACGTTCTAGCAGCTCCACTGACTGACCTTTTCAATGCCTCGTTGGAGTCGGGAGTGGTGCCAAAGGACTGGAGAGAGGCTCATGTGGTGCCTTTACACAAAAGCTGAAGTAAGGATGTGGTTGAAAACTACAGGCCGGTTAGTTTAACTTCGGTGGTGAGTAAATTATTGGAAACGCTGCTGAAAGAGAAAATGTACACTGAAGGTTTCTGGAGTCCAGCGGATTACAGGATCCGAGGCAGCATGGATTCACCAGAGGCAGGTCTTGTCAGACAAATCTGATTGATTTCTTTGACTGGGTGACCAGGGAGTTGGACTGAGGGAGAGCCCTAGATGTGGTGTATTTAGATTTCAGTAAAGCCTTTGACACTGTTCCTCACAGGCAACTTATAAACAAACTGAGCACCCTAGGGTTTGACCCTAAAGTTACTGCTTGGGTTAGAAATTGGTTGGGTGGGAGGCGACAAAGAGTACAAGTAAATGGAGCTCACTCTGAGGAGAAGGATGTTATCAGTGGTGTGCCCCAGGGATCTGTCCTTGGTCCGATTCTTTTCAACATCTTTGTTAGTGATATAGCGGAAGGGCTTTCAGGTAAGGTTTGCCTCTTTGCGGATGATACCAAAATCTGCAATAGAGTAGACACCCAGGAAGGGGTAGATAACATGAGGAGGGATCTAGCTAAGCTTGAAGAATGGTCTAGAATTTGGCAGCTGGGATTTAAAGTTAAAAAATGTAAGGTCATGCATTTGTGCTGCAGCAATCCAAGGGAGCAATACAGTATAGGGGGTGAAGTACTTTTGTCCACTAAAGAAGAGCGGGACCTAGGCGTGGTTGTGTCTGATGATCTTAAAGTAGCTAAACAGGTAGAAAAGGCAACGGTAAAAGCTAGAAGGATGCTTGGGTGCATACGGAGAGGAATGGCTAGCAGAAAAAAGGAGGTGATAATGCCTCTGTATAAGTCTTTGGTGCGACCTCATTTGGAGTATAGTGCGCAATTCTGGAGAAGACAACTTCAAAAGGATCTGAACAGGATGGAGTCGGTGCAGACGGTGGCTACTAAAATGATTAGTGGTCTTCATTATAAAGCATATGAGGACAGACTGAAGGATCTTAATATGTACCCCTTAGAGGAAAGGCGGGATAGAGGTGATATGATTGAGGTGTTTAAATACCTCCGTGGCATAAATGTTCAGGGAGAGAGCCTCTTGCAATTGAAAGGAAGTTCTGCTACGAGGGGACATGGGATGAGAGTGAAGGGAGATAGATTCAGGAGTGATATGCGGACATATTTCTTTACGGAAAGAGTAGTGGATCCGTGGAATAGTCTCCCAGTGGAGGTGGTAGAGATGAGGACAGTAACTGAATTCAAAAAAGCATGGGACAAACACAGAGGATCTCTAATGGTAAAAATGGGACTGTTGCAATTGTTATGGAAGGACAGACTAGATAGGCCATGTGGTCTTTTTCTGTCGTCATATTTCTATGTTTCTATTTTTCTAAATACAAGGGATTTGGAGGAGTGGCCTAGTGGTTGGGGCAAGGTACTTCAGGCCAGAAGTTCGGTGTTTCAAATCCCACTAGAGGACAGCAACCTTGGACCAGAAGGACTGGGGTTTCTAGTCCCATAGGTGCTCCTTGTGGTCTTGGGCAAACCACTTAACCCTCCATAGCCCATGTTCCCTGTAAAATAGTTATCTCCAAGTTATAATGCCCTGTTCAATGTAATTTCAGTTTGTTCAATGTAAACCGCACTGATGCAGAATAGCGCAGTATATAAGAGAATGTAAATAAATAAATAAATAAATAAATAAAATCACAGAAAGAGAAAGACAAGCATTGATATTTGGGAAAAACGTAGAGAAGCTAGAAATGCAGTGAGGAAGGCAAAGATACAAATAGAAGAAAAAATAGGCAATGCAATAAAATGGGAGGGATAAGACATATTTCAGATATGTTAGAGGAGGAAGTGCAAAAGTGGCATTGTCAGGGTGAAGGGGAGAAATATGTAGAAGCTGATGAGGATAAAGCGGAATTGCTTAACTAATATTTTTGTTCTGTATTTACAGATGAAGGGCTAGGAACAGGACCTCAGAAAATATTCGCAAATAGGGACAGAAGAGAAGGGGATCTTGAACGATTTTCAGATGACTATGTTCGTGAGGAACTAGTTAAACTAAAAGCAGAGAAAGCGATGGGTCTGGATGGGATACATCCAAGAGTATTGAAAGAACTTGGGGAAGTTCTAGAAGCGCCACTGCCTTCCGTTTCAATGCTTAATTAGAGTCAGGAGTGGTCCCAGAGGATTGGAGAAAGGCTCATGTGGTCCCTTTGCACAAAAGTGAAAGTAAGGATGAGGTTGAGAACTACAGGCCGGTTAGTCGGCCTTCTGTGGTGAATAAATTAATGGAAATACTGCTAAAACAGAAGATAGTGATGTTTATAAAGTCTAATGGATTGCAGGATCCAAGGCAGTGCGGTTTTACTAGAGGCAGGTGTTGTCAAACAAATCTAATTAATTTGTTTTACTGAGCAACCAGAGAGATAGACCGAGGGAGTGCCCTAGATGTGGTGTACTTTGATTTCAGTAAAACCTTTGACACCGTTCCATACAGGCGACTTATAAATAAATTGATTACCCTAGGAATGGATCATAAAGTGACAGACAGGGTTAGAAATTGGTTGAATGAAAGGTGACAAATAGTACAGGTAAATGGAGCCACAGGGATCTGTCCTTTGTCCAATTAATTTTTTGTTAGTGATATTGCGGAAGGGCTGTCTCTTTGCGGATAATACAAAAATCTGTAATAGACACCCAGGAAGCATAGATAACATGAGAAGGAATCTAGCAAAGCCTGAAGAATGGTCAAGGATTTAACAGATGAAGTTTAACACTAAAAAATATAGGGTCATGTATTTGGGCTGCAAAAGTCCAAGGGAGAGGTACAGTATAGGGGATAAAGTATTACTGTTCATGAAAGAAAAGCTGGACCTGGGTGTGATTTTGTTTCTGATGATCTCAAGGTGGCTAAACAGGTAGAAAAGGAAATGTTGATGGATGCATGAGTGCAGAGGGAGAGGAGTGGCCAGCAGGAAGAAGGAGGTGATAATGCCTCTGTCTAAGTCTTTAGTGAGACCTCATTTGGAATATTGTGTGCAATTCTGGAGATCATACTTTGAAAAGGATATAAACAAGATGGAGTCAGTGTGGAGGGTGGCTACCAAACTGGTCAGTGGGCTTCGTCATAAGGCATATGGGGACAGACATAATGATCTCAATATGTATACTTTGGATTAAAGGCAGGAGAGAGGACATATGATAAAAACATTTAAATACCTCTGTGGCATAAATGCACAGGAGGAGAGCCTCTTTCAATTGAAAGGAAGCTCCGCAATGAGGGGGCATAAGATGAAGGTGAAAGGGGGTAGACTCTGCAGTAATATGCATAAATATTACTTTACGGAAAGAGTGATTGATGCATGGAGTAGTCTCCCAGTGGAGACCAGCACATTATCTGAATTCAAGAAAGCATGGGATGAACACAGAAGATCTCTATAGGGTAAAAATAAGGGAACTATAGTCATTGGTATGGACATGCAGACTGGATAGGCCATAAGGTCTGTGTCTGCCATCATGTTTCTAGTTCCTTTTTTTTTTTTAGCTGATGGAGGCTAGCGGGAATGCTAATCTCCTTATTATATTTATTAGCAAAATTAAATTTCATTAAAATCATAAATTGGAGAAGCTATGATTTTTTGATCATAATCCAGCTATGCTGGACCCTAACTATTTTGAGTTTTGTAATTTTATAAAGCAATTTCCATATGAATGTGAGCACATATGCACTTAAATGGCTTCTTATAAAATACCAAATGGTGTAGAAGCACATGCCTCAACATCATGGCACCTACTTTGCTGGTTTGGCATGCACAAGTAGGCACTTAAGTGCCTACTTGTTCTTATAAAATTGCATTAATATAGGCACTAGAAAACATGCATACCTATCCGCCCTCTTATAAAATTACCTTCCGGGTATTACTGATGCATATATTATGGATACACTTACCACCTCCTAAATAGCAAGTGGTAAGTACAGTTTTAGCCCACAAAAAAGGACTTTATCATGAAGGAGGAGGATAAGTCTATAAGGCATTGCCTAGCATAACATATGCACATACGCCATAAAACAGGGGAATAAGTAGTCTAGTAGCACATGTGCATAAAACCTCAGCATGATACTTAACACCAGCCCTAGGGTGTAAAGGTATAGCTTATATTTGTAAAGAACATGCTTAAATTATAGTACTTTATTATAGGGGTTGCAGACCCAAAACCTTTATTTCATTTTGTTTCCTTATAAAATGTCACTTGTTTTCCTATCATATTGTTTTCATTCAATATTTTTCCCTATTTCACAAAAACATACACTATTGCATGAGTGCACACTACTGAGCAATACTGCACTCTTTTGCACAACAGTGTACAGTAAGACGCCATAGCATGTGCTATTCACACATGCGCGAATAGTGCATGCTATTGCATAACAGTGTACACTATTGCTCTATAGTATGTGCTCTTTGCACAATAGTGGACTCTCGTACAGAAGGGCACATTATCGATGGGAAACAGGAAATTATGATAATTGCATCATTTTCGGTTTCACCCAGATAGCCGCTTTCGTTCCGAATGAATGCACATCTGTACCACATAACTTACACACATAAATTTGCCCTCTACCCAAGCCCCGACCACACTCTGTCTTGGCCACAACCACACCAAACGTATGCACCTACCAACAGATAGCGCCTACTTAAATAACACATGAAAAGGCCCATCAATGTATGTAGGTCATTTAAAGAAGTGACTTCCATGTTTTTATGGCACATAACATATGTAGATCCTTATAAAATTACTTCTTAGTATACTGACAGCACAGATGTGCTATTTAGGAGGCAGTAAGTGCACCCATACTCTCAATACACTTACCACATGGGAACATGAAGGCCTGGATTTAGGCATAGGTAACATAGGAGACTACCTTGGGCAACAAATTTTGAAGACACCAAATATCTGGGCTAAACAGGAACTTGATCTTACCTGCTTTAGGACTACGCTCTATTATTTCTTTAGGAGAAATTTCTCCTCTTCACTGCTGTCTGGTCTTGCCCATGGTCACCAACCTCTTACATCCGGCCCTCGGAACATGCTGGAAATGCCCCCAATAGTGCACTGGCTTTGCACTTACCTTAAGTTAATATTTGCCTCTAACATACTGTAAGTACAAAACTTGACTGTATTTTAGTGAAAAGATCCTGAAGTTCTGCATACTGTGGTTAAAGTCACACACAAGTCTGTATCTATTACATATCTAACAAACAAAAATATAGGAAAAAGCTAATAAGAAAAGGTGATAAAGAATGGTTTATAATAAATACCTTTTGAAAATAAATGAATGATGCTACACAAAATGACTTCTTTGTGGGAAGGAGTTGATGCGCTTCAAATCCACTAAACTAGTAATATTGCTATTAAAAACTCAACTAGGCAGAAAGCTAGGGATGGGGCATTTAACAAAGACAGAACAGAAAGCTCTGCAGTTTATCCTTAATTAGGTGTTGGCACTGGTTCTTGTCAAAGAAGGAGGAAAGAGCGCATGCTGATGAACACTGACACACACAGACAGCATCAGCCACAGTTGGAGGGAATACAAAGTGCATTAAAGCTGACACTGAAAGGGATTTAGATAAGTACTTGATGTAACAAAAATAAAAAAGAGGGTGATAGCAATGGGAGCTTTAGATGAATTGCAACCAAGTGTACCTTTATTACTGTTTATCTGTCTCTAGACAGCCACAAACCTACACTTCTTGTGTGTTTCCCTTATTCTCCTGAATTAAAGGTCAGAGTAACTCAACTAATGTATGTTTTGCCTCTGTTTCTGCTCTCAGGCATGTACTACATACCTTTTGTAAAGTGGTACACTAGAGATGAAAGCTTCATTTCGTGGAATATAACAAAGGCCTTTCCTTGTCAAAGATGTGCCATTTATTCCTAAGAATATGTTACAAACCGTGAGATATTAAAAGGTCACATTAGTGCTACTGGCATAAATACACGTCCAGCAGCATGTCAGAGCTAATCTCTTTTGCTTATAATTACTGTTACATTTTGCAACTATTTGACATTTTTCATCTAGTAATACCCAGCTTTGTTAGAAAGCTAGAATGGTGCCTGGACATATTCTTGAGATACACAGAAGTGTTCTGTTTTTATAATGCTTTGCATAAAAAAGGCGGGCTGGACAGGCTCAACTTGGCGTGCCTTGCCATTAGTAAAAGCAGCATGTAAGCTTCTGCCAGTATCCTGTTCTGAGAACAGAAAGAAGAACACGTTAGCAGCTATATAACAGCAAATGAGACAGCCATGCATATAGCCTGGGTGAACAGAGGAGACAAAAAGTGATAGGATAATATGGCTGGTAAAGAAATCAGGAACAGAGCAGCTTCAGATAATGTCATGGCAATCAATAGTACAAATGAATTCATCTACATTTTCTCGGTTTTAACAAGCTGTTGCCATATATACAGCATAAAAGGCGTAATGCTTCACGGAATGCAATTGTGAAAATAACAAGCATCCATTTGAATATCATAAATATAATTCCAGGAACTGATTTCTGTTAATAAACTACCTCTGCCTCTGATAGGAAGGTTAAAAAGGGTTCAGTCTAATTCCTTTCTCTCTGTCTTCCTTTTGTCCTGATTTTTTTAGCACCACCAAAACCCCTCAAAAAAACCCTTCTCCATTTTTACACAGGAACATGTAATTACTTTCAGAATGCCGTGTAAATGTTTACAGATGATCAGCCTTAGCAAATACTTTGATTTAAATGCAAACCTGTGTGAACATTTTTTTTTTAATGGGAAAGATTTCAGGCTGCTTTTCTTAGCTGGCGTTCATACAGCCTCTAGCTGAGAGCATTTCTGTGGCGGGCAGCCAACCAGTCTCTGGGTCCCAGTCAAGGGCTGATGCCATCTGCTTTAGAAGAGTAATATATTGCACGTTAGGTCAAAAGCAGGGAGCCAGCAGTATTAACATTATGCTAATCTGTGAAGACATTTTCACTAGGCTAGATAGGCAAATGTTACACAGAGCTTGAAAAGGCTGAAGAACAAGGAACGGCAGGGATGAAGAGATTAGCACAGTGGCGATTGCTCACAGTTTTCAGTGCACATGATGCATGCTTGTCAAAAACGCAAGATAAAGAATAATACTAGCAATAATAAAAATGTATAGGCCCAGGGTTGTAATAATATATTTATGTATCAGTGGAGGACACTAATATTTTGTTGGCTTCAAGATAGATCATGCAATGTACTGTTCAGGGAAATGGGATATGGAAATAGGTCAAACTCAATATCACCTTCTGCGCCATGATGTAAACCCCACATGCTTCAAAGCTTCTGATATTTCCATTTAAGACACAGCTCTGGAAAGAAATGGAAGCAGTATGCAATACTTAAACATAACTAGTCATACACTTTTTTTCCCCAGGCTGGTACCTTGAATTGCAATAAATTACACATTAAACTTGCCTTTCCTTAATCAGATTATTATAGGATTGTGTTTTAAACCCCTCCTGCAAAATTGCATTGAAAAAAAATAAATTATCATGCAAAATGCACAATTAATACTTATGACAAATAAAATGACTTTTATTTTTCCCCTAATACAACTCAGAAGGAATCAGTGTACTAGTCATGTATTCAGGCACATCGAAAAGCATTAAGCGCTGTATTGCCGGAAATCACAATGTATAAAATTCAATTTAGGTTGTATGATATTCTTTGCTGTTGTAAAGGAAACAATATTTAGCGTGAAATAGTGGGTGGTAAATGAACCATTCGAATACCCACACGATTACGAAACATAATATGATATTTTAACATAGTCTGATATGGATTGAACCTTCTGTAACAGACATGAAAGATTACTTTCTATAATAGAGTTCCCACTAGCTGAGAAAATGGCACCATTTAATTAAAAGGAAAGTTATCAATGATATATTTATGCATAATGTATAGTAAAAAAAAAGACTAAGAGGCTCTAAATGGCTCAGTGCAAATTTTTAACTATTTTCTCTTTTGCTTTCTGTATTAGAATTGATGGACTTTAATATTTTCATGAATATTATCACTATCACTGTTAATCACTTCTAAACTTATAGCAGACTTAGAGGTATACGATAGCGTTCAGGTGCACAATAGGAGAGAGCCCCTTCTCGTTAGAGCTCACAATCTAATAAAGGCAAATGTAGGGGACAAATAAAAGACTTGGGCATTTGAACTAAAGCTTAGCGCATGGCAATGGACATGTCTGCACGCTAAGTATTGATGTAGCCATAGGAATGCAATGGGCTGCTGCAGCACTTAGCAGGCAATAACATCTGTTACTATGCATTAAGCTTTAGTAAACATGCCTCTTAGGGGCCCTTTTACTAAAGTGCTGCAACAGTTGCAGTTGCTGCATAGTAATTGCAAAACGTACTGTGCAGTTAACTGCACAACCTTTGTGTTAACTGTTGCTGGCATGCCCAGTATCTGCTCATGCAATTAATGCAGAGACGATACACTTACTGCATGCTAAATGCATGCAAATAACACAGACCACTTAATACCGTCTATTGCGATATCTGCCGCAGTAATAGTTAATACTGGGTTGTTACTGTATATTAACTGCATGGCTCAGCCCATGCCCATTCCCCACCCTTCCTCCACCCCTCTCCGTGTGCTGCAGTCGGGGCATGAACAAGCATGAGCGACATGTTGAGCACTACATTGTTACCGTGGCTGTGTGCTAATTCACGAGTCAGCTGCTTAATGCACCTTAGTTAAAGGCCCCCTTAGAGAGTCATTTACTAAAGTTTAGTTTGCATGTCATCTACTGCAGGGCCTGTAGGGATAAAATGAGCCCTGTGGCAGATGGCACCTGCTAATACTATTAGCACGTACTAAGCATTAGTAAATGACCCCCTTCGAGAATTTCATTTATTATAGAACTTGGTTAAAACCAACCAACCTGTGATCAGGAGGGCATACTCTATGCACCTTAGGCGGTAGAATATTGTTACTATTGCTTTATAGAAGAAAATAAGCAATTAAATTCACAGTCTTTGTGATATTTCATATACTGTATGAGAACAGATCAATTTAAGCATATTTCACTGTCCATGCAACTAGTCTTCTGGTCAGTGTGTTGTTTCTTTTACAGTTTTTACCTGCTTCTCTTTTTAAATTTCATGCCTAATCAAGAAAATGTTCCTTCGAAAGATTTTTATGTGACTGGAAGGATCTGTATTAAAATTAAATAAAGCACATTGGCTTCGTTTCCACTCAGCCTTTCCAAACACTTGACATTCTAAGCACTGAGCTAAGCATCTGTCCCTGACAGGCAGACTGTTCAATCGAGCAGATAACAAATGTGGTTTCATGGCGTTGGGCTTGGCTCTTACCCATGCACCAGGAGCCACGGAGTTCTCTGCCTCTGATTAAACAGAGGTGTAATTGCCTCAGTTATGAAACATCTTCACCTGTTATCCAAAATCAGGCTGAAACACAGCACATTAGCAGTTGCTCTATCCATGCCAGCTTAATTTGACCTTATGCTGCTATTTAAGCAAACAGGAATGTATAGGTGTGTGTTGGACAAGATTTTAAACAGAGGTGACACCCTTCAATGAATATTTTAACTCAAAGGTGATGCAGGAAACCACCTTACAAAACATATTTTTGGACTCCTATCAGTATTGTCTCTGAACATAATTACACTATTTCTTTATCAATGGCAGTTTTTGACAGCTAGATTTTTTAACAGTTAGCTATTAACATACTGGCAAACGTAAAGGAACGTTTTCAGTACAACTGTGCAAGAAATACTAGAATCCTTTTAGGGGCCTATTTACTAAACCACATTAGCAGTCAACACTGCTAATGTGGGGAGGGGTGGCCTAGTGGTTAGGACATGGTACCTCAGGCCAGAGGGCCAGCAGCTCAATTCCCACCTGAGGACAGCAATCTCAGGCCGGAGGGACTGGGGTTTCTAGTCCTATAGGCACTCCTTGTGGCCTTGGGCAAGCCATTAACCCTCTGTTGCTTCAGATACACATAGATTGTGAGCCCTTTGGGGACAAGGGAATGTATCCATTACCTGTTTGTAGTGATTACATAATGTAAACTGCTTTGATTGAAGGATAAGGCAGTATAGAAAACTGGTTAAATAAAATAAAAAATAAACACTGCAGTTAGGGCTCACTAACTGTTAACATGGCATTTAAGTGGCTAGCATACACTAATTTTAGGTCCCTTAGTTCATTTAAATTTTCAGAACCACCTTCCCACTCTCGATGAAGTTGCCCAAAGGTCAAGAGAACACTAAGGGGCATGTCTACTTACCCACGTTAATGAGTGACATGGGGTTTACCATGAACTAAGCCCACTGCAGTTGCCATGCTGCTCATGCCCCTGTTGATTACCTCGGGTCCAGCACCACCGCCGCACTTAGTACTGGGGCTGAATGTGCAGTAGATTACCGCATTTTAGTAAGCATGATTCTAACATCATTAAAGACAAGCCTTAACAGCAAAAATGTTTTAAAAAACAAAAACATAATAAGGAACTCACTCTTATAGGGTTTCCTGAAAACCCAGTGATGACATGTCGTGCCCCTTCTGTACTTGAGCCCTCGTATGGTACAGCCCTGCATATATCCCACTCCCTTGTCATGCACACACCCTTTCTAAACACAGAAAACACATGCACTTCTACATACTTCCACCTTCTAATCCCCCTTTTTCCCACACCCACATATTCCTAACATGTCTTCAAACACAAACCCCAAACCCACACATTTTTGAACCACATATCCGTCATGCAAACAACCACCCTTACTCCACCCATTCACATACACATATATATTCCACCATGCACACAGCCATATGTACCCCACACACAGAGGGCAATTTTATAACTGGGTGCCTCGTTTACATTAGTGAAAACATACCTAATGTAAGTATTTAATAAAGAAAAGTAGTTGCCTACTTTTTCTTTATTAGCTATTAGCTTAAGTACTGAAAGCACACCTTAATTTGAGGCATGATCATTTACATTAGCCCTAGAGCTCAGATAATCTTTACAGTACATCTCTACAACAGGAGTCAATAGATTCACAAGGCAAAAACACGTGTGCAGAATAGCAAGTACACTCCTACTCTGACCTGTCAGCTGATTCCCAGTAGAATGAAGGACATGAGTGCAGTGCACAGAACCTTGAAGGAAATGACACAAGTGAGGGGTGTATAAGAGTGGAGGAGTAGCCTAGTGGTTAGAACACTGGCTTGGTAACCAAGCAACCAAGGTTCAATTCCCACTAGCACTCCTTGTGGCCTTGGGCAAGTCACTTAACCCTCCATTGCCTTGGAAGAAAGGCCTGGCAATCTACTGCCAGTGATACTGCCAAGAAAGCCCAGGAGCTTCTGGGTTGCCAGGAGTCAGGACTGACTCAAAGGCACACATTGCATTGAGGGGTGTATGTTGTTAGCACATGCCTGGAAGCACTATAAATGATGCCATAGTTGCAGGAACCTGCCCTCTCACACT
Organism: Ichthyophis bannanicus; assembly: GCA_033557465.1. Classification (NCBI taxonomy): domain Eukaryota; kingdom Metazoa; phylum Chordata; class Amphibia; order Gymnophiona; family Ichthyophiidae; genus Ichthyophis; species Ichthyophis bannanicus. The sequence continues at coordinate 525,158,495 of CM066032.1, forward strand.
GTGTGGCTGTTGAGGGAGGGGTATGTGGATGAAACTGTCTAGTGTGGTACATTTTCAGATGCCAGCTGCTATTACTGTTCTCTCAACTACCCCTGAAGGTGGCATACAGATATATGGAGGAGAATACTTGGGAGGCAGTAGCATAAATTCTGCCCAAGCAGCCCTGCAATGCAGGAAGTGGGGGGAGCTGAGCAGATAGGGGGTCCTCACTGCAGCAGTAAGGCAGCATGGTAAACTTACCTTATCATCTTTGCCGCATTGCTTCCGCTCTTGTAAATTTGTCACAGGCTTGGTGGCTATTCCTTGCTGGGCCGAAGTCTCATGATAACGGTCAAGACTGTCACTAATGCTGTTGCTGCCGCTGCATGGGGGAGGGTCTGCACAGGGAGGGGGCCAATTAAGGGGGGCCAAATGGTGGGCACACCACCACGACAATAGGGGGGGCCTTTGATTGGCCACTGTTGGAAACAGGATACTGGGCTTGATGGACCTTGATCTGACTCGGTATGGCATATTTTATGTTCTTACAACTGGAACTTATAGCACTGCTGGGAGGGTTAGGAGGGTGATGGGCTTCAGGGCCCCACAGCCTGTTTTATCTGTATGTGGGGTCAGGGGCCCAGGTTTTTTAACTGGTCTAATGCTTTGTAAATATATGCCCTGCAGGGACCTCACAGCCTATTTTAAGCTGTATATAGAGGCAAGGGGTGTGCATACCACCATAGGTGCCTGCCACTTGCAATGCCTGCTGTGAATTTTATTTCCTTGTTGCAAAGTGTTTATCAGACAGGGATACTGGCTTCAGTATTTATACTTTGCCAGTCATTGTGCATTCCACAACTCCAGGGTTCATCCAGTGAGGGTTTGTGTGCTATTGGGGAGGAAGGTATTGTGTTTTTGGTGTATAGTAATGTCTTCATGTTTTGTGCATATTGCCGTTTGCCCTCTGCTAGTCTTTCTTTTTGAAACAGTTGACTTTTCAAGCAGACAATTTCAAAACCACAAGTGCACTTTCAGCAAATAATTTCCATTTCATGAGATTTGAGATCTTGTTCTTACTGATGTTCAGCAGATATCAGTCATTCAAAATGTAAACCAGAGTGACATTTACCCAAGACAAGGCATTGTAGCTTTGTGTGTGAGCCTTTGAAATGCCTCATTGCCCAGATCCCTTCATTAATATCTGATAATGTTCCTTATTCTCCTTCCTACTTAACTTGTGGTTAGCTACAGGGCATTTAGAGTCAACTATAGACTTCAGTCTTTGAAGCCAGCTGTTTGTCATGTGACACAGAAATGAGATTTAATTCACAGTTCACAAAATGATGCTTTTCTTTGGCCACTTAAGAACTGGCCACTTCAGGACTTCAGAGTTGGAACTCATCCATCCCATTTAATTTTAACTTATCCCATAAACTGCCAAGCATGGTGCTGGGTTCATTAGCTATTTTTTCTTCCACTTGTGTCAGGATAATGCTAACAAATGCCATTCCATTTCTCCCCTGGAGACTTAATTGGACATCGGAGATTCTCACTTGACACCACTGTGTGAAGAGAGTAGTGATTCAGGTTTGGAGATGGATTTCTTTTGTTCTGTAGTTTTGTTACCACTGATACTTGCATTGCAGGACGGAGTCCCTGGCCTAGTATCAGTGACCTCCCTTGAAACTAGCTCAGAGAGGATTTTGTTTCTGCAAATGGTGCAGCATGCCACTGAATGATGGCCCATTAGCTTTCTTCTACTAATGGCTTCCTGACAATAAATGAATTCTGCATTATACGGATCCTCAAGTACTTTAAAATGCTTCCATATCTCTGATGTTTTATGGGGCTTCTTTAGCTTCCTTGGAGGACTGCTGGTGCATTTGCTGATTCTTCTGGAACTGGGACTGAACGATGGAAAACCAGGGGCATCCTTCACATTCTATACTACTTAGCATGCTAACAGTTAGATTTTCAAGACTCTCTTCAGCTATCAAATCTTCAATACCTGATGAATCTGCTGGAAATATCTCACATGAGAATTTATTAGATACTGTATTTGTCAAAAAGGTTGCCTACATACTTCTCAGAAGAGAGAAGGATGTACCTGCTACTCTGCTCTGTTCAAAATGGCTGTACTTATAGTTTAGCTCAGGCTCTTCCACCCTGAACTATCTCTGCCACCTTCAACCCCTATGTGGAGATAGGAGCAGTGATTGGTCTTTCACACTTACATTAAAAGCTGCAACTATTGATAATGTTCTCTTAAATCTTTCCTCAGTTTGGTTGCTAGACTACTGTGAACTGGAGACCTCCCTCTCTCTCTTCATTCCTCTCCAGTAGTGCTGCTGCTAGCTCTTGATCTCTTGAGAGCATTAACTGACTTCCCTCCACTGCTTCCACCACCATTTCCATGCCTAAACCTCTGAAGTATTGTGATTCATTCAGACTAGATTGTAAGCCCTTTTGAGAATGGGCTATTTCTCTTAGGTGAGTCTACAGAGTGCTGCATGCAAACACATATAAGAGAGATAGGAAGCTCATGAATAAACTGAGCATCTTGGCAAGGAATCTTAATGTAGTAGACTGGATTAAAAATTGGTTGACCAGCAGAAGACAGAGGGCAATGGTAAATGACACCAGGAGTGAAGAACCTCACTGAATGAGTCTGGGACCTATTTTGTTCAATATCTTTGTGGGCGATATTACAGAAGATTTAGATTAGAAATGTTTCTTTTTTTGTGAATACTGCAACTATCTGCAACATAATGAACACCCCTGGCTAAGTAGACAAAATTAGACATGATCTAAAGAAAATAGAAGAGTGGTCAAATGCTTGACACTTAAGCTTTAATGTGAAGAAGCTCAAAGTGATACATTTAAGGTGCAAAAATTCAAAGGAGAGAGAGACTCATAGGATGGACCAGGAGACAGACCCTGGGGTTAAAGTATGGTCTGACTGAAGGTGGCAAACAATTTGAAATGGTGTCTTCCTGCCATTGTTGGCACTGCTTTACACCTCTGCCAGTGCCTGTGCTCTCCATGCCAAATGTTGATGTTGCTTTACTCTTCTTCTAGTGTCTTAGGTCTTCCTACCAATTTTGGTGTTCCTTAGCCCCTTCCCATGTCTTAGAGCCTTCATGCCATTGTTTCTCTATTTACTGATTTCATGTTTTACAATCCAATTATCATAGAAATTGTGTTTTGCACTGATGAATAGTAGCTCTTTGACAACCCAGGGTTTTTAAGTTCTTTCATTTGCTCTTTATGGCAGTACTATTTTTACCACCAAATTCTCCTGGGCAAACCTGTCTGTGGAGACACTCATATCTTTTTCATGCATCCCTAAACAGATTAATTTCCCCACAAAACTCTGATCCTGATTTAATAGAAACATAGAAACATGATGACAGAAAAAGACCACATGACCTGTCTAGTCTGCCCTTCCATATCAACTGCTACAACAGTCCCCTTTTTTTCCTTTAGAGAGCCTCTGTGTTTGTCCCATGCTTTTTTTGAATTCAGATACTGTCCTCATCTCTACCACCTCCACTGGATGACTATTCCCCGCAACTACCACTTTTTCCGTAAAGAAATATTTCTTTTTTTTTTTTTAAACTTTTATTTTCATTTTGCAACAAACAAAAGAAACAACACACCAAAGGAGACAAAACAAGTATACAATAAAGAAAAGTAAACCCAATTACCCCCCACCCCCACGCTTCTTCTCTAGCTGATTATGTCAGCATGTGAGCGCTTCCAAACAACAGTGATTATACATCAAAACAATCAAAAGAGTATCTGCGATACAGAATAATAATCATGGGACAAAGATATATACAAATTTAGACAGTCAGATGAGAGCATTGAGCAGAATGTACATAGTCATTGAGCATCTTCCATTTAGACCGATGATGAGGAGTCTGAATGGGGGAAGCAAATATACGAGGTATTTGTTCATATTTACTGTACAGACAGACATGATTCCACCATTCATTGGGGCTCAGATGGGAGCTATTTTTCCAGTATTTCGTAATTAGGGAAATAGCAATGCCAAGCATAAAGTCCAGAAGGAAGTAAGCCGTTTTTGGAAGAGAGGGGATCCCCGCAGCTGAGCGAAGTCCCACTATCCTCCAAGAAAGGGGCTCTTGAAAGTGCAAAATAGACTGGATACGACCCCAGACCCGACGCCAGTAATACTGTAGTGCGGGACATTCATACATAACATGAGGTAGTGAACCAATGGCCGCATGACATGTCCACCAGCTATTGCCCTGAGTAGTATTCCATTTGGCTAATCTGTCAGGAGTGTAAAAACACCGGTGGGCTAGAAAGAAGAGTGTCTGAGTGAGTGAGGCGGATCGGGAGACCCGTGTCACTCTACTTCAGACAAGGCTCCATTGCTCCGGGGTCAAAGTCACATGCAATTCTCTCTCCCATGCTTTCTGCGCTATAGGGGTATCTCTCGTTATAGCATTACATAAGGTTTTGTAAAAATTGGATGCTACACCCGGTGAACTACCGATAGATCGGATAGTCTCCAACCAACCTTGTGTAGGGGAGGCCGATGGCGGGAGCACCTTAGCACTCCGAAGGCAATGCTGAAGTTGCACCAACTGAAAGTAGTGTTTCGCTGGGAGACCAAATTCAATTTGCAATTCACTAAAAGTTTTCCAGCGACCTTCATGGAACAACTGACTAGGAATCCAAATGCCCCTAGTGTACCAGGGGCTCCACGCCATCGGCTTATTTTGTATTCGAAATCGAGTATTGTACCAAAGTGGGAGCTTGTCTAACGGACAGAGTCGGGAGTCTAAAGAGTGCATAAGATTATTAAAGGCACCTAAGGTGTCTAAAAGCATTGGTGGAAAGTGGGAGTCTGATGGGAGAGTCATACCAGGAAGAAAAGTAAGAGGAATCGGTTTGCAAAGGTCCTCTTCTATGTCTAGCCACACAGGTCTACTCGGTACTGGATCTTCTAGCCAACGAGCGCCTTGTTTGAGAAGAAAAGATTGATGATACTTCAGGAAATCAGGGAATCTGACACCCCCATTTTCCTTATCTGCTTGCAGCTTATGTTTCGCTATCCTAGGTGTCTTGTTTTGCCACAAGTATCTAGTCAGAAGGCCCTCTATATCTTTATATATACGTCGAGGTAAAAGACAGGGCAACATTTCTAAGATATAATTCACATTCGGAACAATCATCATTTTTATGGTTTCTAATCGACCCCACCAGGTAAGTGTTAAAGGAGTCCAGCGATGAGTAAGCGCCCGGACTTTAGAGGTTAAGTCTTTGGCATTGAAGGAGATAGTGTCTTCCAAAGGAGAACAATAGTGAACCCCAAGGTATTTGACCATGCGAGGTTGCCATAAAAAGGGGAAGGATTGCATATCTGCCTGATGAAGCAAAGGATTTAATGGAAAGGCTACCGACTTGGTCCAATTTATCTTATAACCGGACAGTTGTGAGTATTTACCAATTTGCTCTAGGACAGCCGGTACTGAGTCTAAAGAGACAAAAAGCATAAGGTCATCAGCATACGCTGAAATTTTGATTTCCCTATGGGTGAAGGGGACTCCATGAATCTCCTCCGATTGCCGGATTAGTAAAGCCAAGGGTTCGAGTGCAAGATCGAAGAGAAGTGGAGACAGTGGGCATCCCTGGCGAGTGCCGCGTTGAAGAGGAAAAGGCTGAGACTTTAAAGCATTGGCACATATACTGGCTGTAGGCTGTGCGTACATGGTGCGAAGACAACGGAGAAAACCTTCCCCGAATCCGTACCAGCGGAGGACTGCAAATAGGAAGGGCCACTCTAAGCGATCAAAGGCCTTCTCAGCATCAAGTGAGAGGCCAACAAATGGGCGATCAAGATTAACTGCGGTAGTCAGTACATGGCATAGAGTCCGAGCATTGTCAGCAGTTGATCTACCAGGAATGAAACCGCATTGATCTGGGTGTATTAAGGTAGGCATCCTATCAGAGAGCCGGGTAGAGAGAATGGTGGCAAATATTTTATAGTCCGCGTTTAGGAGGGAAATTGGACGATAATTAGCTGTTAGTTGCGGGTCTCTCCCCTCTTTCTCAAAAACTACTACATTTGCCATTGAAAAGGACCCAGAAGGAGAACCCTCCTCGGCCAGAGCAGAAAAATAAAGTTTCAAAACTGGAGCTAAGTCAGCGTGAAAGGTTTTGTAGAATTCAGCAGGGAGACCGTCTGGGCCTGCGGCTCGACCTGAGGCACATTTCTTGATAGCAGAATGAATTTCTGAGACAGTAAATGGTGTGTCCAAGGCCACTCTATCTTCGTCAGATAGGGTCGGTCTTTGTACCCCTGAAAGTAAGCGTTCAAATACATCTGGCTCAAAATCACATTCAGATTGATAAAGCCGAGTATAAAAATCACGAAAGAGTTCTAAGATTTCGGTATCTTTAGTGACCAAACCCCCCCCCGACGGATTACGGAGGGCGGTAACACGCTTGGCTTCTTTTTGACCTTTTAGGGCATTTGCTAATAATTTGCCAGCACGATTATTTTCCCGATAATATAGCCCTTGTTGTGATTCAATATTTTTAACAGCAGCAGTGTACAAAAGCTGATTGTATTGAAAACGCAAGCGTTGTAAACGGAGTAAAATACATGGGTCAGTACGGGACGTGAGGAGACGCTCCCCAGCTTGTATCTGCTGCTCTAGAATCAGTAAATGCTGCTTTCTTTGTTTCCCCTGCCGAATTTGATAGCTAGTTATAGTTGCGCGGATAGATGCTTTAAAACCCTCCCACCAAGCCCAGCTCGCTGTGTCATGGGGTGAGTTAAAATGAAAATAATCTTGGATAGCGGCCTTTATATCAACCTGAAAATCTTTTTGACCCAGTAGGGATCTATCAAAAAACCAAGCTCGGGGAGAATCGTCCCGCGCAGTGACATGCAATGATAAAGATATGGCAGCATGATCTGAAATATGGAGAGGATGAGTCCTAGTCGTGTCTACTTGAGAAATCAGTGCTTTGGAAATGAGAAAGAAATCTATTCTAGATTGGGAGTGATGGGGGGCAGAAAAGAAAGTGAACTCTAAGTCGGAGGGGTGAAGCAGCCTCCATATATCTACCAGCGCAAGATCTTGCATCAGAGCTGTAAGGGTAGCAAGACTCTTGGGTGGACTACTCGTTCTAGGCGGCTGTCTATCTATCAGAGGGTCTAACACTTGATTAAAATCACCACCAAGTATTAATGGAGTATTGGCAGAGGCCTGTGCCAACTGCGCAATACTTGCATAGTAAGCAGGGTTGTCCACATTCGGGGCATAAATGCAAATACATGTAAATTCACTATCTCCAACCTTAAGATGTACTCGGGCCCATCTACCCTCCTTGTCAGCGCTAGTATCAATTACAGTAGCTTGCAAAGATTTCTTAACCAGAATGGCTACCCCGCACCGTTTGGAAACGGCGGGAGAATAGGCAGCCACCATGTAAGGCTTAACATTGAGTTTCAGTGTTTCAGCAGAGTTTAAGTGCGTTTCCTGAAGAAACGCTAAATCAGCATGCTCATGGCTAAGATAGCTAAGGATTTTCTTTCTTTTGATTGGACTATTAATGCCCTTTACGTTGAGTGATAAGATTTTACATAAGGCCATTCAGACAAGTTAAAAATTCTGAGCATGATAGCGCACATAATTTCACAATGTCCCTCATATTGACTGTATCTGGCTGTACATATGGCATAAAAGAAAATAAGCTTAGATAATACAATGAAGCGCCCCACATTAAAAAAGAAAAACCGCAGCGCGGTAGAGAAGAAGCAGAACCCCAAAAATTACTGGCGACCATGTGTCTGCGGGGAGAAGCCCCAGAGAAGGCCGAAATTGAGAAAACACATAACCTGTAGGACTGTGCGTGCTCCGAATCCGACCGAGGCACACATCATGGAGGGATAGGAGACCAAAAACAAAAGTCATAGAAAGAAAGAAAGAAAGTCCAGGTAGTCTCTGTGCTTGACTATGACCGCCGCATCGGGCCCTTCAAAATGGCGGACAGAGCCGGCAAATAAAAGTCCAAGTCGTTGGATTAGCGCATCTGCTCTGCTTCTTTGGAGTCTAAAAATGTTGATAGTAGATCAGGATCTTCGAATGTCCTGGTTTGGTTGTGGAGAGTCACTCGGAGCTTCGCGGGATACAACAGGCCAAAGCGAGCCTGTAGCTGTTGAAGTCGAGGGCGAAAAGCAAGGAGTTTCTTCCGTCGGTCAACGGTAGGCTTTGCCAAATCAGGGAAGAAGGAGACTTTGTGACCTTCAAATTCCAAATGATGGTTCGCCCGGGCAGCATTTAAAATTTGTTCCACTTGTTGATATCGTAGCAAGCGGAAGATAATAGGCCGGGGGGTCGTTCGGTTGAGCGCCATGTGGGTAGGAACACGGTGTGCACGATCGATTTCCAGTTCTTTATGAAAGGTGATCTTCAGCAAGGAGGGAAGAGTTTTGAGCAGGAATTCTCTCATATCTCCCGCTTCCACCCCCTCCGGTATTCCAATGAGCCTCACATTGTTGCGACGGGCTCGATTATTGCTATCTTCTAACTCCTTTTGAAGATTCTGTATCTGGCGCTCAGCCTTGTCCAGTGTGCCCAAGCGCACCGCGTGCGAGTCGAGGACCCCCGCCATATTGTCCTGCCGTAATGAGAGACTTTCAAGTCGGTCCTGGAGTACTCCAAAGTCTTCTCGCATGGCTCTAAGCGCTTCTCCATTGGACTGCACCAATTCCTTCACGCCGCGGATTTCCTCTAAAATCTCCAGGTGCATCTCGGGGTTTTCCCGAAATGGAGCCATCTTCTGTGGGGAGGACACCTCTGTTTTGGAGCGTTTTCCGTGAGAAGAAGAAGGAGACCCGAAGTCCAAGCGTGCTGGTTTATGGGCCGCCATCCCCCCCGAGGTACCCCGGTCAGCCCGGAGCGAAATAGTAAGTTTGTATAGGTATTAAGTCAGGATTCTAAGTAGGCCTCTCGGGAGCTTCAACGCGAAGCGTCTTACCCGCTGGACATCAGGCTCCGCCCCCCGTAAAGAAATATTTCTGCATATTACTCCTGTGCCTATCCCCTTTCACCCTCATCCTATGTCCCCTCATAGCAGAGCTTGCTTTCAATCGAAAGAGGCTCTCCTCCTGTGCATTTATGCCACAGAGGTATTTAAACGTCTCAATCATATCACCTCTATCCTGCCTTTTCTCTAAGGTATACATAATAAGGTCCTTAAGTCTATCATCATATGCTTTAGAACAAAGACCAGTAACCATTGTAGTACCTGCCCTCTGCATGGACTCTGAACTGTTTATATCCTTTTGAAGGTGTGGTCTCCAGAACTGCACACAATACTCCAAATGAGGTCACACCAAAGATTTATACAGAGGCACTATCACCTCCTTTCTTCTGCTGGCCATTCCTCTCCCTGTGCACCCAAACATCCTTCTAGCTTTCACCATTGCCTTTTCTACCTGTTTAGCTACTTTGAGATCATCAGACATAATCATGCTTAGGTCCTGTTCTTCTTTCGTGATGCCCTTTTGTGATGCCCCTCCATGTTGGGTTGTTTTTTTTTTTTTTTCGTTGTAGCTTTGCTATTGCTTTACTACTCTTTCTTCTTTCCTATATTTTATGGCGTTCTTTTCATTTTTCTTTAGCGTAGACTTATTTTTCTTTTGTAAACCGCTCTAATGTCCTGACAATGGGCGGTATATAAAGTTTGAAATAAAGATAAAGATAAAGAAGTACTTCACCCCCTATATTGTACTGCTCCCTTGGATTGTTGCAGTCCAAATGCATGATCCTGCATTTTTTAGCATCAAATCTCAGCTGCCAAATCCTAGACTAGTCTTCAAGCTTAGCTAGATCCCTCCTCATGTTATCTACACCTTCTTGGGTGTCTACTCTGTTGCAGATTTTGGTATAATCCGCAAAGAGGCAAACCTTATCCGACAGCCCTTCTGCAATATCATTAAAAAAGATGTTAAAAAGAATCAGACCAAGGACAGATCCCTGCGGCACACTACTGGTAATCTCCTTCTCCTCACAGTGACCCCCATTTACCTGTACCTTTTGTCGCCTCTCACTCAACCAATTTTTAACCCAAGCAGTAACTTTAGGGTCCATCCCTAGGGTGCTCAGTTTGTTTATAGGTCGCCTGTGCAGAAGTGTCAAATGCTTTACTGAAATCTAAATACACTACATCTAGGGCTCTCACTTGGTCCAACTCCCTGATCACCGAGTCAAAGAAATCAATCAGATCTGTCTGACAGACCTGCCTCTGGTGAATCCCTGCTGCCATGGATCCGGTAATCTGTTGGACTGGAGAAACTTCACTGTTTTCTCTTTCAGCAGTGTTTCTTTGCCCCATTCCGAGGACATTTAAAGTCCTCTTTCTAATGCTGGTATTGCTTTACTCTTCTCCTGATACCCTGAGGACTCCATGCCAGTGCTGGTACTGCTTTACCCCTATCCCAGTGCCTTGGGATCATCCTGCCAGTGCTGTTTTGTCCCTCTGTCGGTACCTTCGGTCTCTATGCCCGTGTCAGTGTCACTTTATCCCTTTTCCTGCTAATGTTGGTAATACTTTGCCCAAAAGATTGAAATGTATTCTACAAATGAAACTTTAGAATTCATTCCAATCTTGGATTTGAAATAGGGTATGTCCTTCCAGTAAGTAGGCTCTTGCTCTAAAATTCTCCTGAGCAAACCTGTATATGAAAACTTTAGATATTCCTGTGCAACGCTGCGTACATCTTGTAGCACTATACAAATGCTCAGTAGTAGTAATAATACTGTGAATCCTTTAAATGAACATATTTCCCCACAAAAATTGAGGCGGCATTGGAACCTATATTCCTATCACCCATGGTAACAGGATTGGGTAAATGTGATGGATACCTCTCTCTCATGTTTTCCCTTCTCCTTCTGGCTGGAGCCCAGGATGGAGGTAGTGAAGTTTGGTGAGGTGAGGGAGAGAGGTGTGGGTGTTAAATTGGTTCACGGAGGTGTTTTTTTCCCCCCTAATGTATAAACTGCTTCTACTTGGCAGCTGGTGATTGATGGATACTCTAGGGATTATGGAGGGGGGAGATGATATTCAGAGTCGGCAGCTAGTCTTTCTAACATGGCTAGCCATCACTGCTGAACTTTAAACCTGCATATTCAATGCCGGGGACATATCTGGCCTGGAAAATCCAGGTGGTCCATATTGGCAGGAAGCTAACTGGACAGCGGCGATATTCAGCTGCTGTCTGGTTAGTTTCCACAGTGAATATAAGCCCAGCCTCTGCTGGGCCTTACTTTTAACACCTTGACATAACCGGGCAGTGGCTCAGTACTGCCACGGCCCATTTATGGCCAGGTGCCGTCCCTGGAATGCCTCCAGATTGCCCTGAGATTAGCCAGTTAGCATCGGGGTGTGCAGCTGCGATGCCCAGGGATATTTATCAGCGATAATCCAGAGGGATTGACATGGTTAGCAGATCTGCTAACCATGTTAATTCCTTTGAATCCCCCCCACCATGAGAATAAGGGGGTATCAAGAAGATAAAAGGAAAATAGCAGTGATTTGCCTTCATTTGCCTCTTCCTTCTAAGAGAAGGGGTGGAGGAATTTTAATTAAAAATTTGTGATTTAGTTAGGTCAATAGTGTTTAATAAAGATAAAAAGGAGTCGGGTGAATAAGAGCAGAGTGCATTCTAAGAGTGGCCACTTTATGAGGAGGATTTGAAGGTGACAAGGTTAGTAAAGTAGATAATTTGGTGATTTATGATTTTTGAGAGCCTTATATCATTTAGAAATAAATAAATAAGAATAAGGTAGTGAAGGAAAGATGTTAGGTTTTGGAGGGGCATATAAGTTATTTGTTTGCCTACTTTCACGCTAAGTCAGTCATACCTACATTCCATTTTCATGATCAGATGATGCGGAATGCAGATGCAGGCTGGGACCTTTCGCTCACCCATGCTTCAGATTGGTGCTGTAAGGGGGCCTGGTGAGTCTGAAGCTGTGGAGGCTCATGGGATAGTGCTCTTTTCATGCTGGAGAGGAGGAAAAGCTCTGTTGTGGTGTTAGCAAGCTACCACTGACTCTCTTAGTAGCTAAAACAGAGCAATTAATGGGCAGCCCATATCTGCATCTATTTCTGCCATTTTTTTCTTCCGCAAACAAAAAAAGGGAGGGGCTTCTTTATCATGTGGCTCAAAGGAAGTTAGCTCAAAGACGCCAGGTGTTTTCAGTGGTTTTGGGTGAAAGAGTATTTTGATTGCAAAAATATGAGGTAATGAGGTGGTGATGGTAGTTTCCAGAGCAGTTACAGGCCAAGTAGGGTGTTTAGACAAAACTAGCACTCCCCACAATAAAGGAGAGAGTCATGGCAAGAAGGGATTTTGGGCTATTTTCCAGGACCAGTGTCAAAGATTCATGGTCTCTTCCTGCCAGTGACCTGGAATTCACAGCTCAGTTAGGATGAGCTGGACCTATTGCCACTACAGAGAGCATTATCAGAGGGGGGGGGGGGGAGGGTGTCACAGTGTGGTAGGCGACGGCCTATGATCCATGCTAATTGAACTAAGCAGACAGGCCTGAGCAGCTTGACCTGTAACTGAAGCCTGTAGTTAGGCCCAGAGGAATGAAAACCCCCCTGAATGATGACACCATAGAATTGAAACTTAACTCAGTTTAACTGAACATAGCTAAGCAGAAACGAAACTTAGAAAATATAGAAAAACAAGTTTAATTGGTACTGATAAGGTGTGCTATGCTTCTATGGAATTAATTAACTCTGCAAAAAGCAAGGTTACAGTGCCCTGCTTTCCATATGTTTTAACAAGCTAAGCGACCTTGGAGGAGAGATGTAACAAGTTAGAGACACTGACCATTGTAATTGGGACTAGAAGGGGGGCAACCAGGTGCTGAGCCCATTCCAGAGTCCCGATTGGGTAGCCATATCAGTACCGGGACCAATAGATGGGTGAGAGGGGTACTGGGACCAATGAAAAGTTTGCCTATGCTTAGAATGGACAAGAAAGCTATAAAAGTTGTTGTTTTACTAGAAGCCATTGCTCAGCCATTTTGAAATTGCTTATTGCTTGAGCCATGTGCACATTAAACTGGCTTGGATCCTTGAAAAGACTCCTGGATTTATTTATTGCATGCTTATCTGCTGCTACATTCTTGGTGCGTTGGCCGGGAAGTGCGAGTGGTGGATAGTGTTCAAGTGAATAAATCCACGTAATTCGCCTTGAGGTTTGGTCCAGTTGGAACCATGCCAATCCGACGCAGGGGAATTTCCCTGGGCCCACCGATCCTCTTGTATCGGAGGGAGTTCTGCCTGGCCTCGGCAGGCACTGAGTCCAGCTGGCCAACACTTCCGACCCGGGGGAGTCCAGGATCCAACTCAGAAGCTTGGGAACCAGATCTGGTAAGTATAGTTTTGAAAACCTGTCTAGACAGATGAGTTAGAACTGCAGTTTGAAAACTTTGGTAAGACTTAAGTCTTTGTTTGAAAATCCTTGCATGAGTATTCGCTAGGTACAGCTGTTATAGAGAATCATGATTCAGCCTGGTCAGAGCAGACAGGACTGGGTTTTTGGTATGTCTAGACAGAAATAGAAAGAGCAGTACTGCCAGTGGAACTTGGAATTTGTAATCTCGAGATATTAGGAATTGGTAAGAGAGCTCTCAAGGAAGGGCCGAGTAACCCCGCATGGGAATTCGCCGGGTGAAACCCTCATCCTTTTTGTAATTGGGAAAAAGACTAGTCAGAATAGATAGAAAGGAATGCATTCTGAGATACGTTGCTAGCATGATTGTGTGAATGAAGTGTGAATGAGAGGTCTGGCAGCACGGACCAAGCAGAGTGGACTCTGGACTAGCGCAGTTCCTAGCCGGGTGACTGCGTCTAGGTCGCAAAATGGAGGAAGCGTTTGGTGTATTGTCCGTCCTACTGTGTATCTGTTTTTTGTTCTCTGTTGAAACCACGAGTTTCCTTTCTGTTATAAATGTGAGATTATTCTGTTGAGTAATTTGTGACAGTTCACTGATTAAGAAATTGTATTAATAGAGCAGAATGAAGACCTAAAACACCTACAGTCATTTTTAGAAATCAAAAAGCTGGTCTCACCCAGTTGGTTTTAGCACAGTGAAAAAGCTGACAGGGGGCGTGTCTGAAGGAAAGAATGTATAGTGTTTTTCTAACCCCGTGCAGGCTTAAATCTAAATGCTGTTAGTTTGTGCTTGTTTCAGGACAATTGTACCTGTATTATTCAATAGGTTTCTAATAATAATGTTCCTTCTGCTGTGGTTATGTAATATATATCATTTATTTATCATTTAATAAGAATGTTTAGTCAGGATTGTGGGTCCCGATAGTTTTTGGGTTTAGCCTGAAAAGGATTAAGTTTGTATTAATCCCTTATGGGTTGCGGACCAAGTGAGAGGAATTTCTGTCGGCTGTATGTTCAAATTTTCAGTAAGCACTGAAACAGTTTAAATAGGAAATGATAAAGAACTGTTTTTGTTTTTCCTTTGATCTACAAAGTAATTAGATCACGACTTAACATTGATTTAAATTGTTTTTTTCTGGCATCTCTCTGTCCATGTGAATGAGAAGTCTCTTTTTATGAGCACAGTTCAATTGTTTTCCCCGCGAGCAGAGGGGTGTGGCTTCCACATAGCCTGCAGAAAAAAAAAAAAAAAGTTCTGAAGAGACTGCTGGAGACTGCAGGAGATTTCTCCTAGGAATGAAAAGGGACTCCCGATTTGAAAAGTCTCTTCATTTAATCGAAGCGTGATGAATTTATAATTAGTTTTTTCTCTGGTTTCACTAGCTCTGTTTAACCAAAAGTTTTAAAAACAAAGTTTATCTTTTTATGAATGAGTATAAGTCATTTGAATGCATGCTTCCCCTCTGTGCTGGTTACTAATGAACAAATCAGTTAGCTACACTGACCTTTACAATATTGGCTTTTAAGATAAATTAATTTGTTTTTCTGTATTTTAAAAAAAAAAAGGAAAGGTGTACTGTATTTTATGAAAAATATCCGGAATGTCTTTTAAATATTTGCTTCCTGAACTAAAAAAATAATTTCTTTTGCAGAGGCATGCTGACAGATAGCTATAGTTCTCTCTATAAGAAGCATAATGGATGTATGTGCTCAATCTAAGTGTTTCCTGCCTGCCCTATGTTTACAGAAATAATAAGTGTCTTTTCAAGTATGATCAAGAATTTCAGTAAGGGATTTACTGAAGATTATGAAATGTCTCTGTCCCAATCAGGATTTTGCCCCAGAATTTCTAGATATCCTGTCTCGTCTCTCTCTCTCTGTAAGTAGTTCTGTTCAGAGTGCTTAAGGGGGGGATGGAGCCCAGTCCACCGATGATGTCAAACCCCCCCCCCCCCCCGGTGGGCGTGAACTAATGTGCCCACAGCAGAGAAGTGGATCCTTTAAAAAAAAAAAAATCAACCTCCTGGATAGAGCATTGCTAGGAGAAACAGAATCCAGGAGAGGGGGGGGGGGGGGACTACAGATTCCCAAGTAGTTTGCTAGCCACCTCTGCAACAGGGGAATGTCCACCCCCTCCGGACTAGAAGTGAAAGTCAGCTGACCAGACTTGTTTAGAACTGAAAAAAAAAAAAAAACTGCACTGAGAAGTTTTAGGACTTGATTGAACTAATGAACGGAAATTGCAGAGAACTGGATGAATTTGCGGGCATAATGGTTAAATGAAAGTTTATCAGAAAGTATGTGGATGTTGAAGAAGGACAGAGAATGTAAAAATTGTAAGATGGGAAAAAGAGAACAGATATTTTAGTTGGATGATGTGGAGGTTTTCCTAATCGAAGGAGCAGCGGATGTGAAAACTGGGTGTGAGTGCGCCCATTATAGAAAAAGAAGGACATTAGAGAAGTGAATGCCCGTATCTTGACTCCCGAGGGAGTACTTGATTGCAAAGTCATAAAACAATAAACCAAGCACAGTGTTTCAGCACGAGAGTGAAGCAGCTATAGCGTGAGTGGCAGCCGAAGAGGGCTACAGCATGGATGAAGACTAGGCCAGACCGGACTCTCCAGTTTCCCTGGGTCCCCAGGAGTCAGTCTGAAAAATAGGGGACCAATATATGGACTTTTATGGGGGATACAGGAGCAGAATACTAAAGCCAGTAGCCCCTGTGTTTTTCTCGCAAAGCCTTTTCTGCAGAACCACATGTGTGAACTAGAAAAAAAAAAAATAATAATGTACCAGTTCCTGTATATGCCTGAATGCCCTATTCCATTTTTGGAGCCGAGATCTGCTTGCAAAGCTTCAAGCACAGATATCCTCTGTTGAAGGAAGAAAAAAATGAAACTCAAACTGTCCCCAAGAAGAAGAATGGCGGTTCTATTCACCTGCATCCAAAGCAACAAGCTGTACACTTACCAACTTCATAGCCCCACCTGGAGGATGGGCAGAAGATAATCCACCTGGCCTAGCGAAGAACATAGCCCCTGCCATTGTCACCCTCAAGCCAGTCAAGAAGCCTGGGACAGGTGATTACCGCCCAGTGCAGGATCTAAGAAGAATGAATGATGCAGCTGAAACTATACAACCAGTGGTACCAAAATCCTTATATTCTCTTGGAACTGATCTCTGCTGAAGCTATACATTTCATCATTCTGGACTTAAAAAGATGTTTTTTTCTGCATACGCTTAGCCCAAGACCCCACTACAAGGAGGCGGGGCCAACTCATCTGGACAAGATTACCTCAAGAATTCAAGAACTCGCCTCACTCAGCAAAAGATTTGACAAGTTATCCAGAAACTCAAAAAAAAAAAAAAAAAAGAAAAAAATTCTACTTCAATATGTGGACAACTTGCTCATAACCACCAACTCAGAAAGTGAATGTCCACCAGCCACCAGTGAACTCTTGCACCTTTTTAATGAGGCTGGATACAAAGTCTCAAGAGCCAAAGCATAATTATGTCAAACAAGTTAAATACCTAGGATTCCAGTTGTCCAGCGGAATTCGACGCCTGGAACCCTTACCAGAACGCAAAGCAGCTGTATGCAGTATTCCTACTCCAACCACCAGGAGGCAAGTGAGAGCCTTCTTGGGTGCCACAGGGTACTGTTGTATATGGATCCCCAATTTTGCGCTGCTAGCAAAACCATTGTATCACATTGTATCAAGCTACCAAAGGAATGAAAAAGTCTCCATTGGAATGGGGACTTGAATAGGAATGCAGTCTTTTGATCTTTGAAAACCGCTCTGATGTTATCACCAGTTCTGGGTCTACCCGATGTCCAGAAAACCTTGCAGTCTCTATGTTCATGAGTCGCAAGGAAATGTTCTGGGAGTGTTGACTCAATCTCTTGGACCTTATTTGAGAAGCTGTTACAGCTACAGCCTTCCTAGTAAGCAAAAACTAAAAGAAAAATCACTTTGAGATAGAATCTTCAAGTTACTGTACCACACTCTGTTCTAACCATTGTGAAACACAAAGGAAATTACTAGCTAACAAATCTATGAATGTTGAAATATTAGAGTATGTTGTGTGAAAACCCCAGATACAACTGAAGGGTCAGTCAAGCTTTCAATCCTGCTATGTTATCAGTTAGTCTTGATCCCCTGATCATGACTGTTTAGAAATTATGGACACTGTATTCTCAAGCCACCTGGATTTGACTGATGTCCCTCTGGAGAACCCTGAACAGACTTTCTTTGTGGCTGAAGGCAGTTTCATCATCAATGGACATTGTTGTGCTAGATATGCAGTGATGACCCCTGATTTGGTAGTTGAGTCCTCAGCCCTGGCCCCAGAAACTTCACCACAGAAAGCTGAACTGATAGTCCTCACTAGAGCACTAACAATAGGAAAAGAGCCCTGTCTAAATGTGTACCCAGATTTCAAGTATACCCTTACAACCTTGCATGCATATGGGGCCCTGTACAAAGAATGAGGGTGGATAACCTTAGGAAGCAAGTCCATTAAGTATAGCCCCAAGATATTGATATTAATAGATACATACTGCCTATAGATCTCAGAATTTAGGAAAAGTAGAATGTATGAATAGAACCCTGAAATCTCAGTTGTCTAAACTTTGCCAAGAGGTTTACCTGAAGTGGCCCCAGGTTCTTCCCATAGCCCTTCTTAGGATATACTTAGCCCCTGCTAAGTCTTTAGGAGTTTCCCTTTTTGAGATTCTGTATGGGCAACCCCTGCCTATTGTATAGGAAATAAAAGGAGATATGAGACAGATAGGATCTGAAATTATTAGACATGAACTATTGGTTTTAAGTTCTGTTTTGCAGGAGTCTTCATACCTGAGTACAAAATCGATTACTCATCAATTTGCCTGCACCCCTGCATCCTTTCAAGCCTGGAGTCTCGGTGTGGATCAAAGAGTGGAGAAAGATACTGTTAGCCCTGCATTGGAGGGGACCCTATGTCGTCATCCTGTCAACAACTCCAACTGCAGTAAAAGTCGCAGAATTTGAACCTTGGATCCATCATAATCAAGGGAAGCCAGCAGCTGCTCTTGAACCTGATCACTGGACTACTGTATAGCATCCTGAGACTCCATTGCACCTCACCCTACAACAACAACCACGGACCTAAGACTTATTGGTCCCTCAGAAACTGCACTATTTCAAGACTGTTTGTTTATCTGAAGGTAAGCCTCGCATCTGAAAAAACCTGCAATCATCAGAAAGAGACTGTGTTGTGTTAAGAAATTGAATCTTCTAAGAGACTGTGTTTAAATACTCTGAAAAGACTGTTTTGATCTCCTAAAGAGTGAACTGCTCTAAGGAAGCAATAATAGCCTAAGAGACTATGCTATGATATTTTAAGAAATTGAGACATCCCAGAGGACAGTGATACTTTGGAATCTACAGCCCTACTCCTGCCAAAAAGCTGGTAGGTCTACGTACGGCAGAAGCTTGAGGATCTACAATCAACCCTACATCTGTTATCTGTTGTGGAAGTCGACAGTTCCACCAATTTTCCAGAGACTATGCCCATTATGAATTATTATTATTGCTTTATTTTGGCAGCAGCCTTGGAGTGCTTTGAAATGACTTTTGCCTTATCTCCCTGGGCAGCCTGTATAAGTACAACATGAACTGGACCGAAGGTCACTCAGACCTTGATTTATCAGTCTCCCTATACTTGCATTGGTATACTCTCCAATCCAAAAGTTGTTCTAGATCTTGACTTTCTACAAGGCTATGCAAGCCACCGTTGCAATTCCTCATACCACCACCAGAACTTGTTTCTTGAACTTGCTGGAGCAATAGCATCTAGTCTCCACACTTCTGACTGTTTCTATTGTGGAGGAACTAAGATGGGAGATCAGTGGCCCTGGGAGACGCAAGAACTGAACTATTCTATCCTATACAATCAGACTGATTTACATAATACTACTAGTGAGTGGGTATTGGCCCACCCCATTGTTGACAGTTTGTGTTTTGTTTGGACTGGACCACAATCTACTACGAAGGATGGACAGCTGGTCTGTCTAAATCAGAAGCTTTACGACAGCACAACAAAGATGCAACCGAACCTTCTAATCCTTTAGTTCTTTTTCCCACTCTTGCCAAACTATGGACTTTGACTATCTGCTTGTTGCTCCCTTGTTTCTTGCTACTTTGCTTGCGAATGATAACTTCAGTTATTAATAACACTGTAGAGCATAAGGCAGCTACAAAGATATTAGCTATGTGAACTTACTACCCTATACCACAGAGTGATACCTTTACCTAGTATTATGTGATTTGATTCTCACACCTTATTAACATGCGGGTGAGAATAATCAAAGGGGGGAATGTGGTAGGCGACGGCCTATGATCCATGCTAATTGAACTAAGCAGACAGGCCTGAGCAGCTTGACCTGTAACTGAAGCCTGTAGTTAGGCCCAGAGGAATGAAAACCCCCCCTGAATGATGACACCATAGAATTGAAACTTAACTCAGTTTAACTGAACATAGCTAAGCAGAAACGAAACTTAGAAAATATAGAAAAACAAGTTTAATTGGTACTGATAAGGTGTGCTATGCTTCTATGGAATTAATTAACTCTGCAAAAAGCAAGGTTACAGTGCCCTGCTTCCCATATGTTTTAACAAGCTAAGCGACCTTGGAGGAGAGATGTAACAAGTTAGAGACACTGACCATTGTAATTGGGACTAGAAGGGGGGCAACCAGGTGCTGAGCCCATTCCAGAGTCCCGATTGGGTAGCCATATCAGTACCGGGACCAATAGATGGGTGAGAGGGGTACTGGGACCAATGAAAAGTTTGCCTATGCTTAGAATGGACAAGAAAGCTATAAAAGTTGTTGTTTTACTAGAAGCCATTGCTCAGCCATTTTGAAATTGCTTATTGCTTGAGCCATGTGCACATTAAACTGGCTTGGATCCTTGAAAAGACTCCTGGATTTATTTATTGCATGCTTATCTGCTGCTACAACAGAGGAAGCACATAGAACCTTTTCCTCAGTAATGCTTTGTGTGCAAGAGATTTCAGGAGGCACATTACTGAGTAGGAGGATAGTGAATATACCAGATAATGCCCTGAATGTCAGGCATCAAATAAATGTGAAATCGCCTGTGGAGATGGAACAGACAGAATGGAGCAAGGGTGATGACTCAGACATGGCTAACTGGACAACCAGGATCTGGATTAGGCTTGGTAAATATCTCTGATAATACAGTATACTTATGTTAACAATTGCCGTTTAATTTCATGATCCAGAAATTCACTTTGTACATAGTTTATTGTATTTATACTTATGTTTCACGTTCTCATATAACTGTAAATAGTTAAATCATTTCAGTTTGTAAAACTGTTCTATGCAACTGGTTTGTTTAAATGTAAACCACCCCTGATCTCTGGAAGGGGCTGTATAGAAAAACTGTTTAAATAAATAAAACTTATAGATGGTTTCATGGAATTTTTGACACAAAAACATGGCAAAAGAAAATTTTTTGTAAGAGTAAGACCAATCAGGAAAGAGGAATGAAGAACACTAGAAATACAAGACAGAGTTAAGAGCAGGCTACTGCTGTAAAGTCAGTCTCCCTGGAGACATAATAGTCCTTCCTGTAAGATGCTGTCTTCTAACCTAAAAGGCACTAGTTTAAGGGGAAGGGAGAGGAGGAAATTGTTAACAAAAGTAGAAAAAAATAAACACCTTGGTTTTTGTAATATGTCTAACAGTTCTAGTAACCTCTCAGCTCAGGGGCTATACAGTTCAAACAACGGACAGCTGGGAAACCGGCTGGTACATTGGTAGAGCTCTCTCTTTTGCTTTAACAGATACCTAAGCTCCATGAACAGAACAATGGCTGGAAAAAATCATATCGCTAAAGCTGTTGCCCCCATTACAGCTTCTGCCTCTGTCCAACAAAGATACAAAAATACCCAACCAGGTCCGCAAGTCCATGCAACAATACAAAAAGAGAACCCAGTACAGTGAAGGTGGCGGGCATTTTTGATCCACGGCAATTTGTTCCACAGCGACTTGACCTGAAGCAGGGGAGACATTGGATCCCCGAAACGTGACACGTCGTCAATTTTACTTGGTGGAAGACTCTTTTCAGCCTTTTCAGTTAAGTGCTAATCCGTCTACGATTTACTACGTTGTCCTTTACTATAGGGCTCTTATTTAAAATAAAATGGATGGGCTGCGGTGGTGAGAGGTGATGTCCTCTGCACTGTGACGGCTTCTCCGACAAAAAAAGTGTGATTCTGCCTCTGTCCAGACAGAGGTCCTAATGCCAGTTGAAGGGCTGGTTCCATGTGCAGGGTGCCTGCATGCTGAAGCTCTAAGGAAACAAGTGGAGGAACTCAGAGAGGAGGTGGCGAGGCCGAGGAGCATTCAAGACAGTGAGAAGTACATTGATGAGATGCTTCTCGCAGCAGCCAAGCTCTCCAGCAGAGGAGAAGATGGGTGCCGACAGAATGATGAAGGTTGAACACAAGTCACCAGGGCCTGCAGAATCACCAATCCAACTTCTCCAACCCTTGAAATGAAGAACCATTATGCAGTCCTGGATGTGGAGGAGGTGAAAGCATCCCTGGAAAGAGAAGAATCAGAGGTCAAGTACCCCCAAGTTGCAGAATCAGTGACCACAAGGAAGCGAAGGATAGTGGTGGTTGGTGACTCTTTTCTGAGGGGTACTAAGGCGTCCATCTGCCGACCAGACTTAAAGTCCAGAGAGGTATGTTGTCTGCCTGGTGCCAAAATCCAAGATGTTATGGAGAGTTTGACGAGACTCATCAAGCCCACTGACTATTACCCAATGTTGCTAATCCATGTCGGAACAAATGATACTGCCAAGTATTCCTCTGAGTGTATCAAAAGTGACTTCATGGCCCTGGGACAGAGGGTGAAACAGTTAGGTGCATAGGTGGTGTTCTCTTCAATCCTCCCTGTTGAGCGTTAAGGCCAAGGCAGAGAGGCTCGCATCCTGGAGATGAATGCATGGCTGTGTGGATGGTGTCATCGAGAGCATTTTGGTTTCCTAGACCATGGATTCTGTTCCAAGGGTTGCAGAGCAGAAATGGCATCCATCTGCCCAAGAAAGGTCAACGCGTCTTCAGTAGTAGACTGGCTAATCTACTGAAGAGGGCTTTAAACTAGATTCGTTGGGGATGGGTGAAGAAAGCCCCCAGGTAAGTGAAAGTCCCCAGGTAAGTGATACATTAAATACCTTTATAGAAATGGGTAACAGAGGTAACATATATGGAAAGCAGTGTGTATAAATGCCCGTAGCATGGGAAATAAGATCCCTGATATTGAAGCTTTGGTGGGAGTGGCTGACTTGGATTTAGTGGCAGTTACAGAAACATGGTTCACAGAAAACCATGACTGGGATTAACTATACCTGGCTATACTTTATTCAAACCCCAAATGAGAAGGGGACATACTGGACTTGGTGCTTACCAATGCTGAAAGTGTTTCTGATGTTATAGTGGGAGATCATTTTGCATCCAGTGATCACCAGATGCTGTGATTCAGTATTAGGACTAGGGCTGTTAGAATCCATTCAAAGATGAGGGTCTTAGACTTTAGGAAGACTAACTTTGCCAAGATGGGCCAATACATCAGGGAGTTGTTAGCGGGATGGGAACAGCTAGGGGATGTAGAAAAACAGTGGACAAAACTGAAAGGGGATATTTTAAGGGCAACCAACCTTTTTGTTAAAATGGCAAATAAAGGTAAAAGGAAAAGGAGACCACTATGGCTTTCGAAATAAATTGCTGAAAAGGTGAAGAAAAAGAGGAAGCCCTTCATGAAATACAAGAGATCACAGAGAGAGGAAGACAGGCATCTATATTTGGAAAAACTTAGAGAAGTTAGCAAAGTAGTCAGGAAAGCAAAGATTCAAAAAGAGGAGGAAATAGCCAATGCAATAAAATGGGGGGATAAGACATTTTTCAGACATGTAAGTGAGAAGAGGAAGAAGCTGACGAGGATAAAGCGGAATTGCTTAACAAATATGTCTGATCAAGGAGCAGGACCTCAGAAAACACCAACAAACAGGAACAGAAGTGAGGGACATCTTAAATAATTTTCAGAAGACTGTGTTCATGAGAAACTAGCTTAACTTAAAGTAGACAAAGTGATGGGACTGGATGGGATACACCCTAGAATACTGAGGGAACTTGGGGACGTTCTAGCAGCTCCACTGACTGTCCTTT
This sequence comes from Ichthyophis bannanicus, assembly GCA_033557465.1. Classification (NCBI taxonomy): domain Eukaryota; kingdom Metazoa; phylum Chordata; class Amphibia; order Gymnophiona; family Ichthyophiidae; genus Ichthyophis; species Ichthyophis bannanicus. Next base: position 525,182,180 of record CM066032.1, read on the forward strand.
TCAATGCCTCATTGGAGTCAGGAGTGGTGCCAAAGGACTGGAGAGAGGCTCATGTGATGCCTTTACACAAAAGCGGAAGTAAGGATGTGGTTGAAAACTACAGGCTGGTTAGTTTAACTTCGGTGGTGAGTAAATTATTGGAAACGCTGCTGAAAGAGAAAATGTACACTGAAGGTTTCTGGAGTCCTACAGATTACAGGATCCGAGGCAGCATGGATTCACCAGAGGTAGTTCTTGTCAGACAAATCTGATTGATTTCTTTAACTAGGTGACCAGGGAGTTGGACCGAGGGAGAGCCCCAGATGTGGTGTATTTAGATTTCAGTAAAGCCTTTGACACTGTTCCTCACAGGCGACTAGTAAACAAACTGAGCACCCTAGGAATGGTCCCTAAAGTTACTGCTTGGGTTAGAAATTGGTTGGGTGGGAGGTGACAAAGAGTACAGGTAAATGGAGCTCACTCTGAGGAGAAGGATGTTACCAGTGGTGTGCCCCAGGGATCTGTCCTTGGTCCGATTCTTTTTAACATCTTTGTTAGTGATATAGCAGAAGGGCTATCAGGTAAGGTTTGCCTCTTTGCGGATGATACCAAAATATGCATTAGAGTAGACACCCAGGAAGGTGTAGATAATATGAGGAGGGATCTAGCTAAGCTTGAAGAATGGTCTAGAATTTGGCAGCTGGGATTTAATGTTAAAAAATGTAAGGTCATGCATTTGGGCTGCAGCAATCCAAGGGAGCAATATTGTATAGGGGGTGACGTACTTTTGTCCATTAAAGAGTGGGACCTAGGTGTGGTTGTGTCTGATGATCTTAAAGTAGCTAAACAGGTAGAAAAGACAATGGCAAAAGCTAGAAAGATGCTTGGGTGCATACGGAGAGGAATGGCTAGCAGGAAAAAGGAGGCAATAGTATAAGTCTGTATAAGTCTTTGGTGCGACCTCATTTGGAGTATAGTGTGCAATTTTGGAGAACGCATATGGAAGGACAGACTAGAAAGGCCATGTGGTCTTTCTCTGTCATCATTTGTCTGTTTCTAAAATTGTCCTGAAATAAAAATTTATAAAAACATGACACAAAATGAAAATTGAATTGAAAAAAAAAACACATAACAAACCTGCAAACGACATAGGAAACTAAGCAACACAAATTATTTTTGCCTGTATACCTTACAATCCTTATTTATTTTTCAGTTCAGAATGGGAAATAAACAATGAGGAATTAAGAAGGATAACTCTCTTAATTCTTATAAAGGGCTTGCTGAAATGAGAACTTTTGTGTGTCCAGGTAACATCTGTAAATCCTAGCATGGCCATACACATGCATTCTATACATATGTCGATTTTTGATGCATCTAGTCCACACCAAACCATGCCTCCAGTATGCCTCCTTGCAATTTCTATATATTATGGATATCTACATGTAAATTGAGCCCTTTCTAAACTAGCCATTTACATATGGATTCCCTTTCAATGTATAAATGCCGGTATGTCCATGTTGAAATCACAAATATGACTTCTAAAATATCCCCCTTAATGCAACTATTCCTGCATTAACTGACAGAGTGGGGCAAAAACTGCATAGGGCCTTATATGTAGAGGGTACTTTTACAAAGTTGCACATAGTTATTGCATGAGTTGCCATATGTCTATTGTCCTTGTTTTATAAAGTCAAATAGATGTGTTCTTAACTTCATAAAACAGGGACGTAATTGGTTGGATACACACCCTAGGGCTTGTGTAAATGTTGTGCCTAGATTTCAGAAGGATGCATGTAACTCATAGCATTTTATAATTTACATATGTAAACTTATGCTCCTCTCACACTCTGACCAAGCACCACCAAATGCTTCCTGTTCCACGCGCAGGACCCAAAAGGCAGGCAGAGCTCCGGAGTCTCAATGTGTGGATGAGACAATGGTGCAGAGATGAGGGTTTTGGATTTGTTAGGAACTGGGGAACATTCTGGGGAAAGGAGGGGCTCTTCTGAAGGGATGGGCTTCACCTTAACCGGGATGGAACCAGGCTGCTGGCATTAACCTTTAAAAAGGAGATAGAGCAGCTTTTAAACTAGATATTAGGGGAAAGCCGACAGTCGCCCAAGAGCGGATGGTTCGGAAGAATGTATCTTTGAAGGATACTACCAAAAGCAGAGAGGTTCCACAAAAGAGTAAACTAGCCCAAATGCCCTCAAGTATGGAGCAGACAGAGCTTAAATATCCCAAATTACCCATGTCTAACAATGGCCAAATTAATATGAATAAAATACATTCTCTAAAATGCTTGTATGCAAATGCTAGAAGTCTAAAAAATAAGATGGGAGAGTTAGAATATATAGCACTAAATGAAAGGTTAGATATGATTGGAATATCAGAGATATGGTGGAAGGAGGACAACCAGTGGGACACTGTGATACCTGGATACAAACTATATCGTAATGATAGAGCTGATCAAATTGGTGGAGGGTTTGCTCTCTATGTTAGAGAGGGCATTGAGTCAGAAAGGATTAAAGTTTTGCAGGAAACAAAATCTGCTGTTGAATCTATATGGATTGAAATTCCATGTAAAAGAGGGAAGGCGATGGCAGTGGGGGTGTACTATCGACCGCCTGGCCAGAATGACCAAATGGATGATGAAATGTTCAAAGAAATCAAGGAAGCTAACAAACGTTACAGCGCAGTAATAATAATGGGTGATTTCAACTACCCTGGTATCGACTGGGTCAGTGTCACATCAGGACATGCTAGGGAGATAAAGTTCCTAGATGAAATAAATGACTGCTTCTTGGAGCAGCTGGTTCATGAACCGACCAGAGGGGAAGCCATATTAGACCTAGTCCTTAGTGGAACACCAGATCTAGTGCAAGAAATAAGGGTGTTGGGGCCACTTGGCAATAGTGATCATAGCATGATTGCCTTTGATTTAATTAGTGGAGGAGGGATAGTAAGGAAATCCACAGTACTACCTTTTAACTTTCGAAATGGAGACTATGATAAAATGAGGAAAACAGTTAAGAAAAAACTAAAAGGAGCAGTTGCAAAGGTTAAAGACGTACATCAGGCTTGGCTGTTGTTGAAAAATACTATCTTGGAAGCCCAGACCAGCTGTATTCCACGCTTTAAGAAAAGTGGAAGGAAGTCCAAAAAACTGCCAGCATGGTTTAAAGGTGAGGTCAAATAGGCTGTTGTTGCCAAAAAAGCATCTTTCAGGAAATGGAAAAAAGAGCCAAACGACGAAACCTGGAAACAGCACAAGCACTGGCAAGTCAAATGCAAGGCATTGATAAGGCAGGGAAAGGGAGAATTTGAGAAGAAGCTTGCTATGGAAGCAAAAACGCGAAGTAAAGACCTTTTCAAGTACATTCATAGCAAAAAACCTGTGAGAGAGTAAGTTGGTCCATTAGATGATAAAGGGGTTAAAGGAGCACTAAGAGGCGACAAGGCAATAGCGGAGAGACTGAATGAATTCTTTGCTTCGGTCTTTACTGAGGAAGATGTAGGGATGTTACCCATGACTGAAGTGGTATTTAAAGGTGTGGAAGAATTGAAGGAAATATCGATACATCGGGAAGATGTATTACAACTATTAGATAAACTGAAGAGTAGCAAATCACATGGGCCGGATGGTATACATCCAAGGGTGTTGAAAGAACTGAAATATGAGATTGAAGACCTGCTATTAGTAATCTGTGAACTATCATTAAAATCATCTCTAATACCTGAAGATTGGAGGATCGCCAATGTAACACCAATTTTTAAAAAGGGTTCCAGGGTTGATCCAGGAAACTACAGACCGGTGAGCCTGACGTCAGTACCGGGAAAAATGGTAGAAACCATCATAAAGAATAAAATTACTCATCATGTAGATAGTCATGACCTAATGGGAGACAGCCAACATGGCTTTAGACAAGGAAGATCTTGTCTTACTAATCTGTTATGTTTTTTTGAAGGAGTGAATAATCAGGTGGACAAAGGTGAGTCGGTTGATATTGTGTATCTGGACTTTAAGAAAGCCTTTGACAAGGTCTCTCATCAGAGACTTTTGGCAAAACTAAAGAGTCATGGGATATGAGGCAGTGTACTATTGTGGATCAGGAACTGGTTAAAAGATAGAAAGCAGAGGGTAGGGCTAAATGGCCAATTTTCCCAATGGAGAAAGGTGAATAGTGGTGTACCCCAGGGATCTGTGCTGGGTCTGCTGCTTTTTTACATATTCATAAATGACCTGGAAAGTGGAATAACGAGTGAGGTTATCAAATTTGCAGATGACACAAAACTATTTAAAGTTGTTAAAACCCAAGAGGATTGTGGAAAATTGCAAGAGGATTTTGATAAATTGGAAGACTGGGCATCAAAATGGCAGATGAAATTTAATGTGGACAAGTGCAAGGTTATGCACCTAGGGAAGAACAACCCAAACTATGGTTACACGATGCAAGGTTCCACATTAGGAACTACCACCCAGGAAAAAGATTTAGGCGTCATTGTGGATACCATGCTAAAACCCTCAGCCCAGTGTGCAGCAGCGGCCAAGAGAGCAAATAGAATGCTAGGTATGATAAGGAAAGGAATGGAAAATAAAACAAAAGATATTATAATGCCTCTATATCGTTCCATGGTGAGACCGCACCTTGAATATTGTGTGCAATTCTGGTCGCCGTATCTTAAAAAGATATAGCGATTTTAGAAAAGGTTCAGAGAAGAGCCACCAAAATGGTAAAGGGGATGGAAGGATACTTCTATGAAGACAGGCTAAAAAGGTTAGGGCTCTTTAACCTGGAAAAGAGACGGCTGAGGGGAGATATGATAGAAGTCTATAAATTAATGAACGGAGTGGAACGGTTAAACGTAGATCGATTGTTTACGTTATCAGAATATAGAAAGACTAGGGGACATGCAATGAAGCTACAGGGTAAACTATTTAAGACTAATAAAAGAAAATATTTTTTCACTCAACGTGTAATCAAACTCTGGAATTTGTTACCAGAGGATGTAGTAAAGACTGTTAGTGTAGCTGGGTTTAAAAAAGGTTTGGACAAGTTCCTGGAGGAAAGGTCCATAAACCATTATTAAGAAGGGACCCAGGATATCAATGCTTGAACCAATATAAGCATTGTGGAACCTGTGTCCCTTGGGGAAACTGTTAGGTACATATGACCTAGATTGGCCACTGTTGGAAACAGAATACTGGGCTTGATGGACCTTGGTCTGACCCAGTATGGCATATCTTATGTTCTTATGTTCACCATGTCCACATTGAAGATATGCTCCAGTAGTCTGATGCACACTCTTGTAAACTAGTAATCAGCTGAAGTACTCATGTAAAGGCTCATTAACCTACATAAATTCCTGAAAATAGGTGACTTGCATGCATCAATGATGCATATATTTATGCAAATTTTCCACCCATATATTAAGTTAAAGCAGCAGATAACACATACCAAGCGCAGTATTTTTGGTCTGGGTTTCCCATTGTTTTTTGCTTTTTTGCACAATTTTGTGTAATTTTATTTCTGTCTACTAATGGTATTATTGTTTTTCAGCATTACCAACTGTATTGCTGGTTCTGTGCCATATGTCTATACACTTTCATGCGGTTCATCTATTGTATTAATGCAATTCGTGAGTAAAATATGATTGTTTCTGCGTCTTATTTATTCATGTTTGTCCTTTTATACTGTTTATGGTCATTCATCATTATGTTTTTAAATTTATGTTTTTATTATTATTGCTTTTAGTTTTTTTGTTTTAAGTTATTAAGTTCTAATTTTTTATGGTATTTATTTTATTTGTTTGCAGTAGTCTAGCCCCCTGATGAAGGCATCTGCCGAAACGCGTCAGGGTTTGCATAATTAATAAAGCGCAAGTGACCTCAACTCTGCCTGCTGTTTGTGTTTTCTGAGCCCTTTCTGCGAGCAGGAGCTCTTGTTTGTGTCTGGAAACTTACCCATGCCAGAAATGATATTCAAAGGTGATGTATCAGAAGAATTGAAACAAATCTTGATAAATCGGAAAGATGTATTTCAGCTATTTGATAAACTAAAGCCAGTCATCTGGACCAGATAGCATACATCCCAGGGTGCTGAAAGAACTGAAATATGAGATTGCAGACCTACTTTCAGAAATCTGTGAACTATCATTAAAATCATCTGTAGTACCTGAGGATTAAAGAGTGGCCAATGTAACGCCAATTTTTAAAAAGGGCTCTAGGGATGATCCAGGAAACTACAGACTGGTGAGCTTCATGTCAGTACTGGGCAAAATGGTAGAAACTATTATAACAAACAAAATTACTGAACATGTGGATAGTCATAGCTTAATGGGTGAAAGTCAACATGAACCTTGCCAAGGAAAGTCTTGCCTCATTAATTTGTTACATTTTTTTGAAGGTGTGAATAAACAGGTAGAGGTGAGCTGGTTGATATAATATATCTGGATTTTCAGAAAGCCTTTGACAAGGTTCCTCATGAGAGACTCTTGTGGAAATTAAAAAGTCATGGGAGGGGAGGCAGTGTGCTATTGTGGATCAGGAACTGGTTATAAGATAGAAAACAAAAAGTAGGACTAAATGGACAATTCTCTCAATGGACCCCAGGGATCTGTGCTGGGCCTGCTGCTTTTTAACATATTTATAAATAATCTGGACATGGGAATAACGAGTGAGGTGATCAAATTTTCAGATGACACAATTATTCAAAGTTGTTAAAATGCAAGAGGATTGTGAAAAATTGCAAGAGGGCCATGAAAAACTGGGAGACTGGGCATCCAAATTGCAGATGAAATTTAATGTGATCAAGTGCAAAGTTATGAACCTAGGAAAGAACAACCCAGACTACAGTTACCTGATGCAAGTTTCCACATTAGGAATCACCACTCAGGAGAAGGATCTGGGTGTCATCATGGATAGTGCAGCCACAGCAAAGAAAGTAAATATAATGATAGGAATCATAAGGAAAGGAATACAAAATAAACCAAGAATGTTATAATGTCTCTGTATCACTCCATGGTGTGACCACATCCTGAATATTGTGTGCAATTTTGGTCACTGTATCATTTATTTATTGTTCTTATATACTGCACTCTTAAAAATCAGCACAGTTTACATAAAACGGATCTGAGCCGAATAGGATCTTATTAGGCTCTTACAAAGAACTGGAAGAAAACTTGGTTTCAACTGGGGGAACTATGTACATCTATTTGTTTATCTACAGTATATACATGAGTTGACAGTAACTCATCAGTTCATAGTTGGGTGTGTGATAGGTGATGTTAGGTTGGTGGGTTGCAAGTAGTGCAAAAGAAAGAGGTGGTGTTTTAGTGCCTTTCTGAATTGGGCAAGATCTGTTATGGCTCTGATGGTAGTTGGGAGTGCATTCCAACAGCTGGGAGCGTAGAACTTGAAGGCTCTGTTCCTTGTTATAGCGATATAGCAGAATTTGAAAACGTACAGAGAAGAGCGACAAAATCGTTAAAGGATATGAAAGAATATCCCTACTAGGAAAGGCATAAAAGGTTAGGGCCCATCAACTTGGAAAAAAGACAGCTGAGGGGAGATATGATAGAGGTCTATAAATTAGTGAATGGTGTGGAATGGGCAAACATAGATCGGTTGTTTATTCCTTCAAAAAGTAGAAAGACTAGGGGACATGCAATGAAGCTACAATGTAGCACATTTAAGAGTAATTGGAAAAAATACTTTTTACTCAGTGCAAAATCAAACTGTGGAATTCATTACCGAAGGATGTAGTAAAAGCTCTTAGTTTAGCTGGGTTCAAAACGGGTTTGTACAGTGCCTTGTGAACGTATTCATCCCCTCAGTTTTTGTCCTGTTTTGTCACATTACAACCTAGAATGAAAATGGAGGTTCATTTGGATGTTAGGTAATGGACCTACAATATAGTCCAAATTGGTGACGTGGAATGACAATAAAATAACTTGTATATATTAAAAAAACAAAAACGGAAAGGTTGTGAGTCTATATGTACAGTATTCATCCCTTTAGCTATGAAATTCCTAAATAAGATCTGGTCCAACCAATTAACCTCAGAAGTCACACAATTAGTTGATTAGGGTCCACCTGTGTGCAATCAGTGTCACATAATCTGTCACTTGATGCCTGTATAAATATACCTGTTCTGAAAGGCCCCTGACTCTGCAACACTACTAAGCAAGCAACATGAAGACCAAAAAGCACTCCAAACATATCAGAGGCAAAGTTGTGGAGAAGTATAGATCAGTGTTGGGTTATAAAAAAAAATATACCAAATTCTGAATACACTGGTCAACAAATCCCTACAAAAGTCACGTTACTGAAATAAAAAATATTCATTTATTATCAATTTTTATATGCTGAACACAAATATGACAGTGAAATTGCAAAGTTGGCTCTAGGTTTTCTGTAATCTACAAGAATTAATGTTTACGTCACGAAATGCATGTCAATAGTAAATATAATAGGCCTTCGGTTAATACCTGTAAAAAAACAAGTCATAGACTACTTCTTAGATTTTTTTCGCCTGTCTCTTGTACAGCTGTTCGGGAGCTTCATTGGGGAGTGTCCAGCAGTAGTCAGCCAACATTGTAGTGGACCATTTTCCCTGGTATCTTTGCTCCATCGTTGCGATATCCTGGTGAAAACGTTCACCCTGTTCATCACTAACCATGCCACAGTTGTCAGGAAAGAAATCGAGATGGGAATCGAGGAAAAGGATCTTTAGAGACATATTGCAGCCAAGTTTCTGATACTGCATCAGCATGTCTTCTACTAGTTCCTTGTAGTTTTCTGCCCTAACATTCCCGAGAAAGTTTGTTGACACTAGGCGAAAAGCATTCCATGCTTGTTTCGCATCACCCTGCAGCAAGTTGTTGAACCGGTCATCTTTGAAGAGCTCTCAAATCTGAGGACCCACAAACCCCCTCTTTAATCTTTGCTTTGCTGAGTCGAGGGAACCTTTCATGCAGGTATCGGAAAGCTGGCGAAGTGCGGTCCATGGCCTTCACAAAGTTTTTCATCAAACCTAGTTTGATGTGAAGGGGTGGTAGCAGGATTTTGTGAGCCTCAACCAGAGCTGGGTGCTGGATATTCTTCTCTCCAACTGTTACATTTTGTCTGCGATTCCATTCCTTCCGTAAGTAGTGCCAATCCCTTGCTCAGCTATCCCACTCACATATGAAACACATGTATTTTATATATCCCTGCTGCAGTCCCATTAAAAGGGCAACAAACTTCAAGTCATCATAGAGGTGCCAGCTGTACTTGTTATAGTTAATGGAAGTCAGTAGATGTTTTAAGTTATCGTATGTCTCTTTCATATGGATGGCATGTGCTACCGGAATAGATGGAAAACGGTTTCTATTGAAAGCACAGCCTTCAGACTCAGTTTCGAAGAATCTATAAATAGTCTCCAGTCTTGGGGGTCATGAGTGACCTTTAAGGCATTCATGAGGTTTTCAATATCGGAACAGAATACCAGATTACTTTCCTTTCCGACTGCGTATAGTACACTGCTGACATAGAAACATAGAAACATGATGACAGAAAAAGACCACATGGCCTATCTAGTCTGTCCTTCCATAACAACAACTACAACAGTCCACTTTTTACCTTTAGAGATCCTCTGTGTTGGTCCCATGCTTTTTTCAATTCAGTTACTGTCCTCATCTCTACCACCTCCACTGGGAGACTATTCCATGGATCCACTACTCTTTCCGTAAAGAAATATTTCCGCATATCACTCCTGAATCTATCTCCCTTGACCCTCATCCCATGTCCCCTCATAGCAGAACTTGTTTTCAATTGAAAGAGGCTCTCTCCCTGAACATTTATGCCATGGAGGTATTTAAACATCTCAATCATATCACCTCTATCCCGCCTTTCCTCTAAGGTGTACATATTAAGCTCCTTAAGTCTGTCCTTATATGCTTTATAATGAAGCCCACTAATCATTTTAGTAGCCACCCTCTGCACCGACTCCATCCTGTTCACATCCTTTTGAAGGTGCGATCTCCAGAATTGCACACTATACTCCAAATGAGGTCGCACCAAAGACTTATACAGAGGCATTATCACCTCCTTTTTTCTGCTAGCCATTCCTCTCCGTATGCACCCAAGCATCCTTCTAGCTTTTGCCGTCGCCTTTTCTACCTGTTTAGCTACTTTAAGATCATCAGACTCAACCACGCCTAGGTCCCGCTCTTCTTTAGTGGACAAAAGTACTTCACCTCCTATACTGTATTGCTCCCTTGGATTGCTGCAGGCCAAATGCATGACCTTACATTTTTTAACATTAAATCCCAGCTGCCAAATTCTAGACCATTCTTCAAGCTTAGCTAGATCCCTCCTCATGTTATCTACACCTTCCTGGGTGTCTACTCTATTGCAGATTTTGGTATCATCTGCAAAGAGGCAAACCTTACCCGACAGCCCTTCTGCTATATCACTAACAAAGATGTTAAAAGGAATCGGACCAAGGACAGATCCCTGGGGCACACCACTGGTAACATCCTTCTCCTCAGAGTGAGCTCCATTTACTTGTACTCTTTGTCGCCTCCCACCCAACCAATTTCTAACCCAAGCAGTAGCTTTAGGGTCCATCCCTAGGGTGCTCAGTTTGTTTATAAGTCGCCTGTGAGGAACAGTGTCAAAGGCTTTACTGAAATCTAAATACACCACATCTAGAGCTCTCCCTCGGTCCAACTCCCTGGTCATCCAGTCAAAGAAATCAATCAGATTTGTCTGACAAGACCTGCCCCTGTTGAATCCATGCTGCCTCGGATCCTGTAATCCGCTGGACTCCAGAAACCTCACTGTTTTCTCTTTCAGCAGCGTTTCCAATAATTTATTCACCACCGAAGTTAAACTAACTGGCCTGTAGTTTTCAACCACATCCTTACTTCCGCTTTTGTGTAAAGGCACCACATGAGCCTCTCTCCAGTCCTTTGGCAGCACTCTCGACTCCAACGAGGCATTGAAAAGGTCAGTCAGTGGAGTTGCTAGAACGTCCCCAAGTTCCCTCAGTATTCTAGGGTGTATCCCATCCAGTCCCATCACTTTGTCTACTTTAAGTTGAGCTAGTTTCTCACGAACACAGTCTTCTGAAAATTGTTCAAGATGTCCCTCGCTTCTGTTCCTATTTGTGGGTGTTTTCTGAAGTCCTGCTCCTGGTTCTTCATCTGTGAACACAGAACAAAAATATTTGTTAAGCAATTCCGCTTTATCCTTATCAGCTTCTACATATTCCCCCCCCCCCCCCCTGCACCCTTGAGTCTGACAATACCACTTTGCCCTTCCTCTTCTCACTAATATATCAGAAAAATTTCTTATCCCCCCGTTTTATTGCATTGGCTATTTCCTCCTCCGTTTGAATCTTTGCCTTCTTGACTACTTTGCTAGCTTCTCTAAGTTTTTCCAAATACAGATGCCTGTCTTCCTCTCTGTGATCTCTTGTATTTCATGAAGGCCTCCCTCTTCACAAACCATAGCGGTCTCCTTTTCCTTTTGCCTTTATTTACCATTTTAACAAAAAGGTTGGTTACCCTTAAAATACCCCCTTTCAGTTTTGCCCACTGTTTTTCTACATCCCCCAGCTGTTCCCATCCCACTAACGACTCCCATCTTCGCAAAGTTAGTCTTCCTAAAGTCTAAGATCCTCACCTTGGAATGGATTCTAACAGCCCTAGTCCTAATACTGAACCACACCATCTGGTGATCACTGAATGCAAAATGATCTCCCACTACAACATCAGAAACACTTTCACCATTGGGAAGCACCAAGTCCAGTATGGCCCCTTCACGTGCGGGGTCTGTTACCAATTGCCTGAATAGTTCTCCCTGTAGAGAATCCAGGATCTCCTTACTTCTAGATGATACTGCAGCAGGAATGTGCCAGTCAACATCTGGCATATTGAAATCTCCTATCAGTAGCACTTCCCCTTTCCTAGCAATGCTGCGTATGTCTTCAATTAACTCTCTGTCCACCTCTTCCTCTTGTGAGGGAGGTCTGTATATCACACCAATGCAAATAGATTTCTCTTTCCCTCTTTCTAGTTTAACCCACAATGCCTCCTCTCTCCCTTTTAAGCTCTGTAATTCCAAAGCTTTAATAGTAGTTTTTAACTACCCTGTCCTTTCTGAATAAAGTATAGCCAGGTATAGTTACATCCCCGTCATGGTTTTCTGTGAACCATGTTTCTGTAACTGCCACTAAATCCAAGTCATCCACTCCCACCAAAGCTTCAACATCAGGGATCTTATTTCCCATGCTACGGGCATTTATACACACTGCTTTCCATATGTTACCCCTGTTACCCATTTCCATAAAGGTATTTAATGTATCACCTACCTGGGGGCTTTCACTTACCTGGGGCTTTCTTCACCTATCCCCAACGAATCTAGTTTAAAGCCCTCTTCAGTAGATTAGCCAGTCTACTACCGAAGATGCGTTGACCTTTCTTGGACAGATGGATGCCATCTCTGCTCTGCAACCCTTGGAACAGCATCCCATGGTCTAGGAAACCAAAACGCTCTCGATGACACCATCCACGCAGCCATGCATTCACCTCCAGGATGCGAGCCTCTCTGCCTTGGCCTTTACCCTCAACAGGGAGGATTGAAGAAAACACCACCTGTGCACCTAACTGCTTCACCCGCTGTCCCAGAGCTATGAAGTCACTTTTGATACGTTCCGAGGTATACCTGGCAGTATCATTTGTTCCAACATGGATTAGCAACATTGGGTAATAGTCAGTGGGCTTGATGAGTCTCGGCAAACTCTCCGTAACATCTTGGATTTTTGCACCAGGCAGACAGCATACCTCTCTGGACATCTAGTCTGGTCGGCAGATGGATGCCTCAATACCCCTCAGAAGAGAGTCTCCAACCACCACTACCCTTTGTTTCCTTCTGGTCACTGATTCTGCAACTTTGGGGTACTTGAACTCTGGTTCTTCCCTTTCCAGGGATGCTTTCACCTCCTCCACTTCCAGGGCTGCCTAATGGTTCTTCAATTCAAGGGCTGGAGAAGTTGGATTGGTGATTTTTCAGGCCCTGGTGACTTGTGTCCAACCATCGACATTCTGTTGGCACCCATCTTCTCCTGTACTGGAGAGCTTGGTTGCTGCAAGAAGCATCTCATCAATGTACGTCTCACTGTCTTGAATGCTCCTCAGCCTCGCCACCTCCTCTCTGAGTTCCTCCACTTGTTTCCTCAGAGCTTCAGCATGCAGGCACCATGCACATGGAACTGGTCCTTCAACTGGCATTAGGACCTCTGTCTGGACCGAGGCAGAAGCTGTAACGGGGGCAACAGCTTTAGAAATATGATTTTTCCCAGCCATTTTCTGTTCGTGGAGCTTAGGTATCTGTTAAAGCAAAAGAGAGAGATCTACCAAGGACCAGCCGGTTTCCCAGCTGTCCTTTCAGAGAAAAAGCAGTTAAATCTCTTTAATTATATTCAAAATGTGCTGGTCCAATTCTCTATGATTTGTTAAAGGGGGAGGTGCCCTATAAAGTAAGACGCTCACTAGGGGTGGGTGGGAGTCGGGGTGGGTAGGGAGGGAACTAACACCTGATTAGGTGTTAGCAGTTTCCAAACCTGAGGAGGTTACTAGAGTTCAGCAACCTACTGTGCTCAAGGAAAGTTCCCCTAAAGAACCAAAAAGAAAAGTAACCTTGCTTTAAAAAATATGCAAAAATCCCTTTTAAGAGCTCCCAGTCAGAGAGCTAGCAATGTAATATAATAAAAACAAACAAACAAACAAACCCTCAAATCCTTTCTATTGTTGATCTGTAGAGCCCTGGTTAGGAAAGCCTCAACAGGGCAGGGCACTGGAGCCTTTTATGCAGGCCTCAGTTGCACTCAGGAAATCAGGCCCACTAACTCCTGATTAGGTGTTAGCAGTTTCTAAACCTAAGGAGGTTACTAGAGTTCAGCAACCTACTGTGCTCAAGGAAAGTTCCCCTAAAGCACCAAAAAGAAAAGTAACCTTGCTTTAAAAAATATACAAAAAACCCTTTTAAGAGCTCAGATGGCTTCAGCAGCCGTCTGGCAGTAGTATTGCATTGCATCAGAAAATGATGCAATCAACTCTGGATGATGTGTGCATGCTGATATTATGAAATGTGATGCAATATTACATCATTCACGGTATATTTGGGATGTTGTTGATGCCCTACTGGATAAATTTACACGGTAAAACGTCAAAAATGAGCTACATGCAATATCTTCAGAACGAGAGCCAATACAATTCTTTTAATGTTATATTTGTGTTCAGCTCACCAAGATACTACAAATTAGGGCCTTTTAAAGTCAGTAACGATTTCAATGTTGACCAGTGATATCACACGGAGCACCATTAAATTCATTATAACAAAATGAAAAGAATATGGCACCACTATAAAACTGACAAGAGAAGGCCGCCCACCAAAACTCACAGACCGGGCAAGGAGGGTATTAATCAGAAATGCCACAAAGACAGCAAGGATAACACTGAAGGAGCTGCAAAGATCCACAGCGGAGATGGGCGTATCTGTCCACAGAGCGGGGCTTTATGAAAGAGTGGTCAGAAAAAAGCCATTGCATAAAAAAATAAGAAAACATGTTTGGAGTTTGCACAATAGGATGTGGCATATCCCCAAACACATAGAAGAAGGTTCTCTGGTCAGTTGAGATGAAAATTGAACTTTTGGCCATCATGGGAAACGCCATGTGTGGCGCAAGCCCAACACTTCCCATCATCCCGAGAACACCATTCCCGTGGGGCACATCTAGCCCCTTGGGATCAGAATCACATCCAGGCCTGTATGTGCAGGCCGGGACCCTGATTCCGGTTGGCCTGCAGGTACAAGCCTTCCCCAGCTAACTCAGTCAGGGCTCCTGAATGGAGCCATGGTGCCATGTCATCTAGTTGCTATGACACCGGAGCCCCATTCAGGAGCTGTGATCTTCGGCCGCTGGACAAAAATCTTCATTCCCTGTGGCTCGACCCCTGATCTGGCCTCCCAAGGCCAGGGTCAGGCTGTGGGGAATCTCCTCTGCCCCCTCACACCTTTGCTGCACCCCAGACCTGCCAGATCCACCTGACTAGGGGAACTTATTCCACCTCCAGAGATGGAATAAGTTTATTCAGGCCACCAGCCCCGGATGTACAGGGCCGACAATGGAATCAGCCCTGTGTGTCCGGGGACACCGACCGCCCTAACTCCACCCCTGCACTGCCCCTTTCCCGTCCCATCCCATCTAACCTCCCCATACTACATGCAGGGAAGTTAGTAGGGGTCGGCAGAGGGGTCGAATAACTGGGATGACCCTGATGTTGCATAAATCACATGGTGCTAAACCCCAAATCTCCATTTTAATTCCAGGTTGTAATGCGACAAGACAGGACAAACACCAAGGGGATGAATACTTTCAGAAGGCACTATACAAATTCCTAGATGAAAAGTCCATAAACAATTATTTTAGTGGACTGGGGAAGTGCACTACTTACCCCTGGGAGAAGCAGCATATAATGTGTATATCTTTGGGAACCCAACAGGTATTTGTGACCTGAACTGGCCACTTTTGGAAACAGGATACTGGACTTGATGGACCCTTGGTTGGAACCGGTATGGCATATCTTATATTCATAGATTCTATGTGCCATGAAGTGCATCTGTGTTATGTGCAGTGAAATTCATGTATGCAGAAAGTATTTCTTCTATGTTAACTGTAGGGTCAAATGTTAGGAGCGTCACTACCAGTTTCTGCAGAGGATTTGCAGTGACCGCTTGTAATTTTGGCACTGTCCCCATGTATGCTGCAAAACCTTTCTGCGCTTTAGTAAAAGACTCCTTAAATTTCCATAGCTTGTATTTGTATCTTATTTCTGAATTGTCAGAAATATATACCCATAGTTGAATTCTTTTCTTTCCTGAGCTAAACTGAACAGTATTTGGGAAAAATGACATTATGTTTGTTTTCCTTTCACTGGTGTAAAACAGTTATTAGGTTTATTTTGCAGGGCTATATATAAATAGATAGATAGATACACACAAACATATATCATTAAATGTCATTATTATTATTTCAGCATTTATGTAGTATCCTGAAGCAGGGTATTTTTGCAACAAATGAGTCCATTTCCCAGCGAAGAAACAAAACAACATTGGCAAGGCAATCTATAGGTGACCTGTGGAAATGACTTGTACATTGGGAGAAGCGGTATGCTGCACAATTCATAATAATTTGCCTAAGTGAAATTTCTGCAGCATGTGTGCCAGCATTTTGCTATCTTTTGGGTCAGTATGACCAGTCTGATCAGCACTTGAATTGCTTCTTTTATTGCTCTAATAGAAAACTCAGAATCCTGGTAATTTAGCACTGGTTTCAATTTCATACTCCTTGAGTCAAGATGCTGGCTCAGCTTAATCATGTGTGCGATTTATGGGTTGCTCAAGTGATTTGTTAAAATGGCATCAAAGCAGTTCTGACATGCCTAGGAAACAGTATTGCTATAAAATGCTCTGCATACATCTGCATGATTTCTCAGAGTTAATTCAGATTTAATGCATTGGTAATTTCTTCTTTGAAAAACGCCATCAAGCAATAATGTAGAGGTTATAAAGTTTTCCAATTCAAATATAGAAAGTCTTACAAAATGATAAAAAGCTATTAAACTTTGCATCAGAATCTTCTCAAAAATATTTTGTAGCAGGCATAAACTGGAAGAAAAATCTTAAAGAATAAGACATTTGAAAAATCTAAAAAATGAGGAGAGGTTTGATGACTATTTATTGAGATCTCTAGATATAGTATTTCAAATTCAAAGTGTCAAATCTATTGGGGTGGTGTTATTACAAGGAAAATAGCTGCCAGTTGAATGGAGGGTCAAGTATAAAGCTCCTGGATGATTTTTAAGTCACTCAAGTTGGCCTTGCCATAGGAGTTAAAATTTCCTTTGACACTGTATCACTTTAAAGGTGGCTAGTCGTGCAATGACATGTAATAGCGCCTTGTGTTTAACAGCCCAAGACTTTGGAAGATGTATTTGATTTCAGGAAAAAAATGTTAGGGGGTTTCTCTCTGAAAGCATTTGCTTAGCCTCATGGAAGGTAATTCTGTAAAGCGTAGCTAGATTTGTGAACCTGTTTACGTGCGCAAATCATGATATTTTAGTGGTTGACAAGCATAAATAACCGCTTATGCGAATAGTCTAGTCAGTGCGATGATGCGCTCTTTCGCTCTGGGCATACACGGGCAGTCTTTGGGCAACATGTGGGTGAACTGCAAACATTATGCAGATAAATCAGAGCATAGTACAATTTACATGCATTCCTGCAAAATTTAGCTGTGGACATACACACCAGCCATAGAGTTGGTGTAAGGCCTCATGTCTTCCATTTTGAAGAATATTTCACCACATACACCTCTATCCTATGAAGTGCATATGTACCTTACATTATACAATCAGTGTGATTTCTGCATGCAGATCTAGCCATGCCTTATAGAATGGCCTCCTTGGTGGAGTATAGGTGGTTTATTTGAAATCTGCTTATTTCATTTGGTCTTGGCCCGATATTCAGCGGCGGTGCCGTCACTGCTAAAACGTAACCCTGGATATTCCAGCTGGGACCATATCCGGCCGCTGGCATTGAATATCCGGGCCGCCACACAGCCCAGTCATTAACTGGGCAGCAGCTCTATATCGCTGCTGCCTGACTAGTGAGGGGGGCTGCCTGCACTCCCCCGAAATGCCCACGACATGCCCTGATGCTAACCGCATAGCACTGGGGTGTGTAGTGGCGGCATCCGCAGATATCCAGTGGCACTAATCATGTTAGTCGAGCTGAATATCCTGCTTAGGGGCATTTACATGGTTTACAGGTCTGTAAACCTTGTAAATGCCTTTGAATACTGGGCCCACTATTTTTTTTTTATGTCTTTGTAATCTACCGAGAACATTGGATTTCCAGGTTATAAACGGTTTTGAATAAATACATTAATAAATAGTTGCAACAGGGAATATTATCCTTTTGGTTTAATTTGTTTTTCTATAGGAGTGTAGAACCAGCTATCGATTGATGCAGAAATTAGAGCTGACCACATGTCTCATAAGATGAATGCGCATAGCTAAAGCATGATGTTTTTCATTGAAGGTACAATGTTGCTGCTTTGCTAAATACAGACTCTGAACCAAAATCACTCTGCTTCACTTAGTTGTGGCAAAAGATGTTCTGTTTCACTTTCAGTGTAAGCAAAATAACCTATAGCGCATAGCTTGGATGCCTGCATTCAAAGTATTGAAGGAAAAAGCAATTAATTCCTACAATTACGGTAGTTCAGATTTTCAATAACATTTTTTTTCTTTCTCCGTGTCTAAGTGAAAATAAATTGTCCTTAATCTGGGAAACATGTACTGGAATGTACCTAAATAATTATGCTAACAGGTCAGCAGTATTTGTCTTTTAATAAGGAGCTATGCCTACTAAATACACTAGGAAATCAGGCAGAGGGGCTGCTTAATATTTGGGTTACTTATAAATCTGTTGCCAGTTCTTCTCCGTCTGGCTGCATTATCTTTTCCTATGTTTATCTTGCCTCCTTTATGTAACAGAGACATTTTGCTGTATGGCTCCTGAATGTCAGGGATGACTTATTACCTTAGGTACCTTTAAAAGGAAGGATAATATGATTTTTTATAGCAAAGCGCCTCTGACAGCTGCTCCATTGAGTCAATTACACTGCTGTGTGCTCTCCAGAAGACTTATTTTTCACAGTCACAGTGAATGAACAACAAGGTGAACAAACATCTCCATAGTGATTGAGGACTGACTTTTTCTGTGGTTGAAGAGCTTTGGTGGAAGGAAGTCTGCCTAATGATCTGTAACCGCTGGTCACTGAGCAGCATGACTGCCTGCCAATCACTGAGGGAATTAGTAGAGGAACCAAAGGATCGTTTTTCGGTCTTTGATATACTGGCATATTTTCCTAGGCTGACCTTTTGTTTTTCTGGCGCCTTTAACCTTTTTGTTTTATATTGATGGTCAATAAACAGTACTGTAATTCTGTAGACTGGATGCACTGGTAACATATTATGCTTGATATAATATAAATATATATATATGTTCTAATATAATATAAAAACAGATATTCAGCTATCTAAGCACACACACACTCACATGGATAGTACATTTAATATCAAGTGGTGTAGGGAAGCCAGTGAGAGGTGTAGTTTTGAGAATACTTTCCAGTAAGTTTTACAAATAAGTGTGGGCATGAGTTTGAGAAGATCTTGAGGGAGAATTGTGCTTAGTACTCAGGTGCTGAAAACCACAAATTTGAGTTTCAGTGCTTGACTCCCCAGTTGTTTACTGTGTCTGCAGTTTTAGAAAATTCAAAACTTAACGCATGCAAGCAATGTTGCAGCTGGCAAAATCTGCTGCGTACGTTACATGCAGCTACTTACAGCTACAGAGCTCTGAGTGATGCTAATCTTTTTTTGAACGTGATGTTTGTAAAATCACTCTTTCTGATGTATGTGCCATGCAATACACATGTTTTTCTGAGTGTTTGCATGTAGTTGATCTCCAACATCATAGCATCATCCTGGTAATAGTAGGTCCACAGCATTCTGCATAAAAGTAGAACCATCACCAGTACATAGAAACATGATGACAGAAAAAGATCATATAGCCTATCTAGTCTGCCCTTCCATACAGTATCAACTACTATACTTCCTTTTTTTTTTCCTTTAGGGACCTTCTATGTTGTCCCATGCTTTTTTGAATTCAGATACTGTCCTTGTCTCTACTACCACCACTGGAGACTATTCCATGCATCTACCACTTTTTCCATAAAGAAATATTTCCGCATATTATTCCTGAGTCTATCCCCTTTCACCTTCATCCTATATCCCTTCATTGCAGAGCTTTCTTTCAATTGAAAGAGGCTCTCCTCCTGTGCATTTATGCCACAGAGGTATTTAAAAGTTTCTATCATTTCTCCTCTCTCTTGCCTTTCCTCCAAAGTATACATATTGAGATCTTAATCTCTGTCTCCATATGCCTTATGATAAACCCCACTGACTATTTTAGAAGCCACCTTCTGTACTGACTCCATCTTGTTGATATCCTTTTGAAGGTGCGGTCTCCAGAATTGCACACAATATTCCAAATGAGGTCTCACCAAAGTCTTAAACAGAGGCCTTATCTCCTTTTTCCTGCTGGCTATTCCTCTCCCTATGTACCCAACATCCTTCTGGCATTCACCATTGCCATTTCTACCCTTTTAGCCACTTTAAAATCATCAGAAACAATCATGCACAGGACCTGCTCCTCTTTCATTCACAGGAGTACTTCACCCACTATACTGTACTGCTTTCTTGGAATTTTGCAGCCCAAATGTATGAGCCTGCATTTTTTGGCATTAGATCTCAACTGCCAAATTTTTGACCTTTCTTCAAACTTAGCTGGATGCCTCCTCATGTTACCTACTCCTTTCTGGTTCTCTACTCAATAGCAGACTTTGATATCATCCGCAAAGAGGCAAACCTTATCTGACAGCCCTTCTGCAATATTACTAACAACAATGTTTAAAAAAATCAGACCAAGGACTGATCCCTGGGGCACACCACTGGTAACATCCTTCTCCTTAGAGTGAGCTACATTTATCTGTACCCTTTGTCGACTCTCAGTCAACCAATTTCTAACCCAGTCAGTCACTTTAGAGTCTATCCCTAGGGTGCTCAATTTATTTATAAATCTGTGTGGAACGGTGTCAAAAGCTTTACTGAAATCTAAGTACACCACAACTAGGGCCCTTCCTCGGTCCAACTCTCCGGTCACTCAGTCGAAGAAATCAATCAGATTTGTCTGACAAGACCTGCCTCTGGTAATCCACTGGACTTCAGAAACCTCACTCGACTCTGTTTTAGCAGTCTTTCCATTAGTTTACTCACCACAGAGGTCAGTCTAACCGGCTTGTAGTTCTCAACCTCATCCTTACTTCTGCCTTTGTGTAAAGGGACCACATACACCTGTCTTCAGTCCTCTGGGACTACTCCTGATTTGAAAGAAGCATTGAAAAGGTCAGATAGTGGAGCTGCTAGAACTTCCCCATGTTCTTTCAATACTCTCAGATGTATCCCATTTGGACCCATTGCTTTCTCTACTTTTAGTTTAGCTAGTTACTCACGAAAAAAGTCTTCTGAAAATCATTCAAGATCTCCACTTCTGATCCTTTTTGTAGGTGTTTTCTGAGGTTCTTGACCTTCATCTATGAACAAAGAACAAAAATATTGTTAAGTAATTCTGCTTTATACTCATCAGCTTCTACATATTCCTCTCCTTCATCCTTGAGTATAACAGTACCACTTTTGCACGTCCTCCTTTCACTAACATATCTGAAAAATGTTGTGTCTCCCCATTTTGTTGCATTGGTTATTTCTTCTTCTTTTGGCATCTTTGCTTTCCTGAGTACTTTACTAGCTTCACTAATGTTTTCCAAATATTGATGTTTCTTTTTCTTTTTCTGTGATCTCTTGTATTTTATGAAGGCCACTCTCTTTTTCTTCACCCTTTCAGCTACTTTGAGAATTATAGTGGCCTTCTTTTCCTTTTACATGTATTTACCTTTCTAACAAAAGGTTTTGTTGCCCTTAAAATATCCCCTTTCAGTTTTGCCTATTGCTTTTCTATATGCCCCAGATGTTCCTATCCCGCTAATGACTCCTTGAGGTATTGTCCCATCTTGGCAAGGCTAGTTTTCCTAAAGTCTAAGGCCCCACGCTTTTGAATAGACTTTATCAGCCCTAGTCCTAATACTGATCTACACCATCTCATGATCACTGGATGCAAGATGATCTCCCATTATAACAACAGAATCACTTTCCCCATTGGTAAGCACCAAGTCCAGTGTGGCCCCTTCACATTTGCGTTCTGTTACCAGTTGCCAGAATAGTTCTTCCTGTAGAGAATCCATCATCTTCTTACTTCTAGATAACATTGCAACAGGGATGTGCCAGTCAACATCTGGCATATTGAAATCATCTGTCAGTAACACTTCTCCTTTCATGGAAATACTGCATATGTCTTCTGTGAAATCTCTGTCCACTTTTTCTGTCTGTGAAGGAGATCTGTATATCACACCAATGCGAATGGATTTCTGGTTCCTTCTTTCTAGTTTGACCTACAGTGCATCCTTGCTCCCTTTTAAGCCCTGTAATTCTGTAGCTTTAATATTATTTTTTACATATAGTGCAACTCCTCCTCCTCTTCTTCCTACCCTGTCCTTCCTGAATAAAGTATAGCCTGGTTTAATTACATCCCAGTCATGGCTGCTTGTGAAAAATATCTCCATAACTGCACCAAATCCAAGTTAGCCTTTTCCATTAAAGCCTCAATCTGGGGGGGGTGGAGCCTGATGTCCAGCGGGTTAGACGCTTCGCGCTGAAGCTCCCGAGAGGCCTACTCAGAATCCTGACTTAATACCTACATAAACTTAATATTTTGCTCCGAACTTACCGGGGTGCCTCGGGGGGGATGACGGCCCACAAACCAGCGCGCTTAGACTTCGGGTCTCCCTCTTCTTCACACGGAAAACGCTCCAAAACAGAGTTGTCTTCCCCACAAAAGATGGTTCCACTTCGGGAAAACCCCGAAATGCAACAGGAGATCTTGGAGGAAATACGTGGTGTGAAGGAACTGGTACAGTCCAACGGAGAAGCGCTCCGAGCCATGCGAGAAGATTTCGGTATGCTTCAGGACCGGCTTGAAGGTCTTTCACTACGGCAGGACAATATGGCGGGGGTCCTCGACTCGCACGCGGTGCGCTTGGTGAAACTGGACAAGGCTGAGCGTCAGATACAGAATCTTCAAAAAGAGTTAGAGGATAGCAATAATCGAGCCCGTCGCAACAATGTAAGGCTCATTGGAGTACCGGAGGGGGCGGAAGCAGGAGATATAAGAGAATTCCTGGTCAAAACTCTTCCCTCCTTGCTGAAGATCACTTTTCACAGAGATCTGGAAATTGACCGAGCACATCGTGTTCCCACCAACATGGCGCTCAATCGGACGACCCCCCGGCCTATCATCTTTCGCTTACTGAGATATCAGCAAGTTGAGCAAATTCTAAATGCTGCCCGGGCGAATCATCATCTGGAGTTTGAAAGTCATAAAGTCTCCTTCTTCCCTGACTTGGCAAAGCCCACAGTTGACCGTCGGAAGAGACTCCTTGCTTTTCGACCTAGACTTCAACAGCTACAGGCTCGCTTTGGCCTATTGTATCCAGCGAAGCTCAGAGTGACTCTCCATAACCAAACTAGAACCTTCGAAGATCCTGACCTGCTAGCAACATTTTTAGATTCCAAAGAAGCAGACCAGATGCGCTAATCCAACAACTTGGATCTGTAATCCGCCGGATCTGCCCGCCATTTTGAATGGCCCGACGCGGTGATCACAGCCTGGAACAGAGACTGCCTGGACTTTTCTTTCTTTCTATATATAACTCTCTTGGTCTCCTTTCCCTCCATGATGTGCACCTCGGTTGGATTCGGAGCACGCACAGCTATACAGGTTATATGTTTCAATATAGGCCTTCTCTGGGGTTTCTCCCCGCAGACATATGGTCGCCAGTAATTTCTGGGGTTCTGCTTCTTCTCTAATGCACTTCGGTGCTTATTTTTTGTATATGGGGCGCTTCATTGTTTTTCATTAGCTTCTTTTCTATCATGTCATGTGTACAGCCATATACAGTTAATATGAGGGACATTGTGAAATTCTGTGCGTTATCATGTTCTTTCTCAGAATTTTTAACCCTTCTGAATGGCCTTATGCAAGATCTTATCACTGAATGTAAAAGGCATTAATAGTCCAATCAAAAGAAAGAAAATCCTTAGCTATCTTAATCATGAACATGCTGATTTAGTGTTTCTTCAGGAAACGCATTTAAACTCCGTTGAAACACTGAAACTTAATGCTAAGCCTAACATGGTGGCTGCCTACTCTCCCGCCGTTTCCAAACGGTGTGGGGTAGCCATCTTGGTTAAGAAGTCTTTGCAAGCTACTGTACTGGATACTAGCTCTGATAAGGAGGGTAGATGGGCCCGTGCACACCTTAAGGTTGGAGATAGTGAATTCACGTGTATTTGTATTTATGCTCCGAATGTGGATAACCCTGTTTACTATGCAAGTATTGCGCAGTTGGCACAGGCCTCTGCCAATACTCCATTAATACTTGGTGGCGATTTCAACCAAGTACTTGATCCTTTGATAGATAGACTGCCGCCTAGAACGAGTGGTCCACCCAAGAGTCTTGATACCCTTACAGCTCTGATGAAAGATCTTGCGTTAGTAGATATATGGAGGCTGCTTCACCCCTTTGACTTAGAGTTCACCTTTTTCTCAGCCCCCCATCACTCACAATCTAGAATAGATTTTTTTTCTTATCTCCAAAGCACTGATATCCCAAGTGGACATGGCTAGGATTCATCCTCTCCATATTTCTGATCATGCTGCCATATCTTTCTCATTACATGTCACTACGCAAGGTGAACATCCCCGTGCTTGGTTTTTTGATAGATCCCTACTAGACCAAAAAGATTTTCAGGTTGACATAAAGACCGCTATCCAAGACTACTTTCATTTTAATTCACCCCATGACACTGCGAGCTGGGCTTGGTGGGAGGGTTTCAAGGCGTCTATCCGTGCAACTATAACTAGCTATCAAATTCGACAGGGGAAACAAAGACAGCAACATTTACTGATTCTAGAACAACAGATACAAGCTGGAGAGCGTCTCCTCACGTCCCGTACTGACCCATGTATTTTACTTTGCTTACAACGCCTTCGTTTTCAATACAATCAGCTTTTATATACCGCTGCTGCTAAAATATTCAGTTGGTGCAACTTCAGCATTGTCTTCGGAGTGCTAAGGTGCTCCTGCCATCGGAAACCCATACCCAAGGATTGTCGGAGATAATCCGATCTTTCGGGAGCTCATCGGGTGTGGCATCTAATTTTTACAAAACTTTATGTAATGCTGTAAATAGAGGCACTCCTACTGCACAGAAATCCTGGGAGCGGGAAATGCATGTAGCTTTGACCCCGGAGCAATGGAGCCTAG
The DNA here is from genome assembly GCA_033557465.1 of Ichthyophis bannanicus. Lineage (NCBI taxonomy): Eukaryota > Metazoa > Chordata > Amphibia > Gymnophiona > Ichthyophiidae > Ichthyophis > Ichthyophis bannanicus. The sequence continues at coordinate 525,207,274 of CM066032.1, forward strand.
TCTGGAGCAAGGTGACACGGGTCTCTCGATCCGCCTCACTCACTCAGACACTTCTTTCTAGCCCACCGATGTTTCTATACTCCTGACAGGTTAGCCAACTGGAACGCCACCCAGAGCAATAGATGCTGGACATGCCATGTGGCCATTGGTTCACTAACTCATGTTATGTATGAATGCCCCGCATTACAGTATTACTGGAGTCGGGTCTGGGGTCGTATTCAATCTATTTTGCACTTTCAGGAGCCCCTCTCTTGGAAGATAGTGGGACTCCGCTCAGCTGCGGGGATCCCCTCTCTTCCCAAATCGGCTTACTTCCTTTTAGACTTTATGCTGGGCATAGCTATTTCCCTAATTACGACATACTGGAAAAATAGCTCCCATCTGAGCCCCAATGAATGGTGGAATCATGTCTGTCTCTACAGTAAAAATGAACAAATACCTCGTATGTTAGCCTCTTCCGCTCAGACCCCCCACCACTTGTCTAAATGGAAGATGCTCAACGACTATGTTCAAACTGCTAAATGCTCTCATCTGACTGTTTAAATCTGTGTTAATCTCTGTCACATGATCATTCTGTATCGCAGATACTATTTCTGTTTGTTTTGATGTACAATTACTGTTGTTTGTAAGCGCTTATATGATGATACTTATCAGCTTAGAGAAGAAGCATAGGGGTGGGGGGTAATTGGGGTTGCTTTTTCCTTATTGTATGCTTGTATTTGTTTCCTTTGGTGTGTTGTTTCTTTTTGCTTGTTGTAAAATGAAAATAAAAGTTAAAAAAAAAAAAAAAAAAAAAAAGCCTCAATCTGGGATCGTATTTCCCATACTATATATTGCCCCTTTTACCAATTTCTACAGAGCTATTTAATGTTTCACTTACCTTGGGGCTTTCTTCACCCATCCCCAATGAATCTAGTTGAAAGCCCTCTTCAGTAAGTTAGCCAGTCTGCTGAGGAAGAGACTTTGATCCTTCTTGGATAGGTGGACTTATAAGTGAAAAGCAGTACTGATGACATTCCCTTATTCATTGGAATTGCCAAAGTACATGGCTGCTATCTACATATATAAACTTCCACAAGAGTCATTGAACAAAGCTATAAGAATGCATTCTTCTCATTACAAGTTGAATTGTAATTCAACTTGTGGCCTAGTGGTAGGGGCAAGTTACCGAAGGTCAGGGGTTCAAATCCCACTAGAGGACAGCAACCTTGGGCCAGAAGGACTGGGGTTTCTAGTCCCACAGGTGCTCCTTGTGGTCTTGGGCAAGCCACTTAACCCTCCATTTCCAATGTTCCCTGTAAGTATTAGTGTATGTGTCTCATATCCCCTCATGTTAAATATATCCCCCAATTGTGTTGTGACCACTTTGATTGAAGGATAAGGTGGTATACAAAACTGTCTAAATAAATAAAAAGGGAACCAAATAATTGCAGGGAAGAGGAAAGAAGTGGTCTGCTCTTTAAGAGCGATGGAGAAAAAAATGAAAAAAGAATTATTGAAATGTCTGGGTGAAAAGCCAGGTCTTCAAACTGGTTTTATAGGAGGATTCCATCTGAAGAGCAGTGGGCATGGAATTCCACAGGGGAGGGGCTTGGAAACAGAAGGTGATAGAGCAAGAAGCTTCTAGGGGTAGCATGCACTTCGATCAAAGGGAACAGGAAGGACAGTAGGGAATAAGTTTTGAGTGTAAGTAGGTGGGGAGGCCAGTGTAATAAGCATGATGTATCAGCAGAAGGCGCTTATACTTGATTTGGAAAATGACAGGGAGCCAGTGCAGCTCATGGAGTAGAGGGGTGGCATGGTCATAACATTGTGCACTGTAGATAAACTTTACTGCTGTGTTCTGTATAATCTGAAGACGTTTTGCAGGAGCCTCTGAAATACCTGCAGCAGAGGTTGGTCAATGATTTTTTTTAAGGGGTTAGCTATACCAGTGCTTCCAGTTGTGGTAGCTGAAAAATGTGTATCTGATATTACTGTTCATGACGTTAATCTGGATATCAAAGCACTATAAATTGAGTATGAGCTCTGGGGAAGATGGCCTTATATTATAAAACATTTGCTGTACAGTTTATTCCAAAAATGGTGAAATTGTTTAACAGTATTTCAGAAGGAGGTGCCCTGCTTGAATCAGTGCCACTGGTCTATTTCACAGTTACTCATAAGACCAGGAAAGACCCCCTTGATTATGGGTCTTATCAACTGATCGTACTTTTAAAATATGATGTAAAAATTCTGGCAAACCTTTTGGCAGAGACTCAAGTGGTGCCTACCTTTCTTTATTAATGGGGATAAGAAGGATTTTATTGCAGGGAGCAAGGAACAGATAATATTAGATGTACTATTAACTTGGTTCACTTGTGTAAGGGAGAGTGTATTGCAAGTGACTTCTTGGTTAAATTTGAATCATCACCCAAGCTTGGCCCGAACAAGCAATCACGGGCCCTCATCGTTCGGTCTCACCAGTATCGTGAAAAACAGCAGGTGATTATAGAGGTGTGAAAGACCAGATTGGTGTGCTACAAGGGCTGGCAAGTGGACATTTATCCAGATGTCAGCGTGGAGACAGCTCGGAAAATGAAAACCCTTCTGCCGTACCTGGACTCCGTAATCAAGGCCAGACTCCAAGCTGTGGTTTGGTTACTCGCTTGTCTTACCTCAGTATATAAAGGGGAGTGTCTTTTCTTTCACTCCCCAGACAAGGTTAACAAACTGTTAATGGCATATCTGGAGTGATGGAGCTCCCAGAGGGAGCCCCCCAAAAGATTCACCACACCAAGGACACTGGAGAGGTCCCCATGGGTTGGTGGGACCCAGAACATCACCCACGTCCTCGGGCTCTGCAATGCCAGAGGGACTTCAGGCCCTGACACAGCCAGTGGAACAGGGAGATGGAGAAACCTCTTTGTCAATGGAAGTATCTGCTAAGCTACTGACTGAAACCAGACAACAAGGACAATATTCTGATGTCTGATTTGTCCCTTAAATGGTTGTATGCTTCTTCTAGATTCATCATGTTAAGACGAGCAATAGTGTATATGTAGGCTATCCTGAAATGTGCTGTTTGTGCTAAAACAACTGATCCAGGGGACCCTAACAAATCCAGTCTTCTGAAAACTGGGACTGTTGATGCGAGATAGCATGTGAGTGAGTCTGAAAACAAATCATGTTGCAGTGAGAAAGGGAGATCATATGTGTAGTCCTGCGATGTTATGCCATTATGGTATAGCAGCTGTTAATCATAGGTTTGGTTTGGCAGAATGATGTCTTTTGTGACTGCACATGAGCATATGTGGTTTGGGGGTAGTACAGGAGGATCTTGTTTGCTGTTCTGCAATTCAGGAAGGCCATGAATGGTTGGCCTGTACCTGGATCATATGGATGACCACAGTGTCACCAGGTGCCATTATGATAGGGTCACCATATATCAGCTGTGCCAGGCACTGGGAGACATGACTGATGTTGTGCAAACATCCCTCAGATTATGCCATGAGGCCTACATCCTTCCCCAGTCCAGGATCTATGCAAGCTGCGAGAGTGGTGATATATCTGGAGGCAGGCTACCTAGATATGCTGACACAGGGACTCCCCTTCCATGCCCATATAGGGCTGACCAGGGGAGCAGTGCCACAAAGCAGACTGTGGGAAGACAGGCAGGGTTGACCCACAGATAGCGGATGTATATAGACTAACATACACCATGATGGGACAGGTATATATTAGTCTGTATACAGGTGGGACAGGTGTATGTTGTGAAAAAGACCAGTATCCAGATATGTGGAAATCAGATGGCCATACTACTACCACTACTACTATGACTGATAACTTGTATAGCACTACAAGGCATACGCAGCGCTGAATAGATAAATGTAAAAGATGGTCCCTGCTCAGCAGAGCATACAATCTAGTCAAGACAGACAACACAGCAGCTGTGGACAGGATACATTTAGGGGGAGAGATAAAGAAACACAAAGGAGCTTAGGCAGATCAGATCCAAAAGTGGCAATGATGAGGTAAGCGCTCAGCCTAGATTTGAGAATGGCCAGAGAAGAAACCTGACGTACAGACTCGGGTAGTTTGTTCCAGGCATAAGGAGCAGCAAGGTGAAAGGAGCAAAGTCTGGATTTGGCAGTAGAAGAGAAAGGCACAGATAGAAGCGATCTGACAGAAGACCAAAGTTCCTGAGAAGGGGTGTAGGGAGAGATAAAAGGGGAAAGATAGTGCGGAGCAGCAGAATGAGTGCACTTATAGGCCATAGGCACAAACAGGGCATACATTTGTTGCTAAGCAATATTAGGCATCCTTTGGGAAACTGTAATATTAGTTTTGGGTTTTGTGCACTTCGTATGGGTCCATCCTTAGTAGTTTAAAGCATGTTTGTAGATATGACCAGGCAGGAATCACTGATGCCGTTTTCTAATGCCATTTAATGCAAGGTATGTCCTGACATGCATATTCATATTTATATTTTTGTATACCATATTAGGGTGCACTGGGATTACCTAGCACTTTTCAGGGCCTGTATAGGACTGGTATATGGTTTAGGTTGCAGCAGCAGTCATTTCTCATTGGTATTTATGTGTCGTTTGCATCAGTAAACTACTGTCAGTGAGAAGAGCAACTTAGGAGACACATGTTTTTCATGTGAGGCATAGCGTCCACGGGTACATTGCAGGGACAGGCAGGATCCGAATTGTGTAACCTTTCAGAATACAGTGGGCATGAGGATGTCTAAAATGTTTACCCACGTCCAATAATATTGACAGGAGATGTGTTTCTCCACTACATTGCATGGCCTGTACCTGCATCCGTGCTTGACCATGAATAACCACACACACACACACTCTCATCTGTAGTCACAAAAAGCATACTTTTGCCAAAAAGATGCCCTGCATCTATCAAGAACAGCTGATCTGTGTCTCTCACCCAAACAAGAATATTTTCCATACTCACTCACATACTGTCCCTACATCAACAGTCCCGTTTTTCAGAACATAGGAATTGTTAGGGAACCGTAGATTAGCTATGCCAGCATAGCCAGAATAAACACTATTGTTCTTAATATTTCTGTAGGAGTGTTTATTAATGTTTCTTTACCTTACAACCTTCCCTTACCTCTACTTTCTGTTCTTTTAAACTGTATTTTGTGTTTTTCAGACTACAGACACACCAGCTCAAAACAATTGTCACAACCATTCTTCAATATGGGACGTGTTAAAGAGTAGAGTAGAACATTTTCTAAGTCCTGACCTTATTCCACCTTTCCTCAGGAATAACAGGGACGTCTGTGGGAAACACTGAAAATGTATATGGGCCTTTCCTGCATATGCTTTATATGTCTCCGTGGCTGACCATGCCCCCATTCTGCCCCTTCTAGGCATGTTCTAAGATCCCCATGCTAGCGTCATGGACGTGCACGTAAGCATTGTTTCAGAATACGGTCGGGAGCATTTTCAGCAGATAAACGTCCCCATCACACGTTGTTGTCAGTGTTGACTCATGGTGATCTTCTGGATAGTTGACCTAAACTGTGTTCGGTCTTCAGTCAGGCGGCTCATTGTTAACAGAATGACACCCATATCTGCTGTTTTTGTATTGATCCATCTCATTGCTGGCCTTCCTCTTTTACATTGACCTTCAACCTTGCCATGCACGCCGCATGCACAAAACCCTTATTCGTGTTTTGGAATGACCCCTATACTGTATTATTAACCCAATATGTACAAGTCTTATCTATTCATCATAGTTATCCTGCAAACCAGACTGGCTCAATGTACCTCCAGAAATGGCTAGGGCACCACTGCTATAGAAGTATTGGAAATGTAAGATCACATTAGGGAATTAAAGTCTCCAGTTTCCAAAACTGAGTTCACTGGAAATGAAAGGCCCTGGATTTCCTCTCTTGCTTTCCACTTCTCTGACTTTGGAAGTAGGCTCTTCGGGGTGTGTTTACTAAAGCGCGGTAGGCTTTTGCAGCTAATGCCGGGTATTAGTGGAAAAAGTGATGTGGTAGCTGCAAAAGTCACATGTTATCTGTTGGGGACATGCCAAGCATGTCCCCAGCAGATACTATAAGCAGTGAAAATGCAGGGATTGCAGTGAGAGAGCATGGCTGATGTACCTAATTCCAACTACAGAGGTGATGTTAGCTGCAACCAAGATATCTGCAAAAATGTGCAGTACCTGCAGTGACTGCATTTGTCCTGTGTTAGCTGTCACCTTGGCGCAATTTTCCTGCATTAGCACCACAGTGACAGCTAATGGCCATTAGTAGACATGTCTCTTAGGGGCATGTTTACTAAACTCCGAAATTGTGCGGGGCCGCGGTAGTGTGCCTGTGCCATATAAGGAGTGGGCGGTTCAGGCAGAGAAAAGAAAAAAACGGGAGACAGCCACCGTACTTGTGCGCGTGGCGCTAATGTGCGTGTGGGAAGGCTAAGTGGTGCGCTGCTGGGCACAGAAAGGAAAAGAGCCGTAGTACAATGGTGAAGACACTGACCAATGGTGCAGGGACCATGGGTTCAATCCCCCATTGTGCGCAGCAAAAGCTTTTGTCTGAGGCAATAACTGTAATGGGTTAAAGTGCTGTAGGAGGCATATTAATTTTGTGCTGCATAAGGCGGCGCACTGTTAATGTTGGGCGACATTAGGCGGTGCGCTGTTAGGTGTGGGCGTCATAAGGTGTAGCACTGTAAATAGTGGGCATTAGGCGGCGCGCTGTTAAGTTTGTGCGGTTAGGGCAGCAGAAGGTGGTGCGCTGCTATGTCATGAAGGCCTAAGGCAGTGCGGCAATGTCCAAACACAGGAATAGAGCCACAGCACAATGGTTAAGACACTGACCAATGGTGTAGGGATCAGGGGTTCAAACCCTCACAGTGGCCAATGGAGACAGCTGGCAGAGGCATTATTTTAGGAGGCATTTAAATGATGGGCGGTATAAGGCAGCACGCTGATGGGCATAAGGCGGTGCGCTAATGTTTTAGGAGGCTTTTTAAGACTGGGGGGCATAAGGCGGCGCGCTGAGGTGCAATCACAGGAACAGAGCCACAGCACAATGGTTAAGACACTGACCAATGGTGTAGGGATCAGGGGTTCAATCCCTCACAGTGCCCAGTGAACAAGGCTGGCTGAGGCATAATGTATTATGGGGATGAGTGCTGTAAGAGGCATATTAGTTCTATTTTATTTATCAGTACTAGCAAACTCACTCTCAAAGCGTGTTAACATAAGGCGGCCCATACGGAACATGTTAAAGTTCACTGTTCGCCAAGGCACCCTAGAATGTCCCCTATAGGTCACCATATATGTTGCATCACAGGATAATGTATAGTGCACCTTATATGGACGGCAACCATAAGGTGCCCTATAGGGCGCCCTATAAAGCACCCTCAGCGGCACCTTATGGGTACAGTACGCTGCGGGTGTTTTTGCTGGCATAAACATATGTACATTAAATAAAAAAACTTTGGACAACCCTAGCAAATTAACCCACTGTGGGTTTGAACCCATGAGCTCTGGTTTCTCAGACAGTGAAGTAACCATTGGGCTACAGCTGCCAGCAAGCCCCTGGCTGGCTGCAGAGAGCCTGCATGTCACCACACAGACAGTCTGCTGTGGTATCCAGGATAGGGTTAGGTCACCCGTACCCATGATGCACTGCACATGCAAATCAGCTGTCCACAGATGAACACAAGATGGGGAATGCACCCCAACAGCTCCCCGGCGTGATAGGGGGAAGTGGCCGTGTGCACCCACACAGCACCTCGGCCTGGTAGGGGGTACTGACCGGGTGTTTTACTGGCACAGAGTAGCTACACACCGTCACATTGTGCGGGTACTGTGCTCACCCTGAGGGTATGAAGAGGCACCCAGGACCAGGTCAACAACACCCTCCATGGATGAAAGAAGCCATGCCAGAGCTCCACAGCAGTATTAATCTGTGAGATAGGTAGTTTCTGCAGAAACACCTTGGATATTACTTTCTGTCTTAGTCAGGGGAACCCCCTATGGACACCTAGGTGGGCTATGTACCACCACCCAAGGTTGAAAAAAACAGGGTCTCCTATCAACAGATTCACATTCTACCTCCCTGCAATGGTGGCAGTAGAGTGGACCATCAACCCCGGTCCTGCTGGGGAACAGACACCCTACAGGGCAGTCAAAGCAGCTCTATACACCTCCACAACACAATATCAGACAGACATTAGGCCTGGATATGCGAAGCTGCACCCCACCACTATCTGATATTCTCCTGCAGCAAGCCTTCAGCCACTGCAACCTGCAAGGCACTCCATCACAACACAGACCAGCTGAAAACAGTCTGCTAGCTAGTCCTGGTGGAAATGCATGCACCCAGAACTGGGATGGCAGTGCACACCAGCAGATAAATCAGTGACTGGGCCCCAAAAGGAAACCCATATATATCACATGAGAGAAATACTATATAGCACTATGGGGGTGCCTAGACATGCTGTGGTCACTGCACAGTCAGGGTGAGAGTGATCCCCCAGCAGGACAGAAAGAGGTCACCCTGTCTGTGTAGGTGGTGGCCGGCCACAACAATGTCCCAGGCAGTGCCCTATGCCCTGTGCAGATGCATCCTGGCCAGCCCACCCTGTCTGAGCTATACCCATGGTACCTTGCTGCTCATTATGCACATTGGCAGGCCAATAATGGCAACAGTGCTGGCAGTGTGGGCTGTGGAAGGTGTTTGCAGCCAACACACACTGTATAGACCAGGGGTGGGCAATCTCGGTCCTGGAGGGCCGCAGACCAGTCAGATTGGCAGGATATCTGTAATGCATATATATCGCATGCTTATTCATTAGGGATATCCCGAAAACCTGACTGATCTGCGGCCCTCCAGGACCGAGATTGCCCACCCCTGGTATAGACAGACACACACTCCCACACGTATGCCAGCATTGTGCTACTATAGAGGAGTTTATCAGCCTTGCCCACCACACCAGTCCTGGGCACAGCACAGGCATGGATATGGTACGCAATACTGTTGGGGGTCACTCCCCAGGGTGGTGAGCACTGTCAGAGGCCAGACCTGAAGCACACACCGCAGACATCAGAAAGATTGTTATGATGGAGCTCAAAGAGCAAACTGTGCTTAACGTAGGAATGTCTATCTGCCAGTACTCATAGCAAACGTTTGAGAGCTGTGTACCGTATACCCAGGTGTAGGGTGGCATTGCTAAGGTATGCAGGTGCTAGTATTGGGAGATGCACGCAGGGCCCAATGTCCTGCCTCTCCAGGAGGCATTGGCCAATGGGACCTGTGGGTGTGGGTGTGTCTGCCCCTGTTGGCTGCTGCTTTATGGCAGAGGTTCCCAACTCCAGTCCTGGTGTGCCTAACACTGTTCGGGTTTTCCTGCTGTCCCTCATGAATATGCATGAGCTATATATACATGCCATGGGGGTGATGCATAGATATGCAGCACAGGCATTTGTATTAGAGGCAGCATGGAACCTGAATGGTGTGTGGTTCTCCAGGACTGCATTTCGGAGACTCTGCTCTAGGTAATGCCCCTGTTCATGGTGTCTGTGCTCGGTGTGGTAAAAGATAGGTGTATTACCAATGCGTATGCCCTCAGCAATAAAGGTTTGTCCTTACTATCATGGTTTAGTTGTGGGAAAAATATGTGGACAGGATTGGCAGTAGCCCCAGCTGGGCTTTGAACCTGTGACCTTCTGTTTTTGCATACACTGTCTGTGTGCACTGCACCACCGTGTTGCCACAGATTAGCTGAATTCCCTGGGAGGTCCATGACTGTACATCCGACAGGGCCTGTCTGTTGCAGTGGATGGTGCCATCCTGCACATGGCTAGGCCACTGTCTTCTGTGGCTAGCAGCCACTGCCCCTCCACCACCTGTACCCTTCCGCCAACATGCTGGCATGTCCTTATCGTAGTAAAACCATATGACCTGATTGAGTTGTGGCACTCCAGGCCTGCATTTGGGGGACTCGGCTGTAGGTAATGCCAATTGTTATGGTGTGTGAGCGGCGTAGGGTAAAATATGGGTGTTTGCAACATGCTTATGTTCTCTGCAATAAAGGAGTGGCCTTACTATCTCTGTTTGGTGGTGGGTAAAATATGGGGACAGGGCTGGCAGGTGCCCCAGCTTGGATTTGAACCTGTGACTTTCTGGTCCTGGAGATACTGGCTCTGTCTGCTTCACCACACTGTGGCCACAGAAATAGTGCAGTCCCTGGAGATAGGAAACCTGGCAAGAAGGAGTCGGAAGCCATGCTCTGCACATTTTTACTGTGGGCTCGTTCACCTTGTCTGGGGACAAAAGTGCAAATACACCACGAAAATGCCTGCAAAAAAGGGGGAAAAAGATAGCCAAGCTGGGCAACAGTGTTATTAATGGGCAACCATACACAACACTCCAAGGACAGCTCCAATAGCAAGAAATGATTTTTGGAAGGGTCTCCACTCCGTGGACCCTTCCAAAATTCATTTCTAATGTTATGGAGCTTTCCATGGAGTGTTTTTTGCTGTTTCGCATTAATATCACTGTTGCCCAGCTGAAGTACTATTTTTAATATTTTTGTTGTGGTCATTTTCGCTTTTTATTTGCACTTTTGTTCTATGCACATGTATCACACTGCTCACGTTTTGTGGGTTTCCCCGGTTTTCCTGTACATTGCTGACGTAAATGGTTTCTCTTCCCTTTAAATGCCCTCTACCGCGAGTGTTTCACTCGCGGTATTTTTTACTTGTATATTTGGCCCCGTAAATGTGCGAGGAGCCTCTCCCCTCCCCTTCCCCGCCCATTGCAGCCGTCTCTCCGCCCCTCGGGAGCCTTCCTCCGCCCTCCGTTAGCCTTTCCACGCCTCTATCGGACATTTGCGGGCCCGTACTTGTGCGGAGCCTGTTAGTGTGCCGCACACGTGTGCGGGGGTTCATCGCACATGTGCGGGGCGCTTAAGAGCACTTAAGTGATGCTTTTAGTGCACTATTGTGCGGCGCGCAATTGTGCGGTTTTTAGTAAACATGCCCCTTAGTGTTATATTGCTCCCTTCTTCCATTCTTTCATGTCATGATGTGAAGAGTGAGTTAACATTATAACTTCAATAAAAGTATTAGTTTTTCAAAAATGCAGTTGATTTAAAAATAAAGTCTATTCTTGCATATATTACAACCACGTTAAGCAATGGAATGAATTTAATTTAATTTAATTAACAGATTTTTTATATACCGCTCCTTCCATTGATCATGTGTGGTTTCCATATAACATGAATGACTTTTGGATGGTTGAATAACCCACCCAATTCCCCACTTGATCTTGTTAGCAGCATGAGAAAAAAAAATAGCACAAGCCGTGTATCTTTAGATATGTGGATATTTCCACAGCTGACACATTTTGCAGAAGTGAGGCAATGTCGAACAGCATTTTGAAAAACTATGGTGACTTATCTCTCAAATTAAAATTGATGCAATATATTTGTAGTTTTTAAATGGAAGAAAATATTTATTTCAACTCATTTTATAAAGAAGCTCAGCTCTCTGACTGATAGCATCAGTGATTAAAACAGTCTAGTCACTTTAGTCACTTATTCGAGAACAACATTGTAATTTCATGCAGTAGCCACCTTGCCAGGAGTAGACAGAGGAAATCTTAGACTAGAGTTCATCGCGGTGCTATTGCTATATTGCAAGCTTGTAAATAATTGATTAAGCTAACCGCCCTTTTGTTTCTAAGCAAACACGAGCAGATGCTTCTTTTTAAACTGGGGCCAGTTTTCCTTAAAACATCATCTTAATGTGACATCGGCCAGGAGTGTGGTTTGGCTCCCACTGAATTTTTTATTACCACCAGGAACTTTTTATTAGCCCACAGTGATCGCTCGTATAAACCTTCAGGTTTCTCCCATTGTTTCGTTCCTGATTATTTGTTTTGACTAAATTTCACAGTTAACTGCAGTCCCATTTGGAATTAATGAAATAAATTGTAGGCAATCAAATCCATATGGTTTTCATGACCTTGCACTCTACGCTATTTTCCTTTCCTTTTTTTTCCATATAGTATTATCTACTTTCATTTTAGTTCTGAAGCCTTTTTTACTGTTTGAGTAAACCACTTTGTAAGAAAACCCGTGAAATTAAAAAGAACCCCCCCCCCCCCCCCCCCGAGGACTAATAGCTTCAAGGAGAGTAGTTAATGCTCTGTTTACACAGCTGATGATTCCTTAGTATTCACTTCATAAAGCTATGCCATACTTTGGCCTTTCAAATGACTGTGATTACAAAAGTGTGTAGGTGGGTAAAATTACATTCTTATCGCTAACCTTGTTCTGTTTGTTCCCACAGCCTGGGAAAGACTGTGCTGCTTAAAGACTGCATCTAATCTCATTTTCTATTCCAAGTGAGACACTTCTTAACCCCTTCTGCAATCACATTTCGCTAAACAAGCTCTCATAATTCTAACTCCCCCAGCACCAGTTAGAGGCTATGGGCTTGATATTCAAAAGTACTTATGCAGTCAGACTCTGATGCTGACCATCTAAATGCTGCTGCCAAATGTCTGTCCAAAATTTATAACGTACTAGGTCTATCCAAAATTGATCCATGTGAAGGCACATTTTAGAAAGGCCATTTAGGTGCCTCCTGCAATGTAGAAGTGAAAATATCAAGAAATCTATGACAATTTTAGAAGAGACAGAGAGCATGTAGAAGTGTGATCTAAACTCAGCAGGTCTCTGCCCACTGGACGTTTCTGCTGTAAATGGGCTTGGGGAGAAGGAAGGCCTATCTACGTGCAGTGGGAGGCTTTCATAAAATCGATGTGCAAAATATCGACGGGAGAATTCGGCAACTTACACGAGTAAGTGCCAGCATTTCAAAGAGTGCATGCATATACTGCCATTGACACATGTAGCCGCACCATTTTGCAAACGCAGACATACAGTCACTCTTAATCAGTGACAGAGGACTCAGTGTTTACCTCATTTCAATGTGGAGGGGGAAATAAACATTGAGGATTAAGCAAGATATGCTCTTCAAACCTTACTGTGGAGGGTTGGCTGAAATGAGCATTTTTTACATGCGGCTGAAATGAGCACTTTTTAGATGCCTGTTCGTAATAGGGAGCAGGTTTAAATTGGATGTGGCCGAATGCAGCTTAAACATGTGTCCCCTATATGACATGAGAGATAGACGTGCATCTTTTTGTCCTGCCCAGAGCATGCCCCTGACATGACCCCAATATGCCACTCTGCAACTTGGATGCTATCGAGGCAGACATGTATAAAATCAGGCCTTTCTAAAATGCCTGTCTGCGCATGGATGTTGTTTGCAAGTTTCTGTTCCATTGCATTCATATAGAAAATGCAAATAGGACTTAAAAATAACCCTCTTCAGAAAAGGATGTTCTAGGGTGGGGCCCAAATTTGTCCAGATAGTGCATTATTCAGACACTATCTGGGTAAATGTATCTGTTTAGATAGACCGCATAGCACAGGACTTCATAGTCAGCAGTCCTTCCTAAATCAATAGATATCGGGTATAAAAAGAAGCATCTGCTCATCTTTACGTGATGTCTGACATTTTTGAATAATGCCTTCTCTCTCCCCCAATAATTTTGTTTTCCTATGATGCCATTAGGCCAATGGGAGTAAAAATGATGCAGCGGTTCTCAGAACTGTCCATTAGGTACCAGCCCCAGTTGGAGTCTTCAAAATATCAGCTTACCTGTTTAGTAACTCTGATATTTCTTTATTTTATTCCTTTGTTTTCTTTCATTTTATTCCCATATATTGTGTTCTGCATTTTCATACTTTTGAAATATATAACATGAATTAACAATAGTGAGATCAATTTCTAAAGACATTTTGAAGTAGGTGCCTGTTGTTCCCAGTTTTTGGTGACATTATACATAGAGTGGGATTTAAATATTCTGTGTGTGTTTGGTGAGTAGGGCAGGTTTGGGTCTTTCCAGGGCAGCATAGCCAAAATGTCTAGTTTAGGTATCTAGGCACTGATTTTGGCACCTAGATGCCTAGACTATGATTTTGGTTTAGACACCTAGCCAATCTGAACATATAAGAGCCTATTTTCAGCACCAAGATGTTTAAACTAGGTGTCCACTTTTGTGCATGCCTGGGTGCCCATATTTAACTGTGCTAAGTGAATATTGGCATAAATTGAAAAACCTTGTTAAGATGTTTCAATGTCTTCCCCAGATTCCATGTTAATATATATTCAGTGACCATCAGCAAGTATTTCTAGCTTTGGAGCATTAATTTAAAAAGTAGCATCATGGGACCTTATGAAAGGATATCCAGGGCTATTCAGTAAAGCCCTGTAATGTAGGTCATACTAACTTTACTGCAGGTTACCGTGCATAAGTTCATAACTCAACCCTATTAAGTATCCATTAAGAGAGCAACAGAAATTGCCACCTGTAGTAATCTGGAGTAAAGTTAGCACAACCCATGATAACTTAATGTGAGTCACCTTGTTATAGTGAAAAGGTCTGATTAAGATTTATTAAACATGGAAGCTGTACTTTGCAAGGAGGGTAAAAAGCATTAATAGATGTGTCTATGTAATTATACATTTCTCTTTAAGATAAGAAAATGATTAATTTCAATGTTGTGTTCAGTTTCAGAGTCAAATAGATACACTTAAATAACTCAGCAGCCATCTCTTCCCACACATCCTTTCTAAGAAGTCAGGTGTGCATTATTTCTCCCGCTAAGGTTACCAGAGTTTATGTAGGCAAATCTGGGACACTTATCGGAAGTGTGTGTGGGGGGGGGGGGGGGGGGAGGGACACCTTAGTTCCATGTTTGAGCAAAAAGGTATAGAAGAGAGGAGTCTTCATCTTGCCCCCTCCAACATCCATTCCATGGCAGCAACAGTATCACTTTCAAGCAAACAAATCAACAAAGAAATCAAAACAGTGATGCATTTCCCTCATACTCTGCACAATATAAAAATAATGGATGTAAATTCTAAAAACTTAAATATTCAAATCACTAAATTGAAAATATTTTTTTCTACTCCCTCTGTCCCCATTGCTGGAATGGGGGACAGAAGGCTGACAAACAGGTGGGAATCGGGGACACAGCTCTAAAATTGGGGACAATTTCCGAAAATTGGGAACATCTGGTAACCTTATTTTTCCCTCAACCTAAACACAACTATGGAAACAACCCTTCACAGCCCAGATAAAAGTATTGAGGACCGTGCCTCCTTTTAGTCTGCCGAGGAAGGCAATATTTAGTTAAGTGATTTTACCTGGTAAATTGCTATTTACCGGGCCAAATGCCTTTGAAAATGTGGTAGGTAAGCTCAGTGGTGACTTCATGTACTGTAGCAACATAATTGCAAACAGCTGCTGTTTCCCCAGCACTCGTGCAAGAACAAAGGACATACATCAATCTTGTACTGAAGTGCCTGCCAGTGAAGTCTTTTGACAACAAGGCTTTGGAAGGATTCCATGCACCACACAAAAGATAGTATAGCAAGAATACATTTTCCTGGGGCGTTCCACGCCGCAGTGCTGGCTTAGGTTCTACAGTATAACATAATTAAAATTCAGGGGTAATTCTACAAAAAAAAAAAAAAAGCGAAACCTAACCGTTTAAGTGGCTTGCTCCAAAAATCTTACAGTTGCATTTTATAACCGCAAAAAAAAAAATCTTACTGAAAAAAAAAATGGCAAAAGAACGTGATCAGATAAAAACATATGAACCCCCCCCCCCCCGCCCACCCTTCTCTGGATTTTTTTTTCGCTAGGCAAACTGTGCAGTAAAAATGGCCCGACCTCGGTTACAGCTCTCATGAGAATGACAGCTATTATTCCCCACTGAGTTGGCGCTTACCATACAGCGCCTGAACAATTCATACTGAAAAATAAACCATAACATTCCTGTTTATTATTACTTGAGCTGAGAGGTGCTGACATGAAACAGTTCTGCACGGCTGCCATGAATCAGCATGCTATAGATGTTCCCAGCATGGGACCGGGGCTCCTTGGTAACCGCTCCCTTCAAGGCAACCAGCTGTCAGAATTTTCTAAATTAAAACTGCTATTCCTGTTGTATTCATTAGCCGGTTATTGACTATTAAGATTTTTTTTATGTGTACATGTACTGTATAAGATATTGGCATTTGACATTGCTCTTTAATGTGCATGTTATATATAAAAATGATTAAACAGATTGTGTAGAGCTGGCTCCTTCTGTTACAGCTTCCTCCTCCCCTTTGCAGAGACTTCGGCATGATAATATCCTGGCTTGTGCTAAAATTAATTTCCCATTTAAAGACTACAGTTTCTGCTGTGATTGATAGACTGTACATTGTTAAACAGCAGAGTTTGTGTAATGGGAGATAAGTTGCTACAAACAGGATATCTGTAAAGAAGTACCCGGGCTGTTAAGTTAATGGTGTTACTGATGGCAAGGGATGCTTTACGCTCACAGAGCACACTGATTTTCCTTTGAGGCTCTATGGCTAGCCAGAGATAATTCATTTTGCTTTCTCTATTAGGGAAGCCTGTGACTGGTACCCGATTGCAGGCTCAGGTTTCCTGCAGCAGGTCAAGGTTTGATTCAGCTGCAAGAGAAAATTGGGTAGCAAGGTTTCTGAAATCCCAAGTGATATCTGTATACATTTGAATAGAATTGCATATTTAATAGTGGAATTACATATGGGTCAATATTCAGCATTGGCAGTGGTCACCTATTTTTTTTTAAAGATAGCCATGGTATTTACAAACAATAACATATTCAGTGCTGCCAGATGGATAGCCAGTAGTGCTGAATATATATACATATAATGGGGGTGACTTGTGGACACAGCATGGACAAAGTTGCAGTTCATAGGCATTCTTTCTATAATTTGCATGGTCATGTGTTTTGTACCTATGTACATTAACATTAGCTCTCAAGTTGGTATAAATGTACATCGGGTTCATTATAGCCACAATTTCTGCATTATTAGTGCTGGTAGTTTATAAAGACACATAGGTACCAATGTGTCTATGTAAAACAGACCTCAAGTTGGCACCCACTTAGCCTCTCTACCTGGACAACCTGCTATAAAATTATTCTACAGTATATGAAGGTCATTCTGAAAGGCAAATAAACTGGATGGACGTATGGCAGAGATGTTTTCATAGCGAAAATATCTACAACCATATTCTGAACTTTCGTAACCCCAGGGCTAACCTCAGGAAGGAGTGAATCTCTCCCACAGACTTGAAGCTCTGTGCTATCATGCAGCTCGCCCAGACTGTCTGCAGCGTACATTGGACCACTGCCATCCTTTGGACTTTATGTCATTCCAGAGATGACTTCTCAGACCCAGTCACAATTGTTCTTCTGCAAAAGCTAAGGTACTGGTATGAATTCTCCCAGGGGTGTGGGCCTAGCCTAGCCAGACAGCTAATTTTCTGTATGTCTTAGTGCAGAGCAAATCAATGACGTTGGTTGCTAAAACAGTGATTTATAATCTTGATAATTGTAATAAGAACATAAGAACATAAGATATGCCATACTGGGTCAGACCAAGGTCCATCAAGCCCAGTATTCTGTTTCCAACAGTGGCCAATCTAGGTCATATGTACCTAGCAGTTTCCCCAAGAGACACAAGTTCCACAATGCTTGTACTGGGTCAAGCATTGATATCTTCGGTCACTTCTTAATAATGGTTTATGGACCTTTCCTCCAGGAACTTGTCCAAACCTTTTTTAAACCCAGCTACACTAACAGCCTTTACTAAATCCTCCGGTAACAAATTCCAGAGTTTGATTACACGTTGAGTGAAAAAATATTTTCTTTTATTAGTCTTAAATAGTTTATCCTGTAGCTTCATTGCATGTCCCCTAGTCTTTCTATATTCTGATAAGGTAAACAATCGACCTACGTTTACCCATTCCACTCCGTTCATTAATTTATAGACTTCTATCATATCTCCCCTCAGCCGTCTCTTTTCCAGGTTAAAGAGCCCTAACCTTTTTAGCCTTTCTTCATAGGAGTATCCTTCCATCCCCTTTACCATTTTGGTGGCTCTGCTCTGAACATTTTCTAATAACGCTATATCCTTTTTAAGATACGGCGACCAGAATTGCACACAATATTCAAGGTGCGGTCTCACCATGGAACGATATAGAGGCATTATAATATCTTTTGTTTTATTTTCCATTCCTTTCCTTATCATACCCAGCATTCTATTTGCTCTCTTGGCCGCCGCTGTACACTGGGCCAAGGGTTTTAACATGGTATCCACAATGACGCCTAAATTTTTTCCTGGGTGGTGGTTCCTAATGTGGAACCTTGCATCGTGTAACCATAGTTTGGGTTGTACTTCCCTAGGTGCATAACCTTGCACTTGTCCACATTAAATTTCATCTGCCATTTTGATGCCCAGTCTTCCAATTTATCAAGATCCTCTTGCAATTTTTCACAATCCTCTTGGGTTTTAACAACTTTAAATAGTTTTGTGTCATCTGCAAATTTGATAACCTCACTCGTTATTCCACTTTCCAGGTCATTTATGAATATGTCAAAAAGCAGCGGACCCAGCACAGATCCCTGGGGTACACCACTATTTACCTTTCTCCATTGGGAAAATTGGCCATTTAGCCCTACCCTCTGCTTTCTATCTTTTAACCAGTTCCTGATCCACAATAGTACACTGCCTCCTATCCCATGACTCTTTAGTTTTGCCAAAAGTCTCTGATGAGGGACCTTGTCAAAGGCTTTCTTAAAGTCCAGATACACAATATCAACCGACTCACCTTTGTCCACCTGTTTATTCACGCCTTCAAAAAAACATAACAGATTAGTAAGACAAGATCTTCCTTGTCTAAAGCCATGTTGGCTGTCTCCCATTAGGTCATGACTATCTACATGCTGAGTAATTTTATTCTTTATGATGGTTTCTACCATTTTTCCCGGTACTGACGTCAGGCTCACCGGTCTGTAGTTTCCCGTATCACCCCTGGAACCTTTTTTAAAAATTGGTGTTACATTGGCGATCCTCCAATCTTCAGGTATTAGAGATGATTTTAATGATGGTTCACAGATTACTGATAGCAGGTCTGCAATCTCATATTTCAGTTCTTTCAACACCATTGGATGTATACCATCCGGCCCAGGTGATTTGCTACTCTTCAGTTTATCTTATCTTCCCGATGTATCGATATTTCCTTCAATTCTTCCACACCTTTAAATACCACTTCAGTCATGGGTAAAAATCCCTACATCTTCCTCAGTAAAGACCGAAGCAAAGAATTCATTCAGTCTCTCCGCTATCGCCTTGTCGCCTCTTAGTGCTCCTTTAACCCCTTTATCATCTAATGGACCAACTGACCCTCTCACAGGCTTTTTACTACGAATGTACTTGAAAAGGTCTTTATTTTGCGTTTCTGCTTCCGCAGCAAGCTTCTCTCAAATTCTCTCTTTGCCTGCCTTATCAATGCCTTGCATTTGACTTGCCAGTGTTTGTGCTGTTTCCAGGTTTCGTTGTTTGGCTCTTTTTTCCATTTCCTGAAAGATGCTTTTTTGGCAACAACAGCCTCTCTGACCTCACCTTTAAACCATGCTGGCAGTTTTTTGGATTTCCTTCCACTTTTCTTAAAGCGTAGAACACAGCTGGTCTGGGCTTCCAAGATAGTATTTTTCAACAACACCCAAGCTTGATGTGCGTCTTTAACCTTTGCAACTGGTCCTTTTAGTTTTTTCTTATCTGTTTTCCTCATTTTATCATAGTCTCCCTTTCAAAAGTTAAAAGGTAGTACTGTGGATTTCCTTACTATCCCTCCTCCACTAATTAAATCAAAGGCGATCATGCTATGATCACTATTGCCAAGTGGCCCCAACACCCTTATCTCTTGCACTAGATCTGGTGTTCCACTAAGGACTAGGTCTAATATGGCTTCCCCTGTGGTCGGTTCATGAACCAGCTGCTCCAAGAAGCAGTCATTTATTTCATCTAGGAACTTTATCTGCCTAGCATGTCCTGACATGACACTGACCCAGTCGATACCGGGGTAATTGAAATCACCCATTATTATTACTGCGCTGTAACTTTTGTTAACTTCCTTGATTTCTTTGAGCATTTCATCATCCATTTGGTCATTCTGGCCAGGCGCTCGATAGTACACCCCCACTGCCATTGCTTTCCCCCTTTTATATGGAATTTCAATCTATATAGATTCTACAGCAGATTTTGTTTCCTGCAAAACTTTAATCCTTTCTGAGTCAATGCCCTCTCTAACATAGAGTGCAACCCCTCCACCAATTTGATCAGCTCTATCATTACGATATAGTTTGTACCCAGGTATCACAGTATCCCACTAGTTGTCCTCCTTCCACCATGTCTCTGATATTCCAATCATATCTAACCTTTCATTTAGTGCTATATATTCTAACTCTCCCATCTTATTCTTTAGACTTCTAGCATTTGCATACAAGCATTTTAGAGAATGTATTTTATTCATGTTAGTTTGGCTATTGTTAGACATGGGTAAATTGGGATCTTTAAGCTCTGTCTGCTCCATACTTGAGGGCATTTGGGCTATTTTACTCTTTTGTGGAACCTCTCTGCTTTTGGTAGTATCCTTCAAGGATACATTCTTCCGAACCATCCGCTCTTGGGCGACTGTCGGCTTTCCCCTAATATCTAGTTTAAAAGCTGCTCTATCTCCTTTTTAAAGGTTAATGCCAGCAGCCTGGTTCCATCCCGGTTAAGGTGAAGCCCATCCCTTTGGAAGAGCCCCTCCTTTCCCCAGAATGTTCCCCAGTTCCTAACAAATCCAAAACCCTCATCTCTGCACCATTGTCTCATCCACGCATTGAGACTCCGGAGCTCTGCCTGCCTTTTGGGTCCTGCGCGTGGAACAGGAAGCATTTCGGAGAATGCTACCCTGGAAGTTCTGGATTTAAACTTCCTACCTAAAAGCCAAAATTTAGCCTCCAGAGGGGGGCGGAGCCTGCGAGGAACCAGTATGGCCGCATAAGAGAGTCTCTCCTGGCCCCTTGGCAGCGAATCCTGTTTAATATCACTTTAGCCTGCTTGAAATGCAGCGAATTGGAGAGGCAGTGCTCGAGGATGGCCACGGGCAAACAGACCCGCTTGGATTTCGCCGCTGCGGCGGCGTCCGGCACTAAACGATCCAAATCTAATCCACTTTCTCCGCAAAAGATGGCGGCTCCCCATGAGACGGCGGAGGGGTTGCAGGAGATCCTGAAAGAAGTGAGAGCGGTCCGCTGTCGGGTAGACTCAAACGGTGAGTCCCTGGTTGCAATGCAAGCGGGCCTTAGAGATCTAACTGCCCAAATGCAGCAACTAACTCAAAGGGTGGACAACGTGGAAAGGGCAACCGCGGAACACAAGAAGCAACTGGCCCTGCTCCCAAGACTTAACCGCAAGCTAGATGGGCTCGAAAGGAGCCTTGAAGATATGAATAACAGGGCTCGGTGGAACAATATACGTGTTTTGGGAATTGTAGAAGGGGCCGAAGGGGGAGACCCTGTTCGTTATCTGGAATCGCTGATACCAAAGCTTTTGAAATTAGAGTTTGCACGCTCGTTTGAAATAGAAAGGGCTCATAGGTTGCCTTCCAATGCTAGTCAAAGCTCTAAGTATCCGCGCCCGATGATTCTATGTGTGCTTCGACATCAACACGCAACTCAAATTCTGGCGGCGGCAAAAGCAGCACAGCCGCTCCAGCATGGAGGCCAGAAGATAGCTTTCTACCCTGACTTCAGCAAACCTACCGTCGAGCGGTGGAAACAATTCTTAGCATTGCGGCCTCGCCTTCAGCGTCTGCAGGCTAGATACGGTCTATTTAGCCCAGCGAGGTTTAAGGTGACTTTGAACAATGAAACAAAATCATTTGAAGATCCTGCAGTACTGGAGAGATACATCGAAGACCAGGAGGCCTTACAGATGCAATCAACTTAAGCAGTGCGAACACAGAGTTTGGACATATATTGGTATAGACGGCGGACTTGTCTTGAGGGGAACTGGTCTTGAGCCTGTTTGGTCTTTTTTTTTTGTTTTGGGCCTGTCCTCGGGCCTGGCTCTTGCTGGCAGCAGATCCGGACTGGTAGGGGGATGCCAGCCTGCTCGCAAGAGCTGCACAGGCCGGCAGTAAGCTCTGATGATGTTGCGGAGTGGAAAGTTCAAAAGCATTGAATTGTTTTTTAGTTTGTCTATATTTTGGGTCTCTTCTAGTTGGGATGTTATGTGTGAGTGAGAGAATCATGGTGGGTGGGTGGGTGAAAATGGGGCCAGACTGCGCTGTACTGGATGTCCTTGTGGTCTTACCCAAGATGTTATTGTTATGGTGGGGGATTATGTTGGGGGGGAGGGTTGGATCTCGGGGGAGGAATCAATGCTGTATTTATCGGGGAGCTTCGTTTCGGATTGATAGAGGGGGTCTAATCAGAATGTATACTATGTATGTATCATCCAGCAAGCCGAGGAGTAATGGCTGATAGGATAAAAATTATATCCCTGAATGTGAAAGGGATCATGACACCAATTAAAAGAAAAAAATTATTAGCGTATTGTGCCCGGCAGCAAGCAGATGTCATCTTCTTACAAGAGACGCACTTAAATTTGCAAGAAACTGGGAAGCTAGAGGGCAAGAAATATATTCTAGCAGGTGCCTCACCAGCAGAACATAAGAAAAATGGGGTTGCCACACTTGTGCGGAAAGCGGTGGGAGCAAAGATAGTTAAAACTAGTCACGATGACTTTGGGAGACGGTGCAGATCTTTGATAAGGATTGGGGATACTGACTTACTGTTAGTCAATGTGTACGGCCCTAATAAGGATGACCCTAGCTTCTTCAGTACTTTAAATAGCACGTTGCAGAGGGAATATTCAGCTCCAATAATAATGGGTGGCGACTTTAACCTGGTCAGAGAGTCTTTGGTGGACCGTAGCCCAGCGAGAGTGGTAAGATTATCCCGTGCAGATGGGGCCCTCTCCGCTCTGATAGCGGACTGTGGCCTAGTTGATATATTGCGGTTGTTGCACCCGTCCGAAAAAGATTATACCTTCTATTCGCCAGTGCATAACTCTCTCTCCCAGATAGACTATTTCCTAGTCTCTCGGTCACTGATTTTGAGCAGCTGTGAAGCGGAGATCTTGGGCAGGATGGTATCTGATCATGCGGCTATCACGATAAGTGTTCAGGTCACGATAAGTGTTCAGGTCAGCCAGAGAGACTCCATCATGGTCATTTAATAGGGCCTGGCTGGCGGAGCCCTCCTTTCAGAATGAGTTGAAGGCTGCAATTAGGGAATACTTTCTGGTCAATAAGGTAGAGGATACGGCATGCTGGGCCTGGTGGGAGGCCTTCAAGGCGTCGCTCAGGGCCACTATCACTAGTTATAAGATCAAGGAAGCGAAAAGGAGAAAGGAACAGCTCTTAGTTTTGGAGCAGCAGATCAAAGCTGGTGAGAGGTTATGGCTTAGGCGCCCCAGTCCGGGGATCCTGCTCCGGTTGCAAAGACTGCGATTTCAGTATAATGAGGTGTTAAGCTCTGAGGTTGAACAAATTATGCTAAAACAATCGGCCAGGTATCATATAGAACAAAATAAGGCCAGTAAACTTATGGCGAACACTTTGAGAGGGAATAGGGAAAAGTCGAGAATTGTATCCCTTGTGGACGATAATAAGACCAAGTTGTTCAAGGATGAGCAAATTTTGGAAGAATTCTCTAAATTTTATAGCACATTATACTCTTCGGAGGTGGACGCAGATTCAGAAGCGTCTGCCAGATTCTTAGATAAGTTGAGTCATCCCATATTGGAGGCACACCAGGCCCAGCAGCTTGGTAAGCCCATCTCCAGTAAGGAGATAGATACCGCCATCAAAGCCATGGCAGAGGGGAAAGCAGCAGGCCCCGATGGGATACCAGTTGAACTGTATAAAGTTTTGAGTGCAGAGTTGACCCCTTACCTAATGATATATTATGGAGAGCTAGAAAAAGGGCCTGGGTGTTCCGGTAACTTCTCAGAAGCCACAATTGTGGTGTTGGAGAAGCCTGGGAAAGATCCTAATAGCGTCAGGAACTACAGGCCTATATCTCTGCTGAATGCAGATTATAAGATATATGCGAGTATTCTGGCTAAGCGGCTTGCCAGGGTCATTGGAGAGTTAGTGCATCCGGATCAGTGCGGCTTCATACCAGGCAGATCAACCTCTGATAATGCTAGACTGTTTTGTAACCTGATTGACAGAGCAGCTGTGGAAGCGTCCCCTTTTGTCGCCCTCTCGCTGGACGCAGAGAAGGCGTTCGATAGATTAGAATGGCCCTTCCTATTCTCAGTTTTGAAGTGGTTTGGTTTAGGGGAGGACTTTATAGATAAGGTCAGGTTGTTATAAGCCAGGACTAGTGCTAGGGTCTTAGCCAATGGTTGTCTGCATCGGTCCTTCTCCCTGCATAGGGGCACCCGGCAGGGCTGTCCTTTATCCCCCCTACTCTTTGACCTGGCACTGGAGCCCCTTGCCATAGCTATCCGGCAAAATGAGGGCATTAAGGGCTTCGAATTCGGAGGGTTACAAGTGAAACTATCTGCGTATGCAGATGACCTATTGCTGTTTACGCAGCCCTCGGAGATACCGCAAATATTGGAGCTAATTCAGAGCTACTCAAATATCTCGGGGTATAAGATAAATTGGGATACGTCTGTTGCTTTTCCGCTGAACAGCTGTTCGAATGCAGGACTGATGGCCCCATTTCCGTTTAGGTGGCAGCCGGGAGGTATCAAGTATTTGGGAGCTTGGTATAGTGCTTCAGTGGAGGGCACTATCCAAACGAACATGGGAGAGCTTGCCCAGACAGTTCGTAACACAATGTTGGCATGGTTTCCACTGCATCTCACCTGGTGGGGCAGATTGGAAATCATCAAAATGGTGTTGGTGCCTAGGATCAATTACGTGCTGGGTATGCTTCCCTTCTCTCTGCCGGTAACGGCTTATGCATGTTTAGAGAGGAGTCTTTTAAGATTTCTTTGGAAGGACACACAACCTCGAATAGCTAGCAAGAAATTAAAGGCCTCTAAGGACAAGGGGGGAGTCCACTTCCCCGATTTTCAATGGTACCACTATGCGTTTCTTTTAAAGCAGGGCGCTGTGTGGTTAAGTACTGAGGAGGAGGCCCACAGTCCGAGTTGGTTTAAGGTAGAGGCCCGGGTGGCGGGCCCGTACCCTTTGAGGCACCTGCTAGGGATGTTGCACCCAGAGGAAGGGGGACTGGGGGCGGTGATCCGGGCTACCCAGGAAGCCTTTCTTAAGCTTTTGCAATTAGCTGGCAGAGATGGGCTACCTTCCCAACGGAACCCACTGTGGTGGAACCCGTTATTTAAAATTAGAGGGAAGAGATATGCATGGAAGGCTTGGCAAGAAAGGGGAATATGGACTCTAGGTCACCTAGTGGGGGACAATGACTGGAAGGACTTCTCTGCCTTTAGAAGAGAATTTTCCATGCCTCAGAGCTGCTACTTTTGGTGGTTGCAGCTTAAGCATAGTATATCAGCGGCCAAAGTTAAAATCAGTATGCTTGTCGATGAGAGTACACTAATTAAAAATGTCAAGGTCATGATTGAGCGGAAGGGTATGATTTCAGGGTTATATGCTCTCTTTAGAGATTACGCTAGCCAAAGTCCGACAGGATTGTACAAGGTATGGGAGACAGACCTCCCTCTTGAGTCACATACTAATCCGTGGTCAAAACTGTGGGGCCCCATAACGCGGGTTTCCCGCTCGGCGTCTATTATGCATCTATGTTCTTGCTGCATAGGGCATACATCACGCCCATAAAGCTCTCAAAATGGGATGGGTCATCTGCTGGGACATGTTGGTCCTGTCGGAAGGAGAAAGGTACATTTCTGCATATGTTTTATGATTGCCCTTTTGTAAGACGCTTTTGGGTAGCGGTCTGGGGAAGAATCCAAGTGGTATTAAATGTCACTGGCGCACTCTCTAAGAATGTAATTTTTCTGAGGTCCTTAGAGTTACCCCAGGATAGATGCAAAGAGAAAGCCTTTTTATTAAACTTCCTGATAGCCATTGCTTTTAAGCTGATTCTCTCCAATTGGAAGAATCTGGCGAACCTCCATCTGGGAGAATGGTGGGGGCTGGTTTGCCGCTATGCCAAATATGAAAAGCTGTACAGCAAGCTCCATCATCTCGATAGAGGGGAGTTTAATTATGACAGATGGTCCCTATTAGACCAATATGTTGCCAGGTCCGCAGCTCGTTAAAGCAGTGGCTACCTATATTGTGCTGAAGGGCAAGCTTGAGGGTGCGGCGTGACTTGGTAGTAGGCCTGTTTGTTGATAACCGAAACTCCCTGAGCCGGAATGGATATTCTTCTTTATTTTTCTTTATTTTTCTTTCTTTATTTTTCCTCTTCTTGAGATCCTGGGGGGGGGGGGTGGGTGTGCGGGAGGGCGGGGGGGGGGGGGTTGTATTGTTGTATTGAGGGTGTCGATCTATAGACTGAATATGTAACCTGTATGATTATATGTTGCAAAATCTTTTAAATAAAAATATTAAAAAAAAAAAAAAATTTAGCCTCCAGAACCTCCCTACCACATTTTCCTATGTCATTGGTACCGACATGTACCAAGACAGCAGACTCCTCCCCAGCACTATCTAAGACCTTATCTAGGTGGCGCGTGAGGTCCGCTACCTTCGCACCCAGCAGGCATATTAGCAGGCGATCCTCACGTCCACCAGCCACCCAGCTATCTACATGCCTAATGATTGAATCACCAACTATAACGGCTGTCCTAAACCTTCCCTCATGGGCACATGGCCCTGGAGAAACTTCCTCGGTGCGAGAGGGTTTTACATCACCTGGAGGACAGGTCCTAGTTACAGGATCACTTCCTGCCACACCAGGGTGATGCTCTCCTGTCACGTGACCTCTCTCCTCCATGGCAACAGGGGTGCTGCCAGACTGGAGGTGGGACTTCAGGACTATATCCCTGTAGGTCTCGTCTATGTACCTCTCTGTCTGTCTTATGTTTTCCAAGTCTGCTACTTTAGCCTCTAGAGAACGGACTTGTTCCCTGAGAGCAAAGAGCTCCTTGCACCTAGTACACACGTAAGACCTCTCACCAACTGGGAGAAAATCATACATGTGACACTCAATGCAAAAGACTGGAAAGCCCCCATCCCGCTGCTGGACTGCTGTCTGCATCTTAGTTGTAAGTTTGTGTCTAGATCTTTAAGTTCTTACTTACTAGGGGTTGCTATGGGTATTTATACCAATAAAACTGTACCTAATACGTTTAATATACCTTGTTCACCTGAAGCTTAATTAATCTCAGGTCCTTAGTGTATGGCTGATTTGGGTAATGAGCTTCACCTGAAAGCACCTCCTGTCTTTTAAGATGTGTAAGTACCTATAAAGCTATGATTATCCCAGGGGAGGGAGGGAAATAACACTTATTAAAAGAGGGCTGCTACACAGTACCCTGTCTTGTGCTGCTGAGGTAAGCTAAATTCTGATTTGATTTAAATTATAGCTCTTAGCTGCTGCTAGGCTCTAACGTCTTATGAAATTTAAACTACAAGCTCTCTGCTGGATTCTAAATTTAACCAGAAAGCTCTCTTCTGTGTTTTAAAACTAAAAGTACCTTTCTGATGCTAGGCCCTGAGTGACTATTAAATGTACACTACAAGCTCTCTGCGGGGTTCCAAATGTAACCAGAAAGCTCTCTTCTGTGTGTTAAATTTAAACTAAAAGTACTTTGCTGTTACTTGGCCCTGAGTGACTATTAAATTTGAACTACAAGCTCTCTGCTGGATATGAAATGTAACCAGAAAGTTCTCCTCTGTGTTTTAAATTCAAACTTTAATTGATGCTACTAGGCCCTAACTGATCCAACAAAAAACAGTGGGTTCACAGATTAAGTAGCTTTAATACAAAGAATTCTTTTTCGAAAATTACCAGAAGTATATACTCACAGTTGCAGATTTCTCTCCAGAAGTAACAGTCCCCCTTTCTAGTCCTTCAAGGCTACATAACTTGCTCTCTCTGAAAACTAATTTGTTCTATATCTCCTCTCGACTCGTGTCAGCATGGATTCAGAGAATCACATGGCGTCGAGACTCTCCTGACCACTCTCTTCAGTACCTTAACCATTGGAATGGACAACATCAGACAAGGGTTTGCCCTGATCTTCATGGATATTGCCGCAGCTTTCGACTTTGTCAGCCACTAAATACTCCTGACATGCCTCAAGGAGAAGGGCATCCACAATAAAGCACTAAGCTGGTGCGAGTCATACTTAACAGACAGATGGCAACACGTTCGTACCGGCCCCACCACCTCCAAACCTTTCCAACAGGAGCAAGGCGTGCCACAGGGATCCTCACTCTCGGCCCTACTGTTCAATATATACATGCAGCCCATTTGTGCTCTCATCCGCTCCTTCAACATCGACTGCCTGGTATAAGCTGATGACGTACTGCTCTATATGCCGTTCTCAACCGACCACCCAGATTTCTCACCACTAACAACCTGCTTCGATGCAGTCACCGAATGGCTCCATACACAAAGGCTCAGAATAAATTTCAAGAAAACGGAGGTCCTGTTCATCACAGGAACCAAACATTCACTCCGCCCACCTCACTGAAAGTACAAAATGCCGAGCTCCTCAACAAGTCTACAGTACCCTACCTAGGAGTTACACTGGACCAACAACTAGACATGAAAACCCATATAAGCAACATGGTCAAAGCAGTCTACCACAAGATATGGACAACGCGACACCTACGACATCTACTTGAGCCAGTCGACTTCTGAACAATCTATCAGGCCCTGGTAATTCCTCACTTTGACTATGCCAACGCTCTTCTGCAAGGACTCCCGAAGAACACTCTGAACCTACTGCAGCTTGCAATGAACGCAGCTGCCAGAATATTGCACAGAGCCTCCAGTAGGGAACACGTAACCGCAATCTTGAAACACCTTCATTGGCTGCTGGTCCACTGCAGACTTTCATTCAAAATACTACTGATGACCTTCAAAGCCATCAACAAGTGCTCCTCCACCTCCCTCACAGACCTAATCTACTCCACACCCCCCCCCCCAACAGAGCCAGGAGATCCTTCGCTGCCAACACTCTGATAATCCCAAAGGCAATAACAAAATGTTCGCAGGCAACAAGAAACAGAGCCTTTGTATTCTATGCACCTACATGCTGGAACGCCCTTCCACCCACCATCCGGGCCATCACTGACCTCGCCCAATTCAGGAGGTCGCTGAAGCACCATATCTTCCTCCAGTACTACTCCCATACAAATGACATACCACAACCAACCACACTCAACAACCAGGACATCACCCCTAACGCACCCACACCACACGTTTGCAGCCCCACCCTCCAGCTCAACGATACACCCAGTACGTTGAATGTGTATATAGCGACCTAATACTGTGAATCATACCGATGTGTGTATAGCCACCTAATATCGCAAAGAGTCGTCGAGTAATACTGTACATCTGCAATCTGGGAGAGCAACCTGTAAATAGTCCCAAGTGGTAATACCTGTTCATTGTAAATCCAGTGGAGGTCCGCCTGTAGAAATTTGTTGAATGTAAACCTCACTGATTCCAAAGAGCGTGGTATAGAAAAGACATTAAATAAATAAATAAATAAATATCTGCACTATTTTTCTATCAGCAATAAAATCTAATTTATATACAAACACAGGGTTGATTCCTTTATCTCACATGGTTCATTTGCCAGATAGACCTATAGAATCTTGGGAAAAGAGGGGTGTAGCAACTACCCCTGGACATATCAAGTGAAATGGCTTTGGACTATATATGCACACATATTTGACACATAAAAGAATCAAATAAAACAAGACCAATTAAAAAAGGAAATAGTATAAAACCTGGGACGTTGCAAGGACATGATTATTGGCACCCTTATAAACAATTCAAATCAGTTTGACAGAACAACCACATTCCCACTGCGGTAAAATTAGACACAGCTGTGATCAATTTTCAGTATTCACTGGACTTGACTCAACCAATGAAAGATGGCTCTAATGTTTAAAATGGCCACATTCACTCCCTGTTCCATTTTCACAATGGTGAATACAAGAGAGCTGCCTGAGACTGTCAGAAAAGCCATTGTCATCACATATCAGACTTCAAAGGGGTACAAGTTCATTGCCAAAGACCTTGGGATTCCTGTGTCTATAGTTCACAATGTTATTAAGAAGTTTTCTGCTCATGGAACTATCAAAAACTTCACAGGACATTTTGGAAAGAGGAAAATGAATCCAAGAAGTCTTCAAAGGTTAGTGTGACTTGTAGGAAAAACATCACATACAACATCCAAAGAGCTTAAGGCTGACCTGGAACAATCTGGAGTATCGATTTCAACCTATTTCATATGCCACACATTAAACAAAGAAGGACTTAATGGGCAAAGGCCAAGGAGAACCCCACTGCTGAAAGACAGACATAAAAAGGCATGCTTGATCTTTGCCCAAACCCTCCTTGAGAAACCACAATCCTTCTGGGAAAATGTTCTGTGGAAAGATGAAACCAAACTTTAGCTCTTTGGGAATGCAGACGAGCAATGCATTTACAGGTGAAGGAATGAGGCTTACAAAGAAAAAAACACTCTTTTTATAGTTAAATACTGTATGGTGGATGTTCCATAATGTTGCGGGGTTGTTTTGCTGCCTCAGGAACTTGAAGCCTGGAATGTATTAAAGGAATCATGATATTAGAGGACTACCAAGGTATTTTGGTACCTAGTGTTAGAAAGCTAAGTCTGAGTCAAATGTTATGGGTCCTCCAGCAGGACAATGACCCTAAACATACATCCAAAGGTACAAAAGAATGGTTAAAAAGGAAAAAAATGGCCAGCAATGAGTCCTGATCTGAATTCAATCGAGAACCTTTGGGAAGAGCTGAAATCTCCCATTGGTAAAAGGAAACCTGGAAACATTCATGAGCTGGAACAAATCACAGTTGAAGAATGGGAGAAACTACCAGCAGACAGATATACAAAATTTATAGATAGCTACAAGAAATGTTTGGAGGCTGTCATCACTGCCAAGGGTTATGTAACCAAATATTAGTGAAGGGTAGGTGCCATTAATCCTGTCCAGGTCATATTTTGTTCTTTTGTCAGAAATTACTACTTCTAAGTTGCACAGACATCTTTTTTTTAATTCTATACCTTTGAACATACTATTAAAATATTATGATGACATGCAGTTGGAATATTTCCAATTATTTCTCAAGATATTGTACCCAACATACTTAAAATGCAAGGGTGCCAATAATGTTGACCACAACTGCATATCCCTTTGAATGATGACTGATTTGCTTTCTGACGTTTCTTGTATGCAACATACCCACAAAGTTGCACAAGAGCCTTCTTCCTTCTCTGCTGATGGTGGGGGGAGGTGCTGGAATATCACGAGATTGCCTCTAGAAGTCACAGAGGTCATTTTGAGCATGTGACTCACCATAAGTAGGAGTGTCTGGGAATCACTCCTGCTCCCACTAGACCAGAGGTTCTCAAACCTGTCCTGGATGACCACCAACCAGTCAGGTTTTCAGAATATCCACAATTTATTATTTATTTATTTGACGTTTCTTCTATACCATCTTTCCAGTTATCAAAGCAATTTACATTAAACAACTGAACATTACATTGAACAATGATCATTAACTTATATACATTAAAACATAACAATAGAGATGTGTTCATATAGAACAATGCCTATGGTGGATCATTACTTAATTTTGGTATAGTATGCCCGTAAACTATTTACATGTGTCTACAACAGTATATGTGTATTTTAATCATAGTTAGGTACTGTTGGGCTTTGTAAGTATAGTGTCTGACCAGAATACTTCTTGAAAGATGTGAGTTTTCAGTTTTTTTCTGAAGGCCGTTATGTTGTTGATGACTCAAGATATTTGGGAGGGAGTTCCATAGAGTGGATACATAGATCGTGAATTTTCTTTGATAGGTTGTCTGTATGCTCTTGGTTTTATGTGTGGGGATATGTAGGAGGTTTTGGTTGTGTTGTCTTCGAGATCTGTTGTCTGGTATCCACTGTATCAGAAGATGTAAGCATTCAGCAGCCTCTTTGTGTATTGTCTTGTAAGTGTTCAATATAGATTCATATTTAATCCAAGCTTCAATGGGGAGTCAATGTATGCTTTTTAACACTGGGGTAATGAATATGCATGAGAAAGATTTACATATAATGGAAGTAGAAGGCATGCAAATCTCTCTTACACATATTCATTGTGGATATCCTGAAAATCCAACTGACTGGTGGTCCTCCATGACAGGTTCGGGAGCCACTGCACTAGAATACTAGAGACCTGGGTAAGAGCCAGGAGGATCAGGGGAGGGATCTGAGAAGGTCTGCAGGGGATCCATTTAGAGGAGCAAAATACTAAAATTACAAAAACGGTTGTAAAGGTTTTACTGTATCCTCCTTCTCCCTTTTCTGCCTCCAGTAATTCATTTGATTCTCTCAGTCCTGTGGACAAGAAAAGGGCTCTCCCCAAATATCTTTCTGGAATATTTAAAGTTATATTTTCTTTTTAATCAGCATCTTTTAGAACAAAATGTACACGATTTAATACTGCTTCTTTCTTGAAAGATTATTTCTCTCATTTTTTCTATTGTGCAACATGCATATTGTGGTAAAACAGGCACTACTTTAATGTTCACAAAATGGTAACAAAAGCTATTTGCGAACAACATAAAGGAGGATGTTTACAAAGATGTGTTAAGCGGCTAATGTGTGTTTTAGATTGTGCTAATCATTAGAGTGGCTGTGTGATAAGAGCTATTGTGTGATAAAAATGCTACCACATACTAAAGTCAAAATAACTGCTTGGTGAGAGAGAGGGCGTGGATGGAGAGAGAGGGACTGGAGAAGGAGCCTTAACAGTTAATACGTGGTATGTTAGGGTGTCTTGTTAATGCACCAGATATGTGGGACACTTAATGCCACCTCAAGTGATGGCATTAAGTACACCCACAGAAGCAGGTTCATTAAAGAGCCGGAAACCTTTTCCCTTGGACGCTCCCCATGCATTTATCTAACATGGTGTTCTTCCTGACACAATATACTCTGGAAGCCGAGATACCTGCGGATGTTGTTGCTGGAATGAGCCATGCTACCATTTTTAGACGTCTTCATCAGTTGCTATGGGCCATGAGAAGCCAGCTTAGGATTTACAATTCTGTCTCTAATGACAAACAACAGTAGAGAGGGCCTAGAGGGAGAGTTTAAACATCATAGCTATAGCTATTGATTAAGCACATGTAGTGTTTATTCCACCTAGTGACAGGGAAACTACCTTTTACAGCCATTAGCACTTTCATTCCCTACACTGCTCAGAGTTGCAGGCAGAGGAGGTCCCTAGTGACCTTTAGCATCCAGTGTCTCCCATTGATTCAGCTTTTGTTAGTTTTGCTACACACAGCTGAGTCCAAAATAGTAACAT
Source organism: Ichthyophis bannanicus (assembly GCA_033557465.1). NCBI lineage: Eukaryota > Metazoa > Chordata > Amphibia > Gymnophiona > Ichthyophiidae > Ichthyophis > Ichthyophis bannanicus. Next base: position 525,240,780 of record CM066032.1, read on the forward strand.
TTCCAGTCAGCTCTTGGGGGTGGGCACCTAAGAGTTCATCCACAGCTGTTTGCATTTTCTTTGCTCAGAAATTAATGTATATGTCATGAACGTTTTGGCCTTCCAGTGCCACATAGGTTTATTGTGGTCCCTGGTATTAACTGGGAACAGGAAAGTTGAGGAAATAAGTGCTACACTGTTTCTACCACCAACACATTATCCTTGACCCACTGGAGACAGGATGGTGGTTGTCACGATGTTGAGATGTTGTCCTTACACTCCCTCGCTGCTTGCAGCTCTGTTCTGTTTCTGCCCCAACTTGGCGGCACCCAGGCTGCTGACAGATCTTTCTATGGTCTTCCAAATGGCCTTCTTTGAGGATGTTGACATCTTAAGGCTCCACTTGCCAAACAGCTGGGAGTAGTTGTGAATCTCCTTCTCCAACAGCAAGTCATTGTTTTCACTGCAGAAATACACAGCACATTTGTGCTGAGACAGCTCAAGGAGTGGGCGGGAGGCTTGGCTGGCAGGATGGTTAACTAGCACGAGAGGGGCTGTTCTTGCCCGCTCCTGGCTGCAGCTTGGCTCTCTGTTGCTCTTGGCCTTCTCCCTTTCCCTGGCTTCTCTACTGGACCTCCTCGAATGACCACCCAACCAAATTTTCAAAGCCCTGTTTTCTAGACACCACTCACGTCGCTGTCCATTCAGGATCCTTTCACACTGCAGCACACTCCTAGCACACAAAAATCATCATCAACCCAAAAGACAGAAATTAAGGCCCCAGTATTCAAAAGCCCAAGACCTGCAAACCACATAAACCCTGCTGAAGGCAATATTCAGCGACGCAAACAGGTCAGTATCCCCAAAGACTGACTTGGCATAATCCAGACAGTGCTGGGGAAGTCCGTGGGTGGGGCTTGGACAGCCCCTGCCTTTATTTGGTTATCAGCGATTTTCAGCGCACTAATTGGATAGATAGCACATAAAGTTATGACTGATGGTGTGACTGTGTTATCCACTTATCAACTGAATATTGCCAGTAATCGGATAGTGATTGAGGTCAGCTCTGAAACCAGATATTCAGTACCAGAGGATATCTGATGTCCAGCACTGAACATCCGGTTTCATTTCTGCCCAGGACAGCCAGGAACTTTGGAAGAGCTGACCTCTGTAGGCTGAATATCATTCAGTTATATCACTGCACACAATCAACTTCCATTCCCATTTCCACTCATGGCCATAAGCAAACTAGCGGTACCTCTCTGTGACTCCTTCCGAGTATCTTGAACTCTCCACCTTCCTCATAACATAGATTTTCATGCCAAGGACAGATGTTTATATATGACAGACTGTGCAGTAAAAATTACCAAATGGTACCATAAGCATACCTCCAACTTACTGTGTGGTATCTTCATGCATATTAAATGCACCCCTTTTCTCTTAATGCAGATACTTTCCCTTTATGCTCCAAACCTCAAGGCACCCAATTCCTTGCCAGAACATTATACATTTTATGATTACCATATGTTTTGGCGCAAAGATAACCCACATCAGTAAACATGTTCCAAAGTCTTAGTAAATCACCTATTAATGTAGGAGATTTTGCATTGCTGTGTGTTACTGAAAAAGTGCCTTGTATGCTGTCTAAGTTAGCATGTCAATCAGCAATTTGGAGTTAAGATCATACATTTTAGATGCAAATCTACTTTTATGAGGAGTGATTTGGAATACATAAAGTGGAATATTGGTAGAAGCCCTGGGACTGTTAGTTCTTTGTCAGCTCCCCTCTGCCCCAGCTGGAGCAACGTCTGTGACCCCTCAAGGAATTAACTGCATGGCTGGCTGACTAATGATAACTGACACATACACACACACACACACAAAATCCTTTTTATTTATCATTTCTCCAGTGGAACCTTACAGTGTAGAACCTGAAAAAGAGGAAATGCCATTAAACCAGAGAGGAGTAAGCAGCATGAGACCAATGTAATTCTTTCTTTCCAAAAATAACATTTTGCAAGTAGTCTAGCACTTTTTTTCTGCAGATACTTTGTCAATATTTTTAAATCATTCAGGCATGGGAAGGCAAAATTTTAGAAGGGCCGTTTAGGTGGTGATGGAGATATGTAAAACGAAACATGTGAAAATCAATGGCAATCATGGAAAAAAGGCCATGTACTGTACATACACAGACCTTTGGCACATCCCTGCCCCTGATTATGCAAGTTTACAAAAAATCTGCAATGGAGATTTACACATACACATGATGGAAATTGGGTCGCTGCACACCTGCAAAGTCCCCATAGACAGCAATGGCTGCGGTGACTTGCATCTATGAACTAAAATAAAGAGGCATGTCGCTGTAGGTTTTTATTTGGTTTTAAATGTGTGTGGTTGCTGCTAGCAGCATACGTACATATGACTGTAGGACCTGTATGTGTCCATGTGCACAACATATGCAACCCCCCCCATGTGGAATGTGTGCACATGTTCCTGGCCTGTCCACGATAGCAAAGGAGAACAGGATGACAGCCACATGTCAGCAAAACATTTCCAGGGCAGAGGCCCTCATTTTGTACAGGTTAACTATCTTAAATAAGGAGGTCCTGTAGCCACTAGGATGGTGCATGCCCCACACACTGCAACAAAGAGGGTCTGGGAGAGCATCTGTTGTCTCCAACCTAGTGAATCAAGCATTGCACACCAGTAAACACATTTCACAGGAGGAAACCTAGCTGCTGGCAGACACCCAATGTAAATGCGGGGCTATACAGTATGTAGGGCTGGTCCAAACATCAGACAAGACAGGGAAGTCATCCAGATCATCACCTATGAGAGTATGTAAAGATTATCAGCAAAGTAAGGCAATAGAACTGTACAGCCATATACATACAAATATCCAGAAGCACCAGCAGCACCTGGCAGGGAGAGTGGGCACACATACAAAGCTAACATCTGTTCCATAAATGACCTCTCCCAATTCAGAAAGGCTCTGAAACACCATCTATTTCTCCAGTACTACTTTCACAACGGAGATTCACAACATCCAGACTTACGCAACCATCAATACAGCATCCCAGACCCAACAACAACACGCAGTAACAGCCCCGCCCAGTAACGCTGCCAGACACCTGCTATGCAATTGTATATAGTACACAACCTCGTATATATCACACAATCTTGTATATAGCACACAAGCTTTTAAATAGCCACCATGCAGTCATGTCGCCACCCTCCATCACTGACCCAACTGCCTTGCCTATATATAGTTATTTAATTGAGTAGCCTGCTACTAAGTAGCCTGTACATAGTTACCCCGGTTAGCCAAGTTGTAAACCCTGTTCCTTGTAAGTACAGTGTGGACGCCGCCTGCACTGTACAAATTTGTTCTAATTGTAAACCGAGCTGATTTTAAAGAGTGTGGTATAGAAAAACCTAAAATAAATAATAAGGCCATGGCAAAGCAATACGTGACATGAAGCACACAGCCATGATGGGAGGTTCAGAGATGGTGACTAGATGGCCACAACCATTGAGTGAATCAAAAATCTGGAAAGAGTACAAGACAGCTGGTATGCCACCCAACCCTGTTGCTGTAGATATGAACACATGTGCAGTCTTAAAAAGAGCAACCCCCACCAGCCCTACAACACACACATACACGCACACACACACACATCATCCATAACAGGATAAGTCAATCAGTGAGAGAGACCAGTTGGACAGGATTGACACAAGGCAAGGAAACAAGGATACTTGGGGTGTGGCACATGGAGACTTGTGAAAATGTGACAAGCTATGGCCACAGAGTAGTAAGGGCTTGCCTGTAGGCATGTAACATGTCTTGCAAGGCCCCCCTCCCCCAGGTCAGGACATACACAGATAACAATGATCACATATGAGCAGTTAGTACAGAAAGCCACACCAGAGTTAATGCATTCATTCCATTTCTATATAGCACACAGCCATAGATGACTGCAATTACCTGGGCACACAGGGTGTGTATGGGGCACCAGGATATCACAGATGTGCCCAGGGACATTTAGCATGGCACCCAAAAAGTCCACATGACAGTTCCTTCACACTAGAGCAGAATAGTCTCTCAGCCGAGGGAGGGCCTTGGGAAGATGGAAGGGGATGAAATGATAAAATGAGTGGTTTTAAAACATGTGTATCCCCCCCCACACACACACACATATACACAGCTTTACAGGAGATTCCACGTATTCTAAGATCTGGACATGGTTCAGTGCCATGGAACACAGCAGGTTGCACTTTCTGGAATGACTCCACCTTGGGCAGCAGCAGCAGGAAGGTAAGGAATGGCACCCATGGCATACATGTAATAAATAGGGAAGATACCATAGATGGTCATATGTAATACCAAGGCCAGAAGACACATGCCAACATTGTGTAGCCATGACATGGGGTGGCACCCTAGCACACCATAGGCACTAGCACAGCAACAAGGGCATAGGATCTAATGGCAGCATGCACCAGCAAGCCATGTATAGCTGTTGGTAAATGTGGGCCAAAGTGTGCCAAACAGGACAGGATGTCACAAAACACATAGAAAGGCAACAGGGGAAGGTCACTATAAAGGATCTGTGACTTCCAGGAGTAGTCAAGGGGACTGAGAGAAGCAGTATAGGGGTGCATCTAAATGATGGCTAGAGATGCCTTGAGGTAGAACATAGGAACACTGTGCAGGTGCCACTGTCTGCATCTAGACACATGTGTGGAGTGCATCCATGGGTGGGATACTGATGGGAGGTGTCAAAATATGACATGTATGTGGTATGTACTATCTCCTCAGACACACAGGTACCAGATGTCTTGAGAACAGCAGGTAAAGTGGATCTCCTACCCAGGACACCCTTGCCATGGGTCTTGATGATGTCCAGCAGCTAAATATTGAACATTGATACATAGGGGGGGGGGGGGAGCAATAGTTCCAGGATGAGCATGGTCCTGATATCATTGCAAAGGACAATACCACACAGGTAGTAATATAGTAGCCATGGAAGCCACATGCAGTATAGCACCCTAAGGGATCCAATCAATGACCATCAGTGTTTCACTTCTGTGCCATCTGCCACCATACATTGTGTGATTAGCAAAGGAACAGCACTGATCTAATAGATCTGTGCAGGTCAGAGTCAGGACAGACACATGACAATGTGTGTAGGGGGGGCAATGATGGCACATCTGTAATGTCTATAGTCCTGTGGCACGCCTGCTCACATCATAGCACTAAGCATGAAACATATTTTGCAGAAGCAGCACCAGCTGATGGACCACCACCACCACCACCTTTGCCGCCACCACACCATTACCCAAATCAGCACCCAGGCAAGAAGCTGTGGAGGAGCTTCCATCATCACCACCACTGAGGTATCTGGAAACAGCAGCAGCAGAATCAGTTGTCCCCCTGCAGTGGAGCAGGCTATAATACAAGGGGAGAGGGAAAAGGAAGAAGAACCCTCTATGATGATTCTCAGCCTGTATGAGGAACAGTGGGAGGATGGCAGGCAGCAGAACCACAAGCTAATGCTGCATGGGACAGTGAGATGACAATGGCTGGCCCATTATCACCCCTGCCAACCATAACTTTGCGTGGTCCTTAGGCATGAGTCCATGGCGAATGATCCAACAGCTGTGAGTTGTAATCTGCCGTTTCCTTCCTCTTGCCTCTTCTATTCGTTTGTCTATCACTGTGTCTCTTATTCTGTCCTATCTTATAAATGGCGTTCTTTTCATATTTTCTGTAACATTAATATTGTTTTGTAAACCACTCTGATGCATTGGCCTGAACGGTATATCAAGTGTAATAATAAACAACAATAAACAAACTGGTCCTGACAATCACCAGAGCCTGGAAAGGGAGAGGAATGATACCAGGGTCCTCTATGCTGTGCTAGAAAAGGAGCTTCAAGACAAGGAAGGGGAGGGATTGGTTGGAGAGGGGTGCAGGCAGGGGCAAGTGCAGAGGAGGCAGGTGGAGAGACTGGAAATGTACTGCATTTAAAGGACCACTAGTCTGTCCTACCTGCCTCACCACTGATCCAAGTGCATCTACGTAAGATCCCCAGGGCTTTGGAGAACCCAGATGTTTTGTTGCACTTTATGTCCCTATGAAGGGTGATACAACAGAGCTTTGCAGTGGTCACCAGGTCACAAGACCTCATAGTGACACCTGTAAGGCCTGAGAGTAGGAGATACATGCCAATGAGAATACAGTAGCACATGGCATGTATCTCTACTTCTACCACTCCAGTCAGCAGGGGAGAGAATGGGGATTAGGCCATGGCATCTTTGTACATATCTGTAAATATATGTGCAACACATGAAAATTGGATGTTTGACGGCCTATCCAGGCCATGAATAAAAACTAGTTTTCTGGCTATATGTGCCCACTGCTGTGTGATAACATACCCACCCTCAGCACTTAGCTATGCAGCACTCCACTGCTAGAAGCCAAACAAATGATGGGAGCCCAGACAGTGATAGTGTCACTGTCCACTGCAGGTCACCATGGGGATACAAAGGCAATCACATGAAGAGTACAAAATGTACAAATTCCACCATAATATTGTGCATGCTACCTGACTCAGAAATGGAGGGCAGATGACCAACCCATGCATCCCATTTGTCATCAAATGCATGCATTCACTGGTACACATGGTGATTGCCAACATCAACTGGATGGCCAGGGGATGCATTGGCCCATGGGCTCTGACACTGAGAGGCAGACATAAGATATGCCATAATGGGTTGGACCAAAGATCCATTAAGTCCAGTATTCTGTTTCTAAAAGTAGTCAATCTAGATCACAAGTACCTGTCAAGTTCCCGAAAGGTAAACAGATTCCATGCTGCTGATCCAGAACTAAGCAATAGATTTCCTCAATCTACTTTAATAATGATTTATGGACTTTTCCTCCAGGAACTTGTCCACATCTTTTTTAAACCCAATTACACTTACACGTTTTACTACATCCTCAGCAATGAATTCCAGAGTTTCATTACACATTGAGTAAAAAAATGTTTTCTTCAATTAGTCTTGAACATGCTTATACTGCAATTTCATTGCATGTCCCCTAGTCTTTCTACTTTTTGAAAGAGTAAGCAACGGATCTACATTTACCCATTCCACTCCACTCATTATTTTATAGACCTCTATCATATCTCCTCTCAGCTGTATCTTTTCTAAGATGAAGAGCCCTACCTAACCTTTTAATCTTTTTCTTGTAGAGGTATCCCTATTAAATTTAAAACCCAGCAGAGAGCTTCTAGCTTAAATTTAATACTCAGTCAGGACCTAGTATCAGCAAAGAGCTTTAATTTAAATCAACTTAAGAGTATAACTTAGCATAAAAGGAAAAACAGGATCAGTATTCTTTGAGCAATAAATTGTTTCTAGAGACCATTACAAAGAGGCCTTCTAGATAGGGGGCAAGAAACCTGTGAAATTGTATTAAATAAAAAACGTCCAGGGAAATTATTCCACCTCGGAGGTGGAATAGCTTGCCCGGAAATGTCGTTGGCCCCAGACGTAGAGAGACAACATTAGAATTGTCCCTGTATGTCCAGGGCCGGAGACCACCCACTGCCCACCCACTTTCCACCCCTCCGACCACCCCTTCCCGGGCCTCATCTAACTTCCCCACACAACTGGAGGGGAAGTTATTTGGGGGCAGGAGAAGCCACGGATATCCCTGCTATTCGTGGCCCAGAATAACCCCCATTAGGTATAGTTTTATTAGTATAAGTATCCCCAGCAAACCTTAGTAAGTAAAGAACGTAAATATTTAAACACAACCATAAAACTAAGATACAGACAGCAGTCCAGCAGCGAGATGAGGAGTGTCACATGTATGTTTGTCTCCCAGTTGGTGAGGGGTCATAGGTGTGCAATAGGTGCAAGGAGCTCTTTGCTCTGAGGGAATGAGTCCAATCTCTGGAGGCTACAGTACTGGACTTGGAGGACATAAGGAAGACAGAGAGGTACTTAGACAAAACCTACAGGAATGTAGTACTGACGTTCCACCTCCAGTCTGGCAGCATCCCTGTTGCCATGGAGGAGAGAGGTCATATGATGGAAGAGCATCATCCTGGTGAGGCAGGAAGTGATCCTGTAGCTAGGACCTTTCCTCCAGGTGATGTAAAACCCTCTTGCACCAAGGAGGTTTCTCCAGGGCCATGTACCCACGAGGGAAGAGTTAAGACAGCCATTATAGTTAGTGATTCGATCTTTAGGCATGTAGATGCCTGGGTGGCTGTGAGGATCGCCTGGTAACATGCCTGCCTGGTATGAAGGAAGCGGACCTCACGCATCACCTAGACAAAGTCTTAGATATTGCTGGGGAGGAATCTGCTGTCTTGGTACATGTCGGTACAAATGACAGAGAAAAGTTTGGTAGGGAGGTTCTGGAGGCTAAATTTAGGCTTTTAGGTAGGAAGTTGAAATGCTTCCCGTTCCACATGCAGGAACCAAAGGCAGGCAGAGCTCAAGAGCCTCAATGTATGGATGAGACGATGGTGCAAGAAAGAGGGTTTTGGATTTGTTAGGAACTGGGGAACATTCTGGGGGAAGGAGGGGCTCTTCCGAAGTGATGGGCTCCATCTTAACCGGGATGGAACCGGGTTGCTGGCATTAACCTTTAAAAAGGAGATAGAGCAGCTTTTAAACTAGATAATAGGGGAAAGCCAACAGTCGCCCAGGAGTGCATGGTTGAGAACAATGTATCCTTGAAGGATACTAGCAAAAGATTGAAGTTAGAGCATATCAGCAAAGAGGTCCCAATAAAGACAAAAGTAGCCCAAATGCCCTTGAGTACAGAGCAGACAGAACTTAAAGATTCCAAATTGCCCCTGCCTACTGATAGCTTGATTAATATGAATAAAATACAGTCCCTAAAATGCTTGCATGCAAATGCCAGAAGCTAAAAAATAAGATGGGTTAGAATATATATCACTAAACGAGAGGTTCGATATGATTGGTATCTCAGAGACATGGTGGAAGGAGGACAGCCAGTGGGATACTGTGATACCTGGGTACAAAATATATCATAATGATACAGCAGATCAAATTAGTGGAAGAGTTGCACTCTATGTTTGAGAGAGCATTGAGTCACAAAGGATTAAAGTTTTGCAGGAAACAAAATTCACTGCAGAATCCCTATGAAATGAAATTTCATGTAAAAAGGGGAAGGGGAAGGCGATGGCATTGGGGTTGTGCTATCAACCGCCTGACCAGAGTGAACAAATGAATGATGAAATGCTCAAAGTAATCAGGGAAGCTAACAAAAGTAACAGTACATTAATAATAATGATTGATTTCAATTACCTCAGTATCAACTGGGTCAGTATCATTGCAGGACACGCTAGGGAGATAAAGTTTCTAGATGAAATAAATGACTGCTTCTTGAAGCAGCTGGTTCATGAACCGAACAGAGGGGAAGCCATTTTGGATCTAGTTCTTAGTGGAACACCAGATCTGGTGCAGGAAATAGTGGTGTTGGGGCCACTTGGCAATAGTGATCATAGCATGATCACATTTGATTTAATAAATGGAGGAAGGATGGTAGATTGTGAGCCCTTCGGGGACAAGGGAATAAAAAGTACCTGCCAGTATATACATGTAAACCGCTCTGATGCGTAAGTAAAGGGCGGTATATCAAATGCCTAAAAAAACATAACCAAAAACGGTAAGGAAATCCACATTACAACCTTTTAACTTTCAAAAGGGAGACTATGAGAAAATGAGAAAAACAGTTAAGAAAAAATTAAATGGAGCAGTTGCAAAGGTTAAAGATTTAGGTCAAGCATGGGTTTTGCTTTAAAATATTCTTCGAAGCCCAGAACAGCTGTACTCTATGCTTTAAGAAAAGTGGAAGGAAGTCCAAACAACTGCAAGTATGGTTTAAAGGTGAGGTCAGAGAGTCTCTTGTTGCCAAAAAAGCATCTTTCAGGAAATGGAAAATGGAGCCAAATGACAAAAACTGGAAACAACATAAGCACTGGCAAGTTAGATGCAAGACATTGAAAAGGCAGGCAAAAAGAGAATTTGAGAAGAAGTTTGCTGTGGAAGCAAAAACATATAATAAAGACTTTTAAAAGTACATTTGTACCAAAAAAATACAGTGAGAGTCAGTTGGACCATTAAATTATAAAGGGGTAAAAGGGGCCCTAAGATGGGACAAGACCATAGCAGAGAAACTGAATGAATTCTTTGTTTCAGTCTTTACTGAGGAAGATGTAGGGATGTTACCCATGACTGAAATGGTATTTAAAGGTGATGCCACAGAAGAATTGAAAGAAATATCGATACACTGGGAAGATGTTTTACAACTATTTAATAAACTGGACAGTAGCAAATTACCTGGACCAGATGGCAAACATCCAAGGGTATTGAAATAACTGAAATGTGAGATTACAGACCTACTATTATTAATCTGTGAACTATCATTAAAATCATCTGCAATACCTGAAGATTGGAGGATGACCAATGTAACGCCAATTTTTAAAAAGGGTTCCAAGGGTGATCCGGGAAACTACAGACCAGGGAGCCTGACATCAGTAATGGGAAAAATAGTAGAAACCATTATAAAGAACAAAATTACTGAACATGTAGATAGTCATGGCTTAATGGGAGACAGCCAACATGGCCTTAGCCAAGGAAGATCTTGTCTTACTAATCTGTTATGTTTTTTTGAAGATGTGAATAAACAGGTAGACCAAGGTGAGTTGGTTAATATAGTGATTCTGGATTTTCAGAAAGCCTTTGACAAGGTCCCTCATGAGAGTTTTGGCGAAATTAAAAAGTCATTGGATAGGAGGTAGTGTACTATTGTGGGTCAGGAACTGGTTAAAAGATAGAAAGCAGAGGTTAGGGCTAAATGGCCAATTTTCCCAATGGAGAAAGGTGAATAGTGGAGTACCCAAGGGATCTGTGCTGGGTTCACTGCTTTTTAACATATTCGTAAATGACCTGGAAATGGGGATAACGAGTGAAGTAATCAAATTTGCAGATGACACAAAATTATTCAAAGTTGTTAAAACCCATGAGGATTGTGAAAAATTGCAAAATAACCTTGATAAATTGGATGACTGGACGTTAAAATGGCAGATGAAATTTAATGTGGACAAGTGCAAAGTTATGCACCTAGGAAAGAATAACCCAAACTATGGTTACACGATGCAAGGTTCCACAATAGGAACCACCACCCATGAAAAAGATGTAGGCATCATTGTGGATAACATGTTGAAACCCTTCGCCCAGTGTGCAGTGGCGGTCAAGAGAGCAAATAGAATGCTAGGTATCATAATGAAAGGAATGGAGAATAAAACAAAGGATATTATAATGCCTCTGTATCACTCCATGGTGCGACCGCACCTTGAATACTGTGTGCAATTCTGGTTGCCGTATCTTAAAAAGGATATAGCATTATTATAAAAGGTACAGAGAAGAGCCACCAAAATGGAAAAGGGGATGGAATGATACCTCTAGGAAGAGGTGCTAAAAAGATTAGGGCTCTTCAACCTGGAAAAGAGACGGCTGAGGGGAGATATGATAGAGGTCTACAAATGAATGAATGGAGTAGAACAGGTAAACGTCGATCAATTGTTTACACCATCAAAATATATAAAGACTAGGGGACATGCAATGAAGCTAGAGGGTAACCTATTTAAGACTAACAAGAGAAAATATTTTTTCACTCACTGTGTAATCAAACTCTGGAATTTGTTACCGGAGGATGTAGTAAAAGCTGTTAGTGTAGCCGGTTTAAAAAAGGTTTGGACAAGTTCCTGGAGGAAAGGTCCATAAACCATTATTAAAAGGGATCCAGGATATCACTGCTTGACCCAATACAAGCATTGTGGAACCTGTGTCTTTTGGGGAAAATGCTAGGTACATATAATCTAGTTTGGCCACTATTGGAAACAGGATACTGGGCTTGATGGACCTTGGTCTGACCCAGTATGGCATATCTTATGTTGTTATGTTCTATCACCTTTATCATTTTAGATTTTCTTTTCTGTACCATTTTTAATTCTGCAATTTTTTGTGGGGCTGAGTGAAACTCTGCTGTTAAAGTTCATTGTTTGTGGTGTTGGGCAAAGCTATGTCAGTAAGAGTTCATTGGTGTTTTTTTGTTCCAGCTTGCTAGCTCTTTGAAACCACTGACCTCATCAGGTGTTAGTGGTCCTTAATTAGCTTGCAAAGGGAACTGGGCTGCTGAGTGCTGTATAAAAGTCTAGGCGACCTTGTAAGTCCTGATATTACTAATATGGATTTGGTTGCAAGCAAGGTAATACTGTGTGGCTTTTAACTACAATCTCTCTGCCTGAAAGCTCTTGAAGGGGTTTTGATTTTCATTTGTAACAGCTATTTTTTTCTATACTGCAAAGGGGGAATTTCTTGTAGTATTGGGCAAAGCTCTGTCAGTTAGAGTTCATTGTTTTTTGTTCCAGGTGGTAGCTCTTTGAAGCCACTTACCTCATCAGGTGCTAAGTCCCTCCCTACCCAGCCCAGCTCCCACCTACCTCATGTGAGCATTTTTGCTTTATAGGGCGACTCCAATTAGCTACACACAGGGACTTAGAACAGCCCTGTTAAAGCACACTTAAAAGAGATTAACTGTTTTCTTCTCCTAAAGGACATATGAGGAACATGCAGGGACATTTGTTGGTCTCTCTCTTTTTCTACAACAGATACCAAAGCTCCTCCAACTGAACAATGACTGAGAAAAATCATATTGCCAAAGCTGTTGCCCCTGTTACAGCTTCTGTATCTATCCAGACAGAGATCACAATGCCAGTTGGAGCTTGGGTTCCATGTGCAGGATGCCTGCATCCTGAAGCTCTCAGAAAGCAAGTGGAGGAGCTCAGAGAAGAGATGGTCAGGATGAGGAACATTCAAGGCAGTGAGAAGTGCATTGATGAGATGCTTCTTGAAACATCCAAACTCTCCATCAGAAGTGAAGATGGGAGCCTACAAAATGATGAAAGTTGGACATGAGTCACCAGTATCTGCAGAATCATCAATCCAACTCCTCCAGCCCTTGAGTTGAAGAACTATATGCAGCCCTGGAAGTGGAAGTGGTGAAAGCATCCCATGAAATGGAGGAACCACAGCTCAAGCACCACAAAGTTCCAGAATCAGTCACCACAAGGAAGTGAAGGGTAGTGGTGGTTGGTGACTCTTTTCTGAGGGGTACTGAGGCATCCATCTGCAGACCAGACTTAATGTTCAGAGAGGTCTACTGTCTACCAGGTGTAAAATCCAAGATGTTACAGAGAGTTTGCCGAGACTCATTAAGCCTACTGACTATTACCCGATGTTGCTCATCCATGTAAGTACAAAGAATACTGCTAGGTATCCCACTAAGCATATCAAAAGTGACTTCATTGCTCTGGGACATAGAGTGAAGCAGAGAGGTGCACAGGTGGTGTTCTCTTCAATCCTCCCTGATGAGGATAAAAGCCAAGGCAGAGAAGCTTGCATCCTGGAGATAAATGCATGGCTGCATGGATGGTTTCATTGAGAACATTTTGGTTTCCTGGATCATGGGCTGAAGAGCAGAGATAGCATCCATCTGTCCAAGAGGAACTGAGGTGTTTTCAGTACCAGGCTGGTTAATCTACTAAAGAGGGCTTTAAACCAGATTCGTTGGGGATGGGCGATAGAAACTCCCATTAAGTGAAAGCTCCCAGGCAAGTGAAACATTAAATACCTCTATAGCAATGGGTAAAAGGGGCAACATCTTTAAAGCAGTGTGTATAAATACCTGTAGCATGGGAAATAAGATCCCAGATGTTGAGGCTTTAATGGACTTGGATTTAGTGGTGGTTATGGAGATATGGTTCATGGACAACCATGACTGGGGTATAATTATACCAGGCTATGCTTTACTCAGGAAGGATAGGGTAGGACAAAGTGGAGGAGGAGTGGCATTATATGTAAAAAATAATATTAAAGCTAAAGAATTACAGGGCATAAAAGGGAGAGAGGAGACACTGTGGGTTAAACAAGAAAGAGGGAAAGAGAAAACCATTTGCATTGGCATGATATACAGCCCCCCTCACAGGAAGAAGAAGTGGAAGGAGATTTAATTGAAGACATACACAGCATTGCCAGGAAAGGGGACGTGCTACTGATAGGTGATTTCAATATGCCAAATGTTCATTGGCACATCTCTGCTGCAGTGTTATCTAGAAGTAAGGAGAACCTGGATTCTCTACAGGGAGAACTATTCAGGGAACTGGCAACAGAACCCACACATGAAGGGGGCCATACTGGACTTGGTGCTTACCAATGGGGAAAGTGTTTCTGATGCTATAATGGGAGATCATCTTGCATCCAGTGATCTCTAGATGGTGTGGTTCCGTATTAGCACCTGGGCTGATAAAATACATTCAAAAGCGAGGGTCTTAGACCTTAGCAAAACTAACTTTGCCAAGTGGAGCCAATACCTTAAGGAGCCATTAGCAGAATAAGAACAGCTGAGGGATGTAGAAAATCAATGAGCAAAACTGAAAGGGGATATTTTAAGGGCAACCAACCTTTTTGTTAGAAAGGTAAATAAAGGTAAAAGGAAAAGGAGGTCACAATGGTTCTCAAAAGAAGTAGCTGAAAATGTGAAGAAAAAGGGGGAGGTCTTTATGAACTACAAGAGAACACAGAGAGCGGAATACAAGCATCTATATTTGGAAAAACTTAAGAGAAGCTAGCAAAGCAGTCAGAAAACCAAAGATACAGAAAGATGAAGAAATAACCAATGCAATAAAATCAGGGGATAAGATATTTTTCAGATATGTTAGGAAGAGGAGGAACGGCAAAGGTGGTATTGTCAGACTCATGGTGAAGGGGAGGAATTTGTAGAAGCTTATGAGGATAAAGCAGAATTGCTTAACAAGTATTTCTGTTCTGTGTCCACAAATGAAGGGCCAGGAGCAGGACCTCAGAAACCACCCACAAATAGGAAAAGAAGCAACAGGTGATCTCAAACAATTTTCAGAAGACTGTGGAAGTAGCTGAACTAAAAGTAGACAAAGCGATGGGACTGGATGGGATCTAATGGGACCGAGAATACTGAAGTAACTTGAAGATGTTCTAGTAGTTCCACTGACTGACCTTTTCAATGCCTCTTTGGAGTCAGGAGTGGTGCCATAGGACTGGAGAAAGGCACATGTGATCCCTTTACCCAAAAGCAAAAGTAAGGATGTGGTTAAAAATTACAGGCTGGTTAGCCTAATCTCTGTGGTGACTAAATTATTGGAAACGCTTCTCAAAGAGAAAATAGTGAGGTTTCTGGAGTCCAATGGATTTCAGGATCAGCAACAGTATAGATTCACCAAAGGCAGGTCTTGTTAGACAAATCTTATTGATTTCTTTTACTGGGTGACCATGGAGTTGGACAGAGGGAGAGCCCTAGATGCGGTGTACTTGGATTTGACACTGTTCCACACAGGAGACCTATAAACAAACTGAACATCCTAGGGATGGATCCTAAATTTACTGATTGGGTTAGAAATTGATTGAGTGGGATGCAATAAAGTTTACAGATAAATGGAGCTCACTCTGAGGTGAAGGAGGTTACCAGTGGTGTGCCACAGGGATTTGTCCTTGGTCCAATTCTTTTTAATATTTTTGTTAGCGATATTGCAGAAGGGCTGTCTGGTAAGGTTTGCCTCTTTGCAGATGATACCAAAATCTGCAATAGAGTAGATACCCAGGAAAGAGTAGATAACATGAGGAGGGATCTAGCTAAGCTTGAAGAATGGTTGAGAATTTGGCAGCTGAGATTTAATGCTAAAAAATGTAGGATGATGCATTTGGGCTGCAACAGTCAAAAGGGGGCAGTACTGTATAGGTTGTGGTGTACTTCTGTCCATGAAAGAAGAATGGAACCTAGGCGTGATTGTGTCTGACAATCTCAAAGTAGCTAAACAGGTAGAAAATGCAATGGTGAAAGCTAGAAGGATGCTTGGGTGCATAGGGAGAGGAATGGCCAGCAGAAAAAAAGAGGTCCCTCTGTGTAGTACGACCTCATTTGGAGTATTGCGTGCAATTCTGGAGACCACACCTTCAAAAGGTTGGAGTTGGTGCAGAGGGTGGCTACTACAATAGTTACTGGTCATTCTTATGAAGCATATAAGGACAGACTTAATGACCTTACTATGTATACTTTAGAGGAAAGGTGGGACAGAGGTGATATGACTGAGATATTTAAATACCTCCATGGCATAAATGCACAGGAGGAGAGCCTCTTTTAATTGAAAGCAAGATCTGGGGACATAGCATGATATTGAAAGGGGATAGACTCAGGGGTAATATGCAGAAATATTTCTTTATAGAAAGAGTGGTAGTTGCATGGAATAGTCTCCCAGTTGAGGTGGTAGAGATGAGGACAGTATCTGAATTCAAAAAAGCATGGGACAAACACAGATTATCTGAAAAGGAAGAAAAGGGGACTATTGTAATAGATATGGAAGGGCAGACTAGATAAGCCATATAGTCTTTTTCTGCTGTCCCGTTTCTATGTTTCTTTTTTCCAGTTTTCCATTCAGAGTGAGCTCCTTGAAGCCACTGACCTCATTAGGTGTTAGATAGACCGATGCCAGTTGAAGGATGGGTTCCATGTGCAGGATGTCTGCAAGCTGAATCCCTCATAAAACAAGTGGAGGAGCTCAGAGAAGAGGTGGTAAGGCTAAGAAGCATTAGAGTCTGTGAGAAGTACAATGATAAGATGCTTCTTGAAACCTCCATGCTCTCTGACAGAGGCGAAGATGGGAGACTACAAAATGAAGAAAGCTGGACACGAGTCACCAGAGCTTGCAGAATCAACAAACCAACTCCTCTAACCCTTGAAATAAAGATCCAGTATGCAGCCCTGGAAGTGGAGGAGGAGAAAGCATCCTGGGAAGGGGAAAAACCAGAGCTCAAGCACCCCAAAGTTGAAGTGAATGATAGTGAATGATAGTGGTTGTTGGTGACTCTCTTCTTAAGGGTATTGAGGTGTCCATCTGCTGACCAGACTTGATGTTCAGAGAGTTGTGCTGTTTTGCCAGGGGCCAGAATCCAAAATGTTATGAGGAGTTTGCCGAGACTCATCAAACCTACTGGCTATTATCCGATCTTGCTCATCCATGTTGGCATCCATTGTACCCTCTGTCCCAGTGACCTCATTGCACTGGGACAGAGAGTGAAGCAGATAGGTGTGCAGGTGGCATTCCCTTCAATCCTCAATGTTGAGGGTAAAGGACGAGGCAGAGAATCACACATCCTGGAGATGAATGCATGGCTACGTGGATGCTGTTACCGACATATGCTCTTCATCCCCAAATAGGAACAGAATTGATGGGAATCTTGGATAATTTTCAGAAGACTGTGTTTGTGAGGAACTAGCTAAACTAGAAGTAGACAAAGCTATGGGACTGGGTAGGATACATCCAAGAATACTGAAGGAATTCGGGGACATTCTAGTGGCTCCACTGACTGAACTTTTCAATGCATCTTTAGAGTTGGGGGTGATCCCAGAGGACTGGAGAAAGGTACATGTGGTCCCTTTACACAAAAGTGGAAGTAAGGATGAGGTTGAAAATTACAGGCCGGTTAGTCTAACCTCTGTGGTGAGTAAATTATTGGAGACACTGCTAAAGGGGAGAATAGTGATATTTCTGGAGTCCAATGGATTGCAGGATCCAAGGCAGCATGGGTTTACCAGAGGCGGGTCTTGTCAGATAAATATGATTGATTTCTTTGACTGTGTTACCAGGGAATTGGACTTATGGAGAGCCCTACATGTGATGTAGTTAGATTTCAGTTAAGTCATTGACACCATTCCACACAGGGACTTAAAAACAAACTGAGCACCCTAGGAACGGACCCTAAAGTGACTGATTGGATTAGAAATTGGTTGACTGGAAGGCGGCAAAGGGTACAGGTAAGTGGAGCTCACTCTGAAGAGAAGGATGTTACCAGTGGTGTGCCACAGGGATCTGTCCTTGATCTGATCCTTTTAAACATCTTTGTTAGTGATATTGCAGAAGGGCTGTCAAGTAAGTTTTGCCTCTTTGCTGTTAATACCAAAATCTGTAATAGAGAAGACATCCAGGAAGGAGTAGATAACATGATCGGGGTTCTAGCTAAGCTTGAAGAATTGTCAAGCATTTGGCAGTTGAGATTTAATGTTATAAAATGCAGTGTCATGTATTTGGGCTGCAAAAATCCAAAGGAGCAGCACAGTGTAGGGGGTGAAGTACTACTCTCCATGAAAGAAGAGCGGGACTTGGGCTTGATTGTTTCTGATGATCTCATAGTGGCTTAACAGGTAGAAAAGATGACGTCAAAAGCCAGAAGGATGCTCGAGCGCATAGGGAAAAGAATGGCCAGCAGAAAAAAAGGAGGTGATAGTGCCTCTAAATAAGGCACTGGTGTGACCTCATTTAGAGTATTGTGTGCAATTCTACAGACTACACCTTCAAAAAGATATAAACAGGATGGAGTTGGTGCAGAGGGTGGCTATTAAAATGATTAGTGGTCTTCAGTATAAAGCATATGAGGACAGACTTAAAGATCGTAACATGTATACTTTAGAGGAAAGGCAGGATAGAGGAGATATGATTGAGACATTTAAATATCTCCATGGCATAAATGCACAAGAGGAGAGCCTCTTTCGATTGAAAGCAAGCTCTGCTACTAGGGGACATAGGATGAGTGTGAAAGGGAATAGACTCGGGAGTAATATGTGGAAATATTTCTTTACGGAAATAGTCATAAAGTCTCCTAGTGGAAGAAGTAGAGACGAGGACAGTATCTGAATTCAAGAAAGCATGGGACAAACACAGAAGATCTCTAAAGGAAAAAAAGGGACTATTGTAACTGATAAGGATAGGCAGACTAGATAGGCAATGTGGTCCTTTTCTGCTGTCATGTTTCTATGTTTCTTGGCCGCTGCTGCACACAGAGCAGAAGATTTCAACCTATTGTCCATGATAATGCCTAGATCCTTTTCTTGAGTGGTGACTCCTAATTTGGAACTTTGCATTGTGTAGTTTGGATTGTTCTCCCTAAGTGCATAGCTTTGCACTTGTCCATATTAAATTTCATCTGGCATTTGGGTCAGGTGGGGAGCACCTACACCAATGCCAGCATGCACACATGAAGAAGTGAGGCTGGATCCCAGTTGCCAATGTAGGAAATATGTTTATTATAGGTGTCCATATAGTGGAACTACATCGCAGCAACAGTCAAGTGTACATGACAATGGTTAATAAGAATATACAGCGTAAATCGTAATGTATAGGCAATCTTTCTGCTATTCAGGATCCCTGCCCCTTTATGCTTTATAAAATGGACTGTGGAGGTCCTGATGAAAATATATTTACAAATATATAATGCAAGTAAGAGCTCTTCCCCTCCCCTCCCTGCCACCCTTGAGTTCCATGTGCAACCTCTCTATTTTGTATATAGTTACCTTGTTCTCTGTTTTACCTAACATGTTTAATGTGATCCAGTTCTTGTAATATTGTTCCATGTATGGCTGAAGTTTGGTTCTCTGTGAGCCGCATTGATCCTCGGAAATGTGGTATGTAAGAATAAATAAATAAACCCCTGTTGCAGATCACCACCTGCAGAGAAAGCAAAGAAACTATTGTTAGTACCTAGCATCTGACATTAAAAGACATAGAACTGTTTACCTGACCATTTTACCCTCCTACCCCAACACACATCTGGATACATGTAAGTGTGGCACTTTTAGGCGATAAACCGGCCCATGACAAACAGAGTGCACCTCACATATATGTGAGTTCTTGTCAGAGCCTTTGCTCCATACCCAAATCTCATAGCTAGATTGGAAGCAGCTGAGGCATTAGAGATAGGACCCCACTTGTCATCCATGAGCTGGCTGTTTTGCCTTGGGAAACATGTAGGGTTTCTACACAAATTTCCTCATTTCTAAAATGGATGCCATGCATGTTTGTATCCCATACACATATCCATCTGTAGCTCATTTCAGAAGGACCCACATGTAAATTGGGAATGTGCATATACGCATGTATGGCCCCATTATATAAACATTGGGCCTGATATTCAAAGGCATTTTGCAGACCTGCAAACTGTGAAAATGTCATTCAGAGGGATATTCAGCAGCATTAACCATGCCACTGATATTCACAGGTGCTGCCGCTGCATGCCCCAGTGTTAACCAGTTAGCATTGGGGTATTCCAGTAGTGGTCTGGGGATGGCACCTGACCATAACTGGGCTAAGCAGTGGAAGTATGGTGCAGCAAAGGCTGGCCTTACTTTAGCTGCGGAAGCTAACCGGGCAGTGGCTGAATATTGCTGCTTCCTGGTCAGCTTCCTGCCAATCCAGGCAGCCCAGATATTCAATACCAGGGTTCAATATGACTCTGGCATTGAATATTTGGGTTTAAAGTTCAGTGGCAGCAGCTACCCGCATTAGATCGGCTAGCCACTACCACTGAATATCGGGCCCATTTTAATTAGTACTGTCGTTAACCAAATCATGGCATCCAAATAAACGTTGTTCATCAGAAAGGACAACTTCTGCCAAGGTGAGGTGGAGCTCATTTTGTGGGAGGTCCTCAAGCACCAGAGGGTGCTTTTTGGCCACAAAGATGTCCTTGTGAGTGCCTATCATAAACAACAACTCTGGCTGGGCATCTGCCAGTGCCTCAATGCCTGAGGAACTGAAACACAAGTAGATGGCGGTAAAAAGAAAGACCAAGAAGGCTATGTAGAGAGGGCTGGATGGCCAGTCTCAGCTCCACCAATCTGGAGTAACAGATTAAATAAAGAATAAGGAGACAGTGAGGGGAATTGGTGACTTGGATACATCAAGAGCCTCCCAGAAAAATAGTAGGTGTCTGTAGTCCACATTCCAACTGTGTCCTCCCTTTCCATGCATGCTCTGACATCTCTAGTTTCTTCTTCCCTTCTACCTAGGTACAATGTATTGGCATGCTTACACCTATCACCTTCACCTCACCGATGTCATCCATTGCAGGTATATATGCCTCACGGTCTAACAGGTGTGCGTGAAGTGGAAGAGACCTAGGTCACAATCACCAATGATGTTTTATAGGCATGACAGGCTGAAGCTCTGGTAACTTCTCCTCCAGTCAACTCTGTCTATGCAGAAGTTGTGAATCACACAGCTTGGCTGAAGTAGTCGGGCACATTGTTTACCAACACCCTACTAAAAGTGTAATCAAAACATCTGAAAGAGTCTTCCGAGGAACACATACTGTAGGCTACTCCCTGGACCTTCTGCTGCAGGGGTGCTTGAGTGATATCCATCTAAGTCCTTACTGTTTGGGCCTTATATGTTTTGTGTCTTTGATAATTCTTAAATAGATCAATTATCTCTTATTACAGCTGACTTCACTCATGTTGATCACTGCTATTACTCCACCAGTGCACAACTACTCTGATTCCGGTCACCACCATAGTGTATGGTAAATAGTGAACTCTGAGGGACTGTCATATTAAAAGATAGTGAAGGATAGATACTCCTTGAAACAGCCCCCGATGAAATGCTGAGGGCCACATGTGTGCAATCAATGACACTCAGTACTAATGGAAATCAGGCCACCTCACGGAATTAAATCATGGTTTTCTACCTCAGCTGCACAGTCTATGGGAATGTTACATATCATGCAGTGTGGTTTAGAAAGGCGTACAGACACTATGAGATGCACGGTGACTGCTCAAACCCACAGTGGCATTCAGTACAGATTTGAAACTGCCAGTGGTTACAAAGGTGAGGGTCATGGTGATTTTGAGATGGACAGGCATAGGCAGGGGGTAGAACAGAGGGGCATCTCTAGCTCTTGGCAGAGATGATGAATGGCTGCATTGTCAGATCAGAACATGCTGAGGCACCTCTCATCCATGAGTTACAGGAACTGGGTCCTGGGGTATAGACCCTCTGATATGAATGCCTTCTAGTGGCACTTCTGCGCTCTCTGTGGGCCTTATGTAGCATGGGTAGCACAAGCAAAGGGAAACACCCCACCTGCAGCATAACTAAGCACAAAGAAAGCAGAACAACAGAATCAAGGACATTTTATTCAAAACTGTGAGGTCGGCCTGACACACATTTCAGCCGGGGGCCTTCTTCAGGGGACTATGACCTGATAAACGCTGACAACACTGAAGGTATTTTAGTATCATTGATTTAATTGGTTTCCACACCAATAGAGGTCATAGTCCCCTGAAGAAGGCTCCTGGCCGAAACACATGTCAGGTCGACCTCACAGTTTTTGCGTAAAGTATCTTTGCCATCCCAAAAGAATATCGGGCACTAAGACTCTTGGACATGACCTTCAGCAAGCTTGGGACTTGGAAGGTAGACTCATGGTCCAAAAGGAGAAAGGAGGATGAAAATGAACTTTGACCACTGCCCAATGCCCTCAAAGAAACATAGGGATCAATTTTGAGCCAGATTAAGTTATACACTAGCCACAGCATTAAAATGTATATGTATATTCAGTGCCACTATCAATGTTGGCATTATCCATTAATGTGGATAATATGATAACCATGCTGGCAATTAGTTTAGGCCTGCTATTTACAATGACTTTCCATATACAAGCAGAGGAGTAACAAATTGGTTAGAGCAACAGGCTGAGGCCTAGGGTTTAATTCCCCCTGATGCTGCTTGTGATCTTGGGCAAGTCATTTAACCCATCATTGCCTCAGGTACAATCTTAGGGGCATGTTTACTAAAGTGCAGTAGTTGGCATGCAGGGTTCAGAATGGGGCTACTGTGCATTTTGGCCACACAGTAGTCAGGAGCATGTGGCCAAAAGGCAACCATGTTAAAATTGCCATACTACCCAAGTAGCACATGAATAGGCAGGGTTAAGGAGGAGAGTGAGTGAAGAGTGGGTGGGGATGTGTTGGCTGGGGTGGCCATGCAAGTTGGAGGGAAGTGACACAACATATTGCTAGCAAGGGTGAAACTAATGCCTGCCTCTGACCAGGTAGTAATTGCTCCCACCTTACTAGCGCGTTGGGAACACATGGTATGTATGCAAGTGCTAGGATACAGTAAGGGCAGAAACAGGGCAAATACACTGAAGCAAAAAAGGCAAAGAGGCAATGATAGCAGAACATCTTGGCACTTGCCTAGGCATGAGGAATAAGAGCCCGCATGGCGCAGCTGCCATAGCAGTGCACTACAGTGGCATGACAGCCCCAAAACCACAGTCTGCAGGTCAGAAGTGATCCTGCTAGGATAGTGGGCAAACATCCACAGGCACATCAACAGCTGCCCTGACAGAGTGCTGTTCATGTCTGCATATGCAATGGATAGATGTCAGAGGGCTGCTGGTGCTTTTGCTGCTGAAGTGTCAGGAGATAGGGTCTGTGCTTTGTACTTCATCCAGTACTGGCCACAAAGACAGAGTTGGAGTCAGAAGAGTAAAGCGGAAGGAGGGGGGTGGGGATGCAAAGTAGGTGTTTCATATACTGGCAACATGATAATGTGGCACTAAAAAGTGCCATCTGACCTCTACTTTCCCTGGATGGGGGAGGGGGGATGTACCATTTCTCATGTACCTAAGGGGCCATGCCACCACTATGGACCATGTTCTTTAGGACAGATGTCCCCTCACCCTGATCCTGGGAGGATATGACTGAGGCCTACTGGCTTGAAGCTACTTCTTGTGGTCTTCCCAGGTGTAATAGGTCTTTGGTTCCCTAACAACTGTGAGCTGTGTGGGCTTGGCCACCTCCATGCAGTGTTCCTCAAGAGCTTTTCCTGATAAGAGGGAAGAATGGCTGCCCTATATGAATGGACTGCCTTGCAACCACCCGCCATTGTAGGTTTTTTGTCCTTGGGGGGGCATTTTATATGGTGGGCCATGGAGTGTTTCTTTACCTGTTGGGCCTGTGTGGTAGAGTGGAAGGCTGCCCAGAGCATGCCTGCTGTTTGTGCTTGGCCTCAAGGCTGCTGTTTGTGCTTGGCCTCGAGACCCTCAGGCTCTAGCTTCTCATTCCAAAATAGCTATGGGGCTGGCCCAGCTATATGAAAGGGGTGAATGGAGGAGGAAACCTTCCCTACATACCAGAGGCTATGTACTGTTAAGAGAAAACTAAAGGGAGCAGCAGGTAAGATGAAGGAGTTATATCAATCATGGGCATTGTTTAAAAATACTATGTTCGAAGCCCATATCATCTGTATTCCACGCTTTAAGAAAAGTGGAAGGAAGGCCAAAAAACTTCCAGCATGGTTTAAAGTTGAGGTCAGAAACACTGTTGTAGCCAAAAAAGCATCCTTCAGAAAATGGAAAAAGGAGCCAAATGATGAAAACTGGAAACAACATAAACATGGGCAAGAAGATGCAAGGTATTAATAAGGCAGGCAAAGAGAAAATTTGAAAAAAGCCTGCCATGGAAGCAGAAATGCATAATAAAAACTTTTTCAAATACATTAGTAGCAAGAAACCTGTGGACCATTAGATGATAGAGGGGTAATAGGGAAACTAAGGGAGGACAAGGCCATAGCAGAGAGACTGAATGAATTTTTTGCTTCAGTTTTTATTGAAGAACAGGGAGGGAAGTTACCCATGCCTGAATTGGGATTTAAATGTGATGTATCAGAAGAACTGAAAGAAATATCGATAAACCGGGAAGGTGTATTACAACTATTTGATTAACTGAAGAGTAGAAAACTACCCGAGGGTGTTGAAAGATTATATTTGGAAAAACTTAGAGAAGCTAGAAAAGAAGTCAGGAAAGCAAAGATACTAAAAGAAGAATAAATAGCCAATGCAATAAAGTGGGGGGATAAGACATATTTCAGATATGTTAGTAAGAAGAAGAAGGTTAAAAGTGGTATTGTCAGACTCAAGGGTGAAAGGAAGGAATATGTAGAAGCTGATGAGGATAAAGCAGAATGGCTTAACAAATATTTCTGTTCTATGTTCACAGATGAAGGGCCAGGAGCAGGACCTCAGAAAACACCCATAAATAGGAACAGAAGGGGACAGGGATCTCAAACAATGTTCAGAAGACTGTGTTCAGGAGAAACTGACTAAACTAAAAGTAGACAAGGCAATGGAACCAGATGGAATACATCCAAGAGTGCTGAGGGAACTTGGGGATGTTCTGGCGGCTCCGGAGACTAACCTTTTCAATGCCTCTTTGAAGTTGGGAGTGTCATAGGACTAGAGAGATGCACATGTGGTCCCTTCACAAAAAAATGGAAATAAGGATGTGGTGAAAACTACAGGCCTTTTAGTCTAACCTCTGTGGTGAGCAAATTATTGGAAAAGCTGCTCAAAGAGAAAATAGTGAGGTTTCTGGAGTCCAATGGATTATAGGATCGGCAGCAGCATGGATTCACCAGAGGCAGGTCTTGTCAGACAAATCTGATTGATTTCTTTGACTGGGTGATGAGGGAGTTAGACGGAGGAAGAGCCCTAGATGTAGTGCACTTGGATTTCAGTAAAGCCTTTGATACCATTCCGCACAGGTGACCTTATCAACAAACTGAGCATCCTAGGGATGGACACTAAAGTTACTGATTGGGTTAGAAATTAGTTGAGGGGGAGGCAACAAAGGGTACAGGTAAATGGAACTCACTCTGAGGAGAGGGAGGTTACCAGTGGTGTGCCACAGGGATCTGTCCTTGGTCCGATACTTTTAACCCTTTCCAGGCCAAGCCCAAAACTCTCGGTATCCAAAATTCTGACTAAATATTCCTATCAAATGGTATATAATACATGACCATAGCAGAAGGAAAATCACTATTAGAACATATTGAATAAGATGGGTACAATTTTCCTGAAATATGCAAAAATTAACCCGGCTGCAGAATGTGGATTAAAAATTTAAACTAGGCCTTGAAAGGGTTAAACAACTTTGTTAGTGATATTGCAGAAGAGCTGTCTGGTAAGGTTCGCCTCTTTGCAGATGATACCAAAATCTGCAATAGAGTAGACACCCAAGAAGAAGTAGATAACATGAGAAGGGATCTAGATACTGTAAGCTTGAAGAATGGTCAAGAATTTGGCAGCTGAGATTTAATGCTAAAAAATGCAAGCTCATGCACTTGGGCTGCAAAAATCCAAAGGAGTGGCACAGTGTAGGGTGGGAAGTACTTCTGTCCATAAAAGAAGAGTGGGACTGGGCATGATTGTGTCTGACCATCTTAAAGTAGCTAAACAGGTACAAAATGTGATAGCAAAAACTAGAAGGATGCTTGGGTGCATAGGGAGAGGAATGGCCAGCTGGAAAAAGGAGGTGATAGTTCATCTGTATAGGTCTTTGGCTCGACCTCATTGAAGTATTGTGTGCAATTCTGGAGAACACACCTTCAAAAGGATATAAACAGGTTGGAGTTGGTGCAGAGGATGGCTACTAAAATGGTTAGTGGTCTTCATTACAAAGCATATGAGGACAGACTTAAGGATCTTAGTATGCCTACTTTAGAGGAAAGGCAGGATAGAGGATATATGATAGAGATGTTTAAATATCTCCATGGCATAAATGCACAGGAGGAGAGCCTCTTTCAATTGAAAGCAAGCTATGCTATGCTATGAGGGGGACATAAGATGAGAGTGAAAGGGGTTAGACTCAGGAGTAATATGTAGAAATATTTCTTTACGGAAAGAGTGGTAGATGCATGGAATAGTCTCCCAGTGGAGGTGATAGAGATAAGATAGTATCTGAATTCAAAAAAACATGGGACAAACACAGAGGATCTCTAAGGGAAAAGAGGGGACTATTGTAGTAGTCGATATGGGAGGGCAGACTAGGTATGCCATGTGGTCTTTTTCTGCTGGCATGTTTTTATGTTTTTATGAAATTACAGACCTACTCCTAGTAATCTGTGAACTATCATTAAATCATCTATAGTACCTGAAGATTGGAGAATGGATAATGTAATGCCAATTTTTAAAAAAGGTCCCAGGGGTGATCCAGGAAACTACAGACTGGTGAGCCTGATGTCAGTACTGGGCAAAATGGTAGAAACCATTATAAAGAAAAAAAATTATAAACATGTAGATAGTCATGGTTTAATGGGAGAAAGCCAACATGGATTTAGCCAAGAAAAATCTTTTTACTAATCTGTTATATTTTTTTGAAGGTGTGGATAAATAGGTAGACAAAGACGAGATAGTCAACATAGTGTTTCTGAATTTTCAGAAAGCCTTTGACAAGGTCCCTCATGAGAGACTCTTGGCGAAATTAAAAAGTCATAGGATAGGAGGCATTGTACTACTGTGGATCAGGAACTGGTTAAAAGATAGAAAGCAGAGGGTAGGGCTAAATAACCATTTTTCTCAATGGAGAAAGGTGAATAGTGGAGTACCCCAGGGATCTGTGCTGGGCTCACTGCTTTTTAATATATTTATAAATGATGTGGAAATGGGAATAATGAGTGTTTATGCTTATTTTTCAACTTGATATACCGCCCTTTATAACATCAGGGTGGTTTAAAATATATACAATAGTGGCCAAGGCCAGAGAAGGAAAAGAACTACAATAAATGATAAGACTGACGTAATAAAATTTGCAGATTACACAAAATTATTCAAAGCTGTAAAAACACAAGAGGATTGTGAAAAATTGCAAGGGAACCTTCATAAATTGGAAGACTGGACATTCAAATGGTAGATGAAATGTAATGTGGACAAGTGCAAAGTTATGTACCTAGGAAAGAATAACCCAAACTACAGTTACAAGATGCAATATTTCACATTAGGAACCACCACCCAGGAAAAGGATTTAGGCAACGTCATGGATAATACATTGAAACCCTCTGCGTGGTGTGCAGTGGTGGCCAAGAAAGCAAATAGAATTGTAAACCACTTTGACCGAAATGATAAAGTGGTATAAAAAAACATGTTAATTAAATAAATAAATAAATAAATAAATGCTAGGGAGCTTGTTTACAAAGCCGCGGTAGCAATTTGCAATCGTTATCGGAGCAGCGGCCCCATTGAAATCAATGGGGCCGCGGCTCCGATAACGATCGCGAACCGCTACCGCGGCTTTGTAAATAAGCCCCTAGGAATCATAAAGAAAGGAATGGAGAATAAAACCAAGGATATTATAATGCCTTGTTCCATCATGCGACCACAACTTGACTATTGTGTGCAATTCTGATTGCCATCTCTTAAAAAGAATATGGCAGAATTAGAAAAGGTACAGAGAAGAGCCAGCAAAATGGTAAAGGAGATGGAAGGATACCCATATGAGGAAAGGCTTAAAAGGTTAAGACACTTCAACTTACAATTTAGAAAGACCCTGAAGCACCATCTCTTACATAAGAACATAAGATATGCCATACTGGGTCAGACCAAGGTCCATCAAGCCCAGTATCCTGTTTCCAACAGTGGCCAATCTAGGTCATACGTACCTAGCAGTTTCCCCAAAAGACACAGGTTCCGCGATGCTTGTACTGGGTCAAGCATTGATATCCTGGGTCCCTTCTCAATAATGTTTTATGGACCTTTCCTCCAGGAACTTGTCCAAACCTTTTTTTAAACCAAGCTACACTAACAGCCTTTACTACATCCTCCGGTAACAAATTCCAGAGTATGATTACACGTTGAGTGAAGAAATATTTTCTTTTATTAGTTTTAAATAGTTTACCCTGTAGCTTCATTGCATGTCCCCTAGTCTTTCTATATTCTGATAACGTAAACAATCGATCTACGTTTACCCGTTCCACTCCGTTCATTAATTTATAGACTTCTATCATATCTCCCCTCAGTCGTCTCTTTTCCAGGTTAAAGAGCCCTAGCCTTTTTAGCCTTTCTTCATAGGAGTATCCTTCCATCCCCTTTACCATTTTGGTAGCTCTTCTCTGAACCTTTTCTAATAACGCTATATCCTTTTTAAGATACGGCGACCAGAATTGCACACAATATTCAAGGTGCGGTCTCACCATGGAACGATATAGAGGCATTATAATATCTTTTGTTTTATTTTCCATTCCTTTCCTTATGACACCTAGCATTCTATTTGCTCTCTTGGCTGCCGCTGCACACTGGGACAAGGGTTTTAACATGCTATCCACAATGACGCCTAAATCTTTTTCCTGGGTGGTGGTTCCTAATGTGGAACCTTGCATCGTGTAACCATAGTTTGGGTTGTTCTTCCCTAGGTGCATAACTTTGCACTTGTCCACATTAAATTTCATCTGCCATTTTGATGCCTGGTCTTCCAATTTATCAAGATCCTCTTGCAATTTTCCACAATCCTCTTGGGTTTTAACAACTTTAAATAGTTTTGTGTCATCTGCAAATTTGATAACCTCACTCATTGTTCCACTTTCCAGGTCATTTATGAATATGTAAAAAAGCAGCAGACCCAGCACAGATCCATGGGGTACATCACTATTCACTTTTCTCCATTGGGAAAATTGGACATTTAGCCCAACCCTCTGCTTTCTATCTTTTCACCAGTTCCTGATCCACAGTAGTACACTCCCTTCTATCCCATGACTCTTTAGTTTTGCCAAAAGTCTCTGATGAGGGACCTTGTCAAAGGCTTTCTGAAAGTCCAGATACACTATATCAACCGACTCACCTTTGTCTACCTGTTTATTCACACTTTCAAAAAAACATAATAGATTAGTAAGACAAGATCTTCCTTGTCTAAAACCATGTTGGCTGTCTCCCATTAGGCCATGACTATCTACATGCTGAGTAATTTTATTCTTTATGATGGTTTCTACCATTTTTCCCGGTACTGACGTGAGGCTCACTGGTCTGTAGTTTCCCGGATCACCCCTGGAACCCTTTTTAAAAATTGGTGTTACATGGCGATCCTCCAATCTTCAGGTATTACAGATGATTTTAATGAAAATTCACAGATTAGTAATAGCAGGTCTGCAATCTCATATTTCAGTTCTTTCAACACCCTTGGATGTATACCATCCGGCCCAGGTGATTTGCTACTCTTCAGTTTATCTAATAGTTGTAATACATCTTCCCGATATATCAATATTTCCTTCAATTCTTCCACACCTTTAAATACTACTTCAGTCATGGGTAACATCCCTACATCTTCCTCAGTAAAGACCGAAGCAAAGAATTCATTCAGTCTCTCCACTATCGCCTTGTCGCCTCTTAGTGCCCCTTTAACTCCTCTATCATCTAATGGACCAACTGACTCTCTCACAGGTTTTTTGCTACGAATGTACTTGAAAAAATCTTTATTTCACGTTTTTGCTTCCTCAGCAAGCTTCTTCTCAAATTCTCCCTTTGCCTGCTTTATCAATGCCTTGCATTTGACTTGCCAGTGTTTGTGCTGTTTCCAGGTTTTGTCGTTTGGCTCTTTTATTCCATTTCCTGAAAGATGCTTTATTGGCAACAACAGCCTCTCTGACCTCCCCTTTAAACCATGCTGACAGTTTTTTGGACTTCCTTCCAATTTTCTTAAAGCGTGGAATACAGCTGCTCTGGGCTTCTAAGATAGTATTTTTCAACAACACCCAAGCTTGATGTAAGTCTTTAACCTTTGCAACTGCTCCTTTTAGTCTTTTCTTAACTATTTTCCTCATTTTATCATAGTCTCCCTTTCGAAAGTTAAAAGGTAGTACTGTGGATTTCCTTACTATCTCTCCTCCACTAATTAAATCAAAGGTGATCATGCTATGATCACTATTGCCAAGTGGCCCCAACACCCTTATTTCTTGCACTAGATCTGGTGTTCCACTAAGGACTAGGTCTAATATGGCTTCCCCTCTGGTCGGTTCATGAACCAGCTGCTCCAAGAAGCAGTCATTTATGTCATCTAGGAACTTTATCTCCCTAGCATGTCCTGCCGTGACACTGACCCAGTCGATACCGGGGTAATTGAAATCACCCATTATTATTACTGTGCTATAACTTTTTGTTAGCTTCCTTGATTTCTTTGAGCATTTCATCATCCATTTGTTCATTCTGGCCAGGCGGTCGATAGTACACTCCCACTGCCACTCTTCCTGAAACACTATCCTGAAGAATGTTCTAAATAACGCCTTGCCCCACACTAACACACATTAGGAATCCGTGTAATTAACGATGATATATGTGACATTTGATGTATATATGTAAAGAGTTTCATCCAGTTGTTAGCCAAGTTTTAAGCACCTTTTTATTGTAAGTGCGTCGCAGAACCCTGCGTCGTATATGTTCTGTGTTCCATGTAAACCGCACTGATGTTGACTAGCGCAGTATAAAAGAGACTGTAATAATAATACTAATAATAATATTAAAAGAGATGGTTGAAGGGAGATACAATAGAGTATGGAGTAGAACAAGTAAATGTAGATAGGCTGTTTCAAAAAGCAGAAAGGCTAGGAGACATGCAATGAAGCTACAATGTAACCCATTTAAGAGTAATAAGAGAAATTATTTTTTTATTAAACGCGTAATCAAACTCTGGAATTCGTTAACAGAGGATGTAGTAAAAGCTGTTAGTGTAGCTGGGTTTAAAAAAGGTTTGGAGAAGTTCCTGGAGAAAAGATCTATAAACTATATTAAAGAGTAACCAGAAAATCAACAGTTCGCCCTGGGACAAGCATTGTGGAACCTGGATACCTTTTTGGGAACCTGCCAGGTACTTGTGACCTCGATTGGCCACTGCTGGAAATAGGATACTAGGCTTGATAGACTTTGGTCTGACCCAGTATGGTATTTGTTATGATTTTATGGTACTGTGTTCCCTGTGGCCTAGGTGAGCAGGTACCCTAATGTCTCAGAGTGAGAGGGGTTCATTTACCTTTCCCACATGAAGGACATTGTGGAGACCCAGACTGATCCCATACAAGATCCACTGCATCTGCAGATGCCACAAATGTCCCCTATCTTCCACAGTTAGGGACACAGCACAGACCTGCTGTATACTGTTGATTTACTTTTCTGATTTGCATGCCCCATCCTCTTATACTTAGCCCAATGCTCTGAGCTGTGCAGCCAGTTGTGTCTTTTCCCGGTCATCCCTCTCTCTTACTACTACTGTCCTGTAGGTGGGATTGTGGCACATTTCTTACTGTCTGCAGTGGTTCTATAGGCCACTGCCACCCTAATAACATTTTTATGGTTTTACCTTGTAGGGTGTACGTAATGCATGCCGGTATAGCATGTATGTGCTATGGCTGTGGGTTCCCTACTACCACAATAGTGATACAACTAGTGCGGCTGTAGTAGTCTACCATGGTTGCTAGGCCTCAGCAAGGTAAAACCGCACGCTAATCTCATTACTTTAGTAAACATGCACCTTAGATTATAAGCCTTCTGAGCACAAGGAAATACCTACTGTTCTTGACTGTACCTTGTCTTAAGCTGCTATAAAAAAGGTGTGAGCTAAATGAAATAGCAGCTGAATATTGCTGATATCAAGATCATTGTTTTACCTGCCCCCACGATAACCCTTTTTACAGTATCAGACCATTTAATGATGTAAATGATCCAATACTATCTGTATATTCATTTTTTAAATACATGGATAGTCAAGTTATATGTTTATTGGCCACCAGTGAACATATAGCTTGCTTTGAATATTGAGAGATAGGAAATTACACATACAGCGGAAGGCATATCTTTCTGTTTCTATATCAAAGATTCCTCTCGGTTGGCAGTCTTAGCTTTGGCATAACTAGTCAAAATACATTCCTTTGGGTGCCCTCTATCTGAGAACCTATGAATCGTGTCTTTGGCTTTATTACCATAATCATCTACATAAGTGCATATTTTTCATAGTCTTAAAATTGAAAGAATGGCAGATATCTTTTCAAAGATCATGTATGAAAACTATCATACTTCAAAAATGTATTCCTATCCGTAGGTTTAATCAGAGATTAGTCTTTGGCATAGATATAATGATGATGTTCTGATGCTGTGGAAAGGTAAAGAAAGCCAACTATTGGCTTAACTCTAGAGAAATTAGTTTGAGATTTGATATGAAATACAGCTTTGAAAAAACTGTGTTTTTAGATGTTCTGATTTTCAAAAAGAATTATGGGGGTATGTTTACTAAACCGTGATCATATGCGCGGCGCACATTAGCTTGTGCTAAGGTACCTTAGCGCACGCTAATGATGCGTATTTGTGCCCCGCACACGTGCGCGCCATACTAAAGTGCCTGCTCATGTGCGCGGTGCGCTGATGTGCGATAGAGGCGTGGAAAGGTTCCCGGAGGGCGGAGGAAGGCTCCCCAGGGGCGGAGAGAAGGGGTCAATGGGTGGAGAGTGGGAGTGGAGAGGCTCCCCGCACACGAGCGGGGCTGAAATTCAAGCCAAAAAATACCGCGAGTGAAAACCTCGCGGTAGAGCCAATTTAAAGGGAAGAGAAACCATTTCTGTCAGCAATGTACAGCAAAACCAGGGAAACCTACAAAACAGTGATAAGTGTGATACATGTGCACGTTACAAAAGTGCAAATAAACATTGAAAATGACCCCAACAAAATCTAAAAAAATTATAATCAAGCTGGAAAATAGTGATAGTAATGGGAAACATCAAAAAACACTCCCAAGAAAGCCGCAAAAAATAAATATGAATTTTAGAAGGGTCTACGCTCCGTCCCCATACAAGGTGAATGATCCCACAGTGAAATAGCACTGATCAGGGTTTCCCTCTCCATTGGACAGGTTACCTATGGCATGCACATTTCCACAACAGCAGGGTGGGCAGGTCGGAATGGGCAATTGGACAGATGCTGGGAAAGGGGATACAGAGGGCTGCAGGTGGCACATGCTGTGGTGCAGCTGGGGCACAGTGCGGACTAGGCAGATGCCTAGATGGCATCTAGGAATGCTGAAACTGAACAGCAGCCAGACAGCAACTGATGAGGGCCCAACATGGGCACGAGAGTGTTCATCACAGTGTCACAGGGGATAGTACCCAGCAGGTACCCCCAAGGGCACAGAACATTGGCAGGCGGTGATTGGGGGACGTGCGGACAAATTTGCAGGCACCCCTACCCCAGAGCCCGCACCATAGGCAGCCGCCTACCCGCAAACAGGATGGCCTGAGACTGCGTACCACCAGCACCACCAGCAGAAGGGCATGTCAGCAGGGTGGCACAGGGGTACTGGAGGTGGAGGGGGGCAGTGGCAGCTGCCCAGAGCAGACCATGGCCTAGCCTTGTGTAGGTGGGTGTAATGCACTGCAACAGACAGGCCCTGCTGGACAAACAGTCATGGTATCATCAGGGAATGCACTGTCTCTGTGGCAATGCGGTGGTGCAATGCACACAACCAGCGTGTTTGGAGACAGAAGGTCACAGGTTCAAGCCCCAGCTGGGGCTCCTGCCAATCCAGTCCCCATATCTTACCCACAACTAACTAGTGATAGTAAAGATGAACCTTTATTGCAGAGAACATAAGCATGGCTCAAACACCTCTATTTTACCCTACAGAACACAGACACCAGAAACATAAACATTACCTAGAGCAGATTCCCCCAAATGCAGTCCTGGAGGGCCACAAAACCTTCAGGATTTATGCTGTCTCCAATCTAAGAATGGAGCGGTACTGGTGGTGGAGATGGCAGCAGCTGGTGGCCACAGCAGACCATGGCCTAGCCCTGTCCAGGTGGATGCCGTGCACTGCAACAAACAGGCCCTGTCGGATATACAGTCATGGATTCCCCAGGGAATGCAACATATCTGTGGCAACATGGTGGTGCAGTGCACACAGACAGTGTATGCAAGAACAGAAGGTCACAGGTTCAAAGCCCAGCTGGGGCTACTGCCAATCCAGTCCACATATTTTTCCCACAACTAAACCGTGATAGTAAGGACAAACCTTTATTGCAGAGAACATACGCATGGTTAATACGCCTATATTTTACCCTACAGAGCACAGACACCATAAACAGGCACATTACCTAGAGCAGAGTCTCCCAAATGCAGTCCTGGAGGGCCAAACACCATTCAGGTTCCATGCTGCCTCTAATAAAGATGCCTGTGCTGCATATCTATGCACCACCCCCATGGTATGCAGATGTATTTCATGCATATTAATGAGGGAAAGCATGAAAACCCGAACAGTGTTTGGCACACCAGGACTGGAGTTGGGAACCTCTGCCGTAAAGCAGCAGCCAACAGGGGCAGACACACCCACACCCACACCCACAGGCCCAATTAGCCAATGCCTCCTGGAGAGGGAGGACATTGGGCCCTGCGTGCATCTCCCAATACTAGCACTTGCATACCTTAGCAATGCCACCCTACAGCTGGGTATATGGTACACAGCTATCAAACGTTTCCTATGATTACTGGCAGATAGCAATTCCTATGTTAAGCATAGTTTGCTCATTGAGCTCCATCATAACAATCTTTCTGATGTCTGTGGTGTGTGCTTCAGGTCTGGTCTCTGACAGTGTTTACCACCCTGGGGAGTGACCCCCAACAGTATTGCGTACCATATCCATGCCTGTACTGTGCCCAGGACTGGTGTGGTGGCCAGGGCTGCTGAACTCCTCTATAGTAGCACAATGCTGGCATAGGTGTGGGGGTGTCTGTCTGTCTATCCAGTGTGTGGTGGCTGCAAACACCCTCCACAGCCCACACTGCCAGCACTGTTGCCAGTATTGGCCTGCCAATGTGCATAATGAGGAGCAAGGTACCATGGGTATAGCCCGGACAGGGTGGCCTGGCCAGGATGCATCTGCACAGGGCATAGGGCACTGGCTGGGACATTTTAGTGCCCGGCCACCACCTACACAGACAGGGTGGCCTCAGCATGTCCTGCTGGGAGATCACTCTCACCCTGACTATGCAGTGACCACAGCATGGCTAGGCACCCCCATAGTGCTATATAGTATTTTTTTCATGTAATATTTATGGGTTTCCTTTTGGAGCCCAGTTACTGACTTATCTGCTTGTGTATGCTGACATCCCAGTTCTGGGTGCATGCTTTTCCACCAGGAACATGCACTATAGACTAGCTAGCAGACTGTATGCAGCTGGTATGTGTCTTGATGGAGTGCCTTGCAGGGTGCAGTGGCTGAAGGCTTGCTGCAGGAGAATATCAGATAGTGGTGGGGTGCAGCTTAGCATATCCAGGCCTAATGTCTGTCTGCTATTGTGTTATGGATGTGTACAGAGCTGCATTGACTGCTGTGTAGGGTGTCTGTTCCCCAGCAGGACTGGGGTTGATGGTCCCCTCTACTGCCACCATTGCAGGGAGGTAGAATGTGCATCTGTTGATGGGAGACCATGTTTGCCACGCTCAACCCTGGAGAAGGAGGAGGGTGGTGGTGGTGGTGGTATATGACCATCCTAGGAGTCCATAGGGGCTATACCTGACTGAGACAGACAGATATATCCAAGGTGTTGCTGCAGAAACTACCTATCTGACACATTAGCACTGCTGGGGACCTGCAGCATGGCCTATTTCTGCTATGGAAGGTGCTGTGGACCTGGTGCTGGGCGCCCCACCACACACTCAGGGTGAGCACAGTACCCGCACAATGTGACGGTGTGTAGCTACTCTGTGCCAGTAACACACACGGTCAGTACCCCCTACCAGGCGGAGGTGCTGTGGGGGTGGACATGGTCAGTTCCCCCTACCAGGCCGAGGTGCTGTGGGGGTGCATACCCCATCTTGTGTTCATCTGTGGACAGCTGATTTGCATGTGCAGTGCATCATGGGTATGGGTGGCCTAACCCTATCCTGCTGACCACAGCAGACTGTATGTGTGGTGACATGCAGTCCCTCTACAGCCAGCCAGGGGCTTGCTAGTAGCTATAGAGCTGTAGCCCACTGGTTACTTCACTGCCTGTGGAGGCAGAGTTCATGGGTTCAAACCCACAGTGGGGTTATTTGGTAGGGCTGCCCAAAGCATTATCTCTTTTTAATGTACATTATTGCTGCCAGCAAAAACATTCTCTGCATACTGTACCCATAAGGTGCCTCAGAGGGCGCTTTATAGGGCGCCCTATAGGGCACCTTATGGTTACCATCCATATAAGGTGCACTATATGTTATCCTGTGGAGCGACTTATAGGGTGCCCTATAGGGGACCTTTTAGGGTGCCATGGCGGACAGTGCACTTTATAATGTGCCCTATGGAGTGCCTTATAGGGTGCCTTATGCGGCACCTTCAGTTACGGCACGTGAGGGCGTGTTTGCTGGCGGCAATTAATAAAATACAAATGAAGTGCTGCAGGAAACAATACATACATTGCAAAATGATGCTTCAGCCAGCCTTACGTATTAGGCACACTGGGGAGCAAACGCATGACCCCTGTATCAGCAGTCAGTGCCTTAACCATTGTGCTACACTGCTGTTCCTCCTTGCATGTCAGCGCACCTACTTCAGATTTCCATGCGTTTAAATGCACAGTGCTGCCATCAAACACAGTGCTATGACCTTGCTGTGCCTCATAGGGCACCCTATATGGCACCCTATAGGCCACCCTTTCAGAAACATTGTAGGGTGCCGTGGTGGACAGTGCACTTTAGAATGTGCCCTCTGGGGTACCCTATGAGGCGCCTTATGCAGCACCTTATGTTACAGTACTTTGAGGGTGTGTTTGCTGGCAGCACTAATTAAAATATAAATAAAATGCCCCCTACAGCACAATTACCTATAACAGGTAATGCCTCAGCCAGCCTTCTTCATTAGGCACAGTGGGGGATTAAACCCATGACTTCTGTATCATTGGTCAGTGTCTTAACCATTGTGCTACACTGCTGCTCTTTCTTGCATGTCAGCACACCTACTTATGATTTTCATTCCTTAAACTGCACAGTGTTGCCATCAAAAACAGTGCTGTGATCTTGCAGTACCTCATACAGCACCCTATAAAGCGCCCTATAAGCAACATTCTAGGGTGCCTTGGCGGACAGTGCACTTTAAAATGTGCCTTATGGGGCGCCTTATGTTAACACGCTTTGAGAGTGCGTTTGCTAGTAGAAGTAATTAAAATATAAATAAAATGCCTCCTAAAGCAATCTTCCCCATAATAGGCAATGCCTCTGCCAGCCTTCTTCATTTGGCACAGTGGGGGATTGAACCCATGATCCCTGCACCATCAGTCAGTGGCTTAACCATTGTACTGTGGCTCTACTCCTATGCTTGTACATCAGCGCGCCACTTATGCTTTCCGCGCAAGTTTCTCATGCACTAATGTGCACGGCGCACATGAGCGCAGCGCACATTAGCACATGATTAATCCCGGTTTTGCTTTTTTTCTGACTGAAACGCCCACTCCTTATATGGCATCCCGCACAATAGCGCGGCGCGCACCTAACGGGGTTTTAGTAAACATACCCCATGGTTTTGGTACAGTCATTTTAAATTATGTTTGAAGTAATACCAGGGTACCTTGGTTGTATAGTAAGAGAACACTGAAGTTGCAGGAACCTCTGGCTTTGCATTGTGTGATTTTGTCTCCTTGTAATCCTAACTAAAAATACCATTTGTGAAGCAGCAGCTATCTTGTGTAGCCTTTGACTATAAATGAGCAGGGCTCTTTGATGTGAGAGTATAAATGGAACTGTGATAACAGCTAATGGTAGTCGGTTCCTGTCTCAGCTTCTTACACTTTTAACATCCTTGAGCTTATCAGGCAAGGTCTTTTTCCTGATTGGTGCAGATCAGTGTCTCAACTAGGGATCTTTATGTTTCTTAGGTCTTGATAGACCACTTTTCAAGATCTCAGCAGAGCAGTGTACAATATCTAAAAACAAGCCAGAATGCAATTTTTGGTGGGGACAAGAGTTAATATAGGGTGTGTGTATGTGTGTGTGTGTGTGCAATAGATGTATAGCCCCTCCCAGAGTTGCCCTCACCCATTCTGCAGCAGAAGCCCGTCAAAACATCTTGACAGCTCTTTCTTTCTTTTTCTGTCTGGCTGCAGTCTGCCACATTCTTACTCTGGCTTTGTGTGCCTTCCCCCTCCATTTGGGGTTATCCTACTCTGGGCTGGCTAAATAAGACTGTTGCAGCCCCTTTAAATTTATACCTGGCAGCATAATACCACGAACATCGCAGCCCCTTCATAATTTTTAAGCCCCATGATTTCAGTGTTCTACTTACTCGAGAAGCTTCTCCCCCACAGCTCAAAAGCCATTTCCTCAGTGATAGTGGCCCCTTGAAATTATGGGTCATGCAAAGAAGAACTTGCGTCCTTTCTTCATGACACAAACACACCCCCTCCTCAGCTCCCCCACCACATTACTTGGGTTTTAAAGTGACTAGAGTTGGAACTGCTGCTCCATGTAGACTGGCCCCCTAAATGCATTTGTTTAGAGTTGCACCCGCTGCTCTGTGTAAGTTACCCCCTTCTATTTTTGCATCAAAGCAAACTTAAATAACCTTTACACTTCAAAAAATAGAAGGGGCTAACCTGCACAAAGGGGCAGATATAACCCTATAGACAGGAATGGAAGGGTGTAATCTGCACAGACTCTGCCCCCCCACCCAACCTTAGAAGCACTCCTCTTGGTTGGGGGGCGGAGTCCAATAGATTTAAGCTAAATCCAGACAAATCTGAGGTCTTGTTTACTATAGAAGTGATCTCTGAAGTGAATCTAATGCAACGCAATCATGGATCTTCCTATCTTCTTGATTGACTTCAGTAGTATACTCCAGGCCATTTCTTAAGGTTATACATTGAAGCTCTCCTGGTGTTCCTCCCTTGAAAGAAAGTGAAGACAGCAAGTCAGGCATAGAGCCTTTTCATGCTGTGTACCTATTTTCTAGGATGACATTCCTAAGGCACTTAGGTTGTTCATAGAGTATCTCCCATTTTTAAACTCCCAAAGACTTGGATATTTATCCAGATTTTTGGCTTGCGGTGCTTTGAAGTTCTCTTTCAATCTGGGGGAAGTATATAATGTCTATATGCCAAGAGTGTGTATAAAGTGGTGAATAAATGTATATATATAGAGAAGGGAAGCAAAAGAAACAAAAAATCCTTAAATAAGGCCAAAATACAAAAAGACCTCATAGAGCATCCAAAGAACACAAACTCATCGAAGCCCAGCTCATTTAAAGAGGAAAAGACCTCAATAACCCTCCGGGTCCTTATTTACACGCAAACAAAATGAAGGCGAGCTAGCTAGCTACAATAATACTGGCTGAAACTCGACACATTAGCAGTCAAAAACCTCTCGAAACATGTGAAGCTCTGGAAAAATTTCTTTCACCACAAAAATGAACAAATATGCTATCACATGTCTAATCCAGAGTTGCTGGCATTCAAAATGCATCCAAAGTATGTCCAAAGTACTTCCAAAGTGCTGCCAAAAATACTTAGCTCAAGTTACTTAAATTATGCAGTGAATGAAATAAAGGAGAATAAATCCCGCTGGCCACATAGAGCCAATGTAAACAACAGCAATACAAGTATAAGTAGCACCAATGAGAAATGTTCAATTCAGTTCAATAATTCTCAAGGTACTTAGCTTAGCTTAATGTCTCCATTGTTCTGTGTTCTCCATTGGTCATTGAAGCCTCGACACTGGGTGTTTCACCATTCACAGCTTCTTCAGGGATCTCGACAGTTGAAACAACCAACCCTAGAAGCAAATGTGGAAACAATGGCACAATCTGATCAATGATGCTCTTGCAAATGCAAAATCCAAAAAATGAACAGTTCAAATTCAGTATAGAACTCACAAAAAACAGGAGATTCAGACCATATAAACAAATACACGATGCTAACCCATAGCTATTAATCCAGCGTCAAGAACAAAAAACGCCATGCATGTGCTATTTAAGCAGTGTCTCTCATTGAAATCAGGAACTGCTTTACACTCCCGGTCCAATCGAAGACTGACTCCAGAGCCATGAACAAACCCCCAAGTCCATGATGACGTAAAAGAAGAAATAATAACAAAATAATGAAATAAACATATTGAAAAATGATGAAAAAGTAATGATTTAATTTAATTTAATTAATTTAATTAACAGATTTTTTATATACCGCTCTTTCCGTTGATCAGATGCGGTTTACATGGAACAACAGTAAACAGGGAGAGCTGTTTTTACATATAACAAATTGGAACTTCCATTTAACAATTAACAAATGGTGAACTATGTACAAAGGAACAGAATTAAACTATATACAGAGTTATTTGTAAATCATTTGTCATCAATACATTGTTTTAGGGCTTCAGTACTTCATTCCTTTTCTGGAAAAATATATTAGCTGGAATAGGATTATCCTTTATTTATTTTATTTATTTATTTATTACAGGCTCTTATATACCGCTCTATTCAGCATCAGCGCGGTTCACAATATAACAACAGACCAGAACAACAAACTGTTTGGTTTTACAGAGAACAAGGTCAGAGAACTTGGATAAAACATGGGACGTCATTACTGCAACTATTTACATGAGTATTTACAAGTATACACAACAGGATTTGTTATTAGTTATAGGGTAAGGATCGAGATTGGTTAGCTGGTCAGGTAATATTGGGGGAAAAGGTGGGATTTGAGTGCCTTTCTAAAAAGGGATAGATCAGTGATAGCACGAATCTCTGGAGGTAGGGCGTTCCAGCACTTAGGGGCATAGAATCTGAAGGCCCTGTTAGATGTCGTTGATAGGCATTTTGTCGCTGCTTTAGGGATAACTAGTACATTTGTTGATATCGTTCTCCTGGATCTATTGGGTGGAACAGTCTGAACGAGGTCTATTAGAGAGGAAGAGGTGATGATTTTAGTGGCCTTGAAGGTTAGTAGTAATGTTTTGAACAATATTCTGCCATGTATGGGGAGCCAGTGGAGTTGCTCTAGGATGGGTGTTATATGGTCCCTTCTTGATGCTCCGTAGAGGACTCTAGCAGCGGTATTCATGGCGAGTTGCAATGGGTTTAATGTGGAGTGTGGGAGGCCTTGGAGAATGGCATTAGCATAGTCAAGGTGTGGTAGGGTTAAGGCTTGAAATATCGTCCGGAAGTCATCAGGATCAAGCAGGGGGCGAAGATGGCGGAGTGTCCGGATCTTGAGGTAGATGGCTCTGACTACGTTGGTTATATGTAGTTTCAAATCCATGCGCTGGTCCAAAGTGACCCCAAGGTAACGAATGGAAGGTTTGGATTGGAGCTCAGCTTCTTTCAC
The DNA here is from genome assembly GCA_033557465.1 of Ichthyophis bannanicus. Classification (NCBI taxonomy): domain Eukaryota; kingdom Metazoa; phylum Chordata; class Amphibia; order Gymnophiona; family Ichthyophiidae; genus Ichthyophis; species Ichthyophis bannanicus. The sequence goes on from CM066032.1 coordinate 525,282,819, forward strand.
CTTTATATGGGATGGGGGGGTGAAAAGTGGGTCCCTAGTGATGAAGAGAACCTCGGTCTTTTTGTGTTGAATTCGGAGGTTCTGGGATTGAAGCCATTCAGATACTGCATCAAAACATTTGGCTAGCGGGGAAAGGTCCATATGGACTGTGGAGAAAGGCATGTATAGAAGGATGTCATCCGCGTATATCAAGCATTCAACATTGAAGGACCTGATGATATTGCAAACAGGCTGTATGTATATATTGAAAAAGAGTGAAGATAGGGATGATCCTTGTGGTACGCCTTGTTTTTGGTGGTAAGGTGCGGATGTTGCGGTTCCTGAGGTAACGTATTGCCATCTCTGATCAAGGTATGATTTACACCACTCCAGGGCAGTGTTATTGATGCCTTTTTCTTTTAGTCGCCCTATTAAAAGATCATGATGAACAGAGTCAAAAGCCGCGGCAATGTCTAAGAAGATAAGAGCAAAGCCTTGGCGGATGTTATCAATGCCTGTGATGATGTTGTTGCATAGAGTGGTTAGGAGGGTTTCAACACCGTGGAACTCTCTGAAGCCATGTTGGCATTGGTCAAGAGGGGAGGCAGTGTCGATGTGGTCCTGTATTTGTCTTTGAGCTTCCTTTTCAATTATTTTATCTAGCAGGGGAATGCTAGCTATGGGTCTATAAGATTCAACCTTTTGTGGGTCGAGTTTGTGGTTTTTCAAGAGGGGTCTGATGGATGTTCTCTTGAGGACTGATGGGAAGGAACCAGTTATCTAGCTGAGAGGTGAGAGGTGAATTCGTCAAGGATCCATAGTGCATTGTAAATAAGTGTGTTTTAAGTTTTTTCCTAAACTCCATGATTTCAGGTAAGGATCTTAATTCTGATGGGATTGTGTTCCACAAAATGGGGGCTGCATGGGAGAAGGCTTTCTTGTTTGTGGATTTTTTAGCCCTTATAAATTCTTTTGGTGTTGTTAATTTGTTTAACTGGTCTCTCCTTTGAAGATTATGAGTGGGCTCTATTTTGATGAGGTTATTTATGGTCGGGGTGCTGTTTTATTTATGGCTTTGTAGGTAGTTAAAAGAGTTTTGTAATCTATTCGGCTTTGAATCGGGAGCCAGTGTAAATATTCTAAAATAGGGGTTATATGTTGGAAAGGTGGGGCCTTCGTAATGGTCTTTGCTGCCGCGTTTTGTGCTAATTGAAGTTTTTTCAAGGTCTGTTTTGTTACACCTAGTAGGGTTTGATTTGCAAAGTCGAAATGGGGGGTTATTATTGCTTGTATAACTCGTTGAAAATCTTGTAGGTGCATTAGGGGGCGGAGTTGCTTTAATATTTTAAGTTTAAAGTAAACTTTTTTTGTTATGTTTCTTACGTGTCCATGCTGAGGTGTTTGTCAAGTATAACACCTAAGTAACGTACTTCAGATTTTAGTTTGATATCGTTATTCTGCAATGTAATATGTGAGGGGGGAATGAACGTTGTGTTTTTAGTTACTATTAGTGCTTCTGTTTTTGAGTGATTGATGTATAGGTTGTTTTCATTTAGCCAAGTGTTTATTTCATTGAGGCATTCGTTAATGAGTTGTATAGGGATATTTGGTATTTTGAAAGGGACATACATCATAATGTCGTCCGCATATAGGTGATAGTGGACATTGAATTTGTTAAAGATTTTACAGATGTGTTTTAGGTATATGTTAAATAGTAACGCTGACAGTGCTGAACCTTGGGGGAGGCCTAGTTCTTGATTGTATGTTTTTGAAGTAAGGTTACCGATTTGTACCGTTTGAGTTAGATAAGAGGTAAACCATTCTAGAACAGTAGATTTTATACCTATTTGCCTAAGTTTATTAATCATTGTTGAATGGTGAACACTGTCAAAGGCTGCAGAGACATCAATGAATATGAGTAAGAATGCTTGTTTTGAGTTGTCTATTCCTCTTACAAGTGTATCGATTAGAACTGTTAGAAGAGACTCTACTCCGTGTCTGGGGCGAAATCCATACTGCTGATCATCAAGGGGGGCTGAGCTGTCAATGTAATCTTGTGTTTGAATTTGTACTGCTTTTTCAATTAATTTAGCCATAAACGGAATACTCAATATGTAACCCCTTTAATTTGCTGGAAAACTGGCCATTAAAACACAAGACATTTTTGGTATAGTATATAGAAGGGTAGACAGTCAGTACTATTCAATGGTAATATCTGGAGATTGGGGTCACCTATTCATAGAATACTTTGGACCAACCACATAGCAACCTCTAATCCACCATAACGCCCTCCTACCTGTGACCACTCATTCCCCCCTCCCCAAAACCTTCTCAACAGCCTCTCGCTCCCCCCTTGACCACCCACACCTTAAGTGCCCCCAGTATCTCTCAACAGTTATCGGGGCAAAGTATCAGGGCAACAGACAATAGTGAGGTGGATTTCAATAGCCTTAATTAGAAAACCCCAATGCATTTCGTCAGACTTGCCTTCTTCAGAGGATCAGCCTCAACCATCTCTTTTCCAAGTTGAAGAGCCCTAACCTTTAAAGCCTTTCTTCATATGGGTATCCTTCCATCCCCTTTACCATTTTGGTGGCTCTTCTGTACCTTTCCTAATTCTATTACTGTATATCCTTTTTAAGATATGGTGACCAGAATTCCACACAATATTCAAGGTGCGGCTGCACCATGGAACAATACAGTGGCATTATCCTTGGTTTTATTCTCCATTCCTTTCCTTATCATTCCTAGCATTTTATTTGCTTTCTTGGTTGTGGCTGCACACTGGGCAGAGAGTTCAATGTATTATCCATGATGACGCCTAAATCCTGTTCCTGGGTGGTGGTTCCTAACATGAAACCTTGCATCATGAAACCGTAGTTTCGGTTGTTCTTTCCAATTAAGTTACATTTAGTATCTACATTTAAATCAAAGGTCGGCTGCCTGTTTCATTCTCTTCTACAATATTTTGTTTTTAAGCAGTTGATTTTATTTTATGGGTTTTATTTCACTCAGTTTTTTATGAGTACTTTTCAGTATGATACATTTTAGATTGGTTTTAGAGCTCTTACTCAAGATGACTTATAACGGCTCCTTTGAGAAATTCACCCATAATGTTTTTACAATCGGGGGTCACTTATGAATATATGGTTATTTATCATTTTTATCCCTCATTCTCCTTGCTTTTGGGTCTAGGTTTTCTATTAATCCGGAGAAAGCTAGAAGTATTTTGCAGCCTTCACACTTCTTCACCATACGCAGTGAGTTTTTTAATTGGCTTCCCTCTCTACTATCCATATGCACTATATGCAATTTCTATGAGTCATGTTCACTCCTAAAGTCCTCCATATAGCTCATCAGTTTTATTATGTTCATTTTTCATCATAGGTCTTAATTTTCCATTTTGTTTTATATATATGAAGTTCACTTGATTGGTCTAATGAACACATTTTTTACTCCATTTTTTATTTGTAGTTTTATTATGGTTATTTATATTATGTTATTAGATTATATGCATAATACAATTATGCTAATTTAGTACATTTTTACGTTCATGTTTGTTTTATAGCATATATTTTTGTTTTTATGTATGATTATGAGTTTTGATTGTCTTAATATATTTGTTTTATTTTGTTTGAGGCTTATCCCCTGAAGAAGGCAAGTCTGCCAAAACGCATTGGGATTTTCTAATAAAGGCTGATGAAATCCACCTTGCTCTTGTCTGTTTCTGTTGTTTTCATTTGCGAGTGTGTCTGCCATGTATATACATAGAGGCCAATTCCCATCGGGGCATGTGGTGGGAAGAGGTTTTCTTTAAAAATGTAGGCTGGAGAGCAATTCAAGGAAAATAAAAGCAGTTTTTGTTCTATTCCAGCTTGTTAAACCTCCACCAAGCAAAACCCAGAATGGACCGTAGTTCAAGAAAAACAAAATCAGCTGTACTTCTCTCCTAGCTTGTTAAACCTCCACAAGCTGGTTCTCCCAACCTTTCCTCAAACCCCAGTTAAAGTTCCTACCTCAGAACTCCTTTGCACAATTTGCCTTGGAAAGACTTCTGGCTCCATGTGTCTCTCTCCCTCCTGCATCCTGCTGGGTTCTTAACCTCTCCCTTTGAGCCACACCCTCCCAGCTCTGAACTCTGGGGCAGCAGACTCTCTTAAAGGGAACTGTTGATACTCCCTTTGGAGAGGTATGGGTAACAGTCTATAGATCTCATCACAGTTTGACTATGGGTATCTGTCTCTGTGTGTGAGTATGGGTGTGGCAGTATTGCTGTTGGTTGCTATAGGGTTGTTCGTGGAACTGATAGTAAGTGTGGGGTTGTTACTGCTCGGTATGGGATTGCTGCTGGTAGATCTGGTGGTGGGTATGATATTTCTTGTACTGTGTAGGCTAGCTACAATGAGTGGTATGCACAAGTGGTTTCTTTGTGTTCCAGTTTAGAGGAGAGAGAGAGGCAATAGAGGAAGAGGGGGTAGCCTTTGCAGAGGATCTACAGGTCTAGAACACAGAATCCTCAGATATTGCACATTTTATATCTGAGGAGGGGATAGGAAATCTGGCTATTAGTATGCTAAGTATTGAGGAGGTAGGAAGTGATTCTGGTAGGGCCATAACACCCTAGAGATAAAGCATGTAGTAGAGATTATGAAGGATATCCTTGGCCTTTCATTTTTTTGGTCTACCTTCTACTCCAGTTTCAGCAGTTGCAATAGCCCCCAAGGAAAGAGAAAGTCCTGTAAAACATCAGAGATGTAGAGGTATGTTAAAGTGCTTGAAGATAAGTGTTATACAGAATGCATGTGCTGTTGGAAGGCATTAGTAGGAGAATGTGTTTGAATAGTAGCATACTGTATTATTTGCACAAACAAGACCCTTTACAACTACATTCAAGATGGGATGTTGATATTAGGCTGTAAACTCCATCCAGTATTGCAAGTGGCAGCTGCAGGAAAGCTACATAAAAAGATGAAATCAGTTTCCCAAACTCAGTCCTCCAACCTCTTTCCTCCATGAGGTGGCAGGGGAATAGATGGAGGTGATGGGATGGTGTTTGGCATCAGTGTCCCAGGGTAAGCAGCAGGCAACAATGAAGATGGTAACATGGTGCACTGTGGAAATGGCCTGGCTACCTAGTCCCTTCAAGTGGTTGACAATATAGAGTTCAACTCATACTTGACAGACAGGCAGTTCCAGGTTAAAATAGGAACCAACACCTCACAACCCACGAAGATCAAACAAGGAGTACCACAAGGATCTGCACTCTCCTCACTTCTATTTAACATATTTATCCAGCCGATCTGCCACATCATGGCAGCCCATCAAATAGATTACACAATTTATGCAGATGATATCATGATTTACACGCCAATCAACCTTAACAGCCCCGACTACAACAAGATAACGAACTGCCTTGACAACATGTCCGCCTGGCTAACGCACAACAACCTAGCTATAAACTTTAACAAGACAGAGGCACTTATTATCACCCGAAACACCGACTTCAGCCCCCCACCATTCATCATAAGCAACAACACAACAATACCAATAAAGGATGAAGTTAGATACCTCGGAATAACCCTTGACAAAGGACTCAACCTACAGTCCCACATAAGAAAAACTGTTAGAAACGCATACTACAAAATAAAAATAATCAGACGCCTCAAGCCTCTACTCTCCCATGAACACTTCCGCACAGTCTGCCAAGCGCTAATAACTCCCATACTGGATTTCTGTAACCCGATCTACAACGGAATATCAAAACATTCACTCAAACCGCTTCAAATGGCTCAAAACACAGCAGCCAGAATAATCACCGGCTCCACAACTCATGCCCACATCACCCCCATCCTCAATGAACTCCACTGGCTCCCAATAAGCCACCACATCAAATATAAGATGATCATAAATATATTCAAAATCAGACACAAGAGCTCTGCAATCAGCCTTCAAGCCCTCTTACTCCCTAACACCAACAGCAGACCAAGAAGGAAAAGCACATCAGACACCCTCAGCACCCCAAGTAACTACACAAAATCATGCAAATTCACTAAACAAAGAGCACTTTCTTTAGCGGCCCCATTAATATGGAACTCTCTCCCTCCCGACTTACGATCAATCGAGGATATAAAGGACTTCCGAAAGCAATTAAAAACTGTGCTATTCACAGAGCACTACGGCTCAAACACCTAACTAGAATCCTTTTATTGTAACCTTTATGTAAAATGATTGTCTGTAATGGTTTACCTATGTTATGTATCCCACCTTACTACTTCGATGTTTTGATTAAGCAGTGCATGTTTCCCTTGCTTTTGTATAACCTTTGTTTGTCTTTGTAACCGCTTTGATTGAAGGAAAAGGCGGTATAAAAAACTTGTTAAATAAATAACTAAATATAGAGTTTAAAAGGTTACTACATCCCTTAGCCTCTTATCAAATATACTCCAGGATAACATTTTCTAAGTTAAGACATTTTATGCACACAATTATCTCAGGAGAGATATGATGGCACTTGGAAATCTGACTTTCCACTGAACTGCAGGGACCAAATCTTTGGGGATAATCCCCTACCCACTGAACACCAATGCCGCAACTTTTTATCCCCATTGCCTTGGGGACTTCCTGCTAATGGTGTTAATGGTTTTACCACTCTCCCTGTGCCTATGGGTCTTTGTGCCACTGTTCTTTACATTTCAATTCCACATGCAACAGTCCTATTGTCACAGAAGCTGTGTCTGGGACTGGTCAATAATAGCTCCTTTATGACAATTAAGGGACCAGTCCAGATGGACATTTATGCTTCTTTCCAATCTATCTTTCAAAGAAAGGGTCTAAGTCAATTCATGTTATCTTTATGGCAGTGTACTACATTATTGCTGTCAAATTGTTCTGGTAAATCCTGTCTGTGGAGACATTCACATAGAATGTTGACCTGACCTAACCTTCCTGGTGCCCCATTGTCCACATTCAGAAGAACTGGGGTCTCAATGCCAATGTAGGTACTACTTTACACCTCTCCCAGCTAACTTGGATTCTTCCTACCAATAATGGCTGCTGCTTTTTTCCTCTCCCCATGCTTTGAGATTTGCATTCTATTTTTTAATTTACTTTTCCATCTCATGGTGGCTTGACGTCTTTATGCCACTGTTAGTGTCCTTTGTCCCTCTTTTGGTAATGTGGGATCTGCCTTGGAGTGTTGTTCCCTCTGTGGAAGATGCCTGCCAGAAAGATTTAAACAAGATTAATTACAAATGAATAGAAAACCCTACTGTTAGAGTGCAAAATTGCTTGCCCCATTAACTTTAATGGGCCTGAATGATCTGAATAAATCAGGATCCAAAAACAAACCAAATAAATGATTGAACCATACACACTCCCACTAAAAACCTTGGGGACAATATTAAAATAGAATTATGCATAAAAGGGGTAATTTTACAACAGAGTGCCTAAGTAAGGCAATGGAGAATGTGTTTATTTTGCGTATAATAATAAAAGCACACAAGCACATACTTGTCTTTATAAAATACTAGCACAATTCCCTTTACAAATCATGCCTCTATTGAAGGCATGGATGTTATGCCTTCTTGAGACCAGGTGTGTAAATGTCAGTTTATATCTTACATGGATACTGATGCATTTTATAAAATATGTGCATACTTCACAACTCTGCTTATGATTCTTCCCCTATACATACCCACGATAAAAATGCATTTTGGTTTTCACAAAGCATACTTTTATGTCAAACTTAATTTTTAAGAGCCTATTTATGTATGAAATCCCCCTAATGGTGGGTGTTTGAGATGTAGACTCAGAGGTAAATAGTCACTGTATGCTGCTGAAGAGGTGGTTGCTAGGAAGGTCAGATGAGGGGGCAACATTGAAAGAGCAGCCTGCAGTAACAGTCACTGGGCTAGCAAAGCTGAAAAGTAAACATTTAGGGGGAATATGCAAATCACTGCCTGGGCTGAAGGAGCAAGGGTAATATTTGCTCACATTTATATCTAATATTAAGATTTAACTTTAAATCTATAGGGAATAGTGCAGGAGAATAAAGTGCAAACACTAGACAGAGGGTGAAAAAGTACATACTGGGGGGGGGGGGGGGGGGTGTCGGTAGAAATTGCTTACCCTAAGAGAAATGGTATCAGATAAACAGGTGATGGTACTAAAAAACCCTGTGAAAAAAATGAGTTTCAGGAAAGATGGAGTTTAGGGTTTGGAGGTTGTTAAGCTGCTTAATCTAAAAGAGCTTCTCCTCTTGAAGATTGCATTAGAAAGTCTCTTCCCTGGCTCAGAAAGAAAGTGCCAATAGAGACCCTAGTATAGACCTAGTCTGTGGTAGGAGTGAAGATGGGGGTGGATAGTCTCCTCTTGACCCAGGGAGTGGAGATGGCAGCAGAGAGACTCTGGAGAACCTAATCCAGGTTTTGGTGTCCAGTAGCAGATCAGCTCCAGGGGGAGCTGTGGCAGCAGAATCAGTTCCAGTGAAAGCTGCAGAAGCAGAGAGTCCATTCTGGATTTGGAGCCACAAGACTCAGGGAGGTCCATTGGCAGATCAGCTCAAGGGAGAGCTGCAGCAGCAGCAGAAAGTCCATTCCGGACAAGGAGACACAAGGCCCAAAAGGGCCCAACAACAGACCAGTTCATTGGGGAGCTACAGCAGCAGATAAGCTCCAGGGGGAGCTACAGCAGAGAATCAGCTCCAGAGAGAACTACAGTGGCAAAATCAGCTCCAGGGGAAGAACTGTGGCATCAAAATCAGCTTTATAGAAAGCTGCAGCAGCAAAGAGTCCATTTTGGACTAGGAACTATAAGACCCAATTGGGCGGGTGGCAGATCAGCGCAAAACATGCTCTGGATTGGAGGAGAGCTTGGAAGAGGCCAACCCAAGGCTATAGCCTCAGCGATTGGACAGATCTACAAAACTTCTCCTTTCGCAAGCAGTCACTGGTCCTGAGCTTCAGCAGTGGATGAGACTTGGGACTAGTGGGGAAAGAGAAAGGGAGAGGAATTAGGAGACAGGTTATTAAGGTTAAATCCATAATCTTTAAAGGTTTACTTAAGTCATTACTTATAAGGTTACAGTTGGTTGTTTGAACTGCCTCATCTCTTATCCTGTATTGCTATTTTGCCTTTCCTGCTTGAACCACTTATCATAATACAGGCTGTGCATACTGCATTATTTTATCACAATAATTGATGTATATATTTCATAAAAAAATTGTTAATAAATTGGTTGCCCTTAAAATTTCCCTTTTGAGTTTTGCCAGCTGTTTTTCTACATCCCTCAGCTGTTCCCATCCCAATAACAACTCCTTAAGGTATTGACCCATCTTGTCAAAATTAGTTTTCTTAAAATCTAAAACCCTCATTTTTCAATGTATTTTATCAACCCTAGTCCTAATACTGAACCACACCATCTGGTGATCACTGGATGCAAGATGATGTCCCACTATAGCATCAAACACTTTCATCATTGGTAAGCACCAAATCCAGTATGGACCCTTCACGTGTGGGTTCTGTTAGCATTTGCCTGAATAGCTCTCCATGTAGAGAATCAGGATATCCTTACTTCTAGATAACACTGCAGCAGAGATGTGCCAGTACACATCCGACATATTGAAATCACCTATCAATAGCACTTCTCCTTTCCTAGCAATGCTATGTATGTCTTCTATTAAATCTCTGTCTACTTCTCCCTATGAGGGGGGTCTGTATATCACCCCAATGAAAACTGATTTCTCTTTCCCGCTTTCTAGTTTAACCCACCATGCCTCCTCTCTCCCTTTTAAGTCCAGTAATTCTATAGCTTTAATGTTATTTTTTTTACATATAGTGCCACTCCTCCTCCCCTTCCTCCTACCATATCCTTCCTGAATAAGGTATAGCCTGGTATAATTACATCCCAGTCATGGTTGTCCATGACCATGTTTCTGTAACCACCATTAAATTCAAGTCAGCCTGTTATATTAAAGCCTCAACATCTGGGATCTTATTTCCCATGCTATGGGCATCTATACACACCGCTTTCCAGATGTTGCCCCTTTTATCCATTTCAATAGAGATATTTAATGTTTCATCTGCCTGGGGGCTTTCACTTACCTGGGGGATTTCTTCACCCATCTCCAACGAATCTAGTTTAAAGTCCTCTTCAGTAGGTTAGCCAGTCTGCTACTGAAGTCATGTCGAACCTCCTTGGACAGCAAAGGCAGAATCAAAGAATTCATTCAGTCTCTCTGCTGTGGCTGCTGTTTGCATCTTAGTTTTAAAGTTTTGTTCAGATATTAAAGTTATTTACTTACTTAGGTTTGCTAATACAATTATACCTTATAAGTTAGGGATTCTCGGCATGTGTTGCACATTTAGGTCCCACAGGACTCCTCCCTCTCTCTGATTATGCTTAATTTGTATCTTCAACCCCTGGAGGCAATGCTCCATAGAGAAGGGGTGGTGTTTCAGAGATATGCTGGTGATATACAGCTGCTGTTTGTTTAAATGCTGCAGTCAGCATTTTAAAAAATGCATTCACCTTCAGATTTTAATATTGACCCTGTTATTGAAGAAGCTTATGACCCTAGTTGTTTTTATTTTTATTTCTGAGGTGTGGAATTTGCTGGTTGTTTTATTTTTCTGCTAGTTTTATTTTCAGTTTGATTTATTATTTTTTTGTGTTTTTGCATCTTTTTATATTTTTGTATCTTTTAAATTGTTGCTTACTAAGGGAAATAATTTCTTTTTTGATTAGTGGGATATACAAATCTTTTAAATAAATAAATAAAACACACCTCATTTGTTTACTTGCATGGAGCATGACTAAAACTAAGATAAGCCGAACAAAATCACTTGATAAAGTCAGTTGTTTTCCTAATAACATGCACTCTTTACAATTTTATGTTATTTACTTTATCCTACTTAGTAAATAGTAGGTTTCTGTTTGGGTGAAATTTTATTATGGTTCTTTTTGGAACAATTAATCTTGCATTTCTAAAATTCTTCATTTGGTTCATTTCATTTGGTTCCATCGAATGGGAGAGAAGCTGTTTTTTACTTTGTCAGTGATGTTTTCTATTCATTTCTAAGGAAATTGTCTTAAAACATGCTGGCAGGCACTAGCAACACAAGCAGCAGCACTCCAAGATACCAAAAGTTACATAAACAGCCCATAGCAGCAAAAGAGGGGCAAAGGGCACTAATGGTGACAAGAAGACAAAAGCAAAGTGAGAAAGATAAAGCAATGCAAGCATTGTCATGAGGATCATAAATCCCCTGACTCTGAGGCAAAGAAGCAGCAATAGGATTAGGTTAAGGTCAGAAGTCTGTGGGGAAATCATCTCATTCGAGGGGTACATGAAGGAGTAACCAACTGTCACTATAGACAGTTTTGCCTGAGAGAACTTGACTTCAAGATCACTTGAAAGGAGTTAGGGTCCCAACTTTGAAACAAAGATTGGAATGTAGCCTAAAGGTTCCATCTTTACTGTTCTTCTATCACAAAGGAGCTATTGTCGAGCAGTCTAAAATCTAGCTTCTAGGAAAAGTAAAGTTAATAAATCAACAGTGACATAAAGACCCCAAGGCAAGAGGATAGGACCAAAACAGCATCAAACTTTGCAGGCTTACCCCAAAAATACTGGGAAAGGGGTAAAGCAGCATCAGCATTGGTCAGAACGAAAGCAATGAAGATGAAAAGTTTGAGTGTTAGTGTTCAGTGAAAGGGGTGATAACTGCAAAACTTTGACCACTAGACTGCTGGAAACTGCAGAGCCACTCACTTTCTTTGGACTCAAGAACCAAAGAGATTTTTGAAAGTGACTTTTCTCATAGACACATGGAGGGGAATTTTAGAAGAGATGTCCAAGTGCAATCTGGGATGTCTAGGAAGAATGTCTAAAAAATACTAAGCAGGCACGTCCAGGTGCAGAGACAAACATGGACGTGTCTGATATGGATGTCTGCAGGGGCAGCTACAAAGATCCCCGCAGAATCATATTTCAGAATCTGGATATTTATGAATAGCCTAATGGATAAAGTAGTGGGCTAGAAACGGAAAAGCTAGGGTTCAAATCCCCTGACTGCTATTGTTGACATTGGGCAGAGTAGTGGGGATGATGGAGTGTTTTCTCCTCTACATCCTCTGGATGGCTTTCAGGCAAATCAAGCACTTTTCAGATGCCTGTTCATCCCGGGAACAGGTCTAAACTTAAACATGCCTCTGGGTATCCAGGATATTTCGGAGATCAGGGGGACACATCCAGGTTCCTGGGAATGCCCTGACCATTCTTCTACCATGCCCCTGTTCAGACTTGGATGTCTCCAGAGCTAGCTTCTAAAATGGCTCTGGAGATGTCTCTGTTGTTGAACATCTCTATGCCTTTTTTCAGATGTCCAAAGTATAAACAGAGCTTCCAAAATGACCCCTTTCTATTTCTGATTCTAGGTTTTGTTTTTACATGTTTTTTTCACTTCAGCTAGACAAGGGCAATATTTAGTGGTGTACTGCCATATTAGTGCATGCTACATAAGTACAGTAAAAATGTATGCTAATGTATGCTAATGTTCGGTAATACAGTAGCACCTTTTAGTAAATCTAGCCCTAACTCTAAAGCCAACAGCATCTTAAAATCACCCCTTCTCTCTGAAATCTAGGAAAGAAAATGTTCCGGGACAGCTTCAGGGAAGGCAGAATGGAATAACCAGATCTTGAATTGCTTTTTGAAAGCGGAAAATGAGGGTTCTTGATGGAGGGTAATAAGGAGGGGGGCCAAGATAAGCAAAGGTATGATAATGGGAAATCTTGAGGTACAGGTCATGGGTGGGGAAACACAAACTAAAGAGGCCTGAGAGGAATGGAGGGAACGAGCTGGGTAATAGGGGACCAAAAAGGAAACAAGATAGGGATGGGAATAGATGAAGAGGGAGTGCTGGACTAAAATCAGGATCTTGTATTTTAAATGGAAGGACACCAGCAATCAGTGAAGAGAAGTAGCAGAGGGGTGGTGTGATCAGAGGTATTGGAAGCTGCAGACTGTATGAATAGAAGATGCTTGATTGAATAAGCTGGCAAATCATTATAGAGGGAGTTGCAGTAGTCAAGTCTAGTTATCATGAGTGAAAAAAACAAGAGTTGAAGTTGTGGGAAGGGTAGAGTGAAGAGAGTGAATATAACAGAGCAAAAAAGGAAGAACAGATTACAGAGGAAATGTGATCCTTATAAATGCGAGAGAAGACTCAAGAGTGATGTCCAGAACATGCATGGAATCACAAAAAGAGAGAGACAGAAAGTAGAAGGAAGTGGGAGAGTAAGAACAAAGCTTAGAAGAAGGAAAATAAATAGCTTCACACTTTGAATTATTTAAAAAGAGCTGATCTTCTTGGAACCAGGAGCTAATGGAGTCTAAACAATGTTGCAGGGCAGAGACATTGTAGATAGAGGAACCAGCAGTATAAATGAACATTGTCTACTTACAGATAGGGACTGCAACCCAGGGATTGGATCAAGAGAGGGAGGGAAGAAGGAAGATATTGCAAAGGGTGGGGGTCAGGGGAGAATCCTGAGGAACACCAGATTCCAAGGGAAAAGAGGCAGATAGAGGTTAAGGAGAACTGAAAGGAGAAATTATGGTAGTAAGAGGAAAACCATTGAAGGGCAGAATCTCAGATACAAATGTCAAAAAGATGCTGAAGAAGGAGGTGATGGTTAAGGATGACAGCATGACCTTGGTCAGGTGTGGACCAAATTTAATTAAGAAGAATGGTAAGGACATTCTCAGTGTCATGGTCAGCCTGAAAGTCAGCCTGCCAGGTTGAAGGGTGAGGGAATATTGAAGACATTTTGAAAACTGCTAAAGTACAATATGTTAGAGGGCTTTAGAAATAAAAGCAAGGTTAGAGATGGAACAGAAATTGGATCAAGGGAGGTTTTTTAAGCAGGAAGAAAGATAATAGCATGTTTCCAGGCTGAGGAAAGATATCCAAAGAAGAGACTGGAGTGGAGAAGTAAAATAGAGGGGATGATGGAGGAAGGAAGCTTATTGACCAGATGCATTGGCCATGGGTACAAAGGGGAAAGAGGAAGGATATACAATATACAAGGAATGTTCAAGGTAAAAGTAAATAAGGGTAGGAAAGGAAGAAAGATGGGCAAACAAATTAGCAACAGTGGAGAAAAGGAAGAGGGAGCCAGAGGTGGTAAGATGGAAGGGGAAGAAGAGGGGGTAAGGGGAGTTAGGTTAGTAGTGCAAGAAAGGGAAGACATCGAGAAAGGGGAAAATAGACCAGAAGGAAGAGATGCTGAGGCAGGTAGGGGATGGGACAAAGGGATAGGTGGGAAAAAGCATGCAAGGAAGTAATTTTGCTAGATAAGAAGGAAGTGTAGGTATTCAGAAAGGTGGGGAGAGGAGAAATAGGATGGTGCTGCAGATGGGGCCAGTTGATCTAGGACACGGAAAAGTTCAATGTGGATTAGAGGCACAAGAATGTCAGTTTAGCTACAAGACAGCTTGGAGTGTATACCACCCACACTGGCATATCTGACAATACTGAAGACTTCTGTATTGGAAAAGGAAAATCTCTTGCATCTTTTAAGGCACCCATTAAAAGATGAGGAAAACCTATGTTGTAGGGATGGGAAAGAACTAGGAGCATCTTGGCCAGCACAATTGAGTTACAGTGACAATAGCAACAATGTAAATATATGATCCTTGGTAATAAGTACCAAGAAAGTTTACTATCATGATGTGTCTGGCTGCTGTCTGTCTATATATACATGTGTTGTATACTTATGGATCTAGTATCTCCTTTGATTTTATTAATGGAGTTCTTTTCCTGTTTCTTCAAATATTGTTTTTATTTTGTAAAACATTCTGAAAAGTGGTATATCAAGCTTTTAATAAACCATACATCATAAAGTTGCTAGACAGGAACCTGAGGGAGGACTACTGTATCAATTCACTAAGACATTGATCGGAGAGTTAACACAGCATGAGGAGCAGCAACAAAGCCCCAAGGTATAAAAAGAGGGTGAAAATAGTAGAATGAAAACCCAAAGTCACTCAAAAAGATGCAAAGTAGGAACAGGATGAAGAATAGCCACATTTAAATGACCATATTTAAACTAATAAGGGACTTATCACAATCATACCTAACCAAATTCATAACAGCCCCTCAAATCACAGAATAAGAAAGGAATGTAGGCAAAACACTCTTCTTGCACCTTCATCCTATCGAAAATTTATCAGGGTGACGACCAATAGGGCCTTTAGCTTTACTGCACCAATGTTATAGAATTCCCTCCCAGACAAATTTAGATCCATTACTGGCAATAACATTCAAGAAGGAACTTAAGCCGCATCTTTTCATAGAACATTTTGGCAAAACAGAACCAATGCAAGACCTCTTCCCTACATAGCATATACTTCCCAATCCATCACATACACAAAACTGACCTCCTCTCTTCCCTATACTCCCCTCTCCACTTCCCTTGTCTTACCAGCTACACTCATGGTAAGGTAGCTATGCTGTGATCAGTCCTTGCATTGCAACTAGTCGTACACATGAGTATCCATGTAAATAAGTCTATGTTTGCATATGTTTCTACTTGTAAATAAGTTATATTGTTTTTTGCACTATCAGTTGCAAACTTCCTAACTCATCATTCTCTGCTGTTTCCTGTTGAAGCTTATTAAGATGTAATGCTTCTTTACTAGCTATTTGTAAACCACTTAGATTTTCCTGAAAGGCTGTATATAAAACTCAACAATAAATAAAGAAATAAATAGTCAAAAATCCAAAAGGGCACTGTTTGCGGAGTAACATAAAAAGAAGAGCAGCATGAACCACCCAATTCAGCAAGGGAGGGACAAAGGGCAACAATGAGGCAAGCCGTGAGAGCAGTGCCAACAGAATGACATAGACAGCAGTGGCAGAGAGAGGCAAGGAGAAAGGGGGTCCTTTCTTTTTATTTCTTTATTTTTTGTTTTATTTTATTTTTATTTTTATATTTTTTAGTTTTAGTTTTGCCTTATGGGCCTAAAGGGACCCACTGGAATAAGATAGCAGGTTGCAGAGTGGCTGCCCAGGCATCAGCGGGAGTGGCAACCGCTGTAATAATAATGAGTGAGGTGATCAAATTTGCAGATTACACAAAACTATTCAAAGTTGTTAAAACACAAGAGGATTGTGAAAAATTGCAAGAGGACCTTGACAAACTGGGCATTCAAATGGCAGATGAAATTTAATTTGGACAAGTGCAAAGTTATGCACCTAGGAAAGAACAGCCCAAACTGTGGTTACACGATGCAAGGATCCACCTTAGGAACCACCACCCAAGAAAACGATTTAGGGGTATGTTTACTAAAACCCCGGTAGAGTGCGGGCCGCGGTAGAGTGCGGATGCCATATAAGGAGTGGGCGTTCTGTCCTGAAAAAGAAAAGCCGGAATTTAAATATACGCTAAGGTGCGCGGCGCCCTTGTGCGCCCCGCACCTTAGCGCATCAGATGGCTGCGCGGGAGGCATATGTGGTATGCTGATGGGCAAGCAGAAGAGCAGAGCCACAGCACAATGGTTAAGGCACCTACCAATGGTGCAGGGATCAGGGGTTTGATCCCCACAGAGCCCAATAAAGACAGCTGGCTGAGGCATTAATTTAGGAGGCATTGAAATAATGGGCAGCATGAGGCACGCTAATGTTTCTGGAGGCATATTAATAATAGGTGGCGCATTAATGTTTTTGGGGGCATTTTAATATTGTGAGGCATATGGCGGCTCGCTGATGTACAAGCACAGGAACAGAACCACAGCCCAATGGTTAAGACACTGGCTAATGGTGCAGGGATTAGGGATGATGATGATGGACCCCTGGGACAGAAGCAGGGTAGATTAGATGATGGACACATAGGCATGGGGGAAAGGGAAATCATATGCTGGACATTTTGGGGGACTGAAAGAGGAAGGGGAGATGATGGGCATAGGGGAGGGAGTACATGGCTGAAGGTTCACCTAGGGCCTCAGGGTGATGGGGAGGGGAATCTTGAAGGATATCTCTATGAAAAAAGGCTTAAAAGGTTAGGGCTTTTCAACTTGGAAAAAAGACAGCTGAGGAAAGATATGATTGAGGTCTTTAAAATAATGAATGGGGTTGAACGGGCAACATAGATTGATTGTTTACTTCTTTAAAAAGTAGAAAGACAAGGGGACATGCAATGAAGCTACAATGTAGTACATTTAAGACTAATCGGAGAAATTATTTTTTCACTCAATGCATAATCAAATTTGAATTTGTTACCAGATGATGCAGTAAAAGCTGTTAGTATAACTGGGTTTAAACGAGGTTTGCACAAGTTCCTGGAGAAAAAGCCATAAATCATTATTAAAGAGGACCCAGGAAATCCACTACTTACCCCCAGGAAAAGCAGCATGGAAATAGTTACTTGTGACCTGGATTGGCTACTGCTGAAAAGAGGATACAGGGCTTGATGGACCCTTAGTTTGACCCAGTATGACATATCTTATGTTCTTATGTTA
This sequence comes from Ichthyophis bannanicus, assembly GCA_033557465.1. Taxonomy (NCBI): domain Eukaryota; kingdom Metazoa; phylum Chordata; class Amphibia; order Gymnophiona; family Ichthyophiidae; genus Ichthyophis; species Ichthyophis bannanicus. The sequence continues at coordinate 525,300,320 of CM066032.1, forward strand.
GAGTAGGACGAGAATGAGGACAGAAATGGAAAAGAGGGATCAGAGAGTGGGAGGAAAAAGGAATGGAGGATGAGTGTTAGAGAATACTACCGATCACCTGGCCAGAATGAACAAATGGATGATGAAATGCTAAAAGAAATCAGGAAAGCTAACACAAGTTACAAAACAGTAATAATAATGGGTGATTTCAATTATCCCAGTATCGACTGGGTCATTGTCATTGCAGGAGATGCTAGGGAGATAAAGTTTATGAATGAAAAAAATGACTGCTTCTTGGAGCAGCTGGTTCATAAACCAACAAGAGGGGAAGCTATTTTGGACCTATCCTTAGTGGAACACAAGTTCTGGTGCAAGAGATAAGGGTTTTGGGGCCACTTGGCAACAGTGATCATAGCATGATCGCATTTGATTTAATAAATGGAGTAATGACAACAAGGAAATTCACAGTACTACTTTTTAACTTTCAAAAGGGATACTATGATAAAAAGAGAAAAAAAAGTTAAGAAAAAAATAAAAGGAACAGTTGCAAAGGTTAAAGATTTACATCAAGCATGAACATTGTTAAAAAAAATGCTATCTTGGAAGCCCAGACCAGATGTATTCCACACTTTAAGAAAAGTGGAAGGAAGTCCAAAAAACTGCCAGCATGGTTTAAAGGTGAGGTCAGAGAGGCTGTTGTGGCCAAAATAGCAGCTTTCAGGAAATGGAAAGGAGCCAAATGGTGAAAATTGGAAACAATATGAGCACTGGCAAGTTAGATTCAAGGCATTGAAAAGGCAGGCAAAAAAGATAATTTGAAAAAAAAGCTTGCATTGGAAGCAAAAACACATAATAAAAACCTTTTCAAGTATATTCATAGCAAAAACCATGTGAGATAGTCAATTGGACCATTATAAGATAGATGAGTAAAAGGGGCACTAAGACAAAGCCATAGCAGAGAGATTGAAGTAATTCTTTGCATTGGTCTTTACTGAAGAAGATGTAGGGAAGTTACCCATGCCTGAAATTGTATTTAAAGGTGATGCATACAAAGAATTGACAGAAATATTGATAAACCAGGAAGATGTATTGTAGTCATGGATTAATGAGAGAAAGCAAACATGGATTTAGCCAAGGAAGGTCTTGTTTTACTAATCTGTTATATTTTTTTGAAGGTGTGAATAAACAGGTAGACAAAAGTGAACCAGTCGATATAGTGTATCTGGATTTTCAGAAAGCCTGTGACAAGGTCCCTCATGAGAGGCTCTGGTGAAATTAAAAAGTCATGGGATAGGAGGCAGTGTAGTATTGTGGAACAGGAACTGGTTAAAAGATAGAAAGTCAAGAGTAGGCTGATGGACAATTTTCCCAATGGAGAAAGGTGAATAAAGGAGTACCCCATGGATCTGTGCTGGCTCCACTGCTTTTTAATATATTCATAAAAGACCTAGAAATGGAAATAATGAGTGAGGTGATCAAATTTGCAGATTACACAAAACTATTCAAAGTTGTTAAAACACAAGAGGATTGTGAAAAATTGCAAGAGGACCTTGACAAACTGGGCATTCAAATGGCAGATGAAATTTAATTTGGACAAGTGCAAAGTTATGCACCTAGGAAAGAACAGCCCAAACTGTGGTTACACGATGCAAGGATCCACCTTAGGAACCACCACCCAAGAAAAAGATTTAGGGGTATGTTTACTAAAACACCGATAGAGTGCGGGCCGCGGTAGAGTGCGGATGCCATATAAGGAGTGGGCGTTCTGTCCTGAAAAAGAAAAGCCAGAATTTAAATATACGCTAAGGTGCACGGCGCCCTTGTGCGCCCCGTACCTTAGCGCATCAGATGGCTGCGCGGGAGGCATATGTGGTACGCTGATGGACAAGCAGACGAGCAGAGCCACAGCACAATGGTTAAGGCACCTACCAATGCATTAAAATGCAGTGATTTTTGAACGAGTCTACGGAGCGTAGACCCTTCCAAAAATCATTTCTTTTTTTTGGAGCTTTCCTGGGAGTGTTTTTTATGGTTGCCCATTAATATCACTGTTGCCCAGCTGGATTATAATTTATTTGAAATTTTTTGTGGTCATTTTCAAGTTTTATTTGCTGTTTTGTTCTGTGCACATGTATCACACTGCTCACGTTTTGCAGGTTTCCCCGGTTTTGCTGTACATTGCTGACGTAAATGGTTTCTCTTCCCTTTAAATCGGCTCTAACGCAAGGGTTTCACTCGCGGTATTTTTAATCCCGAATTCAGCCCCGCTCCTGTGCAGGGAGCCTCTCCCCTCCCACTCTCCACCCATTGACCCCGTCCCCCCGCCCCTCGGGAGCCTTCCTCCGCCCTCCATAAGCGTTTTCCCGCCTCTATCGCACATCAGCGCCCCGCACACGTGCGCCGGCCCGTTAATGTGACGCGCACGCATGCGCGGCGCTTAAGAGCACTTAAGTGCATCATTAGCGTCTGCTCTTGTGCACCGCGCACGTGTACGCGGTTTAGTAAACATACCCCTTGGTCATTATCATGGATAACACATTGAAACCCTCCGCCCAGTGTGCAGCAGTGTGCAAGAAAGCAATCTAACGAAATATAATCAGATGTGCAATAGTTCATCTCTTATGTGAGGTAAAAATCACTTAACTTTTCCAAGTATGCTCCTTCATGATTTTGAGTATCCTTTATGGAAGGAGCATACTTAGAAAAACTAAGGGGCATGTTTACTAAACATTCCTAACGTGCGGGGCCGCGGTAGTGTGCCTGTGCCATATAAGGAGTGGGCGGTTCAGGCCGAAAAAGGAAAAAAAAAGACCGTATGTGTGCGCGTCGCGTTAATGTGCGGGGCCCACATTAGCGCGTGGGAAGGCTAAGTGGGGCGCAGCTATGCACATATAGGAATAGAGCCATAGCACAATGGTGAAGACAATAACCAATGGTGCAGGGGCCACGGGTTCAATCCCCCAGTGTGTGCAGCCCAAAAAGGCTGGCTGAAGCACCACCTTGAATGTGGAAATGTGTGTCAGGAGGCAAAATAAATTTGGGGCGGCATAAGGTGGCGCACTCTTCATTTTGGGGCGGCATAAGGCGGCGCACTGTTCATTGTGGGGCGGCATAAGGTGGCGCACTGTTCATTGTGGGGCGGCATAAGGTGGCGCACTGTTCATTGTGGGCAGCAGGATGCAGCGCGCTGATGGCCACAAGGTGGCGCGCTGATGCTAAAGCAAAGGAACACAGCCACAGCACAATGGTTAAGACACTGACCAATGGTGCAGGGACCAGCGGTTCAATCCCTCACAATGCCCATTGAAAAAGGCTAGCTAAGGCAGTATATTTTATGTTGTGGAGTGCTTTAGGAGGCTTTTTAATTCTATTTTGTGATAACTACTAGTAAACGCACTCTCACAGCATGTTAACATAAGGCGGACCATAAGGCACATGTTACAGTGCACCGTCCGCCAAGGCACCCTAGAATGTCCCCTATAGGGCAGCATGTATGTTGCGACACAGGATAATGTATAGTGCACCCTATATGGATGCCAACCATAAAGTGCCCTATAGGGCGCCCAATAAAGCACCCTCAGAGGCACCTTATGGGTACAGTACGGTGAGGGTGTTATTGCAGGCATCAACATATATACAGTAAATGTAAAAAATGCTTTGGAAAACCCTATCACAGAACCCCACTGTGGGTATGAACCCATGACCTCTGGCTGCACAGGCAGTGGCGTAACCATTGGGCTACACCTGTAAGCAAGCTCCTGCCTGGCTGCAGATAGCCTGCACGTCACATCACAGACAGTCTGCTTGTGTAAACAGGATAGGGTTAGGCTACCCGTACCCATGATGCACTGCACATGCAAATCAGCTGTCCACAGATGCACACAAGATGGGAACTGCACTCCTAAAGCTACCCCGCCTGGTAGGGGGAGGTGTCCTTGTGCACCCACGCAGCACCTCAGCCTGGTAGGGTGTCCTGAGTGGGTGGACAAACGGCAAAGAGTAGTTAAACACCATCACATTGTGCGGTTACTATGCCCACCCTGAGTGTGTGATGATGCGCCCAGGACCAGGTGCACAACACCTGGCATGGCTGAATGTGGCCATGCCAGAGCTCCAAAGCAGTAATAACCTGTAGAAATAGGTAGGTGCTGCATAAACATCTTGGAGATCACTGTCTGCCACAGTTAGTGGAACGAACACACACACACACACCCCCCCATGGCAGCTAGAGCCAACCATCAACCCCAGTCCTGCTGGGGAAGTAGATGACACCACCCACCCACAGGGCAGTCCAAGCAGCTCCACACACATCCATAACACAATATCAGAACAGACATTAGGCCTGGATATTCATAGATGCACCCCCACCACCATCTGATATTCTCCTGCAGCAAGCCATCAGCCACTGCACCCTGCAAGGCACTCCATCAAGACACATACCATCTGTGCTCAGTCTGCTGGTTGGTCCTGATGGAAATGCATGCACCCACAACTGGGGTGGCAGCACACAGAAGCAGATAAGTCAATGAAAAGGCCCCAACAGGAAACCCATATATATCACACAAGAAAAACACAGTACAGCACTATGGGTGTGCCTAGCCATGCTGCCATCACTGCACACTCAGGGTGAGAGTGATCCCACAGCAGCACATACAGAGGTCCCCCTGTCTCTGTATGTGGTGGCCAGGCACTACCATGTCCCTGCCAGTGCCCTATGCCCTGTGCAGCTGCATCCTGGTCAGCCCACCCTGTCTGAGATATACCCATGGTCCCTTGCTACTCATTATGCACATTAGCAGGCCAATACTGACAACAGTGCTGGCAGTGTGGGCTGTGGAAGGGGATTGCAGCCAGCACCCACTGTATAGACCAGGGGTGGGCACCTCCGGTCCTGGAGGGCCGCAGGCCAGTCAGGTTTTCGGGATATCCCTAATGAACATGCATGAGATATATATGCATTAGAGATATCCTGCCAACCTGACTGGTTTGTGGCCCTCCATGGCTGGATTTGAAGACCCCTGCCTTACACCTCTGTCATTTAAGATCGTGAGTGGGCAAGGTACAGATGTCCTAGACATCGAAAGGGTATATAGAATGTGTCACATTCCTCCTCGATTCTCACCACCACCAAAAAGTTGTCTAATAGACAATTTTTTGGTGGTGGTGAGAAGTGAGGAGGACTGTGACAAATTCTATCTAACCTTTTTGATGTCTTGGACATCTGCACCTTGTCCACTCACAATCTTAAATGACAGAGGTGTAAGGCAGGGGTCTCCAGATCCAGCCCTGGAGGGCCAAAAACCAGTCAGGTTGGCAGGATATCTCTAATGCATATAGATCTCATGCATATTCATTAGAGATATCCCGAAAACCTGACTGGTCTGCGGCCCTCCAGGACCAGGTTTGCCCACCCCTGGTATAGACAGACACACACTTCCACACCTATGCCAGCATGGTGCTACTATTGAGGAGGTAATTAGCCTTGGCCACCAAACCTGTCCTAGGCACGGCAAGGCATGGATATGGTACGCAGTACTGCTGGGGATCACTCCCCAGGGTGGTAAACACCGTCAGAGGCCAGTCCTGGAGCACGCCCCACAAACACCTAACAGATTGTTCTGATGGGGTCAAATAGCAGTATGTGCGTAACGTACGGATATCTATCTGGCAGTACTCCTAGCAAACGTCTCAGAGCTGTGTACCGTATACCTCAGGTGTAGGGTGACATTGCTAAGGTATGCAGGTGCTAGTATTGGGAGATGCACGCAGGGTCCACTGTTCTGCCTCTCCAGGAGACATTGGCCAATGGGGCCTGTGGGTTTGGGTGTGGGTGTCTGCCCCTGTTGGCTGCTGCTTTACGGCAGAGATTCCCAACCCCAATCCAGGTCTGCATCACACTGTTCGTGTTTTCCTGCTGTCCCTCATGAATATGCATGAACTATATCTACATGCCATGGGGGTGGTGCATAGATATACAGCACAGGCATTTGTATGAGTGGCAGCATGGAACCTGACTGGTATGTGGCACACCAGGAATGCATTTGGGAGAGTCTGTTCATGGTGTCTGTGCTCAGTGGGGTAAAAGATAGACGTATTACCATTGCATATGTCCTCGACACGAAAGGTGTGTCCTTACTATCACTGTGTAGGTGTGGGAAAAATATGTGGCTAGGATTGGCAGAAGTGCCAGCTGGGCTTTGAACCTGTGACCTTCTGTTCTTGCATGCACTGTCTGTGTGCACTGCACCACCCTGTAGCCACAGATTGGCTGGTTTCCCTGGAATGTCCATGACTGTGGATCTGGCAGGGCCTGTCTGTTGCAGTGGACTGTGCCAGCCTGCAAATGGCTAGACCTCTGTCTTCTGTGGCTAGCAGCCACTGCCCCCAGCACCACATGTACTCGTCCGCCAACATGCTGGCATGAGCTTCTCTCAGAAACAGCAGATGACCAGATTGCAATGTGGCAGTATGGGACTGCATTTGGGGGATTTGGCTGTAGGTAATGCCCATTGTTGTTGTGTTTTTGCAGTGTTGTGTAAAATATGGGTGTTTTCTCCATGCTTATGTTCCCTGCAATACAGGGGTGTCTGCGCTATCTTTGTTTAGTGGTGGGTAAAATATAGGGGCTGGGCTGGGCTGGCATGTGCCCCAGCTGGGATTTGACCCTCTGGCCACTATGGCCACAGAGACAATGCAGCCCCTGGAGGTAGTATACCTGGCAGGATGGAGTCACAAACCCTGCTCTACGCATTTTTACTGTGGACACATGCACTCTGTCTGGTGACAAACGTGCACATAAACCCCGGAAATGACCACAGACACTGGGGGACAATATATCACCACGCTGGGCAAAAGTGATATTAATGGGCAACCATAGCAAACACTCCCAGGAAAGCTCCAAAAAGGACATTTGTTTTGGATGAGTCTCCGCTCCGTAGACCCTTCCAATATTCATTTCTTCTTTCTGGAGCTTTCCTGGGTGTGTTTTCTATATTTGCCCATTACTATAACTGTTCCCCAGCTGCATTACTATTTGTGATATTTTTGTTGTGGTCACTTTCTATTTTTATTTTCACTTTTGTGCTGTGCACATGTATCACACTGCTCACGTTTTGCAGGATTCCCCAGTTTTGCTGTACATTGCTGACGGAAATGGTTTCTCTTCCCTTTAAATGCCCTCTACCGCGAGTGTTTCACTCGCGGTAGTTTTGCTTTGGGATTCGGCCCCGATAATGTGCGGGGAGCCTCTCCCCTGCCCTTCCCCGCCCATTAAACCCATCTCTCCGCCCCTCAGGAACCTTCCTCCGCCCTCCGTTAGCTGTTCCACGCCTCTATCGGACATTTGCGGGCCCGTACTTGTGCGGGGTCCGTTATTGTGCCGCGCACCTGTGCGGGGGTGACACGCACGATTGCGGGGCGTTTAAGCGCTCTTAAGTACCGCTTTCAGTGCGCTATTTTGCGGCGCGCAAATTAGCGGTTTTTAGTAAACATGCCCCTAAGTGATTTTTACTTCACATAAGAGATGAACTATCGCACATCTGATTATATTTCGTTAGATTTCAATGACACAAATTCAATTTGAACCCCTTTTTGATTTGAATATCTTAAGGGTGGTGGTTTGGGGTTGTGTCCCCATTTTAAATAAAAGATAAAAAGGAACGTATTTGCTACGAGAGGGTGTTCTACCTTCATGGCAATAGTTCAGACAAAAACTAGTTTATGAGTACACATTCCTTATGTGTTGGGCTATAGATGTGTGGGATATGTGATTTTGGGGTTTAATGTATTAGACAGAGAGAGACAGGCATGTACATAGTTATGATTAGTCCAAATGCTGCAGGTGAAGTGCACGCCATCACCCTCTGCCTTTGCCAGGTCTGCCTGCAGCTGGTCCCACAACAAATTCTACAGCCTGGAAATCACTTGCCTATTGAAAGCTGTCCTGAGGGACATGTTTTAATTGTGAGCTAAGAGATACGGCAGCCTCAGACTCCATGTTCTCAATGACCTGCAGGGGCTTGTCATCCAGTGCCATCATTTCCCTGCTGCTGCATGTCACCAGCTTCTATGCTGCCTCCTACTTGCTCTGTGACGGTACTGTTGAATACCACCCCAACTCCTCCATGGTGACTCATGGCAGGGCTGTTGGCATGCCAGCTCATTCAGGGAAGAGGCTGGGGGCTTCTCTTGGGACATGGATTTTCTTTTTTTCTCTGTAGATTTCCTGACACTGCTATTTCTACTGTCAGATCAAGTCCTCAGGCTAGGATCTTTGTCCCCCCCCCCCCCCACCCTTGCACAGAGCCGGAAGGGTTCTATTTCTGCAAATGATGCTGCATGCCACTGTTGATAAGATGGCTCATTAGTTTCCATTTACTAATTTTCTTTCTACAGTAATTGTATTCTGCATAGTGCCGTTCCTCAAGCACTTTAAAATGCCTCCACACCTCTGAGGTTTTTCAAGACTTCCTTCTACCTCCATGCAGGTTGCTGGTGCTATTGGAGCTGTTACTGTACCTGCGTTTGAGGACAAAGGAGAAAACGAAAGGCCAGCATCATTCTTCCTACTCTCTGCTGTCTGCTCTGTGGAGTGCTTTTGGCCCTTGGCCCTTAGATCTTGACAGGTCCAGTATCACTTCCTCTTACCACTTAGCAAGCTAACAAATCGATAAGGCCCATTTCAGAAATCAGTCTTTCGATATCTGATGATTTGAAAGCAAATCTCACCCATGACATTTTATCAGATTCTGAATCTGTCAGCAAGGGTTTGCCTTTTTCTCTGCTCTGCTCTGCCTCCTTTACATGCTGCTTCTCTCCTGTCCCATTGCCCTGCACTGTCTCTGTCTTCCTTTGCCTCTCTGTGGAGATAGGGCCTGACACCTGCTCTGACACAGATGCACTGGAAGCTGCAGATCTTGCAAGTGTCTTCTTGAAAAAAAATCCGCTTTAGCTTGGTTCATGGATGACAGGAGGCAATAGGCACGCTCCTGGAATAACCTGTTTCTTCCTTCTATCTTGCTCTGTTTCTGATATGACCATTTCTACACCTGTCCTTCCCAAGTGTTATGATGCAGTCAGACTAGACTGTGAGTTATATTTATTTATTTATTTATTTATTTACATTCTCTTATATACCGCGCTATTCTGCATCAGTGCGGTTTACATTGAACAAACTGAAATTACATTGAACAGGGCATTATAACTTGGAGATAACTATTTTACAGGGAAGGAAGAAGGACTGTCTCTCTTTTATGTGTCTTTACAATGCTGTGCAACCTAGTGGCTGTGTAGTGTAAGCTTTCCTGTGATTCCTCAGATGTTTAGGTTGTGCTCCCGCAGTCACCATTGCCATCCTGCTGCTGTCTCTCTCTTTTTGTACTGCTCACAGGTAGATCCTTTTCCACCAAACAGGCAAGCTTCTTGAGCACCCTTTTACCAGCAACATGAGAGGGAAAGGGAATTGAATTTAGCTCACACCTTTCCTCAAAAGTTCAGAATGAGTTACATTCAGGTACAGTAGGTATTGGTACCTCATTTTCCTTTCGCACCTCAAAATATCTGACTAGACACCATAGGAGCTCTGAAACATCACTCCAATTTCACAAGAAAAACAGGAAAACTATCTAGAACGTTCATTAGTCATCTCTTAACCCACCCTCAGCCATTACAGTAACTGAGTCCACCAAGTGCAACTGAAATTCCTTAACCTTTGTTCAGCAGCAAGGGACAGCAGCTGAACCTTGCTTCAAATCAAATTCAAATATCACTAGGGCCTTGAAGCCAGCCAAAACCTATATACTAAAGCAGGGCTGGCTGCCTACTTCAAATCAGGAGTAAACCTCAAGTACCACCAGGTAAAACTGACACCAGGAAGTTAAAAAAAATCTTGAAACAACCTCTAAGCCTGTAACACTGCCAGACTTTTCTCATGATTTGCTATTGTTACGTTGCACCTCCACAAAAAGGTTTTCACAGAAAGAGCAGTTTGTCAGGACCTGGCTGGAATGACATACCAGAAGCCCTAAATGAGACCACTGTGGAAAAAGATCATAGATGTACTTTGGGTGGTACCCTTTAACCTCCCACAAGTTCCAACCAGAGGGAGAAAATGGAGGCATGAGCAATGCCTTACACAAGAAGTCTGCCAAGGCCTTGATGTCCTCCAACTCCACAGAAGGGATTTCCTTCAATCAGGGCTGGCCCAACCACTAGGCAAATTAGGTGGTTGCCTAGGCAGCAACTTCTGGGTGGCAGCAAAGAACAAGGAATTCAAAGCTAAACAATAGATTCCGACAGCTAGGGGGGTATAAGGCTTATGATTTGCCTAAGGTGCCAATATCTTGAACCAACTCTGCCTTCAATCTCAGGTTCCTACCTGCATGCCCCCTTTCCCCCTTGCCCCTTCACATCAAAACCTTCAGGGAATGGAGAGACAAAAGCACAATGTTCTCAATCCACCAAGGACCTCTTAAACAGGGGTCAGCCATGCTACATTACCCCTGTCAAAATAGGGGCTCCCACAATGTGAGATAGAGGTTAGTTGCACTTTATGTTGAGCTTACAAAAGCTTACATAAATATTTCGATATGAAATGATAATTACTATCTATTCCTACAATTAAAGCACTGTAAACTATGCTTCAAAAGAAGGTATGGTCACATGCTGTAATGCAACAAATCAAACTGGCATGATTTCAGCACAGCTATTTTGCAACATGTAACATAATCTCACAGAGTTGTTCCAGGCTGCATCAATTCATCATGACCTATTCATAATAGTTCTGTATTTTAGCTAAATAAAACAATATTTCAATTATCTCTCTTATTTTCAATCACACTTCCTTTCAGTTCAGGAAGTCTTTCCCTGGAAGAAATGTTTTGCATTGTAAATCTCCCTTTGGTAAAGAGGTATTGGTAAATGTTGCATGCATCAGCTCGCCTGGCATATTTGAAAAACATCTGTTTCCAAAGCAGTGCAACATGTGTCTGATTTTGCGATGCTGCAGAAACCTGAGATTTTTTTTTAACGACAAAAATTAGTGCTCTCCAACTCCCACTATCATTATCATCATATTGCCATGTCATATCCCATAAATGATCTTCTATCGCTGTGAAAACTGCCTGCTCTCTGAGTAGCTTAGTTAGAATGGACAATGCGGTATATGTTGACTAACAAAATTATTCTTACTTCTCTTATCCAGAGAAACAGACGCTTATTAGTTTTGGGAACTAATTTCAACGAAAATATTTTCAGTTGGCTAACATCAAATAAACGTTAAGAGGAAATATCCCTGCAACATTGTAAACAAGCTGTGAAGTGCAGCTGAGTGTGGAGATGGTTATCAAGGGATAGACGTCCTGGGTACATCAAGCCGTTGCCAGATAGTAATGTAATTTTCTCATGTAATATGTGGGATTACTTCTCCCTCTGCTCTGCTGATGCTGCTCCCTCCACTTCAATATCATCCATTTGGCACACGCAGTTCCCGAGTCACTGCAGGGAAGTCCAAAGCTCCATCAAATGCTGCAGAAAATGTGCCTCTGCTTTCCTGATATATTCATGTATTCAGCTGGTGTGTGGTGCTCACAGACTCCAGAAGAGTCATTGATTTGTTTCAGTAAGCAGAAGCCAGTAAAAAGCTTGTAAACCAGAGCACATGAAATGTAAGGAGAGAAGCAATTAATCCTTGTTCTTCTGGAACACAAAAGGCATAAATATTATGGCTTCCTTTGTGCTTCTCTCTTGGTTTTATTTTCACTTTTACAGGTATGCTCTTCAGAGTCTATTCATCAGCATGTTAAATATCTGGCTCACACAGTCATGTTGCCATAGAAAAACAGTGGAAAAGAAAGCTTTTCAAAGGCACCCAAACCAAGGCTTTCATTATTGAAGACAACTAAACAATGGCTGAACATATTTACATAGCTCTTGTCGACCAGATGTTTTTTATTCTCCACCTCCCACTCCCCTCCAAAAAAACAATCTGTGGTACTATAGGGAGTTAAATCTAATTGGGCCAATTTTTAAAGCCAGCAATGATCACTTTTACAAAAGTACATATATTCAGCACCAGTATATAGATAGGTTACTCCTGGGGGAATTCTGTGCAACTGCACAATGCAGAATTTGGGCAGAATTCCCCACCTGTGCAGAATTCTGCGTAGGCATTGGCCAGCCAGCCAGTGAGGCAGGATTAGGCGTATAAGCTTTAAGAGTACCCAATCCTGCCTCACTGTTAGCAGCAACACAGCCGCAGGAGCACTTTCATTTGCTCCTGCAGCTGGGCTAGAGTCACTGGTGCATTTTTAAAGGTACACTTCACCTTTCAAAGTGCTAGCGTCAGACTCTGGCAAAGCTGTGGGAGCATGCTGGAGCATTTTGACAGATACATTTCCTGTGCACTTTTCAGAACACACCGGTTATTCTAGCACAGCCATAGGAGCAAACGGAAGTACTCCCATGGATGTGTTGCTGTGATTGTGAGTCGGGGGGGGGGGGGGCTGGCTGAGATCAGGAAAGGGCTGCTGGTGAGTGGGGGAGGGGTAGGTTTGCTGGTGGCAGAAAAGAGCTGCTGATGAGAGGGGGGCTGGGGGCTATATGCTAGAGGGAGAGAAAACAGAGAGCTAAGGAGGAAAAAGGCAGGAGAAATTTCAGATCTAGAGGAGGAGTTAAGCTTTATGATGGGGGAATTCTGTGCAAAAATTTACTAATAAAGCATACATAATTTTCAAAATTTGTGCACAGAATTCCCCCAGATGTAATAGGTATAAGAGTATAATTCAGTCCCTGCTGCCAGCTATATATGTGGAGAGCAATTTTATAAAGATTTGGGCATCTTTTCATGTGCCTGTTTGGTACGTATTTTATTAAGTAAGGTATACACATACTTTAGAAAGCAGGGATGTAAATGGTGGAAAGCAAATGTAAATTTCAGGTGTGAGCGCTTACACCAGTCCTATCCTTGGTATAAATGTCCACAGCTATGTTTTCCCAGAATGTGCGTAAATTAGAGTATTTTATAATTGACATGCATAAATTTGCACTCCAGCCACACTCCACTCAAACTGCTTGATTGGCCTGATGCATGTACTTACAGAACAGTGACTTTGTAAAGTACATATGTGTTCTTAAGTGCTCTCCAGTCGATGTTGACTCATGGTGACCCTGTGGATAGTTGTCCTAAACTGTGTTCAGTCATCAGTCAAGCAGCTAATTGATAGAGTGACTTTCATAGCTGCTATTATCCATTGCAATGCCGTCTTACTCTTTTGTGTTGACTTTCAAGTACACACATAGGCAGCAGAATGAGGTGGGCCACAGGGGCCATGGCCCTACTAATACTTTATTAAACACAGCATCAGCAACTATAGAACTTGGGGGCAGGGCAGTGCCTCGCTGTGGACCTAAGAGATATTCACCAAGGCACAGCTGGACTCAGATGAGCTTGACCTCTCCTCCTCTGAACAGGATGCCTCCTGTGCAGTAGTAGAATGATTGTAGGATAAGTGGTATACAAATTTGTCTAAATAAAAATAAATAAATAAATAAAATATGGAAATCGCATGGGGGTGCCAGTGCCAGTGCCAGTGGGGGTGCACCAAGAATATTGACTGTTGATGGTTCAGCATGACTGCAGGGCCATGGATCAGCCATCCTGCTATCCAGCTGGGATGCCGCCATGGTAACCGGAAGTGATGTTGATGCTTGTCAGGGGCATGCACCGGCTGGGTATGGTGCAATACCATTATACTAACGTGTTCCACCAAAGTCCTCGAGGACACTGATGTGTTCACACTCCAGCCCCAGGAACTCTTCATTCTGCCTCCATAGGTGCTCCCCACAGTACAGAAGCTGCTGTCTGCACTTGCTGGCAGTCTGACCTTCCCCCTTAGAGGTGTATGCTGCTTGCTCAACAGTTATATACAGTGTGGCTCTCAGGTTAAGAGACATTTGCCCCCTTTCTGTCTTCTCCATTTCCTGTCTCTTGTTATTCCTGCAGGCTCGTCTCTGTTGGCTCACCCTCTGCCCTATCTATCACGTCACCTATCTCCTCCAACTTCAGTATCTTCTGACTTCCTGTGCTCAATGTGCTTGCTGTGCATACCTGGTTGATCCCCTCCGGATGACCATTGCCTTCCTCCTGGGACTGCTGAACCTCTTAAAATCCTACACCAGATGAGAGGGAAAGTCAGGATGCCTATTAAAGAATCCATGGTGAGCTATGATGCTGTGGTGACTAATGTATAAGCTTGCCCACCTCTTTGCCATGATGCCCTGGAGGTATCCAGATTGCCAGTATCACTCAGTGATTCCATATCTACAGTGCCCAGGACACATTGCTCCAGCACTGTCAGCACTTGGTGTCCTCATGTCTTGGACATCCAACTGAACATTTATGTAATCAACATTATGGACATCCCAGCCATGATCACAGGTTAGATGTGGTCTGGCCATACCTGCAGCACTCTGCTGTGTGTCCAGGTTACCCAGAGAAGCATGGCAGGGACTGGTGAGGCTGATCTTTGGACTGTTCATAGCTTCTAAGATGACACGGATGGGTGGCCATAGTCAACATGTTGCAAGTGTTGCCAGCAATCATGTACGGGTATGGGTGCTGTAAACTTGTACCAGTGATGTCAATCAAGGGTCCAGGGAACCTAGTGCTGCAGTGCCATGTGTACATGTGCTGGGGATGATGACACTGTCATGATGCGAAGGGAAAAGGGACCATGTCAGGATGGTTGCCTGGATGGGTACATCCCTATGACATCTGTGGGTCCTACATATATTTTTACATTAGACATGAATCTCCATATGTCCTTGTGCAATGCATTATGTGCACTCAGAGTTCATTGCACCATGGTCTTCCTGCACATTCTAGGTCCTGACACAGGTTTGAAGAGGCGTCATTCCTATTTGCTCACACAATGTTGGCTAGCCTGTGAGTGATGGGACATGGATCATGTGGCACTGGTGTTATGCATTTGCTGTGGAGGGAAAAAAAACTGACTCAGACAATGGAGTTTGAAATACTTAACAAGCTTTATTTATATGTGCTATTATGGTGGCCTGCACAGCAGCCTCTTTCTTAACCCTAACTGGCTCCATCCCTGGGACTAAGTTGCATCAGGGTGGAGTTGAGGCCCCACTGGGACATCAGAGCCTATGTGAGGGCTCTCAGCTTTGCTCTGATTCCTCTGGGTTGCCTACCATGAGGTCCTGGGCCCAGGCTACAGATGCAAGTCCTGCTGCACCTCATGCCAAAGGGCCTCCAGATACAGCAGGATATCCTGTGTGCTTGGGCCCAGAGGGACCTCATGGTGGGCCACCATTGGTGATGTGTGTGGGAGACCCAGTTTAACAGACTCTAAACACTGTTGCACATTGGGGCTGAACTTGTGCATACACCCCTCATCTACTTCCTCCCTCTTCCCTGCCATCCTCCATGGGCCCCTCTCCTCCCTTGTCTCACAACCCCACCCTCATCCCCACCACACTCTCCTCTCTTCTCCCACAACCTCCCACCCACACCCCTGCAACCCTTCCCTCCCTCTTCCCACAACCCCCACTCTCACCATTTCACCTCCCTTCTCTCCTCCCAAAACCCTCACTCTTTTCCCTGCTGCCCTCCCCTCCTTCCTCCCACCACTCCCCCTCATCTCTTCCCTGTGGATACTGAACAATCCTGTTACCCCTGCATGTCTCCATCGATAGGCCATTGCTGTCAAGCCACCTTGGCAAGGGTGGCTAGCCCTCCATGCAGGTGCAGTGGGCTGGTATAATGCAGCTGCAGCAGATTTATTTATTTAAGTTTATACCGCGCTATTTATAATCAGCACGGTTTGCAAGAGAACAACATTATACATAGAACAGTTTACATAAATATCAGTTATAGAACATGTAACAAAATTGCATAGAACAGATGAACAAGGAACAAATAACTATTTACAATAATTGATCATAGATCATACACAGTAGGATAAATATTTACAGACTGATAGTTCTTGAACATGAGCTTGATGTACAGGGTTTTATGTTACATGGTCAAATGCAAGAAGGAATAGGTGTGTTTTAATTTCTTTGCGGAAGGTGGCTAAATCTGAAATGAGACGAATATGGGGAGGTAGGGAGTTCCAAAATTGTGAGCCAAAGAGGGAGAAAGCTCTGTTACTGGCAAATTGGGAGCTTTTTCTAGATACAGAGGGGGTGGTGAGAGTATTTGTCATATTTGTTCTTCTTTTCTATTGTCCAGAGTCCAATGCCACTCCATGGGTGGGCTTGTCTAGCATCTTCTCTTTCTCTTCCCACAAAGTGTCAATTATAAGCCTCTCACTGCCACTGCTGGTGCTGGTCTTTCCCCACTGGCTTGCCCTTCCAACTGCTGCCCATTGGCCTCTTCTCCTGTGGGTGCTGTGGGGTCCTCTGCTGCTGCTGCTTGCTCCTGTGCTGGGGCATCTTGGGCTGTGAACAGAGGATTTCAAGGCGTTAGTACTGTTGGGTGCCTGCCTGCCTGCCACCATGCATGACCTTTCCCCCCCCCCCCCCCCCACACACAAGACCTGTAGCATTCTGCCCCTTGGTTGGTCAATGCTAGCAATGCATTTCCTTACCTTGCTCTTCCTGCATAGCATGCTGCAGCTGCTCCAGCAGATGTGGACACTTTCACCTGGCTGTCCTGAAATGGCACTTGAGGGCCTCAATCGACCTGCAGATCCTGTAGCACCTGTGGATGAACATATGAGGGTTAAGTCCTTGTTGCCAGCTGTGGCTGCATCACACATCAGTGACATGTATCTGTGCTCACCTCAGCCATTCCAGTGCTTTGCAAGTCCTGCACAGCTGATGGATGTGCCCTACTGCATAAGACCATGCCTTGGCTTGTCCACCACTGTGTGCCCCTTGCATCCCTGCAGCCCCAACCCACGATACACTGCTCTGCCAACATAAACTATGGGCCCCATGTGACCCTTATGTCTCAACCGATGCCGCAGCCCTGTCTCTGCAACAACACTTACTGGTAGGGTATCATACAAATTGCATGCCAGGCTGCTTGCACCTCTTGGCAGTCTGTGCATATGCCAAGGGTGGGGTACAAGAGATCCTTGCTTACAAGGATGAGACAACAGAGGGTCTTGCTGTCTGTTTTTGAAAGATTCAAGAGCCTCCTGGCCATTTGTCAGTCATCCTTGTGCTCTGGGGCAATGTAGCTATAAGTGCTGGTGTATCTTTGCTGCTGTCTGGATGCTCATCTATCCTTGGATGTCCTCATCACTGTATTACACATGGACTAGACATATGGCTGCCTCATCCGCCTAGGTATCAATTTCATCACCCTTTCAATTTACAACCAGTCTGAGAATCCAGAGGCCCAGTTGTGGCATCACATTACTTTTCTGGGCATCTTCCTTTGGACACCCTCAGGACCAGTAAGTCCTATGTAAAATGTCCCTCCAAGTGGATCAACAGCTTTTTCAATCTGTATCTTACCACCAGGAACCGTTGGTGATGAAAGAAGAAGTTGAAGTAACATTAAATGCATTATCAAAGAACAAAACCCCAGACATTGATAACATTCCCACTGAAGTATTACAGCAACCAGATATAACTGTACAATACTTACAAAGCTTTGCCTAGGAATTTGCAAGACTAGATCATGGCTGACAGACTGGAAAAATCTGTGTTCATAACAATACTTGAAGACCCACCTATTTACTGAACATTTCCTTATCTCACCAATCGTGTAATGTACTGACCTTCACGCCAGATAGTCTATCATGCTAGATAGACCTAGCAATTTCCAGGCACTTTGCAGAGCTTAAATTCCATGTAAATAGTTAAATTGTTAAATGTTACCACTGTTAACATCTCTTGTGTATAGTTCTGAAATAGCGTTTTATGTAAACAAAGTTCTGTTCTATGTAAACCGCCTTGAGAATCTGAAAGGCGGTATATAAAAAATGTTAAATAAAGTATATAAATAAAAATACTGAAGATGATCCAACTGATTGTAGATATTATTGCACAATTGCTCTGATCCCACACACTACTATGATTCTATTCACGATCATTCAGTGGAGACTATAACCATACCTGGAATAAGAACTGGCCAAAATGCAAGGAGGGTTCAGGAAAGGGCAAGGAACATGAGACATTATTAAGGATATGAGATGGAACCTTGAAAAGACAAAAAAATACCAAAATCCCAAGGCCGCGGGCAGGGTCACGGCGGCCGATGCTAACCGGGCGCGCGGCCCGGCGCGGGGACCCTGCGTGCGGTCTGGGTGGGGTGCGCACGCGCGGCCCTGATGGGCGCGAGCGTGCGTCTTTTGAATTGATTGCCTCCCGTGGGTCACGGCCCCACGGGAGCCAATTAGCGCCTGGGAGGTTGGGGGCGTGGGGGGGGGGGGGTTGGAGCCGAGCAGCCCCCGTGTGGTCAGTCGAGCGGGGGCTGCTTCAGTGCCGGTGTCGTACCTGCGTGGTCTCCTGGTGCCGCGGTTAGGGTCGGTGCCCGTGTTGGTCCTCCGTGCGGCTGTGAGCGGGGTGAGTGTGGGGGCAGCTTAGCGTGGTCGCGGCTACGTCGGGTTGCGGCTTGGTGGGGGCCTACCGGCTCTGAGGCTTCCCGGGTGCTGCCGGTTTGCGGCCGTGTTACAAAAAAAACAAAAAACAAAAGTCGGTGGCTGGACGGGGGATGCCTGGCAGGGCAAGGGCTGGGGGTTTGGCCCCTAAAAAAGCTGCGGCTAAGGGGCGGGGGTCTAGGTCGCGGGGGGGCACTGGGGGAGGTGGGGGGTTGCCTGGGTATGTGGGTGGGGGGGTGGGGGTTGCAGAAGTGGGAGGGGGGGTGAAAGGGGACGGGGAGGTGTGGTGCGGGGCCGAAAAGGCGGGAGGGGTTCCCACCCTCACGGTGGGTCGCAAGGGGTAGGAGAGGGGTTGCAAGGGGCTGGAGTGGTACGGGCAGGGGATGTGGGAGGGGGGCTGGGGTGGGGGCTGTTGGGGGGGCGGGGGGTGACTTCGGGGCACCGGGCCAAGGGGGAGGGTTACGGCCCGATGGGGCACCGTGGGTTGCGAGCTGTGGTGGACCCGTGGGGTGGTTCCCAGGCCCCGGGGGTTTTGGCTCACCGGGGGGGGGCTTCCCCATGGGAGCAGTGGATGTCTGGGGGGCAGGGTACATCTAGGGCGGGGTGGGGAGGTTCTTGGCTTCCGGCCTGGCCGGTGTCGGTTTCCCCCCCTGTTTTTCCCTTTTTGTCTCCGCAGGGGCAGTTTATGGCACAGACCTCGTGGCCCGTGGGCGCGGCTCACGGAGAGAGCTGGGTGAGTTCTCCGGCTGGAGCGGAGTCGCAGCGTGGAGCAACAGCGGAGTCGGCCCAGCGGTGTTCCAGGGATTTGGCCTGCGCAGATGGCGAGGACCTTGCGGTGGCTGGTGAGCGGATGGCTTCGCCGGGTGAGTTAATGGGGGAAGGGGGTGAGTCGACCAAGAAAAAAGGGGGGGCTTCGCGAAAAAAGCACCGGCGGTCGTGTCGGCGGCGTCGCAGCTCCGACTCGTCCTCGTCCTCTTCATCCTCGAGTGGTTCGTCTGGGGGGTCAGAAAGGGGGGGGATCGGCAGCTTACAGATTGTGGGGGGGGCGTAGGTGTGGGTGGGGGGGCCTCTTCGGTGGTGTCTTTGCCGGAATTATGGGTGGGAGTGCCACGTACGCTGAGGCGTAAAATCCGAAAGCGGCGCTACATTGATATCTTCCGTTTGCTGGAGGGGAGGAAGCGCTCGGGCGAATGTCGAAAAAAGAGAAAGGACGATGAGAAGGCCTGGCCGGGTTCGGAAGGTGGCGCGTAATGTGGTTAACTGGACACGCTCCTTTTTGCGGTTGGCCAGTGTTTGGGGCCAGCGCGATCCGGCGCAGTATGGGATGCCGCTGGCGTATGCTGATTCCATCCTCGCGGCGTCTCAGACGCACGAGGGTTGGTCTTGGCTGAATTATGATGAAAAGTTCAGGGACCGGATGGAGGAAAGCCGCGCGCTTTCGTGGGGCACGCAGGATATTAACCTGTGGTTGACCCAGATGTTGGCGAGGTCTGGTGCGGGTGCGGGGGTGGGGCCAAGAGTGGTGTCGGGGCGGTGCGGCCCTTTCGAGGAGGGGCGGCCGGGGTGCCCGCAAAGGCAGTCTCGGCCGGGAGCGGTGACGTGTGCTGGCGTTTCAACCGCTCCACCTGTCCCTTTCCCGATTGCAAGTTCCAGCACGTCTGTTCCTTGTGCGGGGGTCCCCATTCCGCGGTCAAGTGCATCAAGAAGGGCACCTCTGGCATGGCCGGTCCTGCCCCAAAAGGGCAGTGAGCGGCGCGGGCGTGCCCCCTCCCCGGTGCGGGTGGAGGCATTGGTAGGGTGGCTAAGTCTTTATCCCCGGCGGCGTGAGGCAGCGATTTTGGGCTTTGGGTTTCGAAACGGTTTCGTTATCCCGGTGAGGGGGGTGGTGTCGGCGCCATCTGCTCAGAACTCCCTCTCGGTGCGTCGTTGGGCGGAGGTGGTGCAGGACAAATTGTTGAGCGAATTGCAATTGGGGAGGGTGGCGGGCCCCTTCACGGAGCCGCCATTTTCTAACATGGTGATTTCGCCTTTGGGTGTTGTGCCCAAGACGGAGCCGGGCAAATTCCGCTTGATTCACAATTTGTCCTGTCCCATCGGGGCTTCTGTGAATGATTCTATTCCGCGTCAATTGTGTATGGTTCGCTATGCTCCCTTCAACAAGGCGGCTTCGCTGGTGCGCGGGGCCGGTCGGTCGGCGTTACTGGCGAAGGTGGACATTGAATCGGCTTTTCGTTTGTTACCCGTCCACCCGGCTTCCTTCCCATTGTTGGGGTTTTGCTTTCAGGATGGGTATTACTTTGACAAGTGTATGCCGATGGGCTGTTCTATCTCTTGCATTTACTTTGAGATGTTTAGTACTTTCTTGGAGTGGGTGTTGGTTCGCGCATCTGGCTTGTCGTCTGTGGTGCATTACCTGGACGATTTCTTGTTTGTAGGAACAGCGGCCTCCGGGGAATGTCAAGGGCTGTTATCTGGCTTTGTGCGGCTGGCGCAGGAGTTCGGGGTTCCCTTGGCGGACGGGAAGACCGAGGGTCCGACTACGCGGTTGACCTTTTTGGGTGTGGAGTTGGATTCGAAGGACATGGTGGCGCGTTTGCCTCAAGACAAAGTCGCTCGCTTGCGGATTTCGGTGGCCAATGTGTTGTCGGCTCGCAAGGTTTCTTTGCGGGAGTTGCAGTCCCTGTTGGGGTCCTTAAATTTTGCCTGTTGGATGATTCCGATGGGGAGAGTGTTTTCCAGGAGGTTGGCCTGTGCGATGGCTGGGGTGCGGAAACCTCATCATCGGATTCGGGTGCCGGCAGCAATGCGCGCGGATTTGCGGGTGTGGGATCGTTTTTTGGGGGACTTCAATGGGACTTCGGTGCTTCTCGAGCCCGAAGTATCCAGTGACGATTTACAGTTGTACACTGATGCGGCGGGGGGTGCGGGCTTGGGAGTGTATTTCGGAGGGGCCTGGTGTGCTGATCGGTGGCCGGCGTCTTGGCGTGCGGCGGGCCTGACCAGGAATATCACATTTTTGGAGCTCTTTCCGATTCGGGTAGTTTTGGAGCTCTGGCCGGAGCGCCTTCGGAACAGGAGGGTGCTTTCATGGTGTGATAATGCGGCGGTAGTCAGTAATTAACCGATACACTCCAAGGTGCGTGTGGGTGGCTAGCTTGATGCAGGAAGTTGTCCTAGCGTGTTTACAGTTGAATGTGGCGGTGCGGGCTCGGCACATCCCAGGGTCCACTAACGAGATTGCTGATGCTCTTTCTCATTTTCAGTGGGAGCGGTTCAGGGCGCTGGCTCCCGAAGCGGACAAGGACGGAGCGGTGGTCCCAGAAATTGTGGAGCATTGGCCTCAAGAGATGCTAGACCTGCTGAGGAATTCGGTGTCTGCAGGGACCTGTTCTGCGTACCAGAGGGGGTGCGACCGGGTGGTCGCTTTTTTGTGCTCTTGCGGGTGGCAGGCGGGGGGGGGGGGTCCCGGAGGGTTTGCTTGGCCAATATATTGTGGCGGCCAAGGGCGCCAGATTTTCGCGATCGGCGGTGCGCGCGCATTTGGCGGGTTTAACTTTTTTTGCGAGCGTGGTGGGCTGGGGTTTCCCGGCTGGGGGGTCTTAACGCATGGGCTTATGCAAGATTGGGAGTGGGCGCAGCCGACTCCGTGCGATTCGCGGTTGCCAATCACGCATGGGCCCCTGGTGCGGGTTTGCGGGGCCTGGGGGCAGGTGGCTTCGTCTGAGTATGAGGCTGTTTTGTTACGGGCGGTTTTTTGCCTTGCCTTTTTTGGGGCGTTTCGTATCGGGGAACTGGTTGTGGTCTCTGGCCGGGGGGGGTGTTGGGGGGCTGTTGGCGCATCACGTCCGGGTGGTCGAAGGGGGGGTGCGGATTCTTTTGGCTAAATCCAAAACAGATCCGATGGGTAAAGGTTTGTGGGTGTGCCTGGGTGTGGGCGCGGAGCCACGGACTTGCCCGGTTCGGGCGCTGCTCCAGTATGTTGCGGTGCGTCCGGCGGGCGCAGTCGGGTTTTTCGTACACGCGGATTCTCGGGTTGTAACCCGTTTCCAGCTTTCTGCTGTGTTGAGGCTGGTGTTGTCCGCGGTTGGGGAAGATCCGCTCCGATTTGCCCCCCACTCCTTTCGGTTTGGGGCTGCCACTAGTGCGGCGGCTGCGGGGTTACCGGCTCATGTCATTCAGGGCATTGGGAGGTGGCGGTCTTCGGTTTTCAAAGGGTATGTGCGGCTGTAGGTGCTGGGGTGTTGTTGGGTGGGGCTTTAACTGTCTATTTCTCTTTCAGATGGGGGTGTCGGACCTGGTGGATGTTGGGTTGCTGGCCACTCTTTCGTCCATTGGGCGAGTCTGCGCACGGCGCCAATTTGGGATTGACCCCGTCGTCGGTGGCTGTCCAATGGCTGGGTGGGCGAGGCATGCGGTGGCCGCATCTGCTGCCTTTGCTGCGACGCCACGGGAGGATGTCGCGGTGGCCGGCCGCCTTGTTGGTGCATCTGGGCGTCCTGGTCCTGCCTGCAGCTGATCCGGGCGGTTCAAGATGATCTGGGACTGGTGTTGCGGATGTTTCCCGGTGTTATTGTTCTGTGGTCAGACATCATTCCAAGGCCGGCCTGCCGGGAGCAGCGTCGTTGGTCACGGGGGTTGACCAAGGTCAATCGTCAGATTGGTCGTTGGGTCTGTGAGAGGGGTGGGTATCAGATACTGCACGACTGGGTGGATGTGGGGTGTTCGGGACTCTATCGGGCTGATGGGGTTCATTTGTCGCCAGTTGGCATGGACCTACTTCTTAATGATTGGCAGGAGGCCTTGGAATATATGTCTGGCCATGATGCTCGCTGGTCGCAGCTTGGGGCCGGGGGGGGGGGGGGCGGCACATGAACAGTGTTATGTGCCGGTGGCGGGATCCCGAAGGTTTTCGGGGTCCGGAGCAGCAGGCTACAATTGGGCGGGGGCGGGGTCCCCCTGACCCGGTCAAACCCTCGGCCGACTTTTGCTTAGCATGGCGAAGTCGGGGAGAGGGGTATGGTAACTTGCCGGGTGGCGAGTTATGGCATTAGCGGTGGCAGGCACTTTGCTGAGGTAGGGCTGGTGCAGCCGGGTGCCGCTAATTGAGGGGTTTGAAAATTTATTGTTGGTTTGTTAAATTGTTATGGCTAATAAAAGCTGCGACCAGTTTTGTTCCATGAAATTTTGGTGTGTTGTTTTTTGTGGGGGGGGGGGACGGGGGGGGGACGGGGTTGTTGTGGAGCGGGTGGGGGGGTGTAAGGTAGGGGCCTGGAGCGCCAGGTCTGCCTGTCTCGGTTATCCCAAGGCCGCGGGCAGGGTCACGGCGGCCGATGCTAACCGGGCGCGCGGCCCGGCGCGGGGACCCTGCGCGCGGTCTGGGCGGGGTGCACGCGCGCAGCCCTGATGGGCGCGAGCGCGCGTCTTTTGAATTGATTGGCTCCCATGGGTCGCGGCCCCACGGGAGCCAATTAGCGCCTGGGAGGTTGGGAGCACGGGGGGGGGGTTTGGAGCCAAGCAGCCCCCGCGTGGTCAGTCGAGCGGGGGCTGCTTCGGTGCCGGCGTCCCTCCCTCCCTCCCTAATGTTAGGCGGTGGGGGTTTTTTGGGGTGTTGCAGCTGGGGGTGGGGGGGCTGGATCCCGGAGGTTTCCGGGGTCCGGAGCAGCAGGCTACAATTGGGCGGGGGCGGGGTGCCCCTGACCCGGTCAAACCCTCAGCCGACTTTTGCTTAGCATGGCGAAGTCGGGGAGAGGGGTATGGTAACTTGCTGGGTGGCGAGTTATGGCATTAGCGGTGGCAGGCACTTTGCTGAGGTAGGGCTGGTGCAGCCGGGTGCCGCTAATTGAGGGGTTTGAAAATTTATTGTTGGTTTGTTAAATTGTTATGGCTAATAAAAGCTGCGACCAGTTTTGTTCCATAAAATTTTGGTGTGTTGTTTTTTGGGGGGGGGGACGGGGGGGCGGGGTTGTTGTGGAGCGGGTGGGGGGGGCTGTAAGGTAGGGGCCTGGAGCGCCGGGTCCGCCTGCCTCGGTTAAGATATTTACATGTGTTTTATTGAGTCCAGAGAGGCCTTTGATTTTGAAAATCATGAAAATCTCTAGGTCACATTAAGAAGCATGAGTATACCAAAACACCTGATTGTTCTCCTGCACAAGCTTTACATTGAGCGAGAAGCAAGTTTGAATTGAACAAGAAGAAACAAAATAGTTTAAAATCAGCAAAGCTGTATGACAAGTATGCTTACTTTCTGCATACCTGTTCAACTTATATGCAGAACAAATCATCAGAGAAGCAGGACTGTATGAAGAAAGCCAAAGTGTGAAGTTCGCTGGAAAACTCATCAACATCCTTTGCTATGCTGATGATTACATTACTGGCTGAAAGTAAAGATGATCTGAAAGGTTTGCTTAACAAGATCAAGGAATATATTCTCAAAATGGATCTGCACTTTAATGTGAAGAAGACAAAGATCCTCGCAACTGGCAAATCAATAATTTCATCCTTGATGGAGAAGAAAGAGAAATTGTAAACAACTTCAACCTGCATAATCAATAATGAAACAGCAAGCAGTCAAGAAATCCACAACACATTATTATTGTCAAAATGGCTATGAAGGACCTAGACAAGATTGTCAGGTTCAGAGATGTATCTCTGCCTACAAAGATTTGAGTTTTCCAAGCCACGGTATTTTCAATGACATCAAATGGATCAAGAAGTTGGATAGCGAATAAGCAAGAAAAATGATGCCTTTGAATTATTTCTATTTTATAGTTATTTATTTATCAGGTTTTTTATACCATGTTATCATTTTAGTCAAAGCAGTTTACATTGTAAATTAAACTTGGTAATATAGATTAAATAGGGACATTGAGAACTTGGATTCTTCTGAGGCAATGGGGGGTTAAGTGACTTGCCCAAGGCCACAAGGAGTCAAACCCTGGTCTCTTGTTTCTCAAGCCAGTACCCCTAACCAGTAGGCTACTCCTCCACTCATTTTGGCATGTAAATTAACAAGTATTGACTTGTACAGGAAAAAAAGATAATGAAATAAACATAATATAAATGAGACAGAATATTACATAAGAAAAGGCACACATCAAATATCTAAACATTAGACCACAAGATAGAAAAGGGGAAGGAAGCATATGGTGAAACAATAAAAAATGTATTAGATAAAGTCCTCATTCTTCCTTTTCATCGCCAAGTTGCTCTCCAACAGGGGTAGAAATCACACTGGTCATAGAGATCATTTTCATATCCAAAAAAGTAGGTAGCTGCTCCGGTACAAAAAAAATATACTTATTATTCAAATAGCTCAGGTAGCATTTACAAGGATAATACAATCGGAACCCTGCTCCTAGGCTTAGAGCTTTTTGACACATTGTCAAAAACTGACATTTCCTTTCCAGCGTTGATCGCGACACATCAGGAAAAATCCTAATAGTTTGACCTATGTACAAGTCATTCATCTTCCTAAAGTAAATCTGAATAATCCTATTCATGTCCTGTTCAAAAATAAAATTCACTAGGAGAGTAAATCTTTCCTTTACCTCTACAAAAAAGGACTCCAAAAAAATAGAAAAATCAAGTATTTCCTGAGAGTGCATTTGCTGCTTTCGGGTAACTGACAAAAATTAAGCCTTATTAACTGTATGAAAAGCTGTTACAGGAATTAACAGAACTTCATATTTGGAACTTTTGGAAAATTCAAGAGTCTCAAATTCAAACATCTTGCCTGGTTCTCAAACTGCTCTAATTCCTGATGGATAACTTTCTTGGCGGATATTCAGAGGCGGTGGCTAGCGCTTGTAAAGCGCATAGCTGTGGCCACTGAAAATTAATCCTCTATATTCAATACAGGAGCCATAGCCGGCTGGCATTGAATATCTGGGGTAGACTCAGAACCAAGAAGCTAAGCGAGCAGCAACAATATTGAGCCGCTGCCCGCTTAGCTTCCACGGGTAAAGTTAGCCCAGCATTTACCACGCATAATGGCGGCACCCGCAGATATTCAGCGGCACTAACTGTATTAGCACCATTGAATATCCCACTAACCAACATTTACTCGGTCTGCAAACATGTAAATGCCTTTGAATATCTCCCCCCTTATCTTTAACCAAAGTATCAATAGTAGATATAAAGTCCCAAATTTCCTTATCCATAACAGAGATCTTTTCACTGAGCTCTTTAAAAGATACATCATGTGTTAAATTAGCATTTGAAACAATTTGCACTAAAGCATTGATTTCCTGAAATGTCTTCTGGACATTATTGTATAATTTCATAAGGAAAGTTATCTCTGATGTACTCATAGGGGTATGTTTACTAAACTGCGTTAGTGCAATTCGCGTTAGGAGCCGCGGTAGTGACAGAAACCCCAAATAAGGACATGGGCGGTACATCGTCACCACTAACGCACGTTCAAAAAATTAACGAGCGTTACCGGGCGCCATGGCGCGTTACTGCGCGTTAATCGTAAGAAGACGTACAGACACAAAGCACTGAAACAGAGCTGTAGCACAATGGTTACGGTACTGACCACTGTTACAGGCAGCATGGGTTCGAGTCCCCAGTGTGCCTAATGCAGAAGGCTGTCCCAGGCATCACCCTATACATTACAGAGGGAATGAGGAGGCATGTTTTTTGTTACGTTGAGTATTGGTGTCAGAAACACACCCTCGGAGTGTGCCTAGCCACGTATGTTGGTGCGTGCGTGGCTGTGCGTGTACAATCGTGCGTGGGTACGTGTGTTTTTACCAGTGTGGGCATCTTATAATACAGACTCTGTAGGGTGTCTTGCACCTATGCATTATGCTAGCAGATGTACGTGTGATGGCCTATAGTTTATCAGAGCCTGTGAGCAGGTGCTGGAGTTTCACAGGGTTGGATTGTGCCAGTCACACCCATGATGCACTGCACATGCAAATCAGCTGTCCACAGATACACACCATGGGGAATGCACCCCCACAGCACCTCGGCCTGGTAGGGGGAACTGACCATGTGCACCCCCACAGCACCTCGGCCTGATAGGGGGTACTGACCGTGTGTTGTACTGGCACAGAGTAGCTACACACCGTCACATTGTGCGGGTACTGTGCTCACCCTGAGGGTGCAGTGAGGTGCCCAGCACTAGGTCCAAAGCAGTGTTACTGTGTGAGATAGGTAGTTTCTGCAGGACCACCTTGGACATCTCTGTCTGTTTCAGTCAGGTATGGCACCCAGGTGTAGCCCTCTCCCCCAGGGCTGAGGGTGGCAAACAGGGTCTCCTATCAAAAGATCCACAGTCTACCTCCCTGCACAGGTGGCAGTAGAGGGGAACATTAACCCCAGTCCTGCTGAGGAACAGACACCCCACAGGGCAGTCAATGCAGCTCTGTACACAGCCATAAACACAATCGCAAACAGACATTAGGCCTGGATATGGTATGCTGCACCCCACCACTATCTGATATTCCCCTGGTGCAAGCCATCAGCCACTGCATCACAACACCTACCAGCTGCAAACAGTCTGCTAGTGTCCAGTGGAGATGCCTGCACCCAGAACTGGGATGTCAGCATACACAGCAAGCAGATACATCAGTGACTGGGCCCCAAAAGGAAACCCATATTTATCATATGAGAGAAATACTAGATAGCACCATGGGAGTGCCTAGCCATGCTGTGGTCACTGCACAGTCAGGGTGAGAGTGATCTCTCAGCAGGATATACTGAGGTCACCCTGTCTGTGTAGGTGGTGGCCGGGCACTACAATGTGCCTGTCACTGCCCTATGCCCTGTGCAGATGCACACTGGCCAGGCCATCCTGTCCGGCCTATACCCATGGTACCTTGCTCCTCATTATGCACATTGGCAGCCCAATACTGGCAACATTGCTGGCAGTGTGGACTGTGGAAGGTGTCTGCAGCCACCACACACTGGATAGACAGACAGCCACCCCCACACCTATGCCAGCATTGTGCTACTATAGAGGTGGTCAGCAGCCATACCCACCACACCAGTCATGGGCATAGTACAGGCATGGATATGGTACACAAGGCAGTTGGGGGGTCACTCCCCAGGGTGGTGAACACTGTCAGAGACCAGACCTGCAGCACACACCACAGACATCAGAATGATTGTTATGGTGGAGCTCAATGAGCAAAATGTGCTTAACGTAGGAATTGATATCTTCCAGTTATCATAGGGAACATTTGATAGCTCTGTACCATATACCCAGGTGTAGGGTGGCATTGCTAAGGTATGCAACTGCTAGTATTGGGAGATACAGGCAGGGCCCAATGTCTTGCCTCTCCAGGAGGCATTGGCCAATGGGGCCTGTGGGTGGGTGTGTGGCCCTGTTGGCTGCTGCTTTACGGCAGAGTTCCCCAACTCCAGTCCTGGTGTTCCAAACACTGTTCGGGTTTTCAT
Organism: Ichthyophis bannanicus; assembly: GCA_033557465.1. Classification (NCBI taxonomy): domain Eukaryota; kingdom Metazoa; phylum Chordata; class Amphibia; order Gymnophiona; family Ichthyophiidae; genus Ichthyophis; species Ichthyophis bannanicus. The sequence goes on from CM066032.1 coordinate 525,329,278, forward strand.
GCTGTCCCTTATAAATATGCATGAGCTACATCTGCATACCATGGGTGTGGTGCATAGCTATGCAGCACAGGCATCTTTATTAGAGGCAGCATGAAGCCGGAATGGTGTGGGGCCCTCCAGGACTGCATTTGCGGGACTCTGCTTTAGGTAATGTGCCTGTTTCTGGTGTCTGTGTTTGGTGTAGTAAAATATAGGCCATGCGTATGTTCTCTGCAATAAAGGAGTGTCTTTACTATCACTGTTTAGTGGTGGGTAAAACTATGGGGACTGGGTTGGCAGGAGCCCCAGCTGGGATTTGAACCTGTGACCCTCTGGTCTTACAGAGGCTGGCTGTGTCTGTTGCACCACACTGTGGCCACAGAGACAGTGCAGTCCCTGGAGTTAGTTAAACCGGCCTGACGAGTCAGAAACCCTGCTCTGCAACAGGTTTACTGTGGCCTCATTTACCTTGTATGCAGACAAAGGTGCACATAAACCTCAGAAAAGACCTCAGAAAAGGGGCACACACCCATAACCAAGTTGGGCAACAATGATATCATTGGGCAACATTACACAACACTCCCAGGACAGCTCCATTACAATGAAATGATCTTTGAAAGGGTCTGCGGAGCGTAGACCCTTCCACACATCATTTCTTTTTTATTTGGTGCTTTCTAGGGAGTGTTGTTCCTTGTTGCCCATTGCTATCACTGTTGCCCAGCTGAATTATGCTTTTTAAAATGTTTCTTGTGGTCATTTTTAACGTTTTATGTGAAAGTTTGTTCTGTGCACATGTATCACACTGCTCACGTTTTGTGGGTTTCCCCGGTTTTTCTGTACATTGCTGACGGAAATGGTTTCTCTTCCCTTTAAATGCCTTTAACGACAGGTTTTCATTCGCGTTGGAATTGAGCTCAGAAATTCACCGCGTTAGTATGAGGGGAGCCTCTCCCCGCCCACTCTCCACCCATTGACCCCTTCTCTCCGCCCACTCTCCACCTTCTGGGCTGTTTTAACGCGCCGCGGGACTTTACGATCGTTATCTATGCTTAACGCGCGTAGTATTACGTTAACGGTCATTAGCGTGTCGGTATGCACGTTATACGGCACTTACGGTCGTTAACGTCGTATAACGCGCGTTAGTCACGTTTACCGCACTTTAGTAAACATACCCCATAAGTTAGGGAAGGAGCCAGATTTTCAGAAGGCAAAACTCCAAAATCTACCACTCATCATCCTAATTCAAGCTCCACAACCTGCAGTTAAGAAATGAAAGAGCCTCCAATATCAGCCAGTGTCGACTTCCCCATTGTTATCTGAAGAAGTGATAGGATTCTATAAGACCTCTGGCATGGTGTGGCTCACCACACATGACACCATGTCAGCAGACTGTCCAAACGTGGCAGGCTGAACCAAGCACGCCACAGGGTGAAGACACTGTGATGATCTTTCTACACCTTCAGGTACTGAGGGCCCTCCACAAGCCTTGAACGCAGCATAAGAACTTAAGAATATAAGATATGCCATACTGAGTCAGACCAAGGTCCATCAAGCCCAGTATCCTGTTTCCAACAGTGGTCAATATAGTCATAACTACCTAGCAGTTTCACCAAAAGACACAGGTTCCACAGTGCTTGTATTGGGTCAAGCAGTGATATCTCGGGTCACTTTTAATAATGGTTTATGGACCTTTCCTCCAGGAACTTGTCTATACCTATTTTAAACCCAGCGACATTAACAGCTTTTACTACATCCTCCGATAACAAATTCCAGAGTTTACACTTACACATTGAGTGAAAAGATTGTTTCTCTTATTAGTCTTAAATAGGTTACCCTGTAGCTTCATTGCATGCCCCCTAGTCTTTCTATATTCTGATGACATAAACAATCAATCTATGTTTGCCCGTTCCACTCCATTCATTCATTTATAGACCTCTATTATATCTCACCTCAGCCATCTCTTTTCCAGGTTGAAGAGCTCTAACCTTTTTAGCCTCTCTTCACAGGGGTATCCATCCATCCCCTTTACCATTTTGGTGACTCCTCTCTGTACCTTTTCTAATAACACTATATCCTTTTTAAGATACGGCGACCAGAATTGCACACAATATTCAAGATGCAGTCACACCATGGAACAATGCAGAGGCATTATAATATTGTTTGTTTTATTTTCCATTCCTTTCCTTATGATATCTAGCATTCTATTTGATCTCTTGGCCGCCACTGCAAACTGAGCAGAGGGTTTTAACATGTTATCCACAATGATGCCTAAATCTTTTTCCCGGGTGGTGGTTCCTAATGTGGAAAATTGCATCCTGTAACCATAATTTGGGTTGTTCTTCCTAGGTGCATAACTTTATACATGTCCACATTAAATGTCATCTGCCATTTGGATGCCGAGTCTTCCAGTGTATCAAGGTCCTCTTGCAATTTTCCACAATCCTCATGCAATTTAAGAACTTTAAATATTTTTCTGTCTTCTGCAAATTTGATAATCTCACTCGTTATTCCCATTTCCAGCTCATTTATGAATATGTTAAAAAACAGCAGACCCAGTGGGGTACTCCACTATTCACATTTCTCCATTGGGAAAATTGGTTGTTTAGCCCTGCCCTCTGCTTTCTATCTTTTAACCACTTCCTGATCCACAATAGTACACTGTCTCCAATCCCATGACTTTTTAGTTTTGCTAAAAGTCTCTGATGAGGGATCTTGTCAAAGGCTTTCTGAAAGTCCAGATGCACTATATCAACTGACTCACCTTCGTCTACCTGTTTATTCATACCTTCAAAAAAAAAAACAGATTAGTAAAACAAGACCTTCCTTGTCTAAAGCCATGTTGGCTGTCTCCCATTAAGATATGACTATCTACATATTCAGTAATTTTGTTATTTATAATGGTATCTACCATTTTTCCCAGTACTGATGTCAAGCTCACCAGTCTGTTGTTTCCCGGATTACCAATGGAAACCTTTTTAAAAATTGGCGTTACATTGGCTATCCTCCAATCTTCAGGTATTACAGATGATTTTAATGATAGATCACATATTACCAATAGCAGGTCTGCAATCTCATATTTCAGTTCCTTCAACACCCTTGGATGTATACCATCTGGGCCAGGTGATTTGCTACTCTCCAGTTTTTCAAATAGTTATAATACATCTTCCCGGTGTATTAATATTTCTTTCAATTCTTCCACAGTATCACCTTTAAATACCACTTCAGTCATGGGTAACATCCCTACATCTTCCTCAGTAAAGACGGAAGCAAAAAATTTATTCAGTCTCTCCACTATGGCCGTGTCCAATTTTAGTGCTCCTTTTATCCTTCTATCATCTAATGATCCAGCTGACTCTCTCATAGTTTTTTTTCTACACATGTACTTGAAAAGGTATTTATTACATGTTTTTGCTTCTACAGAAAGCTTCTTCTCAAATTCTGTCTTTGCCTGCCTTATCAATGCCTTGCATTTAAGTTGCCAGTGCTTGTGCTGTTTCCAGTTTTCATCATTTGGCTCTTTTTTCCATTTCCTGAAAGATGCTTTTTTGGCAACAGTCTCTTTGACCTCACCTTTAAACCATGCTGGCAGTTTTTTTTATTTCCTTCCACTTTTCTTAAAGCGTGGAATACAGTTGGTCTGGGCTTCCAAGACAGTATTTTTAAACAACACCCAAACGTGATGTAAGTCTTTATCCTTTGCAACTGCTCCTTTTAGTTTTTTCTTAACTATTTTCCTCATTTTATCATAGTCTCCCTTCGAAAGTTAAAAGGTAGTACTGTGGATTTCCTTACCATCAATCCTCCATTAATTAAATCAAACATGATCATGCTCTGATCACTATTGCCAAATGGCCCCATCACCCTTATCTCTTGCACTAGATCAGGTATTCCACTAAGGACTAGGTCTAACATGGCTTCCCCTCTGGTCGGTTCATGAACCAGCTGCTCCAAGAAGCAGTCATTTATTTAATCTAGAAACTATATCTCCCTAGCATGTCCTGCCGTTACACTGACCCAGTCAATACGGGGAATAATTGAAATCACCCATTATTATTACTGTGCTGTAACTTTCGTTAGCTTCCCTGATTTCATTGAGCATTTCATCATCCATTTGTTCATTCTGGCCAGGCGATCGATAGTTCACCCCCACTTTTTTACATGGAATTTCAATCCATAGAGATTCTACAGCAAATTTTGTTTCCTGCAAAACTTTAATCCTTTCTGATTCAATGCCCTCTCTAACATACAGTGCAACCCCCTCCACCAGTTTGATCAGCTCTATCATTACGATATAGTTTGTACCCAGGTATCACAGTGTCCCACTGGTTGTCCTCCTTCCACCATGTCTCTGAGATACCAATCATATCTAACCTCTCATTTAGTGCTATATATTCCAACTCACCCATCTTATTTTTTAGACTTCTAGCATTTGCATACAAGCATTTTAGAGACTTTATTTTATTCATATTAATCTGGCTATTGGTAGGCAGGGATAATTTTGAATCTTTAAGCTCCGTCTGCTTTGTAATCAAGGGCATTTGGGCTACTTTTACCTTTATTGGAACCTCTCTGCTGATATGCTCTAACTTCATTTTTTTATAGTATCCTTCAAGGATACATTGTTCCAAACCATGCGCTCTTGGGTGACTGTTGGCTTTCCCCTATTATCTAGCTTAAAAGATGCTCTATCTCCTTTTTAAAGGTTAATGCCAGCAGCCTGGTTCCATCCCAGTTAAGGTGAAGCCCATCCCTTTGGAAGAGCCCCTCCTTTCCCCAGAATGTTCCCCAGTTCCTAACAAATCCCAAACCCTCATCATTGCACCATCGTCTCATCCATGCATTGAGACTTCGGAGCTCTGCCTGCCTTTTGGTTGCTGCGCATGGAACGGGAAGCATTTTGGAGAATACTACCCTGGAAGTTCTGGGTTTCAACTTCCTACCTAAAAGACTAAATTTAGCCTCCAGAACCTCCCTACCACATTTTACTATGTCATTGTTACCGACATATACCAAGACAGCAGATTCCTCCCCAGCACTATCTAAGACCTTGTAACATAGTAACATAGTAAATGACGGCAGATAAAGACCAGTATGGCCCATCTAGTCTGCCCAGTAAGATGGCAAGTGTAGGTGCACCTGCCGCTCCATGCAGGCCACACCTCCCCATGTCTTTGTTTAGGAGTGAACACACCACTCTGTGTAGGACACCCTTATTTGTTGAGAAATCAGTTAGTTAAGTTTATTTTGATTTTATCCTGTTGCTGTAAAGGGATCCACTGTGTCTGTCCCATGCCATTTTGAACTCTGTCATTGTATTTGCCCCCATCACTTCCATCGGGAGGGCATTCCAAGCATCCACCACCCTTTCAGTGAATTAGTATTTCCTGACATTGCCTTTCAATTTACCCTCTTGCAGCTTCATGTTATGCCCTCTAATTTTACAGCTTTCCATCTTTGGAAGAGGTTTGTTTGTTCATTATTTCTCTTTAAGTACAGTATTTAAAGGTAAAGATATCTCTCCTATCCCTCCTCTCCTCCAGAGTGTATATATTTAGATCTTCAAGTCTTTACTCATAAGTCTTCTGACGTAGGCTCCAAATCATTTTGGTCACCTTCCTCTGAACAGTTTCCAGGCTTATTACATCCTTTGCAAGATATGGTCTCCAAAACTGAACATAGTATTCCAATTAAGGCCTCACCAGTGACTTATATAGTGGCATTAGTACCTCTTCGTTTCTGCTGGTAATTCCTCTTTGTATGCAACCCAACATCCTCCTGGCTTTTGCCACTGCCTTGTCGCACTGTTTTGCCACCTTGAGATCCTCAGAAATAATCACACCAAGGTCCTTCTCCTGGTCCGTGCACACCAACCTCTCGCCCCCATCTCATAAATTTCCCTTGGATTTCTGCTTCCCAAGTGCATGACACTGCAGTTCTTTGCATTAAATCTTAACTGCAAAGCATTAGACCATTCTTCCAGCTTTTGTAGATTTCTCCTAATGTTATCCACTCCACCAGAAGAGTCCACTCTGTTGCAAATTTTCGTGCCATCTGCAAAAAGACAGACTTTACCATTCAGTCCTTTAACAATATCACTCACAAATACATTGAACAGTGCCGGGCCCAGGACTGAACTCTGGGGCACCCCACTAATCACCCTCCTTTCATCTTAGTGAGCTCCATTTATCATCACCTTCTGTCATCTGTCAGTCAACCAATTTCTGATCCAGTTAACCTTCTTGGCACCCATCCCCAAACTACTGAGTTTATTGATAAGCCTCCTATGAGGAACAGTATCAAAGACTTTGCTGAAATTCAGGTAGTTGACATCCATCGCATGCCCTGATCTAGTTCTCTGGTCACCCAGTCAAAGAACTCAATCAGATTTGTTTGGCAAGATCGTCGTTTGGTAAAACCATGTTGCCTCGGATCATGCAACCTGTTGGTTTTGAGAAAGTCCACTATTCGCTCTTTCAGGAGTGCCTCCATTACTTTTCCCGCCATCGAGGTAAGACTCACAGGCCTGTAGTTTGTCACTTCTTCCCTGTCACAACTTTTGTGAAGAGGTACCACATCAGCTCTTCTCCAGTCCTGAGGAACTTCTTCTGTTTCCAAGGATCTGTTGAAAACATCCTTTAATGGCCCTGCAGGAACCTCTCTGAGCTCTTTTAGTATCCCGGGATGTATCCCATCCAGTCCATGGCCTTGTCCACCTTCAGTTTTGCAAGCTGTTCTAACACATCATCTTCTGTGAATGGTGTGGTATCTACTTAATTCCCATTTTTATATTTGGGAGTCACAGGTGGTCCTTCTCCAGGATTTTCTTTAGTAAAAACAGAGCAGAAGTATTTGTTTAGCAATTTTGCTTTTTCAATGTCACTTTTCACGAGTCCGTTCCCAGCACTTCTGAGTCCTGCAATTCCACCTCTGATTTTCCTCCTCTCCCGAATATACCTGAATAAAGTCGCCACACTTCACATCTTTAGCCATCTTTTCCTCTGCCTTTGATTTTGCTTTTCTTATTTCTCTTTTTGTCTCTTTTAGTTCAATCCTATATTCCTTTCTGTGTTCCTTTGTTTGCAAGCTTTTGAATTTTGTGAAAGCTGTGTTTTTTACCTTTATTTGAGCAGCCACTTCTTTGGAGAACCAAATAGGTTTCCTTCTCCTCTTCTTTTATTTAATTTCCTTACATATTTATCTGTTGCCCCTTTTATTGCCACCTTTAGTTTAGCCAATTGCAATTCCACTTCTCTTATCCTCTCCCAGCCTGCCAACTCCTCCTTCAGGTACTTGGCCATTTTACCGAAATCAGTGTTTTTGAAGTTTAGGACTTTGAGCTTGGCTTTTATTTCAAACCACACCGTGTGATGATCACTGCTGCTCACAAGGGCACCCACCTGGACATTCGACACGCTATCACCGGTGGTGAGCACTAAATCCAGCATTGAGATTTCTCTGGTTGGTTCCATCACCCTTTGTCTAAGTAACACATCTTGGAAAGCATCCACAATTGTTTTGCTTCTTTTCAGATTCACAGAAGGAGTAATCCAATCCACATCGGGTAGATTAAAGTTACTCAATATGATCACTTCCCCCTTTTTGGCTATCTTGGCAATATCTATAATCAATTCATTATCTATTTCTTCGATTTGAGTTGGAGGTCTGTTGACTACAGCAGTATGGATGACAGTGCCATCTCCTCTTTCCAACACAAACCAGAGCACTTCTTCTTTTCCCATGCCCCCTGCATTTGAGTAGCTTTAATATTGCTTTTGACATACAAGGCTACTTCTCCTCCTTTTCCACTTTCTCTGTCTCTTATGAATAGATTATAGCCAGCTATGGCTATATCCCAATCATGTGATTCATTAAACCAGATTTCTGTAATGGCCACAATGTCCAAGTCCATTTCCATCATTAGGGCTTCCAGGACCTGAATTTTGTTGGCTAAGCTTTGAGCATTTGTGCTCATTGCTTTAAGCATTTAACTGGCTTGCATGTATTTTGCATTGATTTTGTTCTGCCTACTTCTTCCCACTTGTCATTGATGTGTGGTTTAAATGTGTGGCTGTTTCTGATGTTATTCTGCTTTTGCCAGGAGTGACATCCTGAACTTGTCCTTCCCCATCCGTCACCCCCTTTTTCTAGTTTAAATGCATATCCACATACTGCCTTGTCTAGGTGACGTGTGAGGCCCACTACCTTCGCACCAGGCAGGCATGTTACTAGGTGATCCTCACATCCATCAGCCACCTAGCTATTTACATGCCTAATAATTGGCTGTCCTAACCTTTCCCTCATGGACACATGGCCCTGGAGAAACTTCCTCAATGCGAGGAACAGGTCCTAGATACCAGATCACTTCCTGCCACACCAGGGTGATGCTCTCTTGTCACTTGACCTCTCTCCTCCATGGCAACAGGGATGCTGCCAGACTGGAGGTGGGACTTCAGTACTATATCCCTGTAGGTCTCATCTATGTACTTCTCTGTCTTCCTTATATCCTCCAAGTCTGCTACTCTAGCCTCCAGATATCGGACTTGTTCCTTGAGAGCAAAGAACTCCTTGCACCTAATGCACACATAAGACCCCTCACCAACTGGGAGAAAATCATACATATGACACTCAGTGCAAAAGACTGAAAACCCCCCATCTTGCTGCTGGACTGCTGTCTGCATCTTAGTTTTAAGGTTGTGTTTACATATTTAAGTTCTTTACTTACTAAGGATTACTGGTGATACTTATACTAATAAAACTATACCTAATACGTTTAATGTACTTTGTTCACCTGAAGCTTTATTAATCTCAGGTCCTTAATGTATGCCTGATGAGGAATAACAGTTGCACCTGAGAGTGAATATGTCACCTCCTTTCCTTTAAGAGGTTTAAGCACCTATAAAGCTATGATTATCCCAGGAGTGGGTGGCTGTTGGGGAGGAAGGGAGGGAGGGAAAGAAGATTTATCAAAATCTGTCTGCTACATAGTACCCTGTCCTGTGCTTCTAAGGTAATCTGTGACCAATTTCCAGGGGGATCCCACAGCCCTTTCTTGGATAGAAGGGAACTTACTCATGGCAGATGACCCAGTTTCCAAGGATTTCATTAGTTAAGCATCCAGCAAGGACTGCTTTGGTGCTGAGGCCATGGCTACAGCATTGGATGGCTTCACTGGTGCCTTCCCTTTCTTCTTAGCCAGCATAGTTAATTAGGAAAAGAGATAAAGATAAAAAGTGAAGCAGCTCTGTCAGCATTCTCTAGAGATGTGCTACCTTCTTAGGTCCTCCCCCACTGAGCATTCGAGAGCGATGTCTATTTCTTTACAGAAAGAGTGGTAGATGTGTGGCATAGTCTCCCAGTGGAGGTGGTAAAAATGAGGACAGTTTCTAAATTCAAAAAGCATGGGACAAACACAAAGGCTCTCTAAAGGAAAAAATGGAACTCTTATAGTGGGTGATATGGAACGGCAGACTAGATACGCCATGTGGTCTTTTTCTACTGTCAATTTTCTAAGTTTCTATATTTCTATGTTTCTATGAATTATGGTGCTGATGAAAAATACTCCATATAACATGGACTGCAGGAAGAACAAATCAATCGGTACTAGAGCAGATCAAGCCTAGGCTTGTCTTAGAGACTCAAATGACAAGACTTTGACTCTATTTTGGACACATCATGTGAAGAGACAGATCATTAGAGAAAGACATCATACTTGGCATGGTTGAAAGTCAATACAAAAGAGGAAGACTGGCAATACAATGGATAAACACAATAAGAGCAGCTATGGATGTCACTCTATCAACAATTAGCCACCTGGCTGAAGACTGAACACAATTTAGGACAACTATCCACAGGGTCACCACGAATCAACATTGACTTAATGGCACTTAACAACAGCAACAAATTTGTAAAACAATACTGTTTGTAAAGTCCAAAAAGGAACCCATTTATGCCTATTTTATAAAAGCAACCTAGGTGCCTACATACCTTTGTAAAATAGGCACTTGGAACCAAACTCTGTAGCATGTATATGCCAACACCAAATTATATCTGCCACAGAACAGGAGTAAATATGTGTTTTTACTTGATGCATGCACTCATACATTTTATAAAATATGTGGTTACATCACAACTGCACCCATGCTTCACCCAAATTCTGCTCTCCAGGAATACTTTCATGTTTTTATATGTATGTATGCTATAGGATAATTTTATAAAAGACTTTTTCCATGTGTAAAACAGCCTTTACATGTGGAAAACCCTGTATAAAATTATTGCCAAAATGACTAACTTTGGGAAAGGAAGCCAAGATAGTAATGGAGGCAGCAGCTTGTGTGTGAACTCTTTCATGTGGAAGGGGTTTGTCCTTGCATCAGAGTCTATATGGGGTGATCATCATAGGGAAGTGCAATGCAGAGATGAAGACTTATCCACTAGAGTCTTCTTCCCCCCAGTACTCATTTAACAAACCCTTGTCACATTCATTCTTCTCACTATTCAGCTAGATGGCTACATTTCTGACATGGGGTTTGGAAGAGTAGGGCCTGCCCATAGTGATTAGGAAACTTTGTTGAGTCCTGGCAAAATGACAAGCCCGATATAACTTGGAATCACTTCTGTTTGGCCCACATTTTTAAATTTATTTATGGTATTTAGCCCATGCCTTTCTAGGAGAAGAGCAAGGCTAATTGCATTTAGATACTGTTTATATTTTCCTGTCCCCAAGGGGTCACAATTAAGCTATTTTGAGTACCCGGATAATGAGTAAGCCGCTTAAGATGGCATAATCAGCTGTGAATTTGGGTTTATGCCTTCCCCTTGAATACATAGAACTGTTGAGTGTGGAAGGAGTTTTGTCATCACAGATGTTTTTTTCTTTTGTTAATCTTTGTTGCCCTCTTAAGAACTGGGGGGAAACTAGAAGAAGAGGCATATAAATCAAAGGAAATAACACTGGATGGAGGAGGGGGATTTGGAACATTGATCTGGATCTAGAACAAGCCATGCTGGGTACTGTGGATTGGACAAAGGCACTGAGGACTTTCCTGTTCTAATATACCTAGGAGAATACCCGAAAGGAAAGAGTGAAGAAGTGTGGTTAATGGAGAACATCACCTTGAGGGTATAAAGGTATGCCATTTTTCCCTGATTTAAGATGAAAAGAGGGTTCATTGTAACTTGGAGGCCTTTGAAAATCAAAGTAGACATTTGGAGGGTAATTTTATAACAGTCTGCCTATGTGTGAAGGCCAAGTAGGTGCCTATTTTAAACCAATTTATAAAGACGCATAAGTGCCTACATGCCTTTATAAACTACTAGGGCAAAAGAGACAGAAATCACTGCTAGACTGAAGCCAAAAACATTTACATTTGCTATGGAGCAGGCGTAAATTCTACACATAAAGTATGCACATATGCACACATTTTATAAATAATGGAGGACATATTCAAAGTGTTTTAGCTGGTTAGCAGACCTGGAGCAGGGACGGTGACAGCTGCTAACCAGATAGCTTTGCACTACCTGATTAGTGACTGATATCACCAATAACCAGATAGCAACATCGGTGGCTGAACAGTCCAGATATTCAGTGGCAGAAATCAGATATCTTCTGCAGCTGAATATCTTGTTTTAATTAGAGTGACAGCGGCTAGGTGCTTTATTTTGCCTAGCTGCAACCGCTGAATATGCCCCCAATTTCTGTAAATCACAACTCTGCCCCTGAACATTGCGACAATGCATATTTTTACACAACTCTCACGAAGAACTTTATACACAAAATATGCTTTATAAGATTTCACAGTTTTAACATAGAAAAATAGTAACATAGTATATGACGGCAGATAAAGACCAACATGGCCCATCTAGTCTGCCCAGCAAGGTGGCAAGAGTAGGTGCACCTGCCTATAAAGCGATCCACTGTGTCTGTCCCATGCCGTTTACTGAAGTGGTTTTAACATTTATTTTTGATTACACCTTTTGTTCACTGTTCTTACCAGAGCTCCAGCTCTTTTATTTTAATTTGGCTTTTATTTATTTAACATTTCTTCTATACCGCGCTATTAAAATCAGCGCGGTGTACATTGAACAAAACATACTGCAATGCATACAGGCAACATTGAGTTTACAAAGAACAGGGAAAAATAACACATGGGATAACCGGGAGAACTATGTACAGGTTAACTTTATACTATATACTTTAAACTATATACAATACTCTAAACTCGTTTGGATATTGTAAGTGATTTCGTGTGGATGGTGCAGGTAAATGGTTATCATGTGGGCTATCGTGTAGGCTAACCATTTTCTGGTTGTATTAAGGTGCTAAGGCGTCTGGGGTATGTGGGAAGCTTGCCAGATGTGTGTGTCCGGGATGACTTTTGGGAACATTTTGTGAACAGATGGTGTTTCAAAGCTTTTCGGAATAGTATTAGGCTTTTGATGCCACGGATTTCATGGGGAAGTGTATTCCAGTTTAGAGGAGCGAATATTGAGAAAGCTCTGTTTGAAGTAGCCTTAGTACACAATGTCATCATCCTAGGAACTATTAAGGTGTTCATAGCAGTAGGCCTCCTGTTTCTATTTTCGAGGGTGCTGTGAATTAGCTTGCTGATTGGTGTAGGTGGGTAGTTATTCAAGGCTTTGAAAGTAAGGACTAGTGATTTATAGTGCAGATCTTTCATGATAGGCGTTATGTAGGCAGATCTTGGTGACCCAGAGAGGACTCTTGCAGCTGCATTCATAGCCAGGCGAAGCGGATTTAAAGTTGATTGAGAGATACCGTGGAGGATGATGTTTGCAAAATCTAGGTGTGGGAGGACTAATGCCTGGAAGGTTGATCGGTAGTCAGTAGAATCAAGTAGGGGGTGGAGGTGGCATAGTGTTCTGATCTTATAGATATATAGTCTTTGTCACATTCTTCACATGCGTTGTCATATCCAGGTGCTGGTCCAGTGTGATGCCGAGATATCGGATTGTGGGTTTGGACTTCAATTCTATGTTGTTGACCAGTAGCGATGGAGGAGATATGAACTTACGATTCCTTGTAACAAAAAGAACATCAGTTTTGCTATGATTGATTCGTAGGTTTTGTGTCAGCAGCCATTCAGCTACTGCTCCGAAACAATTGATTATTGGGGAGAACACTGGTTGGTCAATTTTGAATGGCATGTATAGGAGGATGTCATTTGCGTATGCCAGGCATTGTACGTTGAAAGATCGGATCAATTCACATATCGGCTGCATATATATTGAACATCATTGCCTATAAGGAAGATCCTTGAGGTACCCCTTGGGACTGTAGGAAAGGTTCAGAGGATTCATGGCCTGTTTTGACTTGTTGCCACCTATTGGAAAGGTAGGATTTACACCATTCTAGTGCTGTGCTTCGAATCCCCTTTTCTATCAGGCGTTGCAGAAGTATATCATGATTCACAGAGTTGAAGGTGGCGGAGATGTCTAGGAAGATGAGGACAAATCCTTGTTGGATGCTGTTTATTCCAGTGACCAGATCATTGAATAGGGTTGTAAGGATTGTGTCGACTCCATGTGCTTCCCTGAAGCCATGTTGTGATTGGTCTAGTGGTGCTTCCATGTCAATATGATGCTGGATCTGTTGTTGAGCAGCTTTTTCGATGATTTTTGCGAGCTGGTGGATGCTCGAGATTGGCCTAAATGATTCAACTTTGGATGGGTCAAGTTTACTGTTTTTCAGTAGGGGCCTGATAGAGGTGTGTTTCAGACTCTGTGGGAATGAGCCTGTTAGAAAGGACTGGTTCAGTATCTTGCACAAGATTTGGCTTAGATCATGTTACAGATCTTTGATCCAGCTGGCTGGGCATGGGTCGTTAGGTGCTGTGCTAGGATTGATGGAAGCAATAATGTTCTCAATCTCACTAGTTGATACCGTATTGAAATTGCATAATGGTGTTATTTGGGATGCCTTAGGTGATACAGAGGAGTTGCTGATATTTATGTTTGTGCTGGTCTTAATCATTTTTGATTGCAGGTAGTTTGCATAGTCCTGTGTCTGAGGCATTGCAGGTTGGGCTGAAACCGGCTCTCCTGTTATGAATTTTACTAACCTGAACAGTGCATGTGGTTTATTGATGGAGAATTTCAATAAGTTTGTGTGGTAGAGTTTCCTACTCTGTGTTATCTTCCCACGGTGGGTAATTAAGTGTGAATTGTATGCTGCGAGGGCCTCTGGGGAGTGGGTTCGACGCCACCATCTCTCAAGTTTGCGTAGGTGGTGGAGAGATGTACGAAGGTCCGTAGAGAACCATGGCGCGTGTTCCCGTTTTCTTATTTTCTTATCATTGTGCAATGGACATGAGGCGGCTCTGAGGTTCTCGTCCCATTTGGATATAAGGTCGTCTAAGTTGAGGGAGGTGTTGGTCATAAGTGGTCGAAGATTTTCTAGGACAGCATCACGGTTGAATGGTTGAAAGCGGGCTGTGTGGGTTCCAGGTGTGTTAGATGGCATTTGGCTCTTGTGAGAAGTATAAGTAGGTATATTGAATCGGATAAGATTGTGATCTGACCATGGCACTGGTGTAACCGACAGTGCAAGGGCTTGGTGTGTTAAGGTGTTGAAATGAGGTGCGAAAATGAGGTCTAGTTTACCTCCCTTAGTGTGAGTGGGTGAGTCGACGTATTGTTTGTAGCCTAGATCCTCTAGTGCGTCTTTTGATGCTGTCACCACCAGGTGGGCAGGCTGCCGCCTAGGGTAGCGGGTCTGTCTGCCTGATGATGTTTATGAAGAATAAGTAGTTGTAGACACGAGTGGTTCAGGTAAAGTTAGGGTTTTATTTCCCCTCCCGGGGTTGGATTCTCAAATGCACAACACAGTAAACTCAAGACAATAAAGCCATACTCTCTGGCATGTTATAAAGGAAATAATGCTAGCTTTTTCTTGCTTCTTAATTAAATGATAGCCATAAGAAAATAATACCCAGCACATAGTTCCTCTGTATATAAACTGGCACTCTTGATCTTCACTGCTAGGCTCAAGCAATGTACAATTACTGGTTTAACATAAAGAGGTAATTTTGTCTGAGATAGTTAACGTACAGTCCATTGGATCATCAAATGAGCTTTCACTAGCATAATCAATGACCATGGGTTCATGCTGACTTTCAGATGGACAAATGTTTCCCTTGCTACAGAACGTTTGTAAATCTCCTTGCACTGCCTCGTCACGGAGCTTATCTGACCAGCTCTCTCTAGGGCTGGAATTTCTGTTACTGTATTTATCAGAGTGTGAGAGAGGAGAGACCCACCATTCAGGATTTTCAGAACATAACTTATTATAAGAACTTTTCCCTTTAAAGTATTTGTTTGTTCTACCTTCAGGCTTTGGCTGGGAATAAAGGAATTGTTCTCCCTTGTCAGCATAGGGTTTTGATCTGTAAATCTTTCTCTGAGGTTTAGGCTTTTCAAACACTTCCTCTTCTGACATGCAAATATCTTCTACAGAATACCTCTCCCTTTCAGGGACTTGTAAATGCTCCCACGTTAGCTCTCTAGTTAAATCCTTCGGTTGGCTTTCACAGCACGGCACCCACCTTGGATTTTTCCTACGAGGCTTTTGAGCATTAACCCTCCAGGTATTTCTGCTCCAGGTATTTAACTTCCTTAAATCTGGTTCAGAATTACTTTCAGGATCACAGCTCTCAGATACATACTGTTTCACTCTTTCAGGCTTCCATTCACTCTGTAAAGAACGTTGCCTCTGAGTTCCAAACTGCGTCACAGCAGACGGACTTTCACAGCTGTTCTCTGACTCTCTCGTCTCTGATTCCTCTGCTCCTGGCTGTCCTCTCTCTGAGTTTCCTGAGTGTTTCTTATAATGCTGTTTAGCACTTCCCCCACTCAGGTGAAAGCTATTAGGAACTAGGGATTGCTTGCTAGTTGGGCGGGGTTGCAAACCTTGTGTCTGGGTTTGTTTACGTTGCCCCTGACAACTACTGATCATATGGCTTGCCTGCCTGTCAGCTTCTGACCTAGTTCTCACAGAATCCTGTGCTTTTAAGGCAAAGGATGGATCTTCCTCATTACAGTGCCTATTTCCTTTACATTTTTTAACATAGTGTTCAGTTTTTACACTGTAAGTACATCATCCCACCCCGGAGTGCATACTTTTTTCTCCTTCTGCAGGATTTATTTATCCACCGCAGTCTGTCTCATTGTTTGCATGGGGCTTTGATGACTTACTTACATGTCACCAATACATCTTCTGGCAAGGCTCCAAATCATGTTGGTCACCTTTCTCTGAACCGTTTCCAGTCTTTATAGATCCTTTGCAAGATATGGTCTCCAAAACTGACACAATATTCCAAGTGAGGCCTCACCAGTGACTTATACAGTGGCTTTAGTACCTACTACTATTCAGCACTTGTAAAGCACCAAGCACGCAGCGCTGCACAGCTGACCTACAAGAGGTAGCCAACATACAAGAGACAGTCCCTGCCCATCAGAGTCAAGATCATCGGAGTTTACAATCTAGTTAGAACAAAACATAAGTTAGAACAGTATAGAGCATTAGTCAGTTCTGCACAAGGTAGAGCATTAGTCAGTTCTGCGCAAGGTACGGTTTGGTCAGTAGTTTGGTCATAAATGATGATGGGGGTTAGGGTAAGATGAGGAAGGAGTCAGGATCTGACTGCAACGGTGAAGAGGTGGGTCTTCAATCTGGATTTGAAGAGGGCCAAGGAGGATGCCAGGCGCACAGACGCAGGTAGGCTGTTCCAGGCATAAGGTGCAGCAAGGTGAAAGGAGCGCAGTCGGGAGTTCGCAGTGCGTGTGAAAGGCATTGATAGAAGTAATTTGTTAGCGGCGCGCATATTTCGAGAGGGGTTGTAGGGAGAGATAAGAGGTAATTAGGGGCCATAGAGTGGATGCACTTATAGGTTAGCAGGAGAAGCTTGAATTGGATGCAGGATTGGATAGGGAGCCAGTGAAGCGACCTGAGAAGAAGAGTAATGTGGGCATGGCGAGGTTGGCAGAAGATTAGTCGAGCGGCGTGATTTTGTATAGATTGGAGGGAAAGGAGGTGGCTAGCGGGAAGACCAGCGAGGAGTAGGTTGCAGTAATCAAGGCGAGAGGAGATTAAGGAGTGGATAAGCATTTTGGTAGTGTGTTCAGAAAGGAAGGGGTGGATTTTGCTGATGTTGTACAGAAAGAAGCAGCAGGTCTTGGCTACAAGCTGGATATGAGCAGAAAAGGAGAGAGAGGTGTCAAAGGTAACCCTCAGATTGCGGGCTGAGGGAACAGGAAGGATAGTAGATCCATCCACATGGATTGAGAGAGGGGGAAGTGGGGGGGAGGAGTTAGGTGGAAAGACAAGGAGTTCAGTCTTGGCCATGTTCAATTTTAATCGGCGATGAGACATCCAGGCAGCGAGGTCCGAAAGACAGGCAGAGATCTTGGACTGGGTTGCCGGGGAAATATCAGGTGTAGAGAGGTAGATTTGAGAGTCATCAGCATAGAGATGGTATTGAAAGCCATGGCGGAGATGAGCGCACCAAGGCCTTGGGTATAGAGAGAGAAGAGGAGGGGGCCCAAGACAGATCCCTGGGGTACTCCTACATGGAGTGGGGTAGGGGAGGAGGAGGAGCCACCAGAGCATACACTGAATGAGCGATGGGAGAGGTAGGAGGAGAACCAGGATAGTATGGAATCCTTGAAGCCAAGCAAGGAGAGGGTGATGAGGAGAAGATCGTGGTTAACGGTGTCAAAGGCAGTAGAAAGGTCAAGAAGGATGAGGACAGAGTAGAGGTCCTTGGATTTAGCCAGGAACAGGTTGTTTGTGACTTTAGTGAGTGCCGTTTCAGTGGAATGTAGGGGGCGGAAGCCAGATTGAAGTGGGTCCAGGAGGGCCTGGGAGGTGAGGAAGTCAAGGCAGCGACGGTGGACTGCTCGTTCTAATAGTTTGGATATGAAGAGAAGGAGGGAGATGGGTCAATAGTTAGAAGGGCCTGTGGGATCAAGTGAGGGTTTCTTGAGGAGGGGTGTGACAACAGTGTGTTTGAAGTCAGTGGGGACAGTTGCAGTGGAGAGTGAAATGTTGAGGATATGAGTGATGCAGGGGACAATGGTGAGGAAGAAGGAACGTAGGAGATGGGTGGGGACAGGGTCTGAAGAACAGGTGGTGGGTTTGGAGGAGGAAAGAAGGAGTGTGGTTTCTTCATCAGAGATCGAAAGGAAGGAGGAAAGGGTGGCGGGGGAGTATGGATGGGGAGGAGAAATGGGGAGGAGGGGAGGTAGATGAGGGGGTAGGGAATTGGAGGGTAATTTTGGAAGGAGGAGTGGTCTAGTGGTTAGGACAAGGTACTTCAGGCCGGAGGGCCGGTGGTTCAAGTCCCACCTGGGGACAGCAATCTCAGGCCAGAGGGACTGGGATTTCTAGTCCTGTAGGCACTCCTTGTGGTCTTGGGCAAGCCACTTAACCCTCCATTGCCCATGTTCCCTGTAAGTATTAGCGTATGTGTCTCATATCCCCTCGTGTTAAATGTATCCCCCAATTGACCGCTTTGACCCGGTGAAAAGCGGGATATAAATACAGCTAAATAAAATAAAATAAAATAAATAAAATTTTGTCATGGAAGTAGTCAGCTATGGTTTGGGTAGAAAGGGAGGGCGGGATTGGGGGTGGGGGGAACTTGAGGAGAGAATTGAGGGTGTTAAAGAGACGGCAAGGATCAGAGGCAAGGAAATTAGTCAGATGAATGTAGTAGTCTTGTTTGGCAAGTGCTAAGGCTGACTGGAAGAAGCCAAGCATGAATTTAAAGTGTAGAAGGTTTTCTGGGGAGCGGGATTTGGACCAGGCTCGTTCGGCAGAACGGGCGCAGATGTATAAGTAAGGATTGTGGGTGAAAGCCAGGGTTGGGGAGTAGATCGTTCAACAGAACATGGGGTGGAAGGGGCAAGAGTGTCAAGAGCTGAGGATAGTGTAGCATTGTATGAGGATAATGCCTCATCGACGGACTTGGATGATAAAATGGAGGAAAGAGTTGGAGAAATGGTGGAGGAGAGAGTCAGGGGATCAATATTATGCAGATTTCTAAATAGGTCGGAGGAGACAGGACGAGGTTGGGATGGTGGGAGCTGTAGAGTAAAAGTTAAGAGGTGATAGTCAGATAAGGGAAGGATTGATTTGCGGAAGTTTGAGGGAGAGGAATTGGAGAAGAGAATTAGGTCAAGGCAGTGGCCGTGTAGGTGTGTGGGGGCAGTGGAGCAAAGTTGGAGGTCAAACGAGGCGGTAAGAGTGAGGAACTTTGAGGCATGGGGGTCGGAGGGGTTGTCGACGTGAATGTTGAAATCGCCAAGAATAAGAGTGTGGGAGGAGGGATCCATGAAGGCAGAGAGTCAGGAGTTGAAGTCGGTGAGGAAGGTTGATTTGGAGTAGTCGGCGATAAATAACCGCTACTCGGAGGGGAAGTGGTGTGAGGAGGCGAATGGAGTGGACTTCGAAGGAGAGGGGGGAGTGTGAATGGTGTGGCAGGAGGGGTTGGAATTGGCAAGAGGGAGAGAGTAGGAAGCCAACGCCACCACCGCGATCGAGGTGTATGGGAGAACTGGTAACCCCCATAGCAGAGAGAGGCAATGGATGCGGTATCATCTGGGGGGAGCCAGGTCTCGGTCAGGGCAAGGAGGTGTAGGGCATTAGAGATGAAAATATCATGAATAAAAGAGTTTTTTTTAATGACTGAGCATGTGTTCCATAGGGCACAAGTAAATGGGAGAGGGGATGGGGGAGGAGAGGGATTTGGATAAGGTTGGATAAGTTACATACGGATTTCTTATTAGAATAGCGCGGGGGTCTATATTTAGGGTAGTAGCGAGCTTTAGATGGAGAAGGGTGAGGGTGGGTATGTTTGGGTGTATGTGCTCCCCGAGAGCAGATGCTAGGCTAGGGGGGAGAGTGGAGGGAGAAGTGAGGAAGGTAGATGCTAGGTTAGGGGAAAGAGTGGAGGGAGAAGTGAGGAGGGTAGGGGGAGAGCAGGGAGGGTGTTGATAGGAGGGGAGGCAGTTGGGGAGGATGAGGGAGAGAAGGACAATGAGTTGTGGGGCCATGGGGGTGGGCAGCAGGGTCTGAGCAAACAACGGGTAGCAGTTCTGAGCAACAATAGGTAGCAGTTCTACGCAACAATAGGTAGCAGTCCTAAGCAACACTGGGTAGCAGTTCTAGGCAATAATGGATAGCAGTTCTAGGCAACAATGGGTAGCAGTTCTGTGCAATACTGGGAGCAGTTCTACGCAACAATAGATAGCAGTTCTAAGCAACACTGGGAATCAGTTCTATGTAACAATGGGTAGCAGTTTTAAGCAACAATGGGTAGCAGTACTGTGCAACACTGGGAAGCAGTTCCACGCAACACTGGGTAGCAGGTCTAGGCAACACTGGGTAGCGGGTCTAGGCAACACTGGGAAGCAGTTCTATGCAACACTGGGAAGCAGGTCTAGGCAACACTGGGTAGCAGTTCTGCGCAGCAATGGGTAGCAGTTCAGAGTAGTACTGGGTAGCAGTTCTGCTGGGGTGCAGGCAGTGAGCAGCAGTTCTGTGCAAGTACTGGGTAGCAGTTCAGTGCAGGCAGTGGGCAACAGGTCTAGGCAAACAGTGGGCAGCGGTTCAGTGCAAACAATGATTAGCAGCTCTAGGCAGGCAGTAGGTAACAGTACTAAGCAGACAATGGGTAGCAAGTACAAGGCGGGTAATGGAAGGAAAGGTCAATGTCAGCAGTGGGCAGCAAGTCAAGGAAAGTTGCTTGAAGGAAGGTGGTGTTGGCAAGATGGTTGAGGTCTGGAGGAGAAGTGTGGAGGAGCGATCGTGCCTATCCGGATCCAGGGCCGGTTCCAGGCAGCAGTGATGATTAGGAGGAGCAGGGTTCACGGCTCACACCAGAGCGCTCCCGGGCCCGCTCCTAAGGGTCATGCCAAAGGGCCCTCTGGCGAGGCCCTCAGGCACGGGCCCGCCAGGCACGGGTGAGCCTGATGGAGCACGCTGCTTTTAAAGGGCCGCTGCCCTTTGATGTCTCTGGTGGCGGTGTGCTCTGCTCCTCTGATGGAGCACGCCGCTTTTAAAGGGCTGCTGCTTTCTGCTGGTAATTCCTCTTTGTATGCTTCCCAACATCCTTCTGGCTTTGGCCACCGCCTTGTCACACAGTTTTGCCATCTTAAGATCCTCAGAAACAATCACTCCAAGGTCCTTCTTCTGGTCCATGCACATCAACCTCTTGCCCCCTATCACATACAATTCCCTTGGATTTCTGCATCCCAAGTGCATGACAATGTACTTCTTCACATTAAATCTTAACTGCCAAGCATTAGACCATTCTTCCAGCTTTTGTAAATCTTTCCTCATGTTATCCACTCCCTCAGGGGAGTCCACTCTGACACATTTTTGTGCCATCTGCAAACAGACAGACTTTTCCATTCAGTCCTTTAGCAATATCATTCACAAATACATTGAACAGTGCCGGGCCAAGGACTGATCCCTGGGGCACGCCGCTAATCACCTTCCTTTCATCCGAGTGAACTCCATTTACCATCATCTTCTGTTGACTGTTAGTCAACCAATTTCTGATCCAGTTCACCACCTTGGGAGCCATCCCCAGGCTGTTCAGTTTATTGATAAGTCTTCTGTGCAGATCAAAGGCTTTGCTAAAATCTAAGTAGATCACATCCATTGCATGCAAAGTTTCCTAAGTCCCCTTTGTTTTCACTGAGTGAAATGGTGAAGGAAATTGTGAAGATATCCTGAAAATTCTTAAGATTCTATAAACCTTATTTCTCAGGTTTTCTATATCGGCTCTAGAGCAGTGGTCCTCAACCTTTTTTCTGTTGTGACACACTGGACAGACCAAATGTATGTGAGTGGCACACTGAAAGCTAAAGTCTGTGAATGAACAAATGAAGATCCCAAATATAATTTTATTGTACAGTAACTAAAAATAACACTTAGGCTGGTAGTTCCAATGAACATTGGAGGGGGTGCAGAATTAGGGAACAGTTATAAGGATTCAAGTACCTGGCTCCTTGCTCTGCACTTTCCCTAGCCACCAGACACATGGTTGCTAGGGAAAGAATGGGCTTGCTATCTATCAAACATTTGGTGACACACCTCTCATCTCTTGGTGGCACACCACTGTGTCCCAACACACTGGTTGAGAATCTCTGCTCTAGTTTATAGTTTGGGAATTTTGAATGTGAAATCATCCAATTTTGATTTAACTGTTTTTGGAGTCTTCCATATTGGTGGTTTCTGTGAAGGCTATCTTAGCTACAGTACCTCTTTTTCTTGAGTCACATTGGCACTGGTTTTAAGGCTATATTTTTGTAGTTACTGTCTTCCTTTTTTTTATATTTGAATGTTATTCTCTTCCTGGATAGCAAGGTTTCTTTTCTATGGATTCTGTCATTTTCTTTCTTTCCTGGCCTTCTTTTTATTTTTTTTTATTTAGACTTTTTTCTTAATATTTTGGTGGAATTTGGTGATAATATTTGCCATGTATATTTTCTTTTTGGAATATATGCAATTCATTTATTGCTATTTATGTTCAATAATTCTGTAAATGAAAATAAAATAAAATAAAATGGCTAGTTTTGGCCACATATTGATTTTATGAAGAAAAAAATAGTTGTTCTACCAGCAAAAAAACTTAAAAAAAAGTGCTGAAGTAGTTGTCACCCATTTCTGACTCCATGTGCTTTTACATTTTTCCTCAGGAAAGCAATTCAGTAACTTAACTAGGCATCTAAGTTAGGTTTTCAAGCTGGAAATCAGTTGGACATCAGTGGTAAGCTAAAGCCAGCTAATGTGTGAACTGCACATGGTACAGTTAAGCAACTACCACTCACATTGCTTAGATTCAGATGTGTTACGTTTAAGTCAATTTTCCTCAAGCCATGAAGTGACAACCAATAGGTGGCTATTGAAAGGGTAAAGATTAGAGGATTTTGGATCTATGTGGGTTATTATTTGGACATCATCAGCAAAAAAGTATCCACTGATGACAAGAGACTGAACTAGCAGGGCAAAGGAGCTCAGGAATATGTTAAAAAGCATTGGTGTTGAGACATATCTCTGAATGGCTCCACAAGACAGGTGGAGGCCTATTCCGAGTTGTGCATCTCTGGGTTGTCTGGATGTGCAGACATCCAGACAGCCTGGAGATGCACCCGATTCTGCTCTCATGGGGGCAAGATGTCCCTGCGGGAACAGAATTGTGGCATAATGGTTGGACGTTGGTAACAATGACATAGGAAAATGTGATAAACATGTTAAAACCTTCAGCCCAGTGTGCAGTGGAGGCCAAGAGATCAAATAGAATGCTAGGTATCATAAGGAAAGGAATGGAAAATAAAACAAAGGATATTATAATGCCTCTATATCATTCCATGGTGTGACTGCACCTTGAATATTGTGTGCAATTCTGGTCACCGTATCTTAAAAAGGATATAGCATTATTATAAAAGGTACGTAGAAGAGCCACCAAAATGGTAAAGGGGATGGAAGGATACCCCTATGAAGAGAGACTAAAAAGGTTAGGGCTCTTCAACCTGGAAAAAAGATGACTGAGGGGAGATATTATAAGGGTCTATAAATTAATGAATGGAGTGGAACTGGTAAACATAGACTGATTGTTTACATCATCAGAATATAGAAAGACTAGGGGACATGCAATGAAGCTTCTGGTTAACCTATTTATGACTAATAAGAGAAAATATTTTTTCACTCAGCGTGTAATCAAACTCTGGAATTTGTTACTGGAGGATGTAGTAAAAAGCTATTAGTGTAGGTGTGTTTAAAAAAGGTTTGGACAAGTTTCTAGCAGAAAGGTCCATAAATCATTATGAAAGAGGACATGGGATATCACTGCTTGACCCAATACAAGCATTGTTGAACCTGTGTCTTTTGGGGAAACTGCTAGGTACTTGTGACCCAAATTGGCTGATTTTAAACCATTCTGTTGCTTCTTGGTCATTGCAAAGTTTGCTCATGAGACCTATCAGGTGTTCTGGTATACCCATGCTCCTTAATGTGGCCCAACATTTCTCATGATTTATACAATCAAAGGCCTTGCTGTAGTCAATGAAACACATATAGATGTCCTTTTGGTATTATTTTGTCTTTTCAACAATCCATGGCACATCTGCGATGGTTCCTCGCTCTTTCATGAGCCCTGCTTTCACTTCAGGCATTCCAGGCATGGTTGTAGTCTCCACTGAATGATCTTGACTAGAATCCTGCTGGTGTGTGGGATCAGAGCAATAGTGCACTAATGTCTGCAGTCAGTTGGTTCATGTTTCTTCACTATTGGTATGAACACAGATCTTTTCCAGTCAGTTGGCTATGATGTTCTCTTACAAATTTCCTGGGAGAGCCTTGTAAGCACAGCTGCATCTGATTGCTATAACACTTCAATGTGAATGTCATCGATGTACGGTGCTTTGTTCTTTGATAATGCTTTCAATGTTGTTTCGACTTCTTTTATCACCAATGGTTCCTGATCATAAGGTGGAGGTTGAAATGGCTGTTGGTCCATTTGGTCTTTATGGTATAATGACTCCACATGTTCTTTCCACCTTTTCTTGAACGTCTCAGCATTATTCATCATGGACCCTTGAGCATCTGTTAACATCCCAGTTAGAGGTTGACATTTTCTTTTTAAGTCCCATAGCTTTAGAAGCCAATCTTGTTCTTCCTCTAATAGTTTCTGATTCTATTTCCTTGCATGCACCATTGTAGCACTTCTTGTCTTGTCTTGCTGCATATTGGAAATCTCTGTTAAGTTCTGTGATTACCTCTCTTTCTTCTTTGGCTTTCTTTTCTCTTCATTTCTAGGCAGTTGGGAAGTAGAAGTCTTGAGTCAAAGAATTAGAGTGTGGGCTTTTCATGTTTCTAGCTCTAGAGTGGTTAGATACATGGTTCTGTATAGTAACTTGAAAGTGTATTTCACAAGAAAATAGTGCATGGTCCGATCATGGAATGGGCTTAGTAGAGGTGTTGCAAATATGTTGTATAAGAGTCTGGAATGATAGGATAAGATCTAGAGTGTGTCCACGACTGTGTGTGGACTGTAGAACATACTGCATAAGATCTAGTCCGCCCCAAAAATAGGAGTGCATTGCTGTCTTTTGGATTAGTCTCCTAAAATGCAGAACTTCTAAAACTGAGATATTATGCAGAACTTTGTCCCATTCAGTGGCAGTTAAAGAAGGTGGGCAGTATAAAAGGAGAATATAAACGGAGGGTGGTAAACTTATCAGTAATAACATGGCTTACTGGTAATAAGCCTGGAATGGAATTTTTATGACTAATAGATTTTTCAAAGATTTATTTATTTATTTATTTACATTCTCTTATATACCGCGCTATTCTGCATCAGTGCGGTTTACATTGAACAAACTGAAATTACATTGAACAGGGCATTATAACTTGGAGATAACTATTTTACAGGGAACATGGGCTATAACAGATAACAGCAATTCCTTCTCCCCATCTTTTAGTTCTATGTTTATGCAGGAAAGAATATCCATGAGAGGAGCTATGACACAAATAGGCCTTGTCAGTTCATTTAACCAGGTATCAGTGAGGCAGAACAGGCTAAATTTTCCATCATGGATGAGATCATTAAATAAGGAAACTTTTCTTCAATGATCTGACATTAAGAAGACCAAGTTTGAGGTTGGCCAGGGTACTCATAACTGCTTCTCCATTAGACAGTAGCCTAGACTGGAGCAATGTGTAATAAATATTATCTGATGTATGAAAAAGTTAGTCATGTCTACTAAAGAGCGTTAGCTGCTATCATGGGGCTTATGCAGTTTTATCACCCTGCGGTAGCAGCTAGTGCGTGAGAAAAGCAGATATAAGAGGCACTCTTCTGTGATATCTGCTTTTGCACGGGGCAGGATCAGGGTAGATTGGGGTGTAGGTGTTGGTGTACCAGTTGTTGACAGTCATCACATGAAACGTTTTTGTGTGGTGTCTGAAGATAACGTCACTTTAAGAGGTGGTGTTATTTGCCTCAGAGCCTGCTAATGCAGCAGTGTGGCTGCTGCCCTGGAGGTGATCGGGACTCCGGTGCTATAATAGGGACTGCCCTCTTAAATAATATTTACGTCAAGTCTCTTCCCTCCCCCTCTTGAAACCCATGCTAAAGGTTTATCTCTTCATAGTCACTTTTACTTCCTAATCCCTTATTCCCCTTGTGTCTCCCTCCCTTTTGCCACTTGTTTTTTCTGTCTTGTACAATCCATCTTGATTAGATTGTAAGCTCCATGAGCAAGGACTGTCTTCTCTGTTTGTACAGTTCTGTGTATGCCTTGTAGCACTATATAAATGATCAATAGTAGGTGCCGCAGTGTAAAGATCAGTAAGACCGACAATATTAAAATACCTTGGCATCTCCCCCTTCAGCAAAAATCCCCCTGGACAGCTCCCGATCCCCATCAGGAATTGTCAGGGGGGGATATTGGTATACCCCAAGGCTAAAATAAATGCCCAGCTAGCCAGTCTGTGAACCCTCTATCTTTCCCAAGCCCCAATCTACATAATCTAATCCCAGCTAGTCAGTCGGTTGCCGATCCCTCCTCCCTAGAGAACATAAATTCCAGGGTAGCCAGCTGGTAAATGGGGGCCACCCTCCTGACCCCCCCCCCCCCAAAAGAAAACAACATACCTTGTTAGTTGTGGTGGTCCAATGGCAATAGGGGCAGGAGTTGTCCTCTCTGTTCATGCCTCCATCATCGAGCCTTTCAAAATTTTATTTATTTAATTTAGCAGTGCTTATATACCTGCTTTTTACTGGGTCAAAGCGGTGTACATTCAGGTATTGTATATATTTCCCTTGTCCCCGAAGAGCTCACAATCTATGGAGGGTTTTTTTTTTTGGGAGGGGGGACTGCCTCATGCTAGGGGGCAGCACCATGAGATCATGACCTTATTTGTTAGTACTACTGAGGAGGGCAGGAGCATGAGGCTAGAGGGCAGCACCACTTGATAATGGCCATTTTAAAAGGCTTGATGATGGGGGCAGGACCAGAGAATAGCACTCCTGCCCCCTGTTGCCACTAGGCCACCAGGACTAACAAGGTATATCTTTGGGAGGGTCAGGAGTGGAGCACATGGTGCTTCCCTTTGACAGATAGCTAGCCTGGAGTTTATTTTCTCTGAGGAGGAGAAGGGAGGGGGGATCTGGGACCATTTGACTAGCTGGGATTAAATGGGGTAGATTGATGGGGTGGGAGGGAGGAAAGATTTATTGAATGGCTAGTGGGGCATTTCTTTTAGTCTGGGGTGCACTAATCTACCTGGACAGTTCCTGATGGGGATTGGGAGCTGTCTAGGGGGGATTGGTGCAGAAGGGGGGGGCAGCAAGATATTATAATATTGTCGGTGCCATGGATCCCTTCATTCATGTCATCGACAATATTGTTTAAGGGGGGGGGGTGATCAGGGTATTGGTTGGGGCTGGTAGTGATTGGGGCACAAAACTAGTGAGAGTTCTGTGCACCCAGTTGCTACCATTCCTTCCCTTGGCTTTACTGTGGGGACATGCGATACGTGCATCGGCAGGCACTGTGGGACTTTTCCAGTGATACTGTACCTACCTCAGCATATCCTCTAGTGTTGGTGGGGAGGTCTGCGGTTCTAGAATGTAGGAATGGGAAGCTTTTGCATTAGTAGTAGAAATAATGGACTATAGCTTTTTATCTGTGTCATTAATAAAATGCACTATTGCTCGAAAGGTGCCCAGTAGATGCCTACTGAAGTATAGTTTGCCTATTGATAAAGAGTATGCACTACGTACTGAGCGATAATGCACATTATTGTGTAATAATGAACGCTATTAACAAAATTGTCCCAAAACAAAAATCCCCACAAATGACACAGGACACAAACTATAATAGAATTTTTGTGCCGGCACACCCTTAATAAAGATTACATGACCTGAGATGTCCCCATGCATTGTGTGTGTTTCTACTTACTGACAGAATTAATGTTTTGGGTCTTCCTGCTTTCCAGTAAAAGAGCTCGTGACTCTGCAATCTGTTTGTCATCACTTTTAGTATTTCATGCTTTGGCTTATTTCTTTTTTTTTTTTTTAATAAAGAGCCACAAAAGCACATGTAATTAAAAAAAAAATCCCCAGTTGGCAACAGTGGCTGATTTTGTTAGTTCAGGCACACATTACTGATGATCTTTGCAATACCAGACTATAATGCCAACCCACAGCTGGAGCATAGCAACTCAAACCAAAGGTGAGGGAATCAATTTAACTCTACACACAGTTATTGTGAAATTACTTTTATAAACAAGCTAACGCAAAAAAAAATGTACTTAAGGAATAGGCCATATAATTATGGTTTCTGAAATATAAGTGCAATAACCAAATGAAGGAGGCTCAATAATTTAAAAAAAAAAACCCTGGGAAGTACACACTGTCAGAAAGACACTATAGTGCATTTCTCCTGCCTCCATTCCCAGACTCGAGAGTGCATCAGGAGAGATGTGGTTAAGTATGTCTCAGCAAAGGTTGGGGTGGGAGTGGTGGTGTCAATTTATGGGGGGGATTGCATGGCGATTGATAGTATACTGTATATGCATATATGTGAGTGGTATGGTATGTTTTCCCATTTATTTATATACACTGCTAACATATTCTCCAGTTCGCTTCCTCCGTTTGCAAAACTCGAATTTACTAGTCATTCCTCCAATCTCTTGCGCACATATGGGAGCCCTGCACCACTCTGCTTTATACTTTTTTGTCCCTTCCCTATGGAATTCCTTACCCATTTGCATTCAAACATAATCTTCATTTAAGAAATTTACAATTTCTCCTTAAATCATATTTCTTGAAAAGGCATTCCTGGGCTGCTCCGGCTAAGGAAGGATGCCATGGCTCTTGTGACTCTGTTGTTGCTTGTTAACTATGGGCCCGATATTGGAAGCCGATGGCTTTTTAACTGTGTATGAGCACCATAACCACACAATGCAAATCTTCACAAACCCGGATAACAGCGAAAATGCAGCGAATAGGGGTAACACTAACCAGAGCGTAACGGGGCGTAACAGGGGCATGGACATGGCATACCTGGCATTTCTGAAATAGAGCATGCAAGTTTAAATTCTGCAGAACAGCCTGGGCACGTCTCTGCAATTCCCTCATCCTACATGGATGTCATTGTGCCAGGGATGTCTCAATAACCAGTTTCTAAAATAGCTCCAGGAACGTCTCTGTGATCTGGACATATATGTGCCCATTTTCAAATGTCCAAAGCACGAATAGAACTTCTAAACTGCCCACTTTGTTAGCGTGTGGTACTTTACCATTCATTGTCACTTTGGCATTTAGGGCTCTGAATTGTGAATTGCACTCAGCACGAATTGTGAATTGCACTCAGCATATGGTAAAGAATTTGTTTTGTGTGGTAAGTACAGGAGACACACTGGACATGCCCCCAGCAGGTAGCAAGCAAAGAGTCTTGACGCTGACCACACATTACATTCACACTTAAAGCACAGTAAGTGCTAGAACTTGTAACACTTTAGTAAAAAGGCCCCAATATTACTAGAAAACATGACGGTATAATTACAGGTGCTTTTTAACAAATGTGTGATGTGAGTTTAGACAGATAAAAGCTAAGAGCTAGAAGGTAGCACTCCACATCATGGTCTACTTGCCAAGTCA
Organism: Ichthyophis bannanicus; assembly: GCA_033557465.1. Classification (NCBI taxonomy): domain Eukaryota; kingdom Metazoa; phylum Chordata; class Amphibia; order Gymnophiona; family Ichthyophiidae; genus Ichthyophis; species Ichthyophis bannanicus. The sequence goes on from CM066032.1 coordinate 525,358,950, forward strand.
ACACAAGATGAAATCTTTCAAATCATGAAAGATATTTCCCCAAACTCCTATTAACTTCAAAGAAGTATGCAGAGGCTCGAAACATTTCTAAGTAATATATGTTAAACAAGATACAGTAACAAGATTACATATGCAAATATGACATCTCAAATTCCCTGTTGGACAATGTTTACCAATGAATTTCTTGCTGCCCTTCCTATGAAACTTTCAATATGTTTATAGCAGCAAAGGACTCATCAGAAATCACCTCCAGAAGAATGGCATGTATTTCATTCATGATCTGTGACACCAATGTCAATGTGAACTAAAAAGATCAAGCATTTGTGAAATTGTTGGTGATACCATTCTAAACGAGGCTGAGGACTATTTCCAGAGGTCTCAGGGAATGCTGAGGGAACAGTTTGAAACATTTCAAAGTAATTATTTGGAAGCAAAGATTTTAACTGATGCAGCTTATTTCAACTAGGGTACTTTGGAATCCAAGAGATCTATGAACACCCCAAAGGGTTCAACATACACTACTCAAAGAACCATCACAGTCCCATCACCCATTATGCGGCTCATCTGGTATGAGATGAGAGAAAAATACCGTAAAACAAAACAAAGCTGCAGGCCCAGACACTGAGGGGTGGGGGTGGGGGGGGGGGGAGATAAGATCAGGAAGAGGAAGTGCTGAATCTTGAGGAACTAGAACACCTGCAATAAGAATGGTCAGAACTAAGGCATGTGTGGAAGAAACCAGATATCATGAGCTAGGGCTAAGATCAAAGGAGGAGAAAAGGAACTAGAGTCTATGTAGGAAAAGTTGGTGCCTCTAGAATGCAGGAGGTGATGGGGCTGCTGCTGCTTCTCTCGGAGGAGCCAGAGATTTGGGCACGTAGGTTAGGATCACCAAGGTCTGTATAGGAAATGGGGCATGGGATACTGGGAAAGATATGATTGCAGATGGATAAAGTGAGAAAGGAAAAAAAGCACCATGCAGTTGGAAGGTGGATATTAGAGGTGGATAAAGGAAGAAAGAAGCAGTTTGTAAAAGGATACATTTGAGAAGACCAGTGATATGTGGCTTTATGAGTGGTAGGAGAGATTATTTGTAGATTGATGAATAGCAGAAGACAACAACTGTTATCCTCTTAGAGAGAATGAGAGAAGGAAGATGTGTAAGCGGTGAGACGCAATGGGAGTTGTCTGAGCGCCAACAATAGGTGTGGGGGTGGGGGGAAACAAGTAAGAGGGATTATGGAGCCCTTTTACCAAAGTGCACTATGCAGTTAGCATGGGTTTAGGGGCCGAGAATGGGTGGAGTGAGCACTGCTCAGGTATGGAATTGCAATTAGTGCAGGTGCGATTACCTTCACCTCAATAGGTGACGCTACTATCTGGACCTATAGTAATTGCACCCTAAGTTACCATGCTGCACCGCATGTTACCTATCAGGAAAATGCTGTCCACACCCCCAGCAGGTAATGGAGTGGATTTACATTTCATGTGCTTTGCTTTTGTGCATTGTTGGCACGTCAGATGCAAATCCATAGTGCACTTTAGTAAAAGGGCCCCTATGTATTAATGGGAAAGGGTGCAGCCATGCTCAAGGAATGCTAGTCAGAAGTTGTTTCAAGCCACTCATGCTCCAGTTCAACTTAACTATTTAATACCCTAGATATGATACAGACTGGAAATTCATTTTAAAGGTCAAATAAATGAATAAAATAAATGGTTTCAATAAAATAGGACAAAAAGATAGATTTATTCCTATTGAAATTGGTCCACTCAAATTCAGAATGTTGAAAAATTTCCAGCTCAGATACAGATATATTTATCATAAGTTAGGGAAGAGTGAGCATGAAAAATAATTCATTTTTCATTTTACTTCCTTTCTATTCCATTTGTTTTGAGTTGTTCTTGAATTCATTTGATGATTTTTTTTATTTTTAATGCAGCTATTTTTAAATAGCTTCAATAAAGTGAAGTAAATGACAAAAGATGGAATTGTGTTCATTTCTTTATTTTGGTTTATTTACAAAACAACACAGAGTGACTAAGGAACTGTTTCAAATGACTGCACATCTCTAATGTAAAGAAAGGAATTCTCAAGAGATCCTGCATACCTTTGGAAAACCAAGTAAATTTATTTGTGGTATTTTCTCCAAATGGGTTAGTTTTGCACATATTATGGCAGTCGTGAACCTCACTTCTAAGCCAATATGTAAGAGTATGTAGAGTATGATCTTAGAGGGTATGTTTACTAAACTCAATGGGGCCACGGCTCCGATATCGCAAGGAGTCCACTACCACCATTTAGTAAACATACCCTTTAGTCTCTCAAATTGACTGCTAATGCTAAGCATAGTACTTGCATCATGCCAAAGAGAGCCTCCTGCTGGAGTTCGTAAGATGTAACATGTACTGTATGAGTAGTTTGTCAAGATGTGCTTGGAAGTTCTTCTTTACCAAGCCTGTGGCTATGGGGTTTATGGTGCAGCCCCAGTTGAATCCATGTATTACATACTCCATCTCTTGGTATTACTCATGACCTTCATTATCCCTTCCCCAGCATACTGTACTGACTCATTCTCCTAACATGCCTAGTACTTGCAATTAGATGGAGGAAGACACAGGATATGATCTTAGCTCCTCCTTTGTTTGTGCTGTTTATGCCAGAATTAAGAAAGGTTTGCTGAGATTTTGGTCATCATACTATATCACTAAAATATGCACGTGTGTTGGGCTCACTCTATAGAACTTAATGGAGAAAATGTGAAAAAAGAGAAAATAAAAATCTTTCACTCTTCATAGAAAAAACACATGACGTGGCCTTTTTAAAAGGGCAAGTGCAATCTGGGACCTCCAGGGCAAACATTGCAGGAAAATGCCAGGTATGTATATGCTTTGGCCTAATTATAGAAACATAGACATTCTCAACATGAACACCTGCAGCAGCATCCACATAGATGTCCCCAATACAAAAATTTGGGATCGGGACATCTATCACATGCTATGTTGCATCCGGGAATATCCATCAGTGTGTCAAAATGAAAACACGAGCCCCCTTTACCCATCTGTGTTGGTTGTCATCATGGAACATATAGAGGCCAATTCTAAGATGTGTGTCCCCAGGCTGTCCGGACATCCAGACATCCAGATAGCCCAGGGATGAACCCGATTCTGCTCCCACAGGGGCTAGTCATCCCCATGGGAGCAGAATCGCGGCATAGTGGCTGGACGTCCGGGACATGCCCCAGTTCAGGCACCCCAGACATCCTGCCAACTACCCTTCTAACTCAGCCAGGCTCCTGAATGGAGCCGCAGTGCCATGGTGTTCCGTTGCCATGGCACTGTGGCTCCATTCAAGAGTCACGATCCCTATCCGCAGAACATTTTTTTTTATTATGCATTTACTTGTATATGTATACAAGTAAAAGAAAGGAACAGCATCTTACAATACAATCAAAAGAATAAGAAACTCATCCAAAACCCCCCACTAGAAATTAAACCTGCTAGAATGCTAAAGTCCACATCAAGGAAAGCATTAGAGGCCTGAATCATCCTGGAAAGTGAAACAAGACCCCTTTTAACTATCCCAACTCACTACCTAACACTTATCTAGAAGAAAAGATTCTAAATGAGATACATCTGTAAACACATATTTTGAACCAGAATACAATATAACACATTTACAAGGGAACTTCACTGGCCGCAGAACATTAACTTCTTTCCCCGCAACCCGACCCCCTATCTGGCCTTCTATGGCCATAGTCGGACTGCAGGGAACCCCTTGCACCCGTTCACCTCTGTGGTTTCACCTGGCTCCACAGTCCCTCGATGTCCAGAGGGACTTATTCCACCTCTGAGGTAGAATAAGTCCCCCATCTACATGTCTGATCCTGGACGTACAGGGCCAACCTCAGAATCGGCCCTATTGAGGCTTGTTTCCCTTTAGTCAGCCTCCAGAGACAAAAATATTTTTAATGCTTCAAGTCCAGATTGCTTTGCAAGTAAAGAGTTGTCAAAGAAAAAGCAATTTCAGTAAAGTGTTGGTATGTGAAATGTGACTGTGTTTTAAGAACTGATGATAAGAAAGAGAAATAAAACATAGGGCAGTGACTTTGCAAGCCGAAAGAGAATTTGATTGCATTGTTTTAATCAGAAAACAGAGGTCAAAGTTTAAAGGCAGAAGGAAATTTCTAAGGTAAATGATGAGTTAATGATTATTAAAGACTTTTGAAACAGAAATAAGGAAAATCATTAAACAACAAAAGAAGACCTTAGTATCATAGTAGATGATGGCATAGAAGGGCAGATATGGCCCATCCAATCTAACCAATAAGGAGGTGAGGGTGGTAAGTGCTGCTCCATGCAGGTTTTCCTTGCCATGTCCTCATTTAGGGGTATGTTTATCCTAAATGCGATATTGGAGCCGCGACCCCATTGAATTTAATAGGGCCACGGCTCCGATATCGCACAGAAGCCATTACCACTGTTTAGTAAACATATTCCTTAGTGTCATAAAGGCCACTCCAAGTAGGTTACCTCCCCAATCCTTATTAATGAATGCAAAACTTATTTTCAGCTGCAGGACTCAATGTTTGCTTTCCATCCTCTTGCTATTTAGGGATCCTTTGTGTTTTTCCTACTCTTTTTTTATTTCCCTTACCATTTTTGAGCATTTGAGGCATCCACCACATTTTCTGTGAAAAAAAAAATTGCTGCTGCTCCTGTGTGGTGTTGCAATGTCATATTATATTCCTTAGTTCTATAATTTCCTTTCTTTTGGAAAAAGCTAATTTTTTTTGTGCCTTAATTTCAAGTATCTCTCCCCATTCCTCTTTTTCTTTAAGGTATACATATCGAGGCCCTCCAGTCTCTTCTCATATATCTTCTGGCACAGGGCCTTGCACCATTATGGCTGTGTTCCTCTTGAATGTTTTTAGCCTCTTTATAGCTTTACTGAGATATGGTCTCCAAAACTAGAAACAGTATTCCAGGAGAGGCCTCACCAGTGATCTGTACAAGAGTATCATCACCTCCTTTTTTGTACTGGTTATGTCTCTCATTCTAAGCAGCCCATCCACCATCTTATCACATTGATTTGGAACCTTAAGATCACCAGACATTCTAACCAAAAGGTCTCTCTTCTGGTCTATGAACATCATTCTCTCCTCCACCCATCACATACCACTCCTTTGGATTTCTGTACTCCAAATGCATCATTCTGCATTTCTTCACACTGAAACCTAACTGCCAACCATTTAACCAATCTTTCCGTTGTTGCATATCATTTCTCATATTATCTATGCCCTCTAGGATATCTACACCATTGCAGAACTTTGTGTCTTTTGACAAACAAAAGCACAAGCAAGGAGTGGAGGAGTACCCTAATGATTCGATTATTGGCTTGGGAGCCAAAAAAACAGGGTTCAATTCCCACTCACACTCCTTGTGGCTTGAGAAATTGCTTAACCCTCCATTGTCTCAGAAAAATCCAAGTTTTCAATGTCCCTGTTTAATGTACATTGCTAATTTAAAACATTACAAAGTAAACTGCTTTGACTAAACGATAAAGCAGTGTTAAAAAAATAAAAACTTTCAGTAATGTTATTAACAAAAATATTGAACAGAACCAGTCCCAGGACTGATCCTGAGGCACTCCACTACTCACCTTTCTCTCCTCTGAATAAATTCCATTTATTACTACCCTCTGTCATCTGCCAATCAACCAGTTTTTATCCAGTTTGCCATCTTGAGACACACCCCATGCTATTCACTTTATTCATGAGCCTCCTATGAGGAACAGTATCAAAGGTTTTGCTGAAATCCAAGTAGGGCACATCCAGCACATACCCTTGATCTAGTTCTCTAGTAGCCCAATCAAAGATATCAATCAGATTCATTTGGCATGATCTACTTCTACTAAAACCGTGTTGCCTCAGATCTTACAAGCCACTAGATTATATAGTTTTCCATCACTGTGGTAAGACTTACAGGCTGCTGTTCCTCACCTCTTCTCTATTACCACTTTTGTGAATATCGACCATAGCCACCATTTTCTAATCCCATAGAACTATTCCTGTCTCCAAGGATCTATCAAATATATCTTTCAAGACCTCTCTGTTCTCCCTTAGTGTCCTAGGATGAAGTTCATCCACTCTCCATGGTTCTGTCTGTTTTCAGTCTTTTGAGTTTCTCATAGACATTCTCTTTCCTATCATGCTGGTGCCACAAGCTGGGTTTAAAGCAATTTCCAAGTTGCTTTAAGTTGTCAGTATATATATTAAATCTTTTGAACTTCAAAAAGAAACTCTCTTTGACACAATGCAGGTACTATAATAAGCATTAGCAGTAAATTTGGAAGACTGAGATCATATTCCTTATATCCTCAAGTCCAGATCTGCTAACCACATTAATCATGTTGAATATTGGGTCCAATATAAATAAGAGATTTCCATATTAGGGCAAAACATTGCCCATCCATATACAATTACAACAATTAGCTCACATCCAGGGGAGAGATGAAGACTTAACCAAAATGAAGGGAAAATAAAGTAACTAAGCTCAAAAGAACCAAGACCTACTATCCAGTAATTAATTACCACATAAAATCTCTATATCAATATCATCATTAAGATGTTTCCAGTTGTCAGGGATCCTGAAATGTTTAGTTGCCTCCCTAATAGGAAATAAGACACTTGCAACGGAATCTAAGAAAAAAGTGGCTCCCCTAGCAAGAACCCACCTCTTCTAAACTAGAAATGCTTTCCTACATTATTGTCTAGATCTAAGTACATAAAAAAAAAACCCAGATAAGAAAAGGTGAAGAAAAAGAGGGAGACCTTCATGAAATACAAGAGATCACAGAGAGAGGAAGATAGCCATCTATATTCGGAAAAAGTTAGAGAAACTAGCAAAGTAGTCAGGAAAGCAAAGTATAGAAAGAAGAAGAAATAGCCAATGCAATAAAATGCGGGGATAAGACATTTTTCAGATATGTTAGTGAGAGGAGGAAGGGCAAAAATAGTATTATCAGACTCAAGAGGGAAAGGGAGGAATATACAGAAACTGATAAGCATAAAGCAGAATTGCTTACCAAATATTTCTGTCCTGTGTTCACAAATGATGGGCCAGGAGCAGGAGCTCAAAAAACACCTCCAACTAGGAACAGAAGTGATGGGGATCTCAAACGATTTTTAGAAGGCTGTGTTCATGAGGAACTAGCTAAAAGTAGATAAAGCAATGGGTCTGGATGGGATACATCAAACAATTCTGAGGAAACTTGGGGAAGTTCTAGCAGCTCCACTGTCTGACCTTTTCAATGCCTCTTTGGAGTTGGGAGTACTGCCAGAGGACTGAAGAAAGGCACATGTGGTCCCTTTACACAAAAGCAGACATAAGGATGACATTGAAAACTATGGACCAGTTAGCCTAACCTCAGTAGTAAGTAAATTATTGGAAAGGCTACTAAAGTGAGAATAGTAAGGTTTCTGGAGTCCAATGGATTGCAGGATCTGAGGCAGCATGGATTCACCAGAAGCAGGTCTTGTCAGACAAATCTGATTGATTTCTTTGACTGGGTGACCAGGGAGTTGGAGTGAGGGAGAGCCCTAGATGTAGTGCACTTAGATTTTAGTAAAGCCTTTGACACTGTTCTGCACATGCAATTTATAAACAAACTGAGCACCCCAGGGATGGACCCTAAAGTTACTGATTGGGTTAGAAATTGGTTGAGTGGGAGGCGACAAAGGGTGCAGGTAAATGGAGCTCACTCTGAGGAGAAGGAGGTTACCCAGGGATCTGTCCTTGGTCCGTTTCTTTTTAACATCTGTATTACTAATATTGTAGAAGGGCTGTCGGGTAAGGTTTGCTTATTTGCAGATGATACCAAAATCTGCAATAGAATAGACACCCAGGAAGGAGTAGATAACATGAGGAGGGATCTAGCTAAGCTTGAAGAATGGTCGAGAATTTGGCAGCTGAGATTTAGGCGGGTCCCGGACGGGCTGGTCGGACAGTTTGTTTTGTGGGCGAGGGGTGCTGGCTGGGCGCGGTCCACGGTCGTTGGCGGGTTTTTCCTTCTTTTGCAAGGCGGCCGGTTGGGGAAACCCACGAGTGTCCTTCTTGGTCAGGCGTTTGCTGGCAGGTTGGGCTCGAGTGCAGCCTCAGCCGCGGGATTGGCGGCGGCCGGTTTCCCATGACTTACTGTTACAGATTTGCGAGGCGTTATCCCGCATCGCATCCTCAGATTTTGAGTACAGTCTTTTCCGTGCATTATTCGTGACCGCGTTTTTCGGGGCTTTTCGGGTTAGTGAGCTCGTCCCGCGGTCGGCGCGGCAGGGCGCTGTTGGTGGGCTCGGTGTAGAGCATGTGACAGTGACAGAATCGGTAGTGCGTATTTACGTCTCGCGTTCTAAGACTGATCAGGCTGGAAGAGGGGGTTGGGCGATTCTCACTGCGATTGCCCCGGTCCCGTCATGCCCGGTACGCGCTCTGCAGCATTATGTGCGGCTTCGGCTGGGGGCGCGGGGCAAATTTTTCCTGCATGAGGATGGCCGGCCCGCGACCCAGTTTCAGTTCACGGCGGTACTGAGGAAGGTTTTACGGTTTCTGGGCCTTCCCGAGCGCAGCTACGCGTCTCATTCTTTTCGGATCGGGGCGGCCACGAGCGCGGCTGCGGCGGGTCTTCAACCCCGGGTTATCCAGCGAATTGGGCGTTGGCGTTCGGGGGCCTACGAGGGCTATATCCGCCCGTAGGGGTACCCTCCTGGCGGCGGGGCGGTAGCGTGCCCTGGTGGGGGCGGGGTGCCTAACGTTGTCCTTATTGTTTCAGAGTGGGCTACTGGTGGCAGTGCGGCTTCTCCCCTTTTTCAGATGCTGTGGACTGGACAGACTGGTGGATCGTTGGACACTCCTTCGTCTATTGGGCAGAGCGTCGGGCGGCGGTCCGGCCGCTGGGCATCCACCTCGGTCTCGAATCTTCTGGAGTACAGCTGCACTGGATGGGGCACCGCGGCATGCGATGGTGGCAGTTACTGGCCTGCCTACAGGCGAAGATGGTTCAGCGGCAGCGCCCGGCAGGATTGTTGCTACACTTGGGTGGCAATGACTTGGCGAGCTTGCCGTGTCTGCAGATCATCCCAACTGTGCAACGAGACATTGAACTGGTGCGGGAGCTCCTCCCAGGCGTGGCCATTATATGGTCGGATATTATCCCGCGTCCTGCATGCTGGTCTCAGCGGCGCTGGTCCCGAGGCCTCATCAAGATTAATAGGCAGATCGGGCGCTGGGTCCAGCAGTCTGGGGGGCTTCAGGTGTTGCATCCGTGGGCGGATGTTCGATGTGCCGGATTGTACCGGCTGGATGGGGTGCACCTTGCACCGGTTGGGCAGGACCTGCTATTGAATGATTGGCAGGAAGCTTTAGAGGGTTGGTGCTGGTCGCAGCTTTCTTTGGTGGGGGCGGCACAAGGTTAGTTTTCCCTTGTGCCGGTGGCGGGGTGACGAGCGGGCGCTCGTCGACCCGGGGGGCACTTGAGGCTGTTGCCGCCTGGAGTGGGAGCGGTTCAGCTCCCGGGGTGGGAGAGACGTCCCGGTTGGGGGTCTCTACCCGGTGATGGCAACGGGAGCCTGCCTCTGCTAATAACGGCGAGGCGGGCGGAAGGAAAATGGGGGGGTGGATGGTGCTCCACTTTGCTAGAAATGGCTGGTGGGGTATCATCCGGAAATGGGGGGGCAGGGGGGGTATGTTTGCAATGTTGGGCAATATTAAGTTGGCCCATGTTGGGCCGGAATTTAACTGTTGTTAATAAAGCTGCGACCAAGCATCTGTTTACCATAATCTGGTGTGGATTGGTTTATTGGGATGGTCAAGTGCAGGGTGGGCTTACGGGTACCTCGGTTACTAATATTGTAGAAGGGCTGTAGGGTAAGGTTTGCTTATTTGCAGATGATACCAAAATCTGCAATAGAATAGACACCCAGGAAGGAGTAGATAACATGAGGAGGGATCTAGCTAAGCTTGAAGAATGGTCGAGAATTTGGCAGCTGAGATTTAATGTTAAAAAATGCAGGGTAATGCACTTAGACTGCAAAAATCCAAAGGAGCAGTACAGTGTTAGGGGTGAGATACTTCTGTCCATGAAAGAAGAGCGGAACCTGACGTAATTGTGTCTGATGATCTTAAAGTAGCTAAACAGGTAGGGAAGCCAGATGGATGCTAGGGTGTATAGAGAGAGGAATGGCCAGCAGAAAAAAAGGTGATAATGCCTCTGTATATGTCTCTGGTGCAATCTCATTTGGAGTATTGTGTGCAATTCTGGAGACCGCACCTTGAAAAGGATATAAACAGAATGGAGGGTGGCTGCTAAAATGGTTATTGGTCTTTGTTATGAAGTATATGAGGACAGACTTAAAGAGGAAAGGAGGGATAGGGGAGTTATGATAGCACTGTTTAAATACCTCCATGGCAAGCTCTGCTACGAGAGGACATAGGATGGGGGTGAAAAGGGATAGACTCAGGAGTAATATGTGGAAATATTTCTTTACGAAAAGAGTGATAGATGCATGGAATAGTCTCCCAGTGGAGGTAGTAGAGATGAGTATATTATCTGAATTCAAAAAAGCATGGGACAAACACAGAAGATCTCTAAAGAAAAAAAAGGCACTATTGTAGTTGATATGGAAGGCAGACTAGATGGGCCATGTGGTCTTTTTCTGCCATCATGTTTCTATGTTTCTTTATGTCCACAAAACAGAAGATCGCTTTTCTTAAAGTAAGCTTTAAATAAATTTAATTTATCCTTCTCAGTTGTAAACAAGATTAAGATGATGGCTGTTTCTGGAAAATGTTTCTGAGTTAACTCAAGAAAATCTGTTAAATCCATGCTATCAGGAGATGCTATCACATCAGGTTCACCCTCTTGCTCATTTAGTAATCATACATTCTTACATAAATATACAATTTAGTTATAGAAATAGCTTCAACATTGGTTATATTTAACACCATTTTTAAATATTTCATCAACGGGACTTCAGCAGAGAGTAATCTAATTACAGGGAAATTAAGAAAATGAAGACTCCTCATTCTCAATGAATTTTTCATGATCACCAACTTGTAATGAAGCAAAAGGCTGTCATTAATTTTTAATTCTTCATCAGCTTGAATAACTTGTACCTGGCTCCAGAACCTTAAGTCTAGCATCTACAGTGTTTATCTTGTGAAATTATATAATTCTATGATAGTCCCTTGTAACATCTCTTTGGTTCTGGATTCCACAGGTCAAATATTTAGGAGAATAATATCTTTACTGGTGGCTCCACCCCTCTCAGAACTTGAAGATCCAGTAGAGGCAGGAGCCACCTTGGAAATTAAAGAAAATCCAGAAACCAAAATCACATTAAATAAGGACAATTGAGTTAGTCAGAACTGGAAAGTTGGATGTCCTCCAAGGTAATCATAGTAAGCAGAGTTAGGATAGATCCTCAGGGTTCAAAGATTCTCCCACATATGATGGAGAAGGTATAATAATTTAAATGTCTTCCCCTGACCTCGCGTGACTATAACATTTTGGTCCATTGGGCCACTCACCTAGGGATCAGTTGTACCAGGCGCTACGTTTTTAATTTTTTCTCTTCCATATGTTTCTCCAAACTCATACCCTGATCCTATAGAATACACCAGGAACTCTAGACAGTCCTACGTCAGTCCTTCAATGGTGCTTTAAAAGGGCTCCAAAAAGGTGTTCCCCTTTGGGAAAATTCCTTTGGGAATTCATCTGCAGCTATGCAACACAAGAGGGATAGCTTTTGAAGGTCTTAGTGGGGGTTCAGATCACACAGAGCCAATCAACTCCTTTTCCAGAGTTGTCCTATACTCAACCCTTTAGCAAGGCAGCGAGTGTTACTCCTTCAGGGAGTGAGTTGATAGTGTTTTTCTTTCTTTCTCACTATGCCACAAGAGCAGCTAACTTTTGAAGTCTTGATGGAAGTTCAGGTTATCTAGGATGACCATCCCCTTGGCCAAAGTTATCCCAGACATCCCTTCCAGCAAGGCAGAAACTGTTCCTTCTTCATGGAATGAGTTGACAGCACTCTTCTTCCTCTCCCCAACAACTAGGTCTTTAATTTTCTCCTAAAAACAGATAGTTTCTCTACCATCATAGATGTCTTGATATATTATTCCAAGTGCATGCTGTCATACCTTTCAAAGTCCGATTTCTTTTAGCCACTAATCTGATTTTCTTTATCAATGCAATTTCTAGAAATAGCTGTTGTGTTAGATAACCAACATATACAATGGTTCATGGAGCCAAATAAACCCATTTATATACAGTGGACAATCCTCCCATATTACCATATGAGTCAGAAAAAGTACTTTAAATTTGACTCAAAATAGGGCGCCAATGTAGTTTTATAATAGGTGATGCTTTTTCTCCTTTCCTGACCTTTCTTATAATCTTGGCTACCAAATTTTGTATTTAATTTAGTCTAGATAAAGATTTCTAAGAAATACTCAAATAAACTAAAATACAGTAGCCTAACTGCTTGGATCATGGTTCTCAGATCAGACTTTGATAGGTATGCTCTGATCTGCCTTAGTAACCGTAAGTTCCATAACATTTTCTTAACTATCATAGCTGTTTCTTCTTCCATAGACAATAGAGATCTTCTACTAAAGGGTGCTAAAGTGTTGCACCTAATGTGCTAATAGCTCCAAAACCATGGTGTGTTAATTGAACACCGTCACATTAACTGTCGGCAGTTAACATGAAGCCCTGTGCCCTAAAATGCCCCACATTAGCATGGGTGAACTTAACTCCATCTACTGAGGTGGTGTTAGGTGAACCTACACTAATTGCTGAGGATGTTGTTAAAATGGGGCATGCACTCCAGACTAATGGTACAAAGGTCACCACATCCACTCTCGTGTCCTTAATGTAGGATGCAGAGTTAGTGGGGAAATCGGCCCGCACTAACTCTCATGGCCCTGAACTAGCCAGCAATGTGTGTCCATCCAATTCCTGTTTTATCATATATCTTCTACCTGTTAAAAATTGCATGCATCATTTAAGGAACATGCCTATATATCCAGTCTCATCCATTCTTAAAAGTAGAAGATTGTGGTTTATGAGACTAACGGTAGAGGAAAGATCCAACTGCATTAATAACACATAATTCCCCCATCAACTATTAATCATAATTGTTCCAATATAGCCACTACAACTGTTTCCATATGGAAAAATATCAAGTTTTATTGGCAAAATATACATTTTCAGAGAGTGAATTGGAATACCAGGTCGCATATGTTTTGCCATTTACATTGCCAAATGGAAAATTAACACTTCAGCTAAGAGCTTATTTTACTCTTTACTAGCCTGGCAAAAGCTGAAAATGGAGAGACAATCCTTATAATGGTTGAGAGTTTCTCATTTTTGTGGCTTCTTTTGTGTTGTTTCTTTATTTTTAATAAAGCATCACACTTTTCTAACTGTAAACATACAATATAAGTTGCTTTTTCCATTTTCCAACATCCTTCAATAGAGACCTATTCTCACGGTTTGGAATACATAAATCCTTTTGCTTAAATTGTTTTCCAGTAAAAAAGATTGTAACGCAAAATGAAATGAGACATATACATACTTATAGTAGTGGTTTTCATCGACTTGGACTTGTGGGTGAAGGCCTGTAACTAATCATTTCACTAAAGACGGCTCACAATGAAGAGCATTAAAAATGACATTTAGACTCTGAAAGGATTTTAATCTGTTGAAATCATCACCACCAAAACTACTCTGCACCTCGAAACCTATAGAGCCATTGCCTTCAGATTTTCTGCTCCCAACCTTTGAAATGTTCTCCCAATTAACCTCCGCCTTGAATTTTCATGTAAAAAATTCAAGACCAGTTTAAAAATCTGATTCTTTGAACGTGCCTTCCAGTAATGCCCCCCCCCCCCCCACCGGCTTCAAATCCTTTCATAGCCCTTTCTTATGTGTTCCCATAATGTGTCTGTCTTCATGTTATTCCACATGTCCTGGATGATATTGTTGTCTTACAGCATTGCTTCCCTTATGTCTCTTGTTTATGTCTCTGTCTAACTGTTTCTGCCTTTTCTTCTGCTCCCCTAATCCATGGATAGTAAAGTGCTTAGATGTTCTGTACCATAGTAGTATAAAAACCTGACAAAATGCAAATAAAATACATCAAAACTACTATAAATACCTGGCTGAAACCAACAGTGTGGTCACAGTTATACATGTTTCGGAGGAGGTGCAAAAGCCAACGGGGAGTTTAATTTTAATATCTATGTGTATTCCCATGCAAGATCAGGAATAAATGCATGATTTTTTTGAATTGCCCAAACCATGCCCAGAGCACTCCCCCTTGAAATCTGTGTATCCCATGCATGTACACGTGAAGACAGCGGCACTCTAAATCAGCTCTGATACAAGAATGCCGCCTTCTAAAATAACTTCTGAAAACTGCAGTCCATCCAGCACTTTTAGTTCACTTTTCACTTTTTTACTGCCCGTGCTTGAGGAAAATGATAAAAAAATAACCAAAATAAACATTTTCATGTTACTTTGATTTTCAAAAGATTTGTTATGACATGCATTTAGAGTTCATTGCTGAGTATATACAGGATGGCCCAAAAAAAAGTGAGAACATCTCGTAAATTAAAAGCTTAAATAGTTTACTTATTTACCTTTTTTAGCTATATAATGTCTTTATTTCGACAATTTCCGGTCGCCATCTTTGTTTTTTAAATTTGTCAATCTTTTACATCTGTCTTTTTTAATTTTTAAATAACTTATATGCTATGAGATGTTCTCACTGTTTTTGGGCCACCCTGTACTATATTAATGGATCATAGAATGTAGCCCTCATTGACAGTTGGAACTGGTACTTGTACTACCATCTACCAGGGCAAAGTTATTTGAGTGAGCCTCTGTGAACAGGTAGCTCGATAAGAGTCTGCTAATCTGAAATCCGCTCCAACTATTCCTCTTATAAAATACATTTCTGGCTACAAACCCTTTAAATCTTATCAGTCTTTCACTGCTCAGGTTTGCATGGCCTGGCTGATCTCTGCACTGACCTTTATTCGGGGTTTGCAGCAGCCCTGAGTGACTGCCTACCACTGCTGGGGTGCAAACATGCACACAGTCTTTCTTTCTTACGCTGCTCTGTTGCACTAGGACTCTGGAATCCCAATTCACCTCAAAACAAAAATCTGCAGCTGCCAATCACTGCGGGCTGCACCAGGATTCACTACCCAGTACTGTGCACTATGTAGCATCTTTCTCCCCCTTCGTTTCTCTTTATTTCAGTCCTAGGGATCAGGCTTCAGCAGCTCCACCCTCAGCAAAACATAAGTCTGCTTGTCACAGCTTCCCACACTGCCTTATCTCATAGGGAAGGGGAAAAAGAAGAGGGGGAAACGGAGTTTAAAGCCAGTTAAGGAACCTCTGACTTCAGCAAATGCCTTGTTCAATTACCTCCAGGAAGTTCCGGGCCACGGAGCCGACGTGCACGCGGCCCCAGGGTAACCAGGGGGGGGGGGGGCGGCGAGGACGCGATCCCCCGGGCTGCGGCATCATAGTGACGACGGGGGGCAAGCCGGAGCTGTTCTGGGCGCCCCATTGGCTCCCGCGGGCCGCCGGGAGGCGGGGGGAGCCAATGGGGCGAAAGGGAGGTGAGACCAGCCTCCGGGCCAGTGCGGGAACGCGCTGTGGCTCCGGCCTTTTCCAGGTCGGAGCCAGACGCGTCGGGTGCTGCAGGAGGGTGCTCTGAGGCACCGCGTGGCTGTGGAGGCAGTGTGTGGGTTCCAATTGGGAAAAGGCCCGGTGAGTGTCAAAAGGGGGTGCCGGGGGCCATAAAAAAAAAAATATATATATATAATCATACAGGGAGAGTGCAGCTGACGGGGAATTACAATAAGTTCTTGAATTCGGCAGGCAAGTGGGAGGGGGGGTGTCAAAAAATTATACGGGGGTGGCAGGGAACCGGAGGCCGGAATAAAAAAAAACAAAAAACAATATATCAGAATAAACCAAAAAAAAAAAGAAAACAAAAGAGAAACAGCCAGGCAGACCACTTGGTGAAGCATGGGGGCTGGGAGCCATGCGGTCTGGGAAAGGGAGGGGGAGGACCCCTGGAAAAGGACTGAAAGGGGGCCAAGGGAGTGGGGCAGCTGGGGGGGCTCGGTGGCGGGATCGGACAAGGTCTGTCCCCAGGGGGGGAAAGGGGGGTGGTGTGAGGGGGGGTTGAGGGGGCGATGTTCTCGAAGTTACCCGGGGTAGAGGCAGAGCGGGCAGCTGGGGAGCTCGCGCTGGGGGGAGCGGGCGGCGTGGGGGTGGGCCTGCGCAGGCCAGGCACGTTGGGGCGGGGGAGGGACAAGGAGGTGCGACGCGGAATGCTGACCGCCTGGGTCCAGATGGACAGCCAGGGGGGGCGGGGGATTTAAGGGGGGGACCTGCTGGCCCTCTGGAGAGGATAGTGCCTGAAGTAGGGCTACCTCCGGTGTGGGGCGGTGTGCCTGTGTTGGGCGAGGCGCGGGCTGCTGAGTGTGCTGTGCCGGCGGGCCCCGGGAACCGGCCTGGAGTGTCGGGGTGCGTATACCCACCTTCATGGGAGCACTGGCAGGGAGGGGGCCAAGGCTCTTCGGGGGTGGAGTGGCTGGGGGTGTGGCAGCCCCCTTGGGCGACGGGGAGGCCCCCTTCGCCTTTTCCTGTGTTTTCCCCGCAGGTCCCCTTTGGATGGCAGTACCCTGGAAGTCCGTGGTTCAGCGGTTCGAGACCATCTGGTACGGTGCCTGTGGAAGGGTCGAGTGAGAGGACGTCAGCAGCATCGCACGTGGGGACGGAACCGCAGGCAGTCGGCGCGGTAGCCGAAGCGCCGGCGCAAGTGGCAGGTGAGTTGGCAGGGGATCCGGGCGCGGCTGAAGGGGGCGGGACGGCAGCGGCGGAGGGGGAAGGTAGAAAAGCGAGGAGGAAGAGGAAACATCCATGTCGTAGACAGCGCGGGTCGGGGACTTCATCCACCTCGTCCACTACTTCCACGTTAGATTCTTCGATCTCAGACGGGGACAAGGGGCAGGACTTGCAGGGGACTGAGGGTAGGGTGAGCGCAGTTGCGGCGACGCCTTCGGTGGTGGCATATTTGGAGTTATGGGAAGGCGTGCCAAAGACGCTGTGGCGGAAGATTTTGCGAAGGCGATATATTGACATTTTCCATCTGCTTGAAGGCCGAAAACGGTCTGTGGACAGCAGAAGGAAGAGGAAGGAGGACGAGAAGGCGGGGAGGGTGCGGAGAGCGGCACGGAACATGGTGAACTGGACGCGAGCCTTTTTACGCTTAGCTAGTGTGTGGGGGCATTCGCACTCGGAGCACTACGGTATGCTCTTCGCTTATGCGGATTCCATCTTGGAAGCCGCACAATTGCATGATGGTTGGGCATGGCTCAACTATGATGAGAAGTTCAGAGATAAGATGGATGAAAACCGACTGCTGTCCTGGGGGACGCAAGATATCAATCTGTGGCTGACGCAGATTGCGGTCAGACCCAGCGGTAGTGCGGCAAACAGTGCACAGGGGGGAGCTGCCGGCGTTTCGGGGTGGGGTGGCCCTTTCGAGGGGGCGGACCCGCGGGGGTCCAAAAAGCATCAGCTTTGGGGGGGGGTCGGGGATGTCTGCTGGCGATTTAACAAATCGTCGTGCCCGTTTCCGGATTGTAAATTCCGGCACGCCTGTTCCGTCTGCAACGGGGCGCACTCTGCGCTCAAATGTGTTAAGAGAGGAGCGGGTGGGGCCGGAGCGCCCCCTCCAAAACAGTAAGAACCTCCTCAGCCTAGCTCCCACCCCAGTCCGGATAGAACTAATGCGCCCGTGGCTGAAACAGTATCCAAAACGGAAGGACCGTGCAGTAATAGAGAGGGGCTTTAGTGAAGGTTTTCGAATTCCGGTGGTGGGTAAGGTGATCGGTAATAAGGCCAGGAATTCGCCTTCGGTGAGGCGCTTTGCCCAGATAGTGCGGGATAAGCTGGCGGAGGAGATTGGATTGGGGCGGGTGGCGGGCCCCTTCGCGGAGAGGCCTTTTGCTGATCTAGTGATATCCCCATTGAGTGTAATCCCGAAAAAGGAGCAGGGGAAGTTCCAGTTAATCCATAACCTCTCCTTCCCCGCGGGGTCGTCAGTTAACGACCATATCCCGGACAACCTGTGCACGGTTCGGTATGCCTCCTTGGATGCGGCGTTGGAGCTGGTGAGATGCTGAGGTCCGGGGTGTTTGATGGCGAAAGCGGATATCGAGTCAGCCTTCCGTTTGTTGCCGGTGCACCCGGCGTCTTTTCCTCTCTTGGGGTTTTGTTTCAAAGGCGACAGCTATTTCGATAAGTGCATGCCCATGGGGTGTGCGATATCCTGTGCATATTTTGAACGGTTTAGTAGTTTTTTACATTGGGCAGTGGTGAAACAGGTGGGTTGCGCTAACGTGGTGCATTACTTAGATGATTTCCTGTTTGTGGGTGAGGCCCGGTCGGAGCGATGCTTGGATTTGCTTGGTGGCTTTGAGTGTTTGGCTCGGGGGTGGGGTGTCCCTCTCGCGGCGGGGAAGACAGAGGGCCCCTCGACCGTCATTACCTTCTTAGGGGTGGAGCTCGACTCAGTGGTGATGGTAGCTCGCTTGCCAGCGGCTAAGATAGTGAAGCTCAGAGTCTTGGTTGTGAATGTGCTAGTCTCCAGCAAGCTAACATTACGGGAACTGCAGTCGCTGATTGGCTCGTTGAATTTCGCGTGCAGGGTTATTCCAATGGGGCGGGTATTTTTGAGGCGGTTATCGGCAGCTACGGTAGGGGTCCGTATGCCTCATCATCGGATCAGGGTATCGCAAAGCATTCGGGCAGACATGCGGGTGTGGGACGAGTTTCTGCACGACTTCAATGGTACTACGGTTTTACGGGAGAGGGAGGTCTCTAGTACGGCTCTGCAACTGTACACGGATGCGGCGGGGGGCGTGGGCCTCGGGGTTTACTTTGGGGGTTCCTGGTGTGCCGCAGGGTGGCCCCAGGCTTGGCGGGAGTCGGACCTGACCAGAAATATCACCTTTTTGGAATTGTTTCCAATCCTGGTGGTGTTGACCATCTGGCCAGACAGGCTCCGGAATCGTCGGTTAGTCTGGTGGTGCGACAATGAGGTGGTCATGTCTGTTGTAAATAATTATGCCCCGCGCTGCAAGCAAGTGGCGGATTTAACGCGTCAGGTAGTGTTAGCTTGTTTGCATTTGAATGTGATGTTGAGGGCCCGCCATATTCCGGGAAGTACTAACAAAATTGCTGACGCTCTTTCCTGTTTTCAGTGGGAGCTGTTTCGAACCTTGGTGCCGGAAGCCGAAGAAGTAGGAGCATCGGTCCCTGCGCACTTATGGCGGATTGGCCTGGTGACATGAAGGAACTGCTGAGGAATTCCGTGTCGGCGACGACGTGGGCGGCCTATCAGCGGGGTTGCAGCAGTGTGGTAACTTTCCTCGCGGAGCACGGATGGTGACAGGGTCCGGTCCTTGAGCCGCTCCTCGGTCAATACGTGGCAGCGGCTAAGGCGGCGGGTATTTCGAGGGCAACGGTGAGGTGACAGCTGGCGGGGTTTTCCTTCTTCGCGGGAGCAGTCAGTTGGGGGAGAGTTGGCAAGGGCTTTTTGACTCATTGACTTTTGCAAGGGTGGGAGCGATCCCTTCCCACCCCGGCTGACGGGCGGCAGCCGATAACTTATGATTTGTTGAGCCGCTTGTTGGACGTTTTACCACAGTTGGTGTCCTCCCGGTATGAGGGTACGCTGTTTCGGGCTGTCTTTTCGGTGGCCTTCTTTGGTGCCTTTAGGGTGGGGGAGCTGGTGTCGGAGTCGGGTCGTAGGACCGGTGCACGTGACCTGAAAGTCCACCAGGTGCGGGTGGGGGAGGGTATGGTCCGAATCCACTTAGTGCGTTCCAAGACCGATCAGTCGGGGAAGGGTGCCTGGGTGGTGCTGCGTGCCGTTCCGGGGGCGCTTGCTTGCCCAGTCAAGTTGCTAGGCGCCTACTTGCAGGTGTGGCCAGCCGGTGAGGGCAGTCTGTTCCTTCACGAGGACGGGGGGGGTGCTCACGCGCTACCAGTTTACGGCGGTGCTACGGCTGTCGTTGCGACGGATCGGGGAAGACCCCGGTAGGTTTGCTCCACATTCCTTCCGGATCGGCGCAGCGACCAGCGCGGCAGCAGAGGGTCTTCCGGAGCACGAGATACAACGGACAGGGCGGTGGAGATCACAGGCGTTCCAGGGCTATGTGCACTTGTAACGAGCTGTGGGGGGAGCTAACTTTGTTATTCTTTACTTTGCAGAAAGGGGCCATGCTTCGTGTCGCTGTTGGGTGATTGGCCACTCATTTGTTGACTGGGCTGGTCGGCGAGCAGCAACACAGCCGTTGGGGACACATCTTGGACTGGAAGCGCTGGGGGTGACCATTTCATGGCTGGGCGAGCGCGGACTCCGGTGGATCCAGCTTTTGCCTTTGCTGCGGCATCACGAGCGCATCTCATCTGCCGGTTAAGGGAAAAAGGCATCTGCGGAACAGCACTTGAATGGTGCAAATCTTACCTGTCCGACAGATGGCAGCACATCCGAACTGACGGGGATACATCTGAACCATTCCAACAAAGTCAAGGTGTACCCCAAGGATCCTCCTTATCTGCATTGATGTTTAATATATATATTCAACCCCTCTGCAACATCATCAGATCCTTTAATGTCAGTTACATGATATATGCAGACGATGTGCTACTATATATGCCAATATCATTGGATTGCCTGGATCTCACACCGCTGACTAACTGTTTTGACGCCGTAGCAGAGTGGCTCCTATCCCAAAACCTGAGAATACAACACAAAAAGACGGAAGTCCTTTTCGTCTCAAGGAACACCAACTTCACTCCTCCTAGTTGTATTAATGTAAAGGATGCCCAGCTCCAAGTGAAACCTGCAATACATTACCTTGGAGTAACACTGGACCAAAACCTTGACATGAAGAGTCACATAGCCAACACAGTCAAGGCAATCTACTTTAAAATTAGATCCCTCAGACACCTACGCACTCTACTTGAACCAGATGATTTCCGTACCATTTATCAAGCCCTTATACTTCCCCATTTCGACTTTGCAAACTCTATTCTACAGGGGCTCCCCCGGTCCACCCTGAACCCCCTGCAACTGGCCATGAATAGTGCAGCGAGGGTACTCCTCGGGGCATCTAGGAGAGACCACGTGACACCACTCCTAAAACAGCTACACTGGCTTCCCATTCAAGCAAGGATCAGTTTCAAGACTGTACTGCTAACATTTAAAGCGACCAAGGGGCTCACCTCTTCTTCTCTCTCCAACCTCATACTACCACTTGCACCAAACAGGCCAAGAAGAACAGCAGAAATGAACACACTAGCTATCCCAAACGACACCACAAGATGTGCCAGATCAACAGCCAACAGAGCATTCCGACTCTGTGCCCCCACTTTATGGAACACCTTACCAGCACAAATCAGATCAGTACCAAATTTGAGTCAGTTCAGAAAGTCACTGAAACATTTCCTCTTCCTTAAATATCTCAATGACAGCTCAGAACATAACCTCCAGGTGAATAGCAGGAGTGGCCAAACAGACAGACCATCGCAACAGGCCAACTACACAATGTAAATACAAACAGTTCCATATACTATTGCACCACCTTTGTATATAGTTAACCATGATATCTCTTGTCAGATATCACACCTTTGTATATAGTTTCCCCTATTTCCCAAGTTTATATCTCCTGTTAAATGTAATTGACCAGACATATGTAAATTGTCGGATGTTTTTTGTTCAATGTAAACCGCGCTGATGTCTAATAGTGCGGTATATAAGAATTGTTAATAAATAAAAATAATAAATAAATAAATGAGAGGGGCGCCGGATATCCTGCTGATACATCTAGGCGGCAACAATCTGGTGTCCTGGACCTGCAAGCAGCTGATTTGCGCTGTTCACAAGGACTTGGGGGAGGTTTTCGTAATGTTTCCAGGGGTTATTGTGATATGGTCGGATATCATTCCACAGCCGGCCTGTTGGGACCAGCGGCGGTGGTCTAGAGGGCTGACGAAAGTCAATCGCCAAATTGGCTGGTGGGTGGGGGTGCGGGGTGGGTGCCAGATCTTGCACCCATGGGTGGATGTGGAGTGTTCTGGCCTGTTCCGGCCAGATGGCGTGCATCTCTCACCGATCGGGATGGACCTGCTACTTAATGACTGGAAGGAGGCCGTGGAAGGTGTCCGGCGGGGAGTTGGGCTGGTCGCAGCTTCAGGTTGGGGGCAGCTCAGGTCGGTAGTGGCCTGAGCCGGTGGCGGGATCCCGGACGTTTCCAGGTTCTGGAGCCGGAGGCAAGCTTGTGGGCGGGGGTGAGGGACCCCCGCCCGGACAACCCCTCAGGTTTTTGCTAGTAATATGGCGAAGCCGGACGAGGGAGGGCTAGGCTGTTTAGCCGGGGCCTGGACTCAGTAGAAGCGGAAGCGGCGTCACCTTGCTACTCACATGGCTGGTGAGGGCTCGCACTTCCATAAAAGGGGGGGGGGGGGTAATGTTATTGTGTTGAATTGTTATTTGGTTATTGTTAATAGGTTAATAAAGCTGCGACCAGTTTAAGCCCAAAATTGTGTGAGGGTTTTATTGAAGGGAGTGCGGTGGTGCACGGGGGGTAAGAGGGGAGTTGTGGGGAGAGGCGATGTGTCCGCCTTACCCGGTTAGTTCCGGGCCGCGGAGTCGACGTGCACGCGGCCCCAGGGTAACCGGGGGGGGCGGCGAGGACGCGATCCCCCGGGCCGCAGAGTCGTAGTGATGACGGGGGGCGAGCCGGAGCTGTTCTGGGTGCCCCATTGGCTCCCGTGGGCCGCCGGGAGGCGGGGGGAGTCAATGGGGTGAAAGGGAGGCGGGACCAGCCTCCGGGCTAGTGCGGGGACGCGCCGTGGCTCCGGCCTTTTCCAGGTCAGAGCCAGACGCGTCGGGTGCCCGCCCGCCCACCCTAACGTGGGTTTGGGGCCGGGGTTGATGACGTGGGTTGTTGCAGCTGGGGGGGGGGGGTGACGGGATCCAGGAGGTTTCCGGGTTCCGGAGCCGGAGGCAAGCTTGTGGGCGGGGGTGGGGGACCCCCGCCCGGACAACCCCTCAGGTTTTTGCTAGTAATATGGCGAAGCCGGATGAGGGAGGGCTAGGCTGTTTAGCCGGGGCCTGGATTCAGTAGAAGCGGAAGTTGCGTCACCTTGCTGCTCACATGGCTGGTGAGGGCTCGCACTTCGATAAAAGGGGGGGGGGGTAATGTTATTGTGTTGAATTGTTATTTGGTTATTGTTAATAGGTTAATAAAGCTGCAACCAGTTTAAGCCCAAAATTGTGTGAGGTTTTATTGAAGGGAGTGCGGTGGTGCACGGGGGGTAAGAGGGGAGTTGTGGGGAGAGGCGACGTGTCCGCCTTACCCGGTTATTCAAGTTCCAAGGCACCAGCGCTGCCACCCTTTAGTTCCATTTCCATGTCCTCTTGGGTAGTTTTTGGTTCCATTTGCTCCCAAAGCATCTGCTCTGCTGGTGGAAATATTCCTCCCGTCCTTGGCTACAAGGAGTAATTTATATGCTCCCTGGGGAGCTGCTCATCTCAAAGAAGGAGAAGTTTAGTGGTTCAAGCATTGGTCTCTAACCAACGAGAGCAGGGTTCAGATCCTACTGGCATTCCTTGTGGCCTTGGACAAATCACCTAACCCTCAATTGCCTCAGGTACAAACTTAGATGGTAAGCTCTTAGGGGACAGGGAAATGCTGACTGTACCTGTGCCTTGAACTGCTATTGGCAAGGCATGAGCTAATTACTTCTAAATAAATTTTCTGGCCAGCAGTTCTATTGAATAACTGACCTAGTTCTGGCCCTATGACCCCCCCCCCCCTTCCCCTTCTCCTAAAAGAGACCTCTAGGGGAGTTTCTCCAAATGGGTTAGTTTTGTGCATACCATGACAGTCATGAACCTCACTCTTAAGCCAGAGTATGTGAAGTATGATCAAAGTTACTGCTAACGCTCACCTTAGTATGTGCATCATAGCAAAGAGAGCTTCCTTTTAGAGTGCATAGACTATAACAGGTACAGGTAACTTGTCAAGGTGGAATTGGAAATCCCTCTTTATCAGGTCCATGGATCTCAATACGATGGGAAACATTTCTGCATCTTTCCGCCACATTTTCTTGGTCTTTGACTGCATTTCTTGGTATTTCAGGATCTTCCCTCTCTCCATATAATTCACAGAATAATCACTTGGAATGGACACCTCTGCCACACTGGTGTTTTTTTTCCCCCCTACAAATATGTCAGATTTCCTTACATCTGACGTTTTATCTATCAGAATGGGAATGTGCCAAGTTATCATAACTTCTTCATTCTCCATAATTCTCTTAGGGTTATGATCCCAGTGCTTTTCTTTTTATATTATTTATTTATTAGAATTTTTCAAACTATACAGTGTCAAATAACAGTATATAGAAATACAATAAGTCATCCATAATACATGACAAAGTAAATAAGTCAAAAGTACATTAGCCCACTTTTCGGGGAAAATACAACCAATAATAAATAGAAGAAAAACAAAACAAGAGACCACAAAACCCAAAGGAAAAGTGCCCCTTGCTAACAGAACAAAGCCTATCAACCAAACAACCCCCCTCCACCTGAGGACCATATCCAAGGAAATAAACAGGAAAGGAAAAAAGCACTGTGTCTTTTCCTTATCAAGAATCCACTTTTCAAATTCTGAAGGCGACAGAAACACAAACTTATCATACCCAAGAGATACTAAACATTTACAGGGATAACGCAAGAAGAATGCTGTTCCTAGAGCAAGAGATCTAGCTTTGAGAGCAAGAAAAGACTTCCTACGTATTTGTGTACAATGAGATACATCAGGAAAAAATAGACACTTTGTCCCCGCAATACAGATTAGCTTTTCTCCTAAAGTAGGCATTGAGGATGGAAATTTTATCATCTTCAGAAATCAGAGTCACTAATAAAGTGGCTCTGGTAGAAATAATATCCTGAGTATCTTCCAAAAAAGCAGTCAAATCAAAATTATTTTTATCTTCAAGGACTGCCACTTCCCCCTCCACAGCATTTGGAAAAACAATATTCATGGAAATATAATAGCATCTAGCAAATACAAGAGAATCAGCATTTGGAAGGAGAAGAACATCCTTGAAATATTTCCTAAAGAGAATTAGTGGGGATAATAAACTGCTACAAGGAAAATTAAGCACTCTCAAATTCTTGCTCCGAGTCAAATTCTCTAAGTTCTCTAGTTTTTGATGCATAATAAGACTATCCTTCATGTTAATAGACTGAAAGGAAGCAAAAGATTTAACTTGAGTATCCATATTTAAAATACATGAATTCAAAGTCCCAACCTAATTATCCAAATTCTGAAACTTAAGAACTGCATCCCTAGTAAACTGACATAAAGAGGGAACAGTCTTGGTGAGAATCCGCTCAGTTCAATTTACCACCTGCCAAATATCCAAAAGTGAAACTGAGGAGACTTGTGAGTCACTAGAAAGGACAGAAGGCTCCTTCCAAGCTACTACTTTGGGGAGCACACCATCCATCTGAAGACTCAAACAGGACTGAGGCACATCTGACAATTCCAAAAATACAGGCGGAAGGGGAGGAGTACGCTCCAGGGAGCTAAGACTCGCCCCCTCAATGGCTGGGGCAAAAGAGACAGTACCTGGAGTTGTTGTTACCAGTGTAGATATTACATGCTTATCCATTGGTCCACTCGCAGACACCACCACCAGGGGTTTCTTCTTCCTCTTACCACCAGGCATCACAGCTCACCAGACTACCCTTGCTCCCAATGTGCTCCTAAGGGGCTCACAAGGGGCATAGAAACCCCTTGGGATATGCCCCTTAGGAGACGCCCAAACTAGGCACCAATGGCTATGCACCATAGAATGCACAGACCTTTTATACGGGCCTTGGAATGATGTCAGCGTTAGCTGTCCCACACGGGCCAGCAGATCTCAACACAAGCTGCTCTCACCCCTAAACGCGGCGAATTCAAGCTGCAGGAAATGCTCCCCGTGCTTTTCTGAATAGAAACATAGAAACATAGAAACATGATGACAGAAAAAGACCACAAGGCCCATCTAGTCTGTCCTTCCATAACAACAACTACAACAGTCCACTTTTTACCTTTAGAATAGAAACATAGAAACATGATGACAGAAAAAGACCACAAGGCCCATCTAGTCTGTCCTTCCATAACAACAACTACAACAGTCCACTTTTTACCTTTAGAATAGAAACATAGAAACATGATGACAGAAAAAGACCACAAGGCCCATCTAGTCTGTCCTTCCATAACAACAACTGATATAATGATGTTATAGTGTTAACAAAATTTCGATGAGGTGTGCCAGCTTGTTCTGCCTTTCTGTTTAGAAATTTCCTGCCAGCAGAACTTCACAACCAGCTATGAGATAAATAACTGTTTCTAGTTCTTTCTTACATATGCCTATTTTACCAGTTTTCTCTATGCTGTACTTTGTGGCAAGCCAGGGATTCTTTCAACCCAGTCCTAGGCTTCTGACCCTTAGTATGGCCAAGAACTGCTTCCCCATTTTGTTTGGGTCTGTTAACCTTCAGTATAACAGCACAATTTGGGGGTCATTCTGAACTCCATTTAGCAAGTCTGGATGTCTGATCCTGACATCCAGACCCGCTAAATGACCAGGCAGCCTGCCGGGGAGCTCTGTTTGTGGGAGGGAGGGGGCAGGACAGAGGCAGAGCGAGGGCAGACGGTGGTGGAAAGCAACCCTGGATGTACAGAGATGATTCTAAGGTTGGCCTGTGCGTCTGTGGTCGGCCACAGAGATGGGGGACTTGGAGGCCAGATCGAGGGTTGGGCTATGGGGAAAGGATGGTGTCACTGTTGGCTGAGGATTGCAGCTCCTGAATGGAGCCATGGTGCCATGACAACAGGACGCCATGGCACAGCGGCTCCATTCAGGAGACTGGCTGGTATTTGGGCTGGGTGTGCGGCCGATCAGAATCAGGACCCAGCCTGCACATCCAGGACATAGACCCAATTCTGATCCCACGGGCACATCTAGCCCCAATGAGATCAGAATTGGGCCTACCTCTGTACACCCCAATTCTGATCAGCTGTACAGGGTGCTGGACGGTCAGTACGGAATCAACCTCTGTGTTTTGGGCTTACATCTAGTTCTAGGTGCTTGCATTTTTCTCATTTGGATTATGATCCAAAGTTTAATTTGTGGTACATTCTCTGAAAAAAAGAGATCTTGGTATTCCTAAAAGCTTGCTTCCCCATCTATCTGTTAATTGAATAAAGTCAACATAAGAAAAGACTGACAAATAACAAGGCTTAGCGTGTGCATGCTATCTCTCTGAGCAGATTCATGTCCAACCTGAAAATTCTTTGAAGGGGTTTTTGCCACTTAAATCTTAAATCTTCCGGTTCATGCAAAAGATTTTGTCAAGCTGGACTCAGGAACTGGGGTTTGCTTGTCTCAACTTATTCAGCCAGCAATGGAGTGGACAGTGTGAGGATAATTTTATAAACAGGTGTCTAGTTGACATAATTGCACCTGTTTTACAAAATCAATGTGTCTACTTGACTTTATATAGCAGTGTTTGAAAGTACTTGTGTGTGTTAAGGCACAATCACTTAGACAAGCCCTATACTACACCTATGTTTTGCAATTATGCTATCGAGTAAAGAATTATATAATGCATGTGTGTAATTGCTTGTACCACCCATGCTCCTCCCAAACTCCACCCATGAACATGTCCACAGTGAAAGTACGTGTGATGCCAACTAAGCGTGTACTTTCATGCTAGTCTGCATTTTATAAGAAGATATTTACGTGTGCAAGTCACAACTTATGCACACAAATGACTAATATACTGGAATTTATTTGTGTTGCTCACACATAAATCTAGGTGACCCCTTAAAAAAGTAGCCCCTCTAGGCCTATTTTTTAAGAATTATTAAGAAAAAGAAAATCACCATTCAAACAACAATCCCAAAATCTATGAATAAACTGTGCCCTGTATGCGAGCAGGAGAAGGGAAATTGTCACAATCTCAAATTCTGGTCATAGCCCTTTTAATCAAAGATTTTTTGGTTCAAATTCATAAAAAGAAACCACTTAGCTTAAAATCAGTAGTGTCCTGAACTGTGAATGTTCTGAAGCATGAAATTGCCACACGACGTGCATGTTTCAGGTCCCTGAAAGGATCCCGTTTCAAGTGCTTAAGAAAGCATTCACTAAATCCTCCATGTATGCTCAGAAACGTAACTGCCATAAAATGGCCAAAGAAAGACTGCTGTCATTTTGAGATGGAAGGCGCTCTGTGATTGGCCAACATCATTTGCTGTCATGAGGAGAACCACCAATGGAGAAGAGAAGAACCCCACTGAATATGGGGATTCCCTTGTCCATTGGGAATTGGAATTATAGCACTCTGCCAATTGATTTCATGACTGAGACCATGAGGATGCATAGAATTCAATGTAAAAATCCATCGTTGTTCTAACCACTGGATCAGGGAAGTCCTGTCACCATTCCGTGTATCCTTTGGTACAAAATCAATAACTTCCCATCGAAGATCTTGAAAGTTGTGTCCCAGAGTTAAACAATGCTCCACCATGGGTGCTGACCGATTTTGCATAGGTAGTCATGAAGCGTGTTTCGCCAATCTTGTTTTAACTGCCCGAATTGTCTGGCCCACATATAATTTATTACATTTATGTAGTTTACCTTTTGCAATGCCCCTGTAATAAACTATATGTGGGCCGGACGATTTGGGTTTTTCAGTGGTGCTGCATTCCTTACTCTGCCCTTTTGTTGTTCCTTCATATTCATTCATTCTGCACATAGCTGGTCCCTCCCTTTCGTGCCCTCTCTCTGTCCCTCACTTTGTGATTGCCTGTTTTCATCTATCCCTGTCTGCCAGCTTTACTGCTATTTCTGTACTTACTGAGCTAGGATGGTTCTGATCCTTTCCCAGCCCCTGCGTGCTGCAGCATGGGCTGACCTTCTATGTTATGTGGGAAGCAGCACCTCCTCCTCCTGCAGAACAAGTCTACTGAGCAGATGGGTCTCCTGCTCTGAGAGGTTTGGCTGCCTCATTGCCGTTGTTTCTCCTCCATGGTCTGGATTTCCCTATGGTGGGTGGGGGGCATGACTCCATCCTGTTTCCTATGGCACGTGGATCTCAGTGCAGTTTTTGGCATTACACATGGACGGTGGACTCACCGGACTCGGATGTGGTCATAGACAGGCAGTACACATACACTGCAGAGGTGTTTTTGATGGGCAGCAGGGGGACACATTTTAGGTGTTGATATGTACAGGACTCGCACGCCCATTGGGGTCCGAGGTACATGTAGGTGCAGATACGTCTTCGGGGTGATTCCGTAGGCGCATGTGTGGAATCACCACTGAGAGATGCCTTTTTCCAACGTGCACATTTTCAGCAGGGCTTGCCATTCTTTTCTGAATTGGCCTCATTGTGAACTAAAAACAACAGTGCAAGGAGCCACCTAGATTTAGGCTGAAAAAAAGTGCCTAAACCTCAGCATTGTAGTCATCTATGCACCTAAATGGCTACTTACACATACAATGGCCTCTTTTACGCTGGTTGCTATTTTATAAGTGCATGCATAGGTCCAATTGTGGAGAGAATGTGGTGCTCCCAGTGATGTGTAGGGCCTCTGATTTTTTTAGGTTTTGTTTATTGAGCCATTTTATCATTTCCTCAAAGCATGATGTGATCTGGGTGTATTTAGGTTGGTCAGTATTGAGTGGAGCATGTATCATTATGAGGTGTGACAAAAAAGAAACGAGACTGTGGCAGCCACGCCCATGACTCAATGCCAATTGGCTAACCGCGTATGTCACTGTGTTGCACAACATCTCACCACTATTCTGCTATAATATTTTTCATCTCACTCTGTTTTTCTTTTTCAGGATATTTTGTAGCACACTGCTCCATCGCTTTGTCACACAACTGGAGGTGGCAGAAATATGGAGCAAAGAATCAACTTGAAATTTCTGGTTAAGTTGGTGAAGGGCCCAATTGAGTGTTTCCAACTTCTCCAAAAGGCTTATGGAGAAGATGCAA
The DNA here is from genome assembly GCA_033557465.1 of Ichthyophis bannanicus. Lineage (NCBI taxonomy): Eukaryota > Metazoa > Chordata > Amphibia > Gymnophiona > Ichthyophiidae > Ichthyophis > Ichthyophis bannanicus. The sequence goes on from CM066032.1 coordinate 525,389,168, forward strand.
TGTCAAGGACGCGAGTCTTCAAGTGGCACCAACATTTCAAGACTGGCTGCGAGGAGGTGGAGGATGACCCCAAGTCAGGATGACCTTCCACGACAAAGACGGTTGAGAACATTGACAGAGTGAACCAGCTGGTGTGGAGTGATTGCAGATTGATGGTGTGGATGATAGCTGAGGGGCTCAGCCTGAACAGGGAGTCAGTGCGGTCCATCTTGGTGCAGGAGCTTGGGATGTGGAAGGTGTGCGCCAAGATAGTGATCAAGCTTTTATTGGATGACCAGAAGGAGCACTGGGTCAATGTTTGTTGAGACTTGCTAGAGAAGATCCAGAGTTTGTTGGCCGAGTCATCACAGGAGACAAGAGTTGGATCTTCCAATACAACCCTGAAAGCAATAGACAGAGCCTGCAGTAGAAGACTTGACTGTCACCCAGACCCAAGAAGGCACACATGTCCAAATCAAGGATCAAGGTCATACTGATTGCATTCTTTGACCAGAAGGGAGTGGTCTATCATGAGTTTGTGCCTGAGGGTCAGACAGTCAACAAGCAGGTCCTCAATCGCCTCCATGACTGGGTTAAGCGCAGTAGGCGGGCTCTGTGGAGAGACAAGTCATAGCTGCTCCACCATGACAACGTGCCCGCACACACTGAGCTCAGTGTGAGGCAGTTCTTGGCCAACAAACAGATCATTTCTCTCGACCACCCTCCTTATTCTCCAGATCTCACACCGTGCGACTTCTGGCTCTTCCCCAGGCTGAAGGCTGTGCTCAAAGGAACTAATTTTGCCTCTGTAGAAGAGATCAAGGCCACTGTGACGAGGTTGCTGAGGGACCTCAAGGAGGAGGACTTTACTGAGTGCTTCTGTAAATGGCAGAAGCGAATGCAGAAGTGCATTAACTCTGGAGGGGATAACTTTGAAGGGGACAATGTGTAATTTCTCTGTAGATTTTGTAATAAAACATTTATGGACAGTCTTGTTTCTTTTTTGACACACCCTTATATCTTGTATTGGATATTATGTTCTTTTATGATGGTGCAGAGTGGCTACAAGTAAATGTTAAAAAGTAGCGCTGAAAGGGCTGAGCCTTGCGGGATACCTTGGTGTTGGTAAAATGGTCTTGAATGTTGGTTTCCGCATCTGACTTGTTGTTTTCTGTTAGGTATGAGATGAATAATTTAAGGATAGTACCATGAATCCCTATGTCTTGAAGCCTTCTTATTAGGGTGAGGTGATTCACCATGTCGAAGGCTGATGCTATGTCATTAAAGATTAGAATAAATCCCTATCTTACGTTGTCAATGCCAGTTGTTAGGGTGTTGAAGAGGAATGCGAGAAGTATCTCTACACTGTGGTTAGGTTAAAGTCATGCTGGTAGGGATCCAGTGGAGCTTGGGTGTCTACATGGTCCTGTAATTGTTGTTGTACAGACTTTTCAATAATCTTAGTAATAAATGGCAGACTTGATATTGGCCAGTTGGGGCCCTTATTGTCAAGGCTGGTATTTTTCAACATTGGTCTAATTGATGCCTGTTTGAGGCTAAGGGGGTAAGTAACCTTGTGTGAGGGACAGTTGGGTGATCTTTAGTAATGTGGGCACTAGATGTGTTCTTGCGAGCTTCATCCATGAGACTGGACATGGATTCAGAGGAGAGGTGGACATGTTCATATTGGTTATGATGGTTTCTGGCTTCTCTTCGGAGGGCATATGACATGATTTCCACCATTTCATGTTGGTATGGTATATCTCCAAGTTCGGTAGCATCATCAAATGATATATTTTTGTATTTGAGCTCGAGGAAGTCTGCCATGACTTGAGGATTTAGTATATTGATTTCTTTTCTTGCATGTGTTCTTTATTTAGTGTGCGTGCAATGTGAAATAACTCCCTTGGTTTATTGAGAGACTTCATGATTAAATTAATGTGGTGTTCTTTTTTGCATTTGTTTATCTGGTCATTGTATTTACTTTGCATAGTGTTATATTTCATTAGGCTTTCTTGGTCTTTGATTCATCGCCATTGTCTCTCTAGTTTACGTAGTGTCCCCTTTAGCTCATTAATTTCACTAGAGTACCATGGAGCATAATATTTTCTATTTGTGTGACTCCTCTTGTTCAGTGCCATTGTTGCTTTATGTATTGTGTGGTTCCAATTACTGATGATTGCGTCCAAATTAGTTGTGTTAAGATCAAGTTGTGGTAGTACTTCTTTCATGAAGTCTTCTTCATCATATTGTTTAAATCTTCTACTCTCCTTTAGTAGTCCTTCTGATGTTTTCCTTGATACAGGTGTTTTTATTTCAAAGTTTAGGATGTGATGGTCTGACCAGGGAATTGGAGTAGCGGGGCTATGAGGTTTTGGTCCAGTAAATGGTTCGGTACAAAGATGAGAATTTGGGCAAAGCACAGGTGGAGCATACAAGCATGCATCTAGATATATAAGAGATGCAACAGGAAGTAGTCCCAACCCCTCCTACACCACAGACCTGGTTACCTTCTAATGCAGCCTAGGTAATTTGGCACCTCAGGTTAAGCAGGGTTTACACGGCTATTCCACATGACGGGCACTACTGACATCCTGCCAGCACCCATATGGGACTCTTTTCTCATTCATATGCTGCATATGCAGTCAACCATCCCCAGAAAGGACCACAGTATGGTCTCTATGCATGTGTTTGCTTCCCTAATTTTCATGCTCCACCCCCTTGTACTTTGTCCTTTTGCTCTGAGCTGTGGAGCAGGATATACCTATTCCCAGGTCAGCCCTCTCTATCCTTCACTGGCCACTTACTACATGCCCTGTTAGTCGGGTAGGGGCCCAGTTATTGCTGTCTGATATCTCTGCAGGGTTTTGGTAGCTTACTGCCAGCCATAACATTGCATTGGTAGCAAGTGCAAGGCACACGTAACGAGCGCTTTCGCAGTGCGCGTATACTATTGGCATGCATTCCCTTCTAGCACAGCAATACTTCCCTACTGCAGCTGCACCCCCTACTTTACCATGACCGCTATGCCTTCTCAGTGGTAAATTCAAACTCTAACCACACGTTCACCCCATACTGGTTGCAGCACTTTAGTAAACATGCCCCTATATGTCTATAAAATATCAACACAAATCCTGCAGAAATTGCAGTTATAATGGCCCCACATATATTTACAGGAGCTCAAGAGCAAGAGCAAAATCACGACTCTGCACGTGCTCCAACCAAACTCCACCCTGGAACAAGCCTATACCAAAGTGGCTTGCAAATAAGCACGTTGATGTCACTGCAGTACTTGTACACAGGTGGATAATTTCATAAGTAGCATTTATGCATACTGTATATCCCAGCATTTATGTCAAAAAAGGGCTTTTTAAAATGACCTCTATGAGCCCAGATGTGCTAAACGATTTCCTCATAGATACAAATAAAAGGAAACATGTATGCCATCTAGCTCTTACCATTCTGTTTTATTAATTTCTCAGTTTTTTCCTAATTTATATTAAAGCTTTACAATTTAAGATGCATGTTTACTAACGTGTGCTACCCAAGTAACGCAGGATTAGCACACGGAATGGGCACCTCACTAAAAAGTAGAGTGGGGCCTCATGCTAAAACTCCCATACTGCCCATGGCAGGAGGCATTCCTGCCACGGTGCTGGTAGCATGGGCATTGGTAGCCTGAACTACCTCTGCGCAGAGCAAGTACCACGAGTGCAACTAATGGTACCTCAATAGGTGGCGTTTGTTGCTCCCAGGACCGTACCAAGCTAGAAATGCACCCTGTGACTACCAAATCTGGTGCCCCCCTCTGCCCTAGCCATGTGCAACAACTCCTTCTTTTTGAGCTTTCTGGAAGACCAGTGATGAGAGCAGCGCCCTTTCTGTGCTTGCACCTTATGTGGCCACACCATTCACACAGCCCTTGGTACAGCCCTGGCTGCTCCCATGGCGGTTTTATCATGTGACCTGTTGTAACTGTGGAAGGACTGCTGTACCTGCACCACCTGCAGTTAGTGCAAAGCCCAGCGCTAGTAAAGCAGCCCATTCCTGTTTTACCAGCACGTGCCCCTACAATCTAGTTAAATTTAATAAATTATTGCCAGTAAAAATTTCTTTGTATGATTTCTCCCCAAAGCTGTTTCCTACCTTACTGTTCTTTTTCTATTCTGTTTAGCTACAGTCACACACTGAAGAGGTGCTATGGTTTATTTTTCCCTCCGGTAATGCCAATAGAATTTCATTTTTATTGAACCGATTCATTTCTTTTTCTATATCAGGTTCTGTACATAAAATATAATATATGCTTTCACTATCAAAAGCTATATTTGCTGTTCCCCTAGATTATCTCTGGTTTCTTTGAGAAACGCAGCAATGGAATGTTAATTGAGTTTGACACAAGCACAGACATAAAATGCAGACTGCCACTCAGCTTACCAGCAGTGAAACTGATTACTAATTATAATCATTCTCTGCATAGTACCAGCATACCAAGAAGGAGATGCTGAATATTTCAGTTTGCTATATTATCTGGATTGTTTAAAGTACGACTACGTGTTCAGAAACCAACTGAGGTAATTGGTATGCATATAAGAGCTAGCAGGCTGAACACATCACTTATTTATAGACCCGTTTGATGTAACTCTGTGGAAAAAAATGTTAATAAAACATGGTTTAAAAGAGAATTTACACCCAGCATTACAATATGACAAAGTGCAACTTATTGCACCTTAATAACTGTTTTCTACAGAATGGTGTTTCTTTATTCTTTTTTTAAGTTGGACTAGGTTTTCAAAAACGCACAATATGGAAGAAATATTTCAAACTGAATTTTTGGGTTCAGGCTGTTGATAGTGCGTTCCCTTTACCACTGATCATAACTAAAAATGTCTCTAAATCTGAAGCAATCTTGCTAACTAGGAATAAGTCCCTGTCCCCCCCTCCCTTTCCCCCCTAGCATTTCAGCCACATTTATTTAATGCTCCTCTCCCTCTCAAACATTGCATATGCTTCCTCGGTGTCCTGTTAGATTCCTCTTTGTCCTTCCAGTCTCTATGATGGTTAGAAATTCTTTTGCCTCCCTTCAGCTGAATTGCTCTCTGTGCCATTATGTCAGCATTAAAGAACTTAACATCCTGATTCATGTTCTCATTTTTAGTAAACTGGACTAATGCAATTCTCTGCTTGTTGGAATTCTCACCTACAGTCTAAAAAGAATCCAAAACACTGCTGTTAAAATTCTGTATATAGCAAAACATTAGACCACATTTCCCCCCTTTTTTATAACATTATTTATAAAATGCAAGGACAACTAAATACTTGCATGAATTAGAACTTAACTCACAACCAATGGATGTAAGAAATACAATACTGTGTCAACAAAGCAAACCACCCCTCCCCAACCCCAAGCAGCATGATTGAGAAATTGACTTGGCTACCAGTCTCTTGTAGGATCCAATATAAGATTCTATTGTTCATATACAATTCTTATGTTACATGTTGTATATACATATATTACTCTTTCCTAGTTTTATATCTTCTCTTTTGTATTGTATTATGCTTTTCTGTATTTATGATTTTATCAAGGAAACAAGAGAAGGTGGCCTTCCGCAGAAAATAAATTAAAAGTACAGCAGAGGGCAGAAACCATGGCCAACCAGATGATGAATAATCAAACCAACTTTATTGAAGACCCAATAAAGTTGGTTTGATTATTCATCGTCTGGTTGGCCGTGGTTTCTGCCCTCCGCTGTACTTTTATGATTTTATTATCAATTTTATTGTTTTTATTGTATTTTATGAGGCCTCAAGCCCCTAAAGAAGGCAACTACTGAAACATGTGTAGGGTTTTGACCTCTCAGGATACTCAATAAAGCCTTTTGCCCCTTCCACGGTGCGTCATGAGTCCTCCTTTCTTTGTTGAAACAACTAAATACATGCATAAATTAGAACATAGCTCACAACCAGTGGATGAAAGAAATAAAATACCGAGTCAACAAAGCAAACAAACCCCCACCCAACCCCAAGCAGTGTGACCGAGAAATTGGCTTGGATACCAGTCTCTTGTAGGATCCAGTATAAGATTCTTACATACAGGATTCATTTCACTGGAGTCCCATCCAATCACCTTCAATTTTTCTGTATTGTCCAGATCATGCACTGAGGTCATCACAGTCCAAATTATTTGTTATTCCACCCCTTTATTGTTTTAAATTTGAACTGACTGACCCGTACTGCAGCTTTAAGTTTTATGCCCCTACTTTGTGGAACTCACTTCCTTTTGATCCTTACCTAGAACAGTCTTTGAAAAACTGTAAACTTGGCAGGTAGAAATGGTTTCTCTGGAAAGTATTCAGAGGTGACTGATTACGTTTGAGACTTCAGTGTCAACAGTGGGTCATCCCTCCCTTCTTTCCCTGCCCTCCCATTCTTTTCACAACCTGATTCATTTTTCACAATTGTCTTCCATTTTTATTGGTGTACTATTCATACTCTTATCTCTATATCACCTTTCATTTATTCTGTGCAACTCATTACTCTCTGTTCTGCTTTTTCTGGATATTGTAAACCACTTTCATGGTTATACCTAACCAAACAGTCGTATATTAAATACAGTAAAACAAAACAAAACAAAATTAGACCACTATGGCCACATACTGCTCGAGGGGCCATAAGCTACCTTTAGGCCAATTTTGATTTGACCACAACCCAAGAGATTTCTGTACAGTCCCATAGATGGCAGACACCATCACTCTGGGTCAGATCAAAGTTCCATCAAGCCCAATTTGCCTGTTTCCAACAGTGGTCAATACAGGTCACAAATAACTGACATTTCCCAAAAGTAATCAGTTCCATGAAACTTATTCCCAGGGATAAGCAATGATAAGCAGTGATTTTCTCTTGGACTACATTAATAATTATAGACTTCTCCAGAAATTTGTCCAAGCCTTTTTTAAACCCAGTTACACTACCTGTTTTTATCATATTCACTGGCAATGAGTTCTAAAGACTGTTGATTGAAAAAATCATTGAAATATATTATTTTGTAGCTTCATGGCATTTCCACTAGTCCTTGTATTTTCTGAGAGAGTAAACGTTTTGCATCTACCCATTCCACTTCTCTAGACCTCTATTACATCTCCCCTCAGCCTTCTCTTCTCTAGCCTGAACATAAGAACATACAAAATGCCATAGGTCCATCAAGCCCTGTATCCTGTTTTCAACAGTGCCCAATCCAGGTCACAAGTACCTGGCAGGTTCCCAATAAGGTACACAGCTTCCACAATGCTTGTCCTGGGGTAAGCAGTGGATTTTCTGGGTCCTCTTTAATAAGGGTTTATGGACCTTTCCTCCTGGAATTTGTCCAAACCTGCTACACTAACAGCTTTTACTATATCCTCCAGTAATTAATTCCAGAGTTTAATTATGCGTTGAGTGAAAAAATATTTTCTCTTAATAGTTTTAAATGGGTAACGTTGTAGCTTCGTCGCATGTCCTGTAGTCTTTCTACTTTTTTGATGGAGTAAACAAATAATCTATGTTTTCCTGTTCTACTCCATTCACTAATTTATAGACCTCTATCATATCTCCCCTCAGCCATCTCTTTTCCAAGTTGAAGAGCCTTAACTTTTTAAGTCTTTCCTCATAGGCTTATCCTTCCATCCCCTGTACTATTTTGGTGACTCTTCTCTGCACCTTTTCTAATTCTGTTATATCCTTTATAAGATATGGCAACCAGAGCTGCACATGATATTCAAAGTGCAGTCACACTATGGAACGATACAGAGGCATTATAATATCCTTTGTTTATTCTCCATTCTTCTCCTTACGATGCCTAGCATTCTATTTGCTTTCTTGGCCACCGCTGCAAACTGGGCGGAGATTTCAATGTATTATCCGCAATGACATCTAAATCCTTTTCCTGGGTGGTGGTTCCTAATGTGGAACCTTGCACCTTGTAACCGTAGTTTGGGTTGGTCTGTCCTAGGTGCATAATTTTGCACTTGTTCACATTAAATATCATCTGCCATTTGGACTTTTAGTCTTCAAATTTGTCAAGATCCTCTTGCAATTTTTCACAATCTTCTTGTATTTTAACAACTTTGAATAATTTTGTGTCATTTGCAAATTTGATCACCTCACTAATTATTCCTATTTCTAGGTTATTTATGAGTATGGTAAAAAGCAGCGTGTCCAGCAGAGTTTCCTGGGGTACTCTACAACAAACCTTTCTCCATTGAGAAAATTGGCCTTTTATCTCTAATCTCTGCTTTCTATATTTTATCCAGTTTCTGATCCACAACAATATACTCCCTCCTATTCCATGAATTTTTAATTTTGCCAAGAGTCTCTCATGAGGAACCTTGTCAAAGGCTTTCTGAAAATCCAGATACACTGTATCAACTGGCTCACCTTTATCTACCTGTTTGCTCACACCTTCAAAAAATATAACAGATTAGTAAAACAAGATCTTCCTTGACTAAATACATGATGACTTTCTCCCATTAAACCATGACTATTTGCATGTTCAATAATTTTATTCTTTATAATGGTTGCTACCATTTTGCCTGGTACTGACATCGAGTTCACTGGTTTGTAGTTCAAAGATCACCCCTGGAACTCTTTCTAAAATCCCACTTCACATCAACTGACTCACCTTTAGCCACATGTTTAAAAAATGAAGCAGACTGGTGGGACAAGGATTCCCTTGGCTAAATCCATATTGACTTTGTCCCATTAAATCATGCCTGTCCAAGTGCCCAGTAATTTTCTTCTCTTCTAACCTTCATGTTCAAAGAGGTAGGCAAGCTGTTTGAAGTAACTTATCTCTTTAGGTGTTAGAACCCTCTCACCCACGCCATGTAAGAATTCTTGCTATATAGAGCAACTCCCCAATTAGCTTGTTGACAAAAGATAACAGATTTGTATTAGTTGGTAGAGAAAATCTAGGAAGCAAATAGTTCCACATTTGGATATGTACTAGACGTGAACAATTTGCTATTGAAAGAGTTTTGATTAGGGGCCCAACTTTGTGAGGCAAATAGCTGGGCTCTATGTCCCGGTAGGAGGTGCAGCCCCGGTATCCATCCGAACCATATTCTGCCACATACTCTTCCCACATGCACAGAACCACTGTGTAGGGAGAGCCGTACATAGGTGGGAGGGGGCAGAAAGCGGGTGGAGCAGGATGGGCTGAGGTGCCAGGACATACAGGGCTGATTCAGGTCATGGTCCAGTATGTCCTGCGGGTGAGGGAAGGACGTGCTACTTATTCCACCATGGAGGTGGAATGAACAGAGCTGAAGGCAGTGATTGGTCCAAACCCCCCTCCATGGCAGGGATCAGCAGCAGGCAGGTTCCTGCTGCCTGATCCATGCCCCAGATTCCCCCGCTGAGGATCAAGTGGTGGGGAATGAGGGTTGGCACTGCAGTGGGCTGGCTGTGAGGTGGGGAGGACTTCTCCCACAGGATTGTAGGAGCATGCCGGGCTGTCTCAGTGCCCGATCCTCCACCTACAGGAATGTCTAACTCCTGCAGTGCAGAATCAGGTATTAACAGAGCTGTCCTGTTCGGGGGCATCCAGATGACCCTGACATGACCCTTACGGAATCAGGCTCCACATAATTATACAAAGGAAAAACGTTAATCTAGATACCTCAGACACATAATATCAAAATTGATTAGCATAAAGTAATAACTGTTTAGCAAGAAAGCAGGGCTACACACAGGGACAAAGAACAGAGCTGTTAGAACACACATAAAATGGATTAGCTGCTTTTTCTCTTAAAGGGTAGCTGAGGAAGTTAGGGACTCAATTTACTTCACAGGTACCAAAGCTCCACCAACTGAACAATCACTGGTTAAAATCATATTGTCAAAGATGTTGCCCCTGTTATAGCTTCTGCCTCTGTCTAGACAGAAAGCCTGATGCCAGTTGAAGGACTGGGTCCATGTGCAAGATAACTGCAAGCTGAAGCCCTCATGAAACAAGTGGAGGAGCTCAGAAAAGAGGTGGCAAGGCTGAGAAGCTTTCAAGACAGTGAGAAGTACATTGATGAGATGCTTCTTGGAGCATCCAAGTTCTCTGACAGAGGTGAATATGGTATGCTACAGAATGAAGAGAGTTGGACATGAATCACCAGATCCTGCAGAATTGACAATACAACTCTTCCATCCCTTGAATTAAAGAACCAGTATGCAGCCCTGGAAGTGAAGGAGGTGAAAGCATCCCAAGAAAGGGAAGAACCAGAGCTCAAGCAACCCAAAGTTGCAGAAATAGTGAGCACAAGGAAGCAAAAGGTAGTGGCAGTTGTGACTCTCTTCTGAGGGTTACTGAGGCATCTTTCTACAACAAGATTTGATGTCCAGGGAGATGTGCTATCTGCCAGGTGTCAATATCCAAGATATTATAGAGAGTTTGCCAGACTCATCAAGCCTACAGACTATTATGTGATGTTGCTCATCCATGTTGGCACAAATAATACTGCTAGGTATCCATCTGAGTGTATCGAGAGTGACTTTATGACTCTGGGATAGAAAGTGAAGCAGATAGGTGCACAGGTGGTTTTCTCTTCAATCCTCCCTGTAGAGTGTAAAGGCAGAGGCAGGTAAGCTCACATCCTGCAGATGAATGCATGATTGCATGGATGGTGTCAATGAGAGCGTTTTGGTTTCCTGGAGCATGGGATGACTTTCAAAAGGCTGCAAAGCAGTGATAGCATCCATCTATCCAAGAAGGATCAAAATGTCTTCTGCAGCAGACTGGCTAACCCACTGAAGAGGACTTTAAACTAGATTCATTGAATATGGGTGGAGAAAGTCCCCAAGTAAGTGAAAGCCCTCAGGTATCTAAATATCTCCATTGAAATGGGTAAAATAGGCAATATCTGGAAAGGAGTGTGCATAAATGCCAGTAGTATGAGAAATAAGATCCGAGATGTTGAGCTTTAAAGGAAGAGGCTGACTTGGATTTAGTGGAGGTTGCGGAGACATAGTTCATGGACAACCATGACTAGGATGTAATTATACTGGGATATATTTTATTCAGGAAGGACGGGAAGGGAAAGAGGAGTGGTACTATATGTAAAAAATAATATTAAAGCTACAGAATTACAGGGCTTACGAGGGAGCGATGATGGCACTGTGGGTTAAACTAGAAAGAGGGAATAGGAAATCCATTTGCATTAGTGTGATATACAGATCCCCCTCACAGGGAGTAGAAGTAGATGAAGATTTAATAGAAGATATACACAGTATTGCCATGAAAGGAGAAGAGCTACTGATAGGTGATTTCAATATGCCGGATGTCGATTGGCACATCCCTTCTGCGGTGTAATCTAGAAGTAAGGTGATTCTAGATTCTCTACAGGGAGAACTATTCTGGCAACTGGTAATAGAACCCACAAATGAAGGGGCCATACTGGACCTAGTGCTTACCTATGGGGAAAGCATTTCTGATGTTATAGTAGGAGATCATCTCACATCCAGTGATCACCCGATGGTGTGATTCAGTATTAGGCCTAGGGCTGATAACGTCCATTCAAAAGCAAGGGACAGACTTTCAGAAAACTAACTTTGCCAATATGGGCCAATACCTCAAGGAGTTATTAGTGGGATGGGAACAGCGGGAGGTGGGGGGGGGGGGATGTAGAAAAGCAATGGGCAAAACTGAAAGGGGATATTTTAAGGTCAACAAACATTTTTTGTTAGAAAGGTAAATAAATGTAAAAGGAAAAGCAGACCACTATGGTTCTCAAAAGAAGCAGCTAAAAAGTTGAAGAAAAAGAGGGTGACCTTCATAAAATACAAGAGAACACAGAAAGAGGAAGACAAACACCAATATTTTGGGAAAACTTAGAGAAGTAAGGAGAGCAGTTAGGAAAGCAAACATCCTTTTTAAGATACGGCGACCAGAATTGTACACAATACTCAAGGTGCGGTTGCACCATGGAATGATACACAGACATTATAATATCCTTTGTTTTATTTTCCATTCCTTTCCTTATGATACATAGCATTCTATTTGCTCTTTTGGCCACAGCTGCACACTGGGCAGAGAGTTTTAACATGTTTTCCATGATGACACCTAAATCTTTTTTCTTGGGTGGTGGTTCCTAATGTGTAACCTTGCATCGTGTAACCATAGTTTGTTTTTTTCTTTCCTAGGTGTATAACTTTGTACTTGTCCACATTAGATTTCATCTGCCATTTGGATGCCCAGTTTTCCAATTTATCAAGATCCTCTTGCAATTTTCCACAATCCTCATGGGTTTAAACAACTTTAAATAGTTTTGTATCATCTGCAAATTTGATAATCTCACTCATTTTTTCCCTTTTCCAGGTCATTTATGAATATGTCAAAAAGCAGCGGACCCAGCACAGATACCTGGGGTACACCACTATTCACTTTTTTCCATTGGGAAAATTGGCCATTTAGCCCTACCCCCTGCTTTCTATCTTTAACCAGTTCCTGATCCACAATAGTACACTGCCTCCTATCCCATGACTCTTTAGTTTTGCCAAAAGTCTCTGATGAGGGACCTTGTCAAAGGTTTTCTGAAAGCCCAGATACACTCTATCTACTGACTCACCTTTGTCTACCTGTTTATTCACACCTTCAAAAAAACATAACAGATTAGTAAGACAAGATCTTCCTTGTTTAAAGCCATGTTGGCTGTCTCCCATTAAGCCATGACTATCTACATGTTCAGTAATTTTGTTCTTTATGATGGTTTCTACCATTTTTCCTGGTACTGACGTAAGGCTCACCAGTCTGTAGTTTCCCGGATCACTCCTGGAACCCTTTTTAAAAATTGGTGTTACATTGGCGATCCTCCAATCTTCAGGTATTACAGATGATTTTAATAATAGTTCACAATTTACTAATAGCAGGTCTGCAATCTCATATTTCAGTTCTTTCAACACCCTTGGATGTATACCATCTGGTCTAGGTGATTTGCTACTCTTCAGTTTATCAAATAGTTGTAATACATCTTCCTGGTGTATCGATATTTCTTTCAATTCTTCCACAGTATCACCTTTAAATACCACTTCAGTCACGGGTAACATCCCTACATCTTCTTCAGTAAAGACCGAAGCAAAGAATTCATTCAGTCTCTCCGCTATAGCCTTGTCCCCTCTTACTGCCCCTTTTCCCCCTCTATCATCTAATGGTCCAATTGACTCTTTTACAGGTTTTTTGCTATGAATGTACTTGAAAAAGTCTTTATCACGCGTTTTTGCTTCCACAGCAAGTTTCTTCTCAAATTCTCTCTTTGCCTGTCTTATGAATGCCTTGCATTTAACTTGCCAGTGCTTGTGCTGTTTCCCGTTTTCATCATTTGGCTCTTTTTCCATTTCCTGAAAGATGCTTTCTTGGCAACAACAGTCTCTCTGACCTCACCTTTAAACCATGTTGACAGTTTTTTGGACTTCCTTCCACTTTTGTTAAAGTGTGGAATACAGCTGTTCTATCCTTCCAATATATTTATTTTTTATTTATTTACATTCTCTTATATACCGTGCTATTCTGCATCAGTGCGGTTTACATTGAACAAACTGAAATTACATTGAACAGGGCATTATAACTTGGAGATAACTATTTTATAGGGAACATGGGCTATGGAGGGTTAAGTGGCTTGCCCAAGACCACAAGGAGCACCTGTGGGACTTAGAAACCCCAGTCCTTCCGGCCCAAGGTTGCTGTCCCTTAGTGGGATTTGAACCCCCTACCTTCCGGCCTGAAGTACCTCGTCCCAACCACTAGGCCACTCCTCCACTCCTATATAGTATTTTTTTTTTTTTTTTTTTATTGAAATTTAACAAAACTTACAAAAAAGCAAGCATAAAGAAACTGTCGATGACATAGCGGGAATCAATACATACAATAATAAAGACATCCCATCATTCCTAGCCCACAATACGAGGAGATATTTAAGGAAACAAATACAGGAAATCTAAGAACAATCTCTACTTACAGGCAGCTTTTAAACTAACCACCCACCCCAGTCAATTAATGCCAGGCCCCTCTTTAGCGGAAAGAAAAACCTCAAGTTGAACAGGATCAAGAAATATAAATTTTGAACCCTGAAAGGTTATAAGACACTTGCAGGGATATCTAAGAAAAAACGTAGCTGATAAGGCAACCACCCTAGGCTTAAGAGCCAAAAAACTCTTCCTCCTAGTTTGAGTCGCCTTACAAACATCCGGAAAAATTTGCACACGTGATCCACAGAACGGAACAGACATAGTTTTAAAGTAACTACGAAAAATAAGAGCCCTGTCCAAATCAGACAGAAAAGATACCAACAAAGTGGCTCTGGAGGAAATATTATCCTGCGAGTCCTCAAGGAATTTGGTGAGTCCAAGGCTGGCTTGGCCCTGGACTACATCAAACCCCCCTGGGGAACCTGGAGAAAGGCCCTTACCTGTCAAATAATAAATATTAGAGAGGCCGATGGAGTCAGCAGAAGCTAAGCCCAAGACCTCCCTAAAATATTTCCTCAAAAGAATTTCAGCAGATAATAACCGACAAATGGGAAAATTCAATATACGAATATTCTTAGCACGTAACATATTATCATATTGCTCCATTCTATGATGTAACACCAAACTATCCTTAATATGAGAAGAATTTACAGCTTTCAAAGCCTGACACTGAGTTTCACAATTAGTAACTAAATGCATAGTATTCTCAATCTTGGTATCCACTTCTGACAACCGTGTAGTTATCTCAGAAGAGAAACTACATAGTTGTACCACAGTAGGAGTCAAGGAACTCTCAATACGGGTTACCACACGCCAGATATCCGCTAGGGTTACCTGATCATCAGTATTTTTAAATAACACCCAAGCTTGATGTAATTCTTTAACCTTTGCAACTGTTCCTTTTAGTTTTTTCTTAACTATTTTCCTCATTTTATTATAGTCTCTCTATTGAAAGTTAAAAGGTGGTACTGTGGATTTCCTTACCATTCCTCATCCATTAATTATATCAAACACGATCATGCTATGATCACTATTGCCCAGTGGCACCAACACCCTTATTTCTTGCACCAGATCTGATGTTCCACTAAGGACTAAGTCCAAAATGGCTTCCCCTCTGGTTGGTTCATGAACCAGCTGCTCCAAGAAGCAGTCATTTATTTAATCTAGAAACTTTACCTCCCTAGCATGTCCTGCCGTGACACTGACCCAGTCAATACTAGGGTAATTGAAATCACCCATTATTATTATTGTTATGTAACTTTTGTTAGCTTCCCTGATTTCTTTGAGCATTTCATCATCCATTTGTTCATTCTGGCCAGGCATTCGATAGTGTATTTGGGCCACCTTTACCAAATAAGGACCAGTAAGGTTGTGAGTTTTACTTGCTGCTCACCTCTTTGGACTGGTTTTTCAGGCGGTCGATAGTACAACCCCACTGCCATCACCTTCCCCTTCCTACATGGTATTTCAATCCATAGAGATTCTACAGCAAATTTTATTTCCTGAAAAACTTGAATCCTTTGTGACTCAATGCCCTCTTTAACATAGAGCGCAACCCCTCCACCAATTTGATCAGCTCTATCATTACGATATAGTTTGTACCCAGGTATCACAGTGTCCCACTCCTTCCACCATGTCTCTGAGATACCAATGATTTCTAACTTCTTATTTAGTGCTATATATTTTAACTCTCGCATCTTATTTTTTAGACTTCTAGCATTTGCATACAAGCATTTTAGAGACTGTATTTTATTCATGTTAATCTGGTTATCAGTAGGCAGGGGTAATTTGGAATCTTTAAGTTCTGTCTGCTCTGTACTCATTGGCATTTGGGCTACATTTGTCTTTATTGGAACCTCTCTGCTGAGTGCCCTAACTTCATTTTTTTGGTAGTATCCTTCAAGGATACATTGTTTCGAACCATGTGCTCTTGGGCGACTGTCGGCTTTCCCCTATTATCTAGTTTAAAAGCTGCTCTATATCCTTTTTAAAGGTAAATGCCAGCAGCCTGGTTCCATTCCGGTTAAGTTGAAGCCCATCCCTTCAGAAGAGCCCCTCCTTTCCCCAGAATGTTCCCCAGTTACTAACAAATCCACAACCCTCATCCATACATTGAGACTCTGATGCTCTGCCTGCCTTTTGGGTCCTGCGCGTGGAACGGGAAGCATTTCGGAGTACACTACCCTGGACTTTCTGGATTACAACTTCCTACCTAAACACCTAAATTTAGCCTCCAGAACTTCCCTACCACATTTTCCTATGTCATTGGTACCGACATGTACCAAGACAGCAGACTCCTCCCCAGCACTATCTACAACCTTGTCTAGGTGGCGCATGAGGTCCACTACCTTCCCACCAGGCAGGCATGTTATCAGGTGATGTGAATTAATGTGAAGTTACTTATTTGTTAAATATGTGCAGTAAGTGATGTCATTACATGACATCATCATGTGTTTATTGTTTGTAATGTCGGAGTAAAACTGTAAACCAGCGGTTCTCAATCTGTGGGACGTGACCCCCACAGGGGTCACCACAGGATTTAGCGGGGATCGCCTCACTCTGCCAAGTTAAAAAAAGTAAGAAAAAGCGCACAAGTTGCTGCCATTGCCGAGTCCGCTTCTCGGCAGCGGCAAACTCACTGCCTCCCTTATTCTTGTGCAGCGGCTCCCTGCCTCTTAGGGAACCGCGGCTGTGCCTGTGAAACAGTTGTGGAGCCTTCCTGTCTCTTGACGGGCTCCATGCAGCATTGTCCCGCCTCCAAAGGAAGTTGTTTACCACCTCCTTTGGAGGTGGCACAATGTGGTATGTAGCCTGTCAAGAAACAGGAAGGTTCCGCAATGGCTTCACAGGCACAGCCGTGGTTCCCTAAGAGACAGGGAGCCGTGGCTGCAAAAGAACAGGGCAGTAGCAGGCAGACATAGGGAGAGGGGAGGAGGGGGCAGGGAACCTGCAACGGGGCTGACATGAGGGAGGGGGGAGGGAGGGGGTGCTGACATGGACAGAGGGGGGGCTGATATGGAAGGAGGGAGGGAGGGGGCTGACATGGACAGAGGGAGGCTGACATGGAGGGATGAAGAGAGGGAGGACTGACATGGACGGAGGGTGGCTGACATGGATGGAGGTAGGGAGGGAGGGAGGCTGACATGGATGGATGGAGGGAGGGAGGGAGGCAGGCTGACATGGACAGAGGGGGGCTGACATGGATGGAGGGAGGGAGGGAGGAAGGGGGGCTGACATGGATGGAGGGAGGGGGGCTGACATGGAGGGAGGGAGGGGGCTGACATGGACAAAGGGGGGCTGACATGGAGGGAGGGAGGGAGGGAGGGGGGCTGACATGGACAAAGGGGAGAGACAGGGGGACATACTGGACAGACGGGATAAATGCTGGACAGAGGGGAGAGACAGTGCGGGTTAG
Organism: Ichthyophis bannanicus; assembly: GCA_033557465.1. Lineage (NCBI taxonomy): Eukaryota > Metazoa > Chordata > Amphibia > Gymnophiona > Ichthyophiidae > Ichthyophis > Ichthyophis bannanicus. The sequence continues at coordinate 525,406,545 of CM066032.1, forward strand.
GATTATAATGGGCAGATGGGGGTGACTAGGACTGGTAATGGGTGATTAGGGAAGGCTAGGACTGGGAATGGACTGATCAAGGGGGGACTGGGACTGGTAATGTGCTGATAGGGGGGTAGGACTGGTAATGGACTGATGGGGGCTAGCATTGGAAATGAGCTGATCATGGAGGTTAGGACTGGAAATGGGGTGATTAGAGGAGGCTAGGACTGGTAATGGGGTTTAGGGGGGACTAGCACTGGAAGTGATCTGATTGGGGGGCTTCGACTGGGAATGGGCTGATGGTGGGGTCGGGAGGATAGAGCTGCTGTCCCTGGAAGAAAACTGGGGGCTAAGGCTACAAATGGGCTGATACGAGGGGATGGGAGAATGGAACTGGAAGGGAGTGGATCTGAGAGGGGCTGCTATGGTATATGTACTTGAAGGGACTGGTCAGTGGGGAAGGAGGGGGACTGGAAGGGAATGGACACCAGTGGCAGTCATGGGAATGCAAGTTGACATTGGAAGGTACTGGGAGTGAAGACTGGAAAGGGGCTGTTACTGGGGAGGGTTACTGGGACTGGAAATAGGCTGATGGAAAGAAGTGAAGAAAACGAAAGAAGAGATACGAAATGGCAGATGGACCATAGACCACAGAAAGAGAGCTAAGAGAAGACAGGAAAGCAGAAGCCTCAGATCGGGACCAGCATGATCACAGAATAAATTGGTCAGACAACAAAGGTAGAAAAATAATTTTACTTCATATTAGTGATTTGACTACAAAACATAATAATTTTGAAATCAAATATTGTTACTTGTTATTGTGATTAATTATTGTGGTTTAAATAAGTAAATTTTATAAATAAAAATATATTGCAAAGGCCAATAATATATTAATAATTCAACAAATGATTACAGTGACAATGTGTTAACGGTAAAGGAAGAGAGACACATTTGATTTTATCATTGGGGGGGTCATCACAAACTGACCAATGGTAAAAGGGGTCACGGTACAAAAAATGTTGAGAACCACTGCTGTAAACAGTGATTGAGATGTGCCACCTAGTGGGAACATGAATTTATACATAGAAGCGCCGAAGTATGTCAATTGACGCATCCAAGACAATTGAGTGCGCCAATTGACATACTTTGGGGCTTCTAGGTATAAATTCATTTTCCCGCTAGGTTGTGCATCTTTCATTAATTTTCGATGCACATATTTGAACATCTTGACCTTGCTAACAAAGTCATGGAACTGGTATACAACTGGTATACAACTTTGAAGATGCATTTGCGTCAATTGACGCAATTTGGGGCTTCTAGTGTTAATATATGCTGATGAGAATAAACAGCTGCACCTGAGAGTGAATATGGCACCTCCTTTCCTTTAAGAGATTTAAGCACCTATAAAGCTATGATTATCCCAGGTGTGGGTGGGTGTTGGGGAGGGAGTGGGGAAAAGAAGACTAGTCCCCCACCCCCTCTCTCCAAAACTACTACCAATGATCAAAGTTCTTCTTTCCAAGGTAAAACACACATATAGGTACAGACTTAAAGATATCAATATGTATATTTCAAAGGAAAGGTGGGATAGAGCAGATATGATAGGAGTATTTAAATATCTCTGTGGCATAAATGCACAAAAGGAGACCCTCTTTCAATTGTAAGAAAACTCTTCAATGAGCGGACAGGATGAGGGTGAAAGGGGATAGACTCAGGAGTAATAGGCAGAAATATTTCTTTATGAAAAGAGTGATAAATGTATACAATAGTTTCCCAGTGGAGGTAGTAGAGATAAGGACAGTATCTGAATTCAAGAAAGCATGGGACAAATACAGATTTCTAAAGTGAAAAAAGGACTATAGTAGTTGACATGGAAGGGCAGACTAGAGATTATAGTCAAAGAGCCACTGTGTCCCTGATCCAAGGAGATCCAGTACAGTTCAACACAGATGTCATTTTCTGGACTCTGATTGCCCCATCTGCAATGAGTGTTTGTCCCCACACATCTAACAAAGAAGGGAAGATCAAGAAGAAAGATGACCGCCATGCAGGAGAATCTCAACCCCCTTATCCAAAGAGGAGAGAACCCTGGGCAGTGACAAAGCTGCTTCCTGGACCAGCATTTATTAGAAACAACAGGTGGAGGCGCACTGGGAAAGCTTCATCCAGATAATGAACATCAAAAAGTTTGAAAATATAACTTGTTTCAGGCTGTAGAAGTCTCTTCTGAAAAGCTTTGCCAGAAGTGATTGAGCCCCAGAGATTTAATCTTCATAAGACTCTAGGAGTATGTGGATCATATCTGGCCAGCTGAATCCAAGGTTATAGGCTTACCTGAAGAACAAGCAGAGAAACTGCATTGTGAACAGCAACAAGATGGAGGTGAACATTATGGGCATGATATTTGTAAGGCATTTACAACTCTGTAAACTGTGTAAATGCCTCTAACTGGGATATTCAATGGCCTAACATGGTTAGTGCCGCTGAATATCCCTGATCTTCTCCCCTACATGCCCTGACGCTAACCGTTTAGCATTGGGTTGTGTCATGGGTGTTCCAGGGAGGAGCGGAGGTGGCAACAGTAGATAACCGGGCTTTTGGCCACAGGAGCTAACTGAGAAATATGCAATATCACTGCTGCCCAGTTAGCTACTGTGGCTGGGAGAGGCGGTGACATCAACAAAACAATTTTACAACTAGAACAGAGGTATATTTTTATGTTGGATGCGATGGCACCCAATGGGCTTAATTTAGAACAAGATTTTTCCGTTTTTTTTATAATTTGATTGGATTTTTAATTTTTGAGTTGATATGCATTATTTCTGCTTTTTGATCATTTTGTGTTTGTTTTAAATATATGCTATTTTTGAGTATGGCACTTTTTATTTAGATTTTTATGTCTTTTGAACCCATTTGGTTTTTGGGTTGGCCCCCCTCCCTTTTTTATGTAATGAAGAATGGTTGGGGTACACAACCCCCTCTTCCCCCCTTCCCCCCCCCCTTTTTCCTCCCCCTTTCTCCCCTCCCCCCCCCCTTCTTTTTTCTTTTTCCCTTCCTTTTTCCTTTTCCCCTTCCCCTTTCTCTCCCCCTCCCTCTTTCTTCCTCCTTTCCTGCCTTCCCCCCTTCCCCTCTCCCCTCCTTCCCCCCCCTTACTCCCTTCCCTCCTCCCTCTTCCCCCTCCCCCCTCTTCCTCTCTTCCTTCCTTCCTTCCCCTTCTCCCCCTTCCCCCTTCCCCCTTCCCCCTTCCCCCCTCTTTTTCTTTTTTCTTTTTTTCCCCTCTTCTCCCGCCCTTCCTCCCCTTCCCCTTCTCTCTCCTCTTCCCCCCCTCCCCCCCTTCTCCTTCCCCCTTCTCCTCTCCCCCTTCTTCCCCCCCTTTTTTTACTTTAGATTAATTTTCACGATCCCTATGATCTTAATTTGGTGTTTTACATATTTATATATATATATTTTATTCTTGTTCTTAGTATATATCTTTTTAAGGATTTTTTTGTAGTGTTAAGATTAAATATGTCTAGAATACTTTTTGACATCGCAGTGCGTTTGCCGTTTTTTGAGTCCAGTTAGGGGTTTTTATTTTGGTATTGATGTCATCGTTGGCTCCTCCCACTTCCTTGTATGCACATGCGCCGGCGTTTTTATTATGCGGGAATCCACAACGCTTGGTAGTTTCGGCACGATTTTGAGAGAGTAGACGAGACGCTTGGATGAACGTGGTAGGTTTTTCTTGTTTCCCAAGTTTTTTGTCGGCATCTTGCAACTTTTTAAAGTTTGCAATAACATGTTTTTGCCCTCAAGCTCTTCGTCGGCGCTTTTGAAGGTATTCATTACTCCGGTGACATTGCCATTAAGTGTGCAGCCTGGTTGGACTTGTTACATAATGTGAGTAAGTCTGAATATACCATAATTCTGGGACTTTGGGTTTTTTTTTTTTTTTATAAATTTTTATTTATATTTTCAAAACACAATAATAACACACACAACACAGCAACAATCCCTAACCCACCCAACCCCCCCCCTGTCTCCATTGACCCACAGAACAACACTATTGACACAGAGCTAAATGACAGCAAACCCCCCCCGTCAAGACCTAAAACAAGCAATGGGTGTCACCCCCTAGGCAAGCCCTGGAGTGTGTCCCACCTGAGGCTAGCCCCTGGGAGACACGCCAGCCGACGCTGCATAAGTATCCAGAGACTCCCATTTGTTCCCCAAATCCAGAGATGGGACACCTAACCCTTTCCGGCACCTCCTCTCACGGCCGCAAGCCCAAGCCTTCTCATAACTGGCATATAGTGAAACTAAGTTCCACCAATGGTTGCACTCCAGCTTGTCCGCATCTTTCCAATAAATCAGGATCAACTTCAGCGCAACAGCCATTAAAAAATTGAACAAAAAAGATTGCTCTTTCTGCACAGGCAATAACGGGCTTGCGGACCGAAGGAGAACCAAATCCCATGATAGAGGTGCCCGAAAGACTAGAATACGCTGAATCCTATCCCAGACCTCCCTCCAAAACCTCTGTACACAGGGGCAATCAAAAAACTGGTGTTTCAAAGTGCCCAGAGGCGCCGCACACGACCAGCAACTCGCCGATACTCCAGGAGCCCACCGAGAGAGACGACTGGGCGTCAAGAGGGCCCTATGGGAAAGAAAAAATAAGGATTGGGTAATCGCTGCAGCACTAGAAACCCTGTTCGCCCTAGACCATAGGGTAGACCATGAATGTGAGGGAATAGAGAAGGCTACCTCCGCCTCCCAACTCTTTTTCAAGCCGGATAACGAGGAAGACCAAGGAGTTTTGAGAATCGCATATAATTTGGAAACTATCCCCTTCCCTTCAGAGCAGGCAAGCAGCACCTGCTTCAGGCCCCATGCCTCTGAAAGATTAGCAACAGAGATCTTTGCTTGTTTAAAACAACTTTGAAGCTGGACCCATTGAAACCGGCACCTCTCAGGTAGATCGAACTCCCCGGCCAAAGCCTCCCAGGACTTCCAAGCATTAAGATGAGTTAAATGCCCGAGCGTCCAGATGCCTCTGTCTTGCCAACACGTCCAAGCTATCATCTTACCCCCAATCTTTAATTTGGGATTGTACCAAATAGGAAATTCTTTAGAGACCGGGTTGTCAGCTGTAATTACCTCTGCTAGACCGGAAGAGGCCCACTGTGTGGCTAAGATAGCAGGAGAGAGCGTAACGGCTGTAGGAAGCCTCATAGCCAGCAATAGCGGGAGTGGGACCCGCAAAAGTATTCTCTTCTCCACTTCCAGCCACACTGGGCCAAAGTCGAAAGCCTCCGGTGCGCACCAACCTGCAGCCTGCTTCAGCAGGAAAGCCCGGTGATATGCCCTGAAATCAGGAAAGTTAACCCCTCCCTGATCTCTGTGCGCTTTAAGCTTGACAGACGCTATTCTAGGGGGTTTCCCTGCCCACAAAAATCGCAACAACTGTCGTTCCCAACCCTTATACCACCGCGGTGGTATCTCCAACGGCAGCATTTCCAAAATATAGTTTATCTTGGGAGATAAGACCATTTTGATGGCCTCCATTCTGCCCCACCAGGACAGGTACAGAGGGGACCAACGTACAGAAAAGGATCGCAGTAATTCCTCTATGGCCTGACAGTTAACAGAGACTGTCTCCTCAACCGAAAAACAGTATTGAACCCCGAGGTACTTAATGGGCCCAGATGACCACACAAAGGGGTGATCCCCTAGCGCGGAGGCAAAAGTGACCCTATTCATAGGAAATGCCACAGACTTCCCCCAATTTATCTTGTAGCCAGAGATTTCGGAATAAGCATCCATTATCCTGAGAACTTCACCGATCTGGTCCGGTTGGATAAAAAGCAGCAAGTCATCAGCATACGCTGATAGCTTAACCTGTAAGTCCCCTACGGAGAGGCCCTGAATCATCTCAGAGTGACGAAGGGCAATGGCCAGAGGCTCGAGAGCGAGATTAAACAGGAGCGGAGAAAGGGGGCAACCCTGTCTCGTCCCACGTTGTAAGACAAAGGGGGCGGACAAGGTGCCATTCACTAGGATTCTGGCCTGAGGGTTGACATACAACACTTTGACCAAGTCTATAAACGCCGTCCCGAAACCGAACCAATGCAAGACTCGATACATAAAAGCCCATTCCAGCCGGTCAAATGCCTTTTCGGCGTCCAGAGAGAGCCCGACCAAGGGCTTATCTTGAGAACTTGCCAGGGCAAAAAGATCTACGAGAAGGCGGGCGTTGTCCGCAGTTGATCTTCCTGGAAGAAACCCGCATTGATCCGAGTGGATCAGCCCGGAAGCCACCCTCGAAAGACGTCTAGCGAGCACTCCAGCGAAGATCTTGTAGTCGGCATTTAGGAGCGAGATCGGGCGATAACTGCCCACCTCCAGGGGATCCCTTCCCTCCTTAGCTAGTACCACTATCGTTGCTGCGTTGAAGCTCCCTATGGACGGGGCTTGCTCCACTAAGAGCTGAAAAAAACAAGCCATCTGGGGGGCTAATTCGTCCTGGAAAGCTCGATAAAATTCAGCCGGGAGGCCGTCAGGGCCCACCGCCTTCCCTGCCGGGGCATTCCTGAGGACCGCTTGGACCTCTGCTCCGTCTATAGGCAGGCCCAACCCTTCCCTCTGCTGGGTATTGAGAACCGGATGAGGCAACTTCTCAAGAAAAGCTTGGTAGACAGAGTCATCACATTCGCCCGCCGAGGAGTACAGGCCTTGATAAAAGGATCTAAAACACTCCCTGATCGCACTACTCTCCGTGAGCAATCCTTGGGATCCTGAGGTGAGGGCCACTATACTCGTCTTCCCCTTAGGGGGGCTAAGCACAGATGCTAAGAGCCTACCGGCTTTGTTTTGCTCGACGTAGTACCGCGCATCTTGCGCGTGCTGGACCTTGCGCACTTCCCCGCTCAGAAGAGAATTATACTGATATCTTAGTTTCTGTAGGCGCAGGAGAACACAGGGGTCAACCCGGGACCTCAATAACCTCTCACCAGCGGAGATCTGCATCTCCAGTTCAGCTAGCTCAGCCTTCCTGATCTTAGACTGACGGATAACATAGCTGGTGATCAGTGCACGTACAGTGGCCTTGAAAGCCTCCCACCAGGCCCAGCCTGCCGTCGCCGAAGGGAGGTTCTTCTCAAAATATTCTCTGACTTCGAGCCGTATCATATCACAAAAAGACGGATCCCCCAATAGTTCCCTCGGGAAGAACCATCCTGAGTTCCGGGGAATGGGTTGGCCAAATGTAAAGAGCGAGAAGACCGCCGCGTGGTCTGACACCGTGGCGGCACAAATACCCGCCTCCATTGCCGACTCTACTAGAGATCGTGAAACTAAAAGGAAGTCAATGCATGAATGTGACTTGTGGGGAAGGGAGTAAAAGGTAAATTCCTTATCCGCGGGGTGTAACGTCCGCCAAACATCATACAGCCCCAAATCTTGCATCAGAGATAAAAGAACAGAAAGGGACCTGCCCTGTTTCACCGATCGAAACGGCTGCCGGTCTAGCAAAGGGTCCAGCACCAAGTTGAAATCCCCGCCCAAAATCATGGGGAGGGACCGAAGGTCATGGGCCACCAGTGCTACCTTCTGAAAAAAGGGGACATCGTCACAATTTGGCCCATAGATATTCAGTACGGCTAGCCGCTCACTCTGAAGGGAAAGTGTCACCACCGCCCAACGCCCTTGCGGGTCCGCCAAGCCCGAGAGAATCTGGGCCTGAAGGGATTTCCGTACCAGGGTGATAACTCCATTTCTTTTGCCTACTGCTGCAGCGTGTACCGCAACGACATAGTGACCCCCGCCCATTTTCATTGCCTCTGACGAGGATAGGTGGGTCTCCTGGAGTAGGACGACATCCGCCTGCTGTTTGACACAATACAATAAAATTTTCTTCCTCTTACTGGGGTTGTTTACCCCTTTCACATTCAGTGAAAGGACCTTAAGGGACCCTATGGTAGTGAGCAAACAAAGAGACAATAAATGCAGGGTTTACAGACATTAACATCAAGTTCCAGCTCTGAATAATACCCCCATACTTGGTCAATGGAGACATCCCCCCCTCCCCAACCCACCCCACCCCCTTGGGTGAACCATCGATCTCACAAGATTGCCCTCTGAAACCCAACTCCCCCTTGGGAACAACAGACCTAAAATCCCCTCCCGCCATATAATAAACAGTACAGCCTGTACCATGCACCCATAACGCACCAGCTGTCCCCCACCCATCAGAAAACTACAAACACTCACCCATCCACTCTATGTCCGACACCTATCATCCACCCACACGGCCCTCTAAAGGCAGCTCTACTATAACATCGAGGTTGTAGACTGAAGGCAACAAAATAGCCTTCCCCTTGAAAGGCCCCAAAAACCAGTTACAGGCACAAAAGGGATCGCCAATAGTACACATTAGATAATATCCTCAACGCATCACCGCAGCTTCTTGGTCTTCAATAAAAGCCAGAAGGGATTTCGGGTCTAAAAAGGAACGAGTCTGGTTGTGTAGTGTGACTCGGAGCCTGGCTGGAGCAAATAGGCCGAATCGAGCCTGAAGGTTTTGCAGGCGCGGTCGTAGCGCTTGCAGCTGTTTCCGACGGGCCACGGTGGTCTTGTTAAAATCCGGGAAGAAAGCAACATTCGCTCCCTCGAACTGCAGTGGGGCCCGTGCTCGTGCCGCTGCCATTACCTGAGTCACATGCTGAAAGCGTAAAAGCTTCATGATGATCGGGCGAGGCCGCGATGAATGGGGATCCTGCTGCGTGGGGACTCGATGAGCCCTCTCTATCTCGAAGGGCCGATCAAACTCGAGCCGCAACAGCGCCGGAATGGTTTTGCCCAGGAAGGCCATCATATCCCATCCTTCAGCACCCTCAGGTATCCCCACTAGACGAATATTATTCCGTCGAGTCCGGTTGTTAAGGTCCTCGAGGTTCCGCTCCAGCGCTGCGATGCGTTTAGAATTTGCAGCCACCTCCTTGAGTCGCTCCTCGTGCACTTCCACTCTTATAGAAAGCCCTTCCATTTTCTCAGCAAGCGAATTGAGTTGGACCTTCATAGCTTTAAGTTCAGCTACATCAGCTTGCACCCCGCTCAGGGTATCTCCGTTAGCAGTGACCAGCTCGCGCACAGCTCTGATATCAGCCAGGAGCTCCGAAAGACCCACAGTGGTGTCTTTCGGGCCTATGGCTTTTTGCGGCGAGGGGGGATCCGCTTTCAGGCGCTTAGTTCCCGAGGCCGCGGGAGCGTTGAAATCAAGCCTAGCAGGTTTACTGGATGACATATCAATAACCTTGCTAGTGAAGGAGCACCGATGGCTATATTTCCGCGCGGAGGGTCAGGATAATCAGCAGGATTCCGGGGAGAGAAAGGATCAAGCGGCCATCTTGCACTGTCGTAGGCTCCGCCCCCCCTGTTTGTTTTTTGTTTTTTTATGTTGCTCTGTTAATGCATTCTTTGGCTCTTAATATAGTTTGTGCTTAAGAAGAGACTCTACATAACTTTGGCCAATGTGAGAATTGCTAGTGAGTATAGTGTTCAGTCATTAAATCGGCACGGCACCAGGCATGGTTTTACACTTTTAAGCACTCGGTTCTTGCACACATTGTTGTTTATTTATTTGTTTTTAAGTAATTTTTATATTTATATTCTTAACTGTTGATGTAATACTGTATTGAGTCACCTAATCGGCGTGGCACTAGGTATGTCTTTAGGTTTTTATATTTTTTAAGCATTTTATATTTTTTAAGCACTCGGTTCTTGCACATGTTGATGAAGACTATTATTTATTCAGTCTTTTTTTAAAATTTTAACTGCTGAAGCCGGTTTTATATTTACTGACAGGTCACTTTTTCCTCTTCTTCTTTTGGTTCACTGGTTTTTGCACTAGTACATTATGGGTGTGATTGTCTTTGCTCCTTCCTCAGTCTCTCTTTTTTATTTATATAGCGTTCCAACAATTTTATTTATCTTATTATATAAGTGTTTAATGTATATATTTTTTACTATATGGTTACTATGGTTTTAATTATTTATATTCTTTCATTTAATGAATGTTTTAATGTCATGTGTTATTTGAATGTATTTATTGGATGTTTTTTGTTTTTAGTTGCCCTTTACCCCTGATGAAGTTTTAATAAACGAAACACGGCCTGTGTCGGGTGGGCAGCATCCATTGGTACTGTAATAAAAGCCTCTTTTTAAACATATTTATTTTGTTCCTATCCTTGGACATATCACGTTCCTCTACTGTGGACTGTTTCTGACGTGACGTTTTGCTCCCAGTTGGACTTTAACAAAGGTTTGGACAAGTTCCTGAGGAAATGTCCATAAACCATTATTAAAGGGGACTCGGGAAATCCACTTCTTGTCCCAATACAAGCATTGTGGAACCTGTGTCTTCTGGGGAAACTGATAGGTGCTTGTTACCTAGATTGTCTACTGTTGGAAAGAGAATACTGGGTTTGATGGACCTTGGTCTAATCCAGTATGGCATATCTAAAAAAACAAAAAAATTAAATGTCAGGGCCGCATATGACCCCTGCAGTGAATATCTGGTGTTAAAGGTCAGTGCAGACGGCTATGCACCGTAGTGGCATATAACCAACCTAGATGAATATCAGGCCCTATATCTCTACCAGCCTTCCAACCACTCCCATCTAGTGCTCACTTGGAGGCCCAGAATTCAGGACTGGAAGCGACTCCAAGCATTCCATAACTTTTACTCATCCTACTTCGGAGCTCCTCCTTGGCTCATACTGCAGAATGTGGAGTTTGATAAGCTGAGAAAGAAAAGGATTGCCACTTTTCCAGGCAGACCTTCCCAGGTCTCAAAACAGTAGACCAAAACAACTATTATATACACAGTTCTACTGTGTACCTCCAAAGGTTTGACTCTTGGAGGAAGAGTCCCTAAGTCTGGATGGGGGGGGGGGGGGAGTGTCCATCCCATACTGCACTCTTTTCTGGTACAGTTTCCCCTAGTACAGAGAGAGTCCCATGAATTCTCTACCTTCCTTTTGGATTTTGAAGAGTATCTGGCTAGCAAGAATGTAGCAGAGGAAGCCAGCAGGTCAGGTTTGCATGTTTTTCTGCAGTAACTTAGCAATAGCCTATGACTGAGAGACTAGCAGAGTTCCAGAATGCAAAAAGGGATACAACTGGGGGGCAGGGAATAAAAGAAAATCATTTATACATGAATGATAGCTCAATATTCTTAGGTTATCCCAAGCGGAATATCCAGAGTCATAGAGATGATACAGCAATTTTAGCCCTACTCAAGCCTCAAAATCAATTGTGACAAATCAGAGGCCTTATGAGGGGGAGCTTGGTCCCCTTCTGTATACACATTAGTGAGTAGAGGACAGCACCGTACCTAGCCCTGTGCAAGAGGTGCAGCTGCACAGGGCACAAGGATTAGGGGTGTATTTTAGGCTGCCGACCTTGGCTCTCCCCACGCTGTCTGCTGTTACCCTACCGCCGCTGACACTTTTTTTTTCTCAATAGTGGCTGTGGCACCTGGAGCAGACCTGACTTGAAATTAAAAAAAAAAAAAAGCACATGGGTCTTTCCGACTGTGTGTTGTATGCAGGTCTGGTCCCTCCCTCCCTTCTCTGAGGTAGGTCATATCAGAGAAGGGAGGGACAAGGCCAGCCATTCAAGCATGGAGTTGCAAAGACCAGTGTTTGAATGGCTGGCCTGGTCCCTCCCTTCTCTGATGCAAGCCTACATCAGAACAGGGAGGGATCAGATCTGTGTACAAGCACGGAGTCGAAATATCCGCATGTTTTTTTAAAATTTGAAGTCAGGTCTGCTCTGCTGCAGCTGGCGCTGCCGTGAAAACCAAAAGTGGCAGCAGCAGGGCAAGGGCAGGCAGCTGACAGGATAGAGGTATGGGTGAGATGGTGGGGTTGGGGCGGGGGTGCCAGATGTGCCTGTCGCACAGGGCGCAATTATGGCTTGGTACGGCCCTGGTAGAGGATGTTTAAAAATACAGGGGGGATATTCAGAGGTGGTAGCTAGAGTTTCTACAGCAGCTGAACTTTGGACTTAGATATTCAATGCCTGGTCCACATTTGGCCACAGGCATTGATATCTGGGATGGCTGGATAGCACTAATGGTATCTGGGCAGTGGTGATATTTAGCTGCTTCCCAGTTAACTTCCGAGGCAAAAGTTAGGCAAACCTTTCAGGAGCGTAACATTTGTCGATTTGGGAAAACCGGCTAGCAGACAGTTTTCCCTAGTTGCCACTTCTGCTCTGTACCTGGACATTCAGTTTAAGACTGTCCCAATTGCAAGCCTCTGGTCAGAATCCCTAAATAGACCAGGAAACATAATAAGGGGCGAATAGATTGGAAGTATAATGTGTTATTATTAGGGGACAAGACTGGTTTGAGTGGGGAAGTAACCTAGTGGTTGGAGCTACTAGTCTAATACCTAGGAAAGCTGGGTTTGATTACCACTGGTACTCCTTGGACACATTACTTTACCCTCCACTGCCTCAGAAAAAAAGTTCTGGCAATCTACTTCCAATCATACCTTGCCAAGAAAATCCAAGGGCTGCTGGGTTGCCAGGAGTCAGCACTGACTTGATGGCACTTAAAAAAAAAAGAAAGAACAGCCTAGGGGACATGAGAATGACTAAAGCAAAAAACAAATTTAACTGTCCCTTTACAAGTCTGAAAGACAATACTTAAGTATTGGCTAGTAGAAGAGGAACTCTCATGTGAGGTATGGATGGCTTAGCTGAAGACAATAAACAGCAGGAGAAGGAGGTATCCACAAAAAATACAGGGGAGAGTAGCGGAAACCATAAACCATGGCCAAACACAGTAGGGGTATCCAAGAAACTTTATTAGTAGACCCAACTAAACCAGTTTTGGCCCTAGGCCTTCGTCAGGGGTCAAGGAGAGTAAAACAGAAGCATCTAAGGTGTGGACCAAGCCACACTTCCCATTCTATAGTGAATAAATAGGCAAAAAATTACATAAATATAACAAATATTGTAAAATCAGTCCATAAGAAAAAAGGGGGGGGGGGAAATATATATATGTAATGAATAACCTTAACTATGATATATAAAAAGTAAGTACCACAAAAAACATAATTAAAAAACACCTACAATAAAACAAGCAAAATAAAAGACAGATCATATGTCATAAACAGTTAAAAAGACATTAGGTATAATTGCCTCATAATATGCTATCAAAATAGTGCACATAAGAACATAATAACAATGGCAAAATAAAATTAACAGAGGTCAAAATCATGATACATTAAATAATCATAACATTAATAAATATAAATGCCTTATAATATACTACAAAGTAGTATAAAATACAAGTAAACTAAAACATTTTTCGGCCAAACTAAACTGTAAATATTCTTATAGAACTTTGACTGAAACAAACAGTGTTGCAATCAACTAAAGGCAACCTAATTCAGATATACAACGATGTACCTTCAAATAGATAGCACAAAGACATTCCAGAGGGCATAAATCAGGGGAAAAAAGAAAAGCAAAATATGTTACAATCACCTAAAAAGACTACCTAACTAAAAGGTACAGTGATACAGAAAAGAAAAGGCGCCAATATAAATTATTGATAACAAACATCCATAAGAAAAAGAGAAAGAAAAAAAAGGGGGAAAAATGTCGCCAATGTGAGGCATGTCAAGAACTTGTAGTAAAAATTTTTTGAAAAACAAAAAATATACTGAAATCATCCGAAATCTTTATATAACTAAGATAGTAATATTTAGGGCACTGTGATGTAAATTGCCTTATACAAGACCACTGTAAACAAACATAAATGTATTGTGAGTTTAAAATTACTATGTAACTAGACTACACGTATTTCAAGCAGTGCGATGAAAATAGCCATGTACAATCTATAATATAAGAGCATGTAATGGATTATCTAATGCAAATTACAATAATGAATAACTGAAGAAGAAAAGAGAGAGAAAGATATAATTATGTAACTGGCTAAAAAACGATCGTGTAAGACTATTTATATAAGAGGGGAGTGCATCAAAAAACTATCACTGAAACTTAAGTGACTGGCTAAAAAACAATCGTGTTTGACTATCAATATAGGAGGGGAATGCAACAAAAAGCTATCGCTTGAAGAGTAGACACTAAAAAACATCTAAAACCAAACAAAATAAAAAACATCCCATTCCTTAAAAAAATATACTGATCAAAAAAAATATAATAACAAGGAATGAAAAAGTAAAAATTATGGTAAGCGAGTAAAGTAGGAGGACATTACCCATGAGCAGTGCCAGAGTGGGGAAACGCCGCGCAAGTGCAGGGCAGGCATCAAAAACACGGCAAAGACACCTCCCACTGCAAAAATCAAACTGATTGACGGGAGGGGAAGCAACATGTAGAAAACCTCTGTTGGATAAAGAATAGAACACAAGAATTTAAAAATCGTAATATACAAACTATAATATAAAAGCATGTAATGGATCATCTAATGTAAATTGCAATAGCGAATGACTAAAGAAAAAAGGAAGAATATAATAGCACATAATTAGGTAACTGGCTGAAAAACGATCGTGTTTGACTATTTACATAAAAGAGGGGAGTGCATCACAAAGCTATCCTTTGAAACCTAAGTAACTGGCCAAAAAACGATCGTGTATGACTGTTTAAATGAGAGGGGAGTGCATCAAAATGCTAACATTGAAAATTAGGCACTAAGAAAAACATTTAAAACCAAAACAAAAGAAAAACAGAGGTATACAGAATACATCCCATTCCTTAGAAAAATAAACACATCGATAAATAAAATCAGGGAGGGAAAGAGTGAAGATAACAGTGAGCGAGTAAAATCGGAGGACATTACCTGTCAGCAGTGCCAGAGCGGGAAAAAAACATCACACAGGTGCAGAGCAAGCATTAAAACCACGGCAAGGTACCTCCCACTGTAAACGTTAGGATGATTGACAGGAAGGGACAGCAGCATGCAAAAAAACTCTGGTTAAAAAATAGAGCACTAAAAATTTGAACAAGTAGAAAACAAAAGACATTATCTGTCAGCAATACAAAGGCTAAAAAACCGTAGGTGCAAAAATAAACATTATAGATACAATAATAACAGTCCCTACTGAAAACATTACATTGGAGGAAAAAAGGGATACAAAGTAAAACAAAATGAAATAAAATAAAACATCCACTTTGTACTAATACTAAAAAAGAAATCGCATATATGTATTGAAAAATCAGAAAATGTAAAAATAAATTATGTAAGCAGCATGTGGAACCAAAAAATGAAATAATAATAAACAATGCTGAAACAAAACCACAGCACAAACACTAAAAAACAATAAAAGGATAAAAAGGAAATCTTTTTTTAAAAAACATTCAATTGGCTATAATCAAAATAAAAAATGAAAATAGCCTCAAGTATCATGGAGGATACTTATACTGCAAATATCATTGTAAAAGAAAAAATTCCAGGCAAAAGGTATTCCATAGATGCAAAAGGAAACTATAAACTAACAAATGAAATATGTGATGACAAAAGATGTGATGACTACCATGTTTTTTGTGGTACTTACTTTTTATATATCATAGTTAAGGTTATTCATTACATATATATATATTCCCCCCCCCCTTTTTTCTTATGGACTGATTTTACAATATTTGTTATATTTATGTATTTTTTTGCCTATTTATTCACTATAGAATGGGAAGTGTGGCTTGGTCCACCCCTTAGATGCTTCTGTTTTGCTCTCCTTGACCCCTGACGAAGGCCTAGGGCCGAAACTGGTTTAGTTGGGTCTATTAATAAAGTTTCTTGGATACCTCTACTGTGTTTGGCCGTGGTTTATGGTTTCCCCTTAGCTGAAGACAATAACAACTCTAGAAAGCTATCATTATAACTTGGATAATATAGTGCTGGGGATGTGCTATAAACAATTACACAGGTACACTACCAAAAAACTGCCTCCAGTTTTGCAACTGATTCCTATAGATTTTGTGGTGCTGAATCCAGGAAAAATAGCCAAAATGTTCCATCACGTCACATTTTCTTGCAAAATTAGATTTCTTACCCATATAAGGAATGTTCACATAATTTCTTTTTAGCCGACTGCAGTTTATTTTCTTGGCCCAAAATAGAGGTTGTAATGGTTAACTAACTAGAAACACTCCCTCATGATATTTTAGAGTGTTTTGTATTCATTTTATACATTAACAGGACAATTGGGAGGCGGGGGGCTAAATCCAGTACTCGCGCTGGTGCATGTTCTTTCCTGTTCGCCTCGCCTCGTTCGCTCGCTCAAACACGGTGGTTGCGACATGAACGTTCCTGTCAAATTTCAGTTTCTTGCAAGTTCATTATTACCTTTTGTTTGCTCAGTCGTAATCCAGCTTTATTCCGAAGTGGTTCACTACAGTTGTAGTTTGCAGTGCTGTGTATTTGTGATGGCTCACAGAGCCAGAGGTTGCGTCAACTCTCCGGACAGTTTTTGTTTTATTTGTGGGGAATATACCATGAAAAAGCGGCAGAGGAACATTTCTGCATTTATTAAAAAAGTATATTTCGCCTATTTCGGTTTGAAGTTAGGCGATCAAGACAAACCGTGGGCTCCTCACAAAGTGTGCAAGAAATGTGAGGAAGATCTACGCTTATGGATGAAAGGTAAAAAACAAGCATTTCGTTTCGGAATACCTATGATGTGACGTGAACAAAGAGACCACAGCAGTGACTGCTATTTTTGCTCTTGCATTGTGAAGGGATACAACTTAAAAAATAAGAACGTAATAAGTTACCCCAACCTTCCCTCAGCAATTAGGCCTATGCCTCATAGCAACGAAGTACCTGTGCCTGAACCACCAAAATCTTTGGATCATATTTGTGTGGACGGTTCTGATCATGATGAGACTCATCAGATGGCTTTTCCCGATGAGTCCAGTACTTCCGAGTTTGAAACTGAACCAGATCCGAAACCTGAACTTTTCTCTCAAGCTGAATTGAATGATTTAGTCCGGGATTTAGGACTCCCAAAAGATGCTGCCCAACTGCTAGGTTCTCGGCTTAAACAGAAAAATCTATTGTCACCAGGAACAACTTTTTATTGGTACCGCAACCGCGAGACACAATTTTTGAAGTATTTCAGCAAAGAGGAAGATTTGGTATTTTGCAACGATATATACAGAGTGATGGAAAAGTTTAAACTCAAGTATGATCCTGCTGAATGGCGGCTGTTCATTGATTCGTCAAAAGACAGCATAAAAGGTGTTCTTCTTCATAATGGCAACACATTCGCTTCAGTTCCTATTGCTCACTCTGTTATTCTCCAAGAAAAATACGAGAATTTGGCCCTGATTCTTCAGAAGATTCGTTATGATGAGCATAAGTGGATGATTTGTGGAGACTTTAAAATTCTATCCATGCTATTAGGGCAGCAATCCGGTTTCACCAAATATCCCTGCTTCCTTTGCTTGTGGGATAGCCGGGCCCGCGACCTACACTGGGGGAAAAAAGACTGGCCAATTCGGGAGTATTTGAGACCCGGTGAGAAAAATGTTCTTCATGAGAGCTTGGTACCTCGTGATAAAATTCTATTACCACCTCTCCACATTAAGTTGGGTCTCATTAAGCAATTCATCAAGTCCCTTCCAAAAGATGGTGAGTGCTTTCGGTACCTTTGCTCAAAGTTACCCCGACTTTCTGAAGCAAAGCTAAAGGAAGGAGTGTTTGTTGGCCCTGATATAAGGAAACTCATTTCAGATGGAGCATTTGCTGAAACGATGTCTGAGAAGGAAAAAGAAGCATGGGATTCCTTCAAGGATGTTGTTCTCAAATTCTTGGGGAACAGGCGGGATGAGAACTATAAGGATATTGTTGCCAGGATGCTCAATGCCTTCAAAGAACAAGGCTGTAACATGAGCCTGAAAGTCCATTTCTTGCACTCCCATGTGAACTACTTTCCCGAAAACTTGGGGGCGTACAGTGAAGAACAAGGTGAAAGGTTTCACCAGGACATCAAGGACGCAGAGAGAAGGTACCAAGGAAGATGGAACACCACTATGATGGCTGATTTCTGCTGGTTGCTGCTGCGGGAAACCCCAGATGAAAAATACGCCAAGCAGCGCACCAAGAGAAGCATTCAGGGGAAGAAGAAACGGGCCCACCAGGAGATTGATTGACCCAAGAATGACTTTAAAATCTAAACTGTGTTGACAAATATCGTGTTTTTACTAAACTTTGAAATAAAAATTTGCTAGTTATTACCACAGTGTCGGATCTCATTTATTAGAATTTTATTTTCACACCATCGGGTGTTTGTCTTCATGTATTGCAATGGTGCGGTTTGCGTTTTCTATTCTTACATACATACCTGTACAACATTTTTTGCACATTTCTTTGCTTTGCTTTTGTGTCTAACCTCACTCTTATATGCTCAATGTTTGTGCACATGTATGTGGCTGTTTTAAGTGCAGACAATTTTGCTACCATCACAGTGTGTTTTGTTGACATTACTCTATTCTTATGTGCTGCCTTGTTACAATTTTCTTTATTCTTATTTGAATAACTACTAAACAATTAGTATAAAGAATTCATCCAAGAAACTTTTATCTCGATCGCACTCAATCTGAAACGTTCACCTCAAACTGCTAACCCAATGTAGCAAAAAATCTGTACGTGATGGAGCAAATTGGTTACCAGATTTGGATTCAGTGCACCAAAAAACGTAAAAATCAATCGAAACATTATAGGCAGTTTAAAAAAAAATTTTTTTAGTGTACCTGTGTTATCGTTTGATTTCTCTCAGAAATGCCCAGAAGGGGGAAATTGAGAAGGAGCGGATAATACAGTCACCTAAATATACAACTGGGGGCTGGTGGAGAGGAGAGAAGGGAGAGATCAGGGAGTACTGTATGTTTGAGTTCGATGGTGAAGAATGGAGAGAGTGAAAATGTATGGTTGAAGGAGGTGAGAATAGAGGGCAATAATTAAAATCCATGCATTGGACTACAAATCTATTCTGGTCTCTGGGGAGGGAACCGTCTGGGGACTGGGAATGCACTGATCCTGAAATGTATGGTACTAATTTAATATAAGGGATGCTGGAGCTGACAATTGTAATGAAGTTACTTGCATTTTGGTACTGTTTGAATTCTGAGTTGTAGTCCACGGTGTTTAAAAAAGAAAGACAAAAAAGAAATAATCATCCTGGCAAGGCCGCGGGCCCCCATGGCGTGCGCGCGGCCAGCGTTAACCGGGGGGGGCGGCCGGTTGCGTGCTGCGTCGAGCTCGTGCGTGGATCGCGGTGGCGCGCGGGGCTCCCATTGGCTCCCACGGGGCGCTGAGGGGCGCGGGAGCCAATGGGAGATATCTGAGTCAGGCTTGGGGGGGGGATGTGGTGGGGGCGTCGGGGCTCCTCTGGCCTTTCCATTTCGGCAGCCGGGGGAGTCGGACGTTTTTTGCGGTACCTCGTTCTGGGCTTCAGCCACGTGGCGAGGTGAGCGTTGTTAAGCGGCACATTTAATTGTTGAGTCTGCGTGCTCAGACCGTCTATTTGGTTTGGGGCAAGCGGTAATATAAAAAAAAAAACCCACAACCGGCATTAATTTAAATTTTCAGCCTCGCGGCATGGGCAGGCAGAATATAAAAGGGGCCAGGGGGGTAACAGGGCGGGGGGCTCCTCAGGGGCGCGAAGCAGCGCTGGGTGTGGAGGGGGAGGTCGGGTATCCTCGGGCGATTGGGGGGTGCATTTGGGCGTCGTGGCTAGGGGACGCAGTGCTGGGCAGCACAGTAGGCCCATTCCCAGCTCAGCGGGGTACAAAGGTTCCGTCCACCGATCAGCCTCCCGGGGTAGAAGTCTTAGGGGGGGCGTGGGGCATAGGGGGGTTTTCTCACTGCCTCCGGGCAGTTTGGAGGCTCTTTCCGGTCATGACACCTCAATGGTAGGGGGGGGGGGCGGCACAGCCGGTTTCAGCATCACCTACAGCTGGACCGGTTAGGGAGGCATTAGTACAAGGACAGCCCCAGGGATCGGGCTCGGGAGTGGGGCAATGGCCGGGCTCGGGGGTGGGGGAGGGGGAGGGTCCTGCAATGGGTGGAGTACAGGCGGTGGGGGGTTAAGCAGTAGCAATTGGGGGGGTTGGGGGGGTTATATGGGTGGGCCAGGGTCTCTCGGCAGGGGCTTCTCGCCTAGTTGGGAGCACTGGCAGTGTGAGGGGCAGGGCTCTTCGAGGGCGGATTGGCTGGGGGTGTGGCAGCAGCCATGGGCCGTGGCAGGTTCTGCTGCACCTTTTCCCTTTTTCTCTCCACAGGTACCTCCCGGCTGGCAGTACACAGGAACCCATGGAATGTCACGGAGATCGGAGGAGACGTCACTCCCCGTGGATCCGGCCCATTCGGCGCAGGGCCTGGCGAGCGCGGCGTCAGAGCAGCAGGGGGCCAGTCCAGCTTCGGCGGTGGTGGCAGGAGCGGCATTTGAGTCTTTAGGGCAAGGCACTGCGGTGACTGCGTCGAGCGACGGTCCGGGGAAGGGAGCGGCCAAGAAAAAGAGGCGGCATTCGCGTCGCAGGCGTCGGGCATCGGGCTCCGAGCCCTCCACATCTTTGGAATCTTCGACACCTTCCTCTGTCTCCGAGGGTAGCAAGGGCGAGGGTGGCAGTGCGTCAGGGCCAGTGCCTACTGTGGCAGCATTCTCGGAGCTTTGGAAAGGCGTGCCGAGGAAATTGCGGCAGAAAATCCAGGAGCGCCGATACGTGGACATTTTCCGGCTGCTTGAGGGTCGTAAGCATTCCGGGGACAGTAGGCGGAAGAGAAAAGCCGATGAAAAGGCCGGGAGGATGCGCAGAGTTGCACGTAATGTGACAAACTGGACGCGCGCATTCTTGCGGTTAGCCAGTGTTTGGGGGCAGGTTCATCCGGAACAGTATGGCATGAAATTGGCTTATGCGGACTCCATCCTTGAGGCTTCTTAGTTGCACGAGGGTTGGGCGTGGCTCAACTACGATGAGAAGTTCCGTGATAAGATGGAGGAGAATCGGTCACTGTCGTGGGGCACTCAGGACATTAATTTATGGCTCACGCAAATGTCAGTCAGAGCATCTGGTGGGCCAGCGATTGGTGCGAAAGGTGGTTTAGTCACCGCTTCTGGGGCGCCGCGGCCCTTTCGGGCGGGTGATTTGGCGACGGGACAGAAAGCTATGGGAGGGGGGGGCACAGGGGACGTATGTTGGCGTTTCAACAAGTCCTCCTGCCCCTTTACCGACTGCAAGTTCAGGCATGCATGCTCAGTCTGTAACGGGGGGCATTCCGCCCTCAAATGTGTTAAGAGAGGTGTGGGTGGCGCCGGTTTGCCCCCCCCCTAAGCAGTGAGTGCTGGTGGGAAGTTGCCCCGACACCTGTTAGGCTCGATGCTTTACGGGGGTGGTTGCAGAGATATCCTAGAAAAAAGGATGGGGTTATTCTGGAGGGGGGTTTTCGGGAGGGCTTTCGGATTCCAACGGGCGGGCGGGTGAGGGGATTGCTGTCCGGAATGCCCCCTCGGTGAGGCGTTTTGCCAGTGTCGTGCGGGATAAGTTAGCACAGGAGATCGCCTTGGGGAGGGTAGCAGGACCTTTCGGGCAACCGCCCTTCGCGGATTTTGTAGTGTCCCCTTTGGGGGTCATACCCAAAAAGGAGCCCGGGAAATTCCGGCTCATTCATAACCTGTCCTACCCTTGCGGGGCTTCCGTAAATGACCTGATACCAAGGGTCTTTGCGAGGTGCGGTATGCATCTTTTGACTCAGCTGTTGATCTCGTACGAGACTGCGGGAGGGCTTGCTTGATGGCAAAGGCGGATATAGAATCTGCCTTCCGGTTGTTACCGGTACACCCGTCGGCTTTTCCGTTGTTGGGGTTTCGTTTTGAGGGTAGCTATTATTTTGATAGGTTTATGCCTATGGGGTGTTCAATTTCCTGTGCTCATTTCGAACGTTTCAGCACATTTCTGCATTGGGCCTTGGTGGATCGGGTCGGTTTCAATCAGGTGTTGCATTATCTCGATGACTTTCTGCTGGTCGGGACAGCCCGGACGGGGCAGTGCCAGGCATTGTTAGATGGGCTTATCCAACTGGCGCAGGCGTGGGGAATCCCGTTGGCAGCCGAAAAAACTGAGGGCCCAACAATGCGGCTTACCTTCTTAGGAATCGAGCTGGATTCCGTGGCGATGGTGGCGCGCTTGCCGATGGTCAAGTTATCGAAGCTCAGGGTCCTGGTGGCGAATGCCTTGTGTTCCAGGCGATTGACTTTGCAGGAGATGCAGTCATTGATCGGTTCACTGAACTTTGCCTGCAGGGTGATTCTGATGGGTTGTGTGTTCATGAGACGGTTAGCAGCGGCTACTGCTGGGGTCCTTAAGCCGCATCACCGGCTGCGGGTGTCTCGGAGCATTCGCGCCGACTTAGCGATTTGGGATGAATTCTTGCGGGATTTCAATGGCATTACGGTGTTGAGGGATATGGAGATTTCCAGTCAAGATTTGAAGTTGTTTACTGATGCGGCTGGAGGGTTGGGTCTCGGAGTGTACTTTGCGGGCTCCTGGTGTGCGGCGGAATGGCCCAGTTCCTGGAAGGTAACGGGTCTCACGGCTAACATAACTTTTTTGGAGTTATTCCCTATCCTAGTCGTCTTGACCTTGTGGCCGGACAAGGTTCGTAATTGTCAACTGGTATGGTGGTGCGACAATCAGGCGGTGGTGTCGGTGATCAATAATTACACACCGCGCTGCAGGATGATGGCAGACTTGATGCGGCAGGTTGTGTTGGCTTGCTTGAGATTGAATACTGTGATCCGGGCTCGGCATATTCTAGGGTGTTCTAACAAAGTCGCCGATGCTCTTTCCCATTTTAAGTGGGAGCTGTTCCGATCATTGGCGCCAGATGCAGAAGAGGTGGGGCAGTCTGTCCCAGATCACTTATGGCAGATTGGCCTCCAGAGATGACTGAGTTGAAGAAGTCCGTGTCAGCGGCTACGTGGACGGCTTACCAGCGGGGCTGCGACAGTGTGGTCGGCTTCTTGGAGGAGCAGGGATGGCGCGACGGTCCTCCTCCGGATCAACTTACGGGTCTGTATGTGTCAACAGCAAAGGTTGCGGGATTGTCTCGAGCTATGGTGAGTAGAAACCTGGCAGGGTTTGCTTTCTTTGCCAAGGCGGCGGGATGGGGGGCTGTCGGCGGGGGCTTCTTAATGCGTCGACTTCTACAGGGTTGGGGGCGAGTCTGTCCTTCGCCGAGAGATGGCCGATGGCCAATTACTTATGATTTGCTGCAACGTTTGTGTGCGGCTCTGCCTCAGGTGGTTTCATCCGTTTTTGAAGGCGTCCTTTTTCGGGCGGTATTTTCCGTGGCCTTTTTTGGTGCTTTTCGCGTGGGCAAATTGGTTGCGGATTTGCGGAGGGCTGACGGAGCAGGCGGCCTGCAGGTGCATCAGGTGAAGTGGGAGGAGTGCGGAGTCAGCCTTTATCTAGCGTGTGCCAAGACTGATCAGTTGGGGCGAGGCGTGTGGGTTCGGTTGCGAGCGGTACGAGGGGCAGCCAGTTGCCCAGTGGAGCTGTTGAAGGCTTACTTGCAGCTGAGGCCCCGGGGGGGGGGGGGAACTTTGTTCATCCATGCGGATACCAGGGTTCTTACGCGCTTCCAGTTTACGGCAGTAGTGAGACTGTCTTTACGGTGGCTCGGGGAGGATGTGCGGTTGTTTGCACCGCATTCCTTTCGTATTGGTGGGGCGATGAGCGTGGCGTCCTGGGGGTTACCCGAGGAGGCAATTCAGAGCATAGGCAGATGGAAGTCGGGGGCCTGTCTCAGATACGTGCGCTTGTGAGGGCGGTGGGGGGTTGGCTAACTATGGCTCTCTTTGTCTTGCAGAATTTTTTCCAGAATCTTGTCACTGTTGGGTGCTTGGCCACTCATTTGTTTTCTGGGCCAGTCGTCATGCAGCAACACGCCCGATCGGGCGGAATTTGGGATTGGATGAGTTTGGGGTGACTGTTTCATGGCTGGGCGAGCACGGACTGCGATGGATTCAGATCTTGCCTTTGCTGCGGCACCACGAACGGCTACGAGGGTCGCCAGATGCCTTGTTGATACACTTGGGAGGCAACGACTTGGTGTCCTGGACCTGCCGACAGTTGATTCGGACTGTCATCAAGGACTTGGGAGTGATCATGACTATGTTCTCTGGTGTATTTTTGCTATGGTCAGATATCATTCCCAGGCCAGCTTGCAAGGCTCAGCAGCGGTGGTCGCGCGGGTTGACGAAGATTAATCGCCAAATTGGCAGGTGGGTGGGGGAGCGGGGGGGGGGGGGGTGTCAGATATTGCACTCCTGGGCTGATGTGGAGTGTGCTGGCTTGTATAGGGCGGACAGGGTACATCTGTCCCCGGTGGGGATGGATTTACTCCTCAATGATTGGCAAGAGGCTTTTGAAGATATGCTGAAGAACAGGGGCACTGTTCGCAGCTTGGCCGGGGGTGACGGCTCAGGTCGGGCGTGGCCTGAGCCGGTGGTGTGATCTCGGGGTCCGGAGCCGGAGCCAAGCAGTAGGGCGGGGGTTGGGTACCCCCGACCCGGACAGTCCCTCAGGCTTTTGCTAATAATATGGCGAAGTCGGAAGAGGGAGGCTAGGCAATTTGCCGGGGCCTGGACACGGCGGAAGCAGATGCGGCGTCACTTTGCTGCCCACATGGCTGGTGACAGTTCGCTCTGCTGGGGGGGGGGGTAAAGTTAATGTTGGAATTGTTTATGGTTACTGTTAATTTTGTTAATGAGTCAATAAAGCTGCGACCAGTTGAATTCCCAATAAGTGTTGTGTATCATTTGTCCCGGTATGTCGGGGGGCGCTATGCAGAGGCGGCGGACCGGTCCGCCTTACCCGGTTATGGCAAGGCCGTGGGCCCCCATGGCATGCGCGCGGCTGGTGTTAACCGGGGGGGCGGCCGGTTGCGTGCCGCGTCGGGCTCGTGCGCGGATCGCGGTGGCGTGCCTATGGCGCACGGGGCTCCCATTGGCTCCCGCGGGGCGCTGAGGGGCGCGGGAGCCAATGGGAGATATCTGAGTCGGGCTTGGGGGGGGGTGTGGTGGGGGCGTAGGGGCTCCTCTGGCCTTTCCATTTCGGCAGCCGGGGGAGTCGGACGTCCCGCCCACCCGCCCTCTCTTTCTCAGGCACATATGTCAGTCGGGGCAATTTTCTGGGGTGTTGCAGCTGGGGGGGGGGTGGCGGGATCCCGGAGGATTCCGTGGTCCGGAGCCGGAGCCAAGCAGTAGGGCGGGGGTGGGGTACCCCCGACCCGGACAGTCCCTCAGGCTTTTGCTAATAATATGGCGAAGTCGGAAGAGGGAGGCTAGGCAATTTGCCGGGGCCTGGACATGGCGGAAGCAGATGCGGCGTCACTTTGCTGCCCACATGGCTGGTGACAGTTCGCTCTGCTGGGGGGGGGTAAAGTTAATGTTGGAATTGTTTATGGTTACTGTTAATTTTGTTAATGGGTCAATAAAGCTGCGACCAGTTGAATTCCCAATAAGTGTTGTGTATCATTTGTCCCGGTATGTCGGGGGGGGGGGGGGCCGCTATGCGGAGGCAGCGGACTGGTCCGCCTTACCCGGTTATGATTTTAGCTTCCTAACCTTAGACTGTGAACATCTAATCTTAGCTTGCTAACACAGAAAATCAAAGCTTAGGGACGTTCTTACTAAGTAGTATTATGAGAAATAAGACACAGAACTGACGAATAACAAATATTATCTTACAATATTTTATTTCTTTTAGCATAGCTTAAATTTGATGAAACACAATAAAAAAATACTACTACTGACTACTACTACTGATCATTTGTATAGCACTACAAGGCATAGACAGCACTGCATAGACACATGTAAAAGATGGTCCCTGCTCTGCAGAGCTTACAATCTAGTTAGCTGTATCACATGAAAATATACACAAAGCAGCTCATTATTATGTTCATGTGGTAGTGTGGCTCAAAAACCTTCACAAGCTGTGCTACTTCTCAAAGGCACAGAAACTACACCTCAAGAAGTGTAGTTTACATTCTTCCAAGAGCATCGGCAGGCTAATGCACCTGTAACTTCCCTGATTCAGTACACTTGAAAGGAAATGTAACCTTAGACACTCCCACATGCTAAATTTGATAAAGTTGGGAAAACACTACTAGCCTTGTTCTGCTTTACAAATTCCTTTTTTTATAAAAGGTTGTCTCTAAAGTCTTTTATAAACTACGCCAAATGCATAGATTAAGGGTCTATTTTTCCAAAGAACATTTTCAAATTGTGGTGCAAAGCGCCGTCTTGTCATATTTGAATTATGGAAATTTATTATTTCTGAATTGTTTTCAATTTCAGATTAGATGATTACAGCTGTGTCAATCCATGGCTGTTCGCCTCATTTTTTATGTCTCCCGGTATACTAAAATAACCCCTCTGCTACATGAAGTACATTGATTAAAAGTCATTAACCAGATTCATTTTAAGTTTTTTACGTTTTTATACAAATTCTTTAATGATTTTGTTCCAGAATATCTTTCATTGTTATTTCTTCGGCTAATGTCTTGTAAATCTAAGCGCTTACAATCTATTAGCACCTTACTGTATCCATCTTGTAAGGGTGTTTATTTAAAATTATGTCTTAGGCACACCATTCCTTATTTGGCGCTACAGTATTGGACTGAATTGCCCAAATATTTGAAATGTATCTCTTCTTTTCCTCAATTTCGTAAATGGTTGAAAACATAGTTGTTTAATCAGAATTAATGTTTTTTCTTTTATGGATGTTTTTTCTTTGCTGTAAACCACACAGAACCACTATGGGATCGTTGCGGTATATAAAATTGTGTTAGATTAGATTAGATTTCCCCACCACATAATCCCCCATCTCCAGCAAATCCCCCAGGACAACAGAAATGAAGCCCCTTCCCCTTTTTTAAACCCCATTCCTTAGCAAGTATCAACTAAATCTGGGCCCACACTACCTCTACGCCATCTTCCTGGCTCTCTCTCTCTCTCTCTCTCCAGAAAAATGACAGTGTTCTGAGGCAGGTGTGATGTTGAATCATTACTGTCCTTTTGATGCCAAAATTCAAAATAGCATAGTCTAACCTCACTTTTGTTCCTCTTAAGCATGCAGGGTATACTGCACAGAGTGGCAGTTACAACCCTAGATGTCTTGTTGGCTTAACTAAATGGGTGAAATTCTAATAGGTCCAGTAAATTTTACAGGCTTCATCTTCAGTGGTAGCAGCTACAGTAGATGCTAAACCTAAGACCTCGATATTCAATGCTGAGGTCATACTCGGCCACTATCATTGAATATCCGGGTCAGTCGGATAGTGTGGAAGCTAACTAGGCAGCCATCGCTCGGTTAGCTTCTGTGGCAAAAGATCATCTTTTAAGCTGCCTAACGTTTGCCGCTTAAGGGTAACTGGGCAGTAGCTGAATATTGCCGCTGCCTGGTTACCACTGGGTGACACTTCCAACCCATCCCCCAGAACACCCCAGTGTTAGCCGGACAGCATCGGGGCATGCAACTGCGGCACCTGCAGATATTCAGTGCCACTAACCACAACAGTGTAGCTGAATATCCAGGTCGCCATGGTTAATCGTGATGAATCGGGCTCTACATTTGTACTTCCATTTCTAAAAGCTAAAAATAGAGCAGTGCATTTCCTATCTGCAGAAATCTCAGATAAAGTGGTGCAGTAGGCAGGAGAAGAAATAAGGGCCTTTCTGATTCAGCTGAAAAACAGATCATGATGATGAGCGCCAGGGTTAAGACTGGAAGGGGATTAAACAGATCATGAATCTGATTGTGTAGACTTCAAAAATCCATCCTGTGCTTCAATAATGATCTATAAAAGAGCATCACGACC
This sequence comes from Ichthyophis bannanicus, assembly GCA_033557465.1. Taxonomy (NCBI): domain Eukaryota; kingdom Metazoa; phylum Chordata; class Amphibia; order Gymnophiona; family Ichthyophiidae; genus Ichthyophis; species Ichthyophis bannanicus. The sequence continues at coordinate 525,434,425 of CM066032.1, forward strand.
TGGATCAAATGGCTGTGAGATAGGACTGGAGTGTAGATCCAAAAACTCACAGCTCTTCTCTTAACAGGGGAGCATTTAACTTTGAACTGAAGATGAATTTCTGGAGAGCAGAGAGTCTTTGGTAGAAGGTTTTGCCCTCATTTTATCTTACTGTATGAAGGCCCAATCCCCTTTCATGGCAATTTAAGTATTTTCAAGCAAATGTTGCAACAGAAAAAAATTGCAAAATGTCTTCTCTTATCACCCAAGGGGAGATTGTTCTGAAGAGTTCTATGCTTTCATCTGAAAGTTGAAATTACAAGTGACACAGATCTATGCCTAAAAAGAGTTTCTTGTCTTTACCCATGAAGGTTGAGCCCCCTATTAATTTGGAGACAGTATAAACCAAGTGATGTGCTTTCTTATGCTAACTATTCAACAAATAAATGAAAAATAAATGACATTATTATGTTTTAAGCACATTCTTTACAGTGATTGGCATTAAATCTAAGGTAGCACAAATGTTTGAACAGATGGCTGAGTGATACACCTTTTTTTCTTTGCTAATCATAGTTATTAAAGCAACCACTTTATTTTTATTGTGTCTTAAATGTGCAGAGGAAATCTGAGTCTGATAATGACCTTTGTACATCATGCTGCAAATTGATTTTGATGACCTTTCACTTTTAGATAATTAGGCTTGCTTCGTACACATTCATTTAGCTTCCTCTGTGTTAAGACTACTCAGAACAGCATGTGCCTAGTTTGTCTGCTTCCTAGCTATAGCCTATGTTCCTCCTGAAAAATGAAGGATAAATTAGAAAACAATAGTGAGCACCTTACTAAAACTTTGATGCAAGGTGTGAAGAGCCGAGACCAGCTTTTTTTGCATATTCAGAATTGCATTCCCCCCCCCCCACGACACACACATACACACACACACACACACACTTTTTTAAAATTTGAAATCACTTCAGTTGTGAGGAGGATGGGAGGTTGTATGGATCAGGCCAGAAATGTTTTGGGTAGAAATAGAGGCAAGCTAGGTATGGAGAGGCAAGTTAATGTGGCAGTTTTACACAGCATGTTTACCATCCCATTACAACCCCTCTCGTTGCCACTAAATTAGCTGCAAAAGATACTATAAGAAAAGGTTTCAATGCCCTTGCATGTTAAAAAACAAAACAAAGCAAACAAAAAAAAAACAACAACACTCAGCCACTCAGTAAAGTTACCATTATATTTCATAGCATCATTCAACTAATTCTATATCGAAATCTGTATTCTATATAAGACTGAACAAAATCGCAGTGTAAAATCTGCATCACCAGTTCTGTAACACAAACTCCATGTTCCTTAGCAATGTATCTGGGATGTTTCTCTTTAAAACTCACCAAAAAAAGGGGGAAGGGGGGGGGAATTCCAAACTAATTTGAGGGGGAGGGCACCTTGCCAAAGATTCATCTAGAAACCAATCAAATGACTGGATGCTATTTGTTACAGCAGTCTTTGAAGCATTGAAGCAGAGCGTGTATTGCTGACAGCGTCCTAAACGCAGTGCTGTGTTCGTTGCTGGTACCGCGATGAAAAGCCTCTTTTGCTGCTGATATTGTGAAGAAAAACCCCTATACAAGAAGAATGTTTGTGGAGGATATTTTCTCAGATAAGTGCATAAAAAGAGCAGTGCTTTTACAATTTTGATTCAGGAGAACTATTACCGTCCATTCAAGTGAATCATTACAGTGTATGATATGATTTTTGAGAGGGGAAATACACATAATTCAATAAGGTTTTGAAATCACAAAAGTTTTGAATGTTTTAGTTATGTAGGGACACCTAAATGCGTGCTTTTTTCACATGATTATAACAAAGGTTTTGAAAAGTAGAACCTATTACTGATTAAAACGAAAGAGAGGCCGCGAGAGGGAACTGTCCCTCAAGACCTATCTTCCAATATATAAATATTCATCACATTGCTTAGATTTTTTGTTTTTGGATTTATATTTATATGTATAGAGTTCTGTTATTTTGGTTTTTGATCTTTATAAAGATTTATCTAGAGCATCAGATACCTTTGTTCCTCAGGGGTCAATTCTTTTGCGTGTTTAATGGGGTTTTTTTTGTTGGGATTCTTTTTTTCTCTTTTGGCATTTTTGGTTCAGCCTTTTGGTATTTCAGGTCATTTTTTTGTGGATGACATTTAGCTTATCACTTGTTTTATGCAATCCTTGAATCACTGTTTGGAGGCAGTTGCACAATGGCTTAAATCTCAGCATCTGAAATTGAATTTACTACTACCACTTCTGCTACTTATCATTTGTATAGCGCTACAAGGTATATGCAGCACTGTACAGACGCATGTAAAAGATGGTCCCTGCCCATCATAGCTTACAGTATAGTCAAGACAGACAACACAACAGCTGAGGGCAAGGATACGTATAGGGGAATGGTAAGGGAACACGTAACCCTAAAAGGAAACAAGCGGACTAGAATCCAAAAGCGGCCTCGAAGAGGTGAGGTTTCAGCCTGGATTTGAAAAGGGCCAGAGATAAAGCTTGATGTACAGACTCAGGTAGTTTGTTCCAGGCATAAGGAGCAGCAAGGGGAAGGAATTGAAATCTGGGAGTTAGCAGAAGAGAAGGACACAGATAGAAGCGATCTGCCAGAAGAGCGGAGTTCCCAAGGAGGAGTGTAGGGAGAAACAAGAGAGGAAAAATAGTGAGAAACAGCAGAGTGAATGCACTTACAGTATAGGTCAGCAGGAGAAGTTTGAACTGGATACGGAAATAGATAGGGAGCGAGTGAAGTGACTTGAGAAGAGGATCTCTGGCAGATCAGATCCGTTTTCATTAGCACCAACTTTGGAAGGTCTGCTGTTGGCACTGGCTTCCTCATTGAGGATCTTAGGATGCATTTTTAATTCTCAAATTTCTTGTACTCCTCAGATCTCAAATACAGTAAAGAAGTGGTTTTCTGCTTTTCGGACAATTAGATCTTTTAGGTCTGTTTTAGACAATGCGACTCTGACCACACTGCTTTTTGCTTTGGTGATCAATAGGTTAGATTATGGAAATTTACTATACAGTTGTTGTCATTTATCTTTCGGAAACCATCTGCAATGGGTGTAGAATGTCGCAATTAAGCTGCTTTCGGGATCTAGACCTTGGGACCATGTCACTACTCTTCTTCAGGCCCATCATTGGTTGCCTACAGTATTCCATATTTATTTATTTAGCCATATTTATATACCACCTTTCGCTGGGTCAAAGCGGTTACAACCAACACGTGACGAGTACACTGAACAGATACAAGTGAGGGGGGATGCCATTACCCGAGGGGGAGGATAGCATATTTACAATGATGTTATGTTATTTACATTCTTTTACATTATTATCCTTCTCTTCAGTCATATTTGCATTTCAGTACTATTTACACTTCAGTCATATTTGCATATCAGTACTATTTACATTTCAGGTTCTCTCTGTTATCTCAGCCTGTTTTGTGTAGCTTTGCTCTGTGTTGTCCCAAGATGCTCCCTGAAGAGGAGAGTTTTTATCTGCTTTCTGAATGCAGGGAGATCCTTGTTGTTGTGGATTAGGTTTGGTAGGGCATTCCATAGTGAGGGTGCATAAAGGTCGAATGCACGGTTACAGGTGTGAGTATTAGATGTTGCTCTGTCATGAGAAACAATGAGAGTATTGTTTGAGTTCTGCCGAGTAGGCCTTCCAGAGTTCATCCGGGATAGCAGGGTTTACAGGTGAGATGATGGCTGTTGGTGGATTGCTTTATGTATGAGGGTCAGTGTTTTACTATATATTTTATACGTGCTTCTAGTGGAAGGATGTACAGATCTCTTAGTACAGGGGTGATATCCTATAATGCTGTGCTCTTCTCAGCTCTGGATGTTTTCGCTCCTCTCATCCCTCTTCCTGTAAGGCGTTCCTTACCTCAGCCCTGACTCTCTCCCACTATTCGCTATCTTCGCTCCTGTGCCCACTCTGCTGAGCGTACCTGGCTCAAAACCTGCTCCCCTGAAGATTTCCTTCATTTCAAATTCATGCTCTGCTCTTTCAAATCTGCTTTAGCTCTTGCCAAACAAGATTACTTTGTTCGCCTGACTAATTCTCATGCCTCTGATCCTCGCCTTCTCTTCATTGCTCTTAATTCTCTCCTCAAAGTGCCGCCGCCTCTGATCCCTCCTTCCTTTTTCTGCCCAAGCTCTGGCTAATTACTTCCATGATAAAATCCATAAGATCACTCTCTACTTTCCCTCTAAATCCCCGATTTCCCTTTCCTGCTTTCATTCCCCCCCCCCCTTCTCATCCTACCCTCTCTTCCTTACCCACGATTTCTATTGATGAAACTGCTCTTCTTCTCTCCTCCTCCAAGCTCACCACTTGCTCCTCTGATCCTATCTCCTCCCATCTCCTCTCCTCTATTTCCTCTACCGTTGTCCCCTCCATTTCTCATATTCTCAACCTTTCGTTCTCAACTGCTACTGTCCCAGCTGACTTTAAACATGCTGTGGTCACGCCTCTCCTTAAGAAACCCTCATTTGATCCCTCTTGTCCTTCTAATTATCGCCCCATCTCTCTCCTTCCTTTCATTTCTAAACTGCTCGAACGTGCGTTTTACCGCCGTTATCTTGACTTCCTCTCTTCCCATGCTCTTCTCGATCCCTTACAATCTGGTTTTCGTCCTTTGCACTCTACTGAAACTGCTCTTGTCAAAGTCTCCAGTGACTTGTTCCTGGCTAAATCTAAAGGCCTTTACTCAGTCCTTATCCTCTTTGACCTTTCTGCTGCCTTTGACATTGTTGACCATGATCTTCTCCTTGACACTTTGTCCTCGCTTGGCTTTAGGGACTCTGTTCTCTCCTGGTTCTCCTCATATCTCTCCCATCGCTCCTTTAGTGTATGTTCTGGTGGTTCCTCCTCCTCTGTTACCCCACTCTCAGTTGGTGTCCCCCAGGGTTCTGTCTTGGGTCCCCTTCTTTTTTCTCTCTATACCCAATCCCTTGGTGCGCTTATTTCCTCTCATGGTTTTCAGTACCATCTCTGTGCTGATGACTCCCAAATCTATCTCTCTACTCCTGATCTTTCTTCTGCTTTCCAGTCCCGGATCTCTTGCTGTCTCTCTGCCATTGCTGCCTGGATGTTTCATCATCGCCTGAAATTGAACATGTCCAAGACTGAACTCATTTTTTCTCCTAAAATTTCCCTTTCTCCTTCTTCTTTTTCAGTTTCTGTTGATGGCTCTGTTCTCCAACCTGTTTCATCTGCTCGCAATTTGGGTGTTATTTTTGATTCTTCGCTCTCTTTCTCCTCTCATATCCAACTCATTGCTAAGACTTGTCACTTCTTTCTCTTCTACATTGGTAAAATCCACCCCTTTCTCTCTGAGCTCACTACTAAAACCCTCATCCATTCCCTAATCACCTCCAGCCTTGATTATTGTAACCTCCTTGCTGGTCTCCCTCAGTCTCATCTCTTCCCTCTTCAGTCTATTCAGCACTTCGCTGCCCATTTGATTTTCCGTCAGCCTCATTTTGCTCACATCACTCGTCTCCTCAGATCTCTTCACTGGCTCCCTATCCATTTCCGTATTCACTTTAAGCTTCTCCTTCTGACCTATAAGTGCATTCACTCTGTGGCTCCTCAGTACCTTTCTTCTCTCATTAACCGGGTAAGGCGGACACGTCGCCTCTCGCCCTTCTCAGCCACCCCCACTAATTTTCCCCTCAAAACCACTCAATTCAAAACAAAACACATGACAATAATCTTGGACTTAAACTGGTCGCAGCTTTAATAACCTTTTTAACAAACCAACCAATACAAATCAACACATTATAACTTCCCCCCCTCCAAGCAGAGCGAGCCCTAACCAGCCATGTTAGTAGCAAGGTGACGCCGCATCCGCTTCCGCCGGGTACAGGCCCGACAATTTTTCACGCCCTCCCTCTTCCGGCTTCGCCATATTATTAGCAAAAACCTGAGGGATTAACCGGGTCGGGGGTATCCCACCCCCGCCCTCATGCTTGCCACCGGCTCCGGACCCCGGAAACCTCCGGGATCCCGCCAAAAAACTCCCCCCGCAAGCTACAACAACCCGCCACCCCCGTACTCGAGCGTCCCCCAGCAAAGGGCGGGTGGGTGGGACGTCCAGCGCCTCCAGCCTCACCCGCCAACGGCCGGAGCAGCGCCAAGTCACCGCACCACCCCCCCCTCGCTGCCCAAGGTCTCAGCCCTCTCATTGGCTCCCGCGCATTTCAAAACACCACGTGAGCCAATGAGGCCGCCGGACCATGCGGTACTCACCCCGTCCCGCGCACTGCCGGAACTCAGGGGCGCGATCGTACTGCCGCTCCCCCAGTTATAAGCGGCCTCGGGAACGGGGGGCCCGTGGCCTTACATTAACCGGCTAAGGCGGACACATCGCCTCTCGCCCTTCTCAGCCACCCCCACTAATTTTCCCCTCAAAACTACTCAATTCAAAACAAAACACATGACAATAATCTTGGACTTAAACTGGTCGCAGCTTTAATAACCTTTTTTTTTTTTTTTTTTTAAACTTTTATTTTCATTTTGCAACAAACAAAAGAAACAACACACCAAAGGAGACAAAACAAGTATACAATAAAGAAAAGTAAACCCAATTACCCCCCACCCCCACGCTTCTTCTCTAGCTGATTATGTCAGCATGTGAGCGCTTCCAAACAACAGTGATTATACATCAAAACAATCAAAAGAGTATCTGCGATACAGAATAGTCATGGGACAAAGATATATACAAATTTAGACAGTCAGATGAGAGCATTGAGCAGAGTGTACATAGTCATTGAGCATCTTCCATTTAGACCGATGATGAGGAGTCTGAATGGGGGAAGCAAACATACGAGGTATTTGTTCATATTTACTGTAGAGACAGACATGATTCCACCATTCATTGGGGCTCAGATGGGAGCTATTTTTCCAGTATTTCGTAATTAGGGAAATAGCAATGCCAAGCATAAAGTCCAAAAGGAAGTAAGCCGTTTTTGGAAGAGAGGGGATCCCCGCAGCTGAGCGAAGTCCCACTATCCTCCAAGAAAGGGGCTCTTGAAAGTGCAAAATAGACTGGATACGACCCCAGACCCGACGCCAGTAATACTGTAGTGCGGGACATTCATACATAACATGAGGTAGTGAACCAATGGCCGCATGACATGTCCAACAACTATTGCCCTGAGTAGTGTTCCATTTGGCTAATCGGTCAGGAGTGTAAAAACACCGGTGGGCTACAAAGAAGAGTGTCTGAGTGAGTGAGGCGGATCGGGAGACCCGTGTCACTCTACTCCAGACAAGGCTCCATTGCTCCGGGGTCAAAGTCACATGCAATTCTCTCTCCCATGCTTTCTGCGCTATAGGGGTATCTCTCGTTATAGCATTACATAAGGTTTTGTAAAAATTGGATGCTACACCCGGTGAACTACCGATAGATCGGATAGTCTCCAACCAACCTTGTGTAGGGGAGGCCGATGGCGGGAGCACCTTAGCACTCCGAAGGCAATGCTGAAGTTGCACCAACTGAAAGTAGTGTTTCGCCGGGAGACCAAATTCAATTTGCAATTCACTAAAAGTTTTCCAGCGACCTTCATGGAACAACTGACTAGGAATCCAAATGCCCCTAGTGTACCAGGGGCTCCACGCCATCGGCTTATTTTGTATTCGAAATCGAGTATTGTACCAAAGTGGGAGCTTGTCTAACGGACAGAGTCGGGAGTCTAAAGATTGCATAAGATTATTAAAGGCACCTAAGGTGTCTAAAAGCATTGGTGGAAAGTGGGAGTCTGATGGGAGAGTCATACCAGGAAGAAAAGTAAGAGGAATCGGTTTGCAAAGGTCCTCTTCTATGTCTAGCCACACAGGTCTGCTCGGTACTGGGTCTTCTAGCCAACGAGCGCCTTGTTTGAGAAGAAAAGATTGATGATACTTCAGGAAATCAGGGAATCTGACACCCCCATTTTCCTTATCTGCTTGCAGCTTATGTTTCGCTATCCTAGGTGTCTTGTTTTGCCACAAGTATCTAGTCAGAAGGCCCTCTATATCTTTGTATATACGTCGAGGTAAAAGACAGGGCAACATTTCTAAGATATAATTCACTTTCGGAACAATCATCATTTTTATGGTTTCTAATCGACCCCACCAGGTAAGTGTTAAAGGAGTCCAGCGATGAGTAAGCGCCCGGACTTTAGAGGTTAAGTCTTTGGCATTGAAGGAGATAGTGTCTTCCAAAGGAGAACAGTAGTGAACCCCAAGGTATTTGACCATGCGAGGTTGCCATAAAAAGGGGAAGGATTGCATATCTGCCTGATGAAGCAAAGGATTTAATGGAAAGGCTACCGACTTGGTCCAATTTATCTTATAACCGGACAGTTGTGAGTATTTACCAATTTGCTCTAGGACAGCCGGTACTGAGTCTATAGAGACAAAAAGCATAAGGTCATCAGCATACGCTGAAATTTTGATTTCCCTATGGGTGAAGGGGACTCCATGAATCTCCTCCGATTGCCGGATTAGTAAAGCCAAGGGTTCGAGTGCAAGATCGAAGAGAAGTGGAGACAGTGGGCATCCCTGGCGAGTGCCGCGTTGAAGAGGAAAAGGCTGAGACTTTAAAGCATTGGCACATATACTGGCTGTAGGCTGTGCGTACATGGTGCGAAGACAACGGAGAAAACCTTCCCCGAATCCGTACCAGCGGAGGACTGCAAATAGGAAGGGCCACTCTAAGCGATCAAAGGCCTTCTCAGCATCAAGTGAGAGGCCAACAAATGGGCGATCAAGATTAACTGCGGTAGTCAGGACATGGCATAGAGTCCGAGCATTGTCAGCAGTTGATCTACCAGGAATGAAACCGCATTGATCTGGGTGTATTAAGGTAGGCATCCTATCAGAGAGCCGGGTAGAGAGAATGGTGGCAAATATTTTATAGTCCGCGTTTAGGAGGGAAATTGGACGATAATTAGCAGTTAGTTGCGGGTCTCTCCCCTCTTTCTCAAAAACTACTACATTTGCCATTGAAAAGGACCCAGAAGGAGAACCCTCCTCGGCCAGAGCAGAAAAATAAAGTTTCAAAACTGGAGCTAAGTCAGCGTGAAAGGTTTTGTAGAATTCAGCAGGGAGACCGTCTGGGCCTGCGGCTCGACCTGAGGCACATTTCTTGATAGCAGAATGAATTTCTGAGACAGTAAATGGTGTGTCCAAGGCCACTCTATCTTCGTCAGATAGGGTCGGTCTTTGTACCCCTGAAAGTAAGCGTTCAAATACATCTGGCTCAAAATCACATTCAGATTGATAAAGCCGAGTATAAAAATCACGAAAGAGTTCTAAGATTTCGGTATCTTTGGTGACCAAGCCCCCCCCCCGACGGATTACGGAGGGCGGTAACACGCTTGGCTTCTTTTTGACCTTTTAGGGCATTTGCTAATAATTTGCCAGCACGATTATTTTCCCGATAATATAGCCCTTGTTGTGATTCAATATTTTTAACAGCAGCAGTGTACAAAAGCTGATTGTATTGAAAACGCAAGCGTTGTAAACGGAGTAAAATACATGGGTCAGTACGGGACGTGAGGAGACGCTCCCCAGCTTGTATCTGCTGCTCTAGAATCAGTAAATGCTGCTTTCTTTGTTTCCCCTGCCGAATTTGATAGCTGGTTATAGTTGCGCGGATAGACGCTTTAAAACCCTCCCACCAAGCCCAGCTCGCTGTGTCATGGGGTGAGTTAAAATGAAAATAATCTTGGATAGCGGCCTTTATATCAACCTGAAAATCTTTTTGACCCAGTAGGGATCTATCAAAAAACCAAGCTCGGGGAGAATCATCCCGCGCAGTGACATGTAATGATAAAGATATGGCAGCATGATCTGAAATATGGAGAGGATGAGTCCTAGTCGTGTCTACTTGAGAAATCAGTGCTTTGGAAATGAGAAAGAAATCTATTCTAGATTGGGAGTGATGGGGGGCAGAAAAGAAAGTGAACTCTAAGTCGGAGGGGTGAAGCAGCCTCCATATATCTACCAGCGCAAGATCTTGCATCAGAGCTGTAAGGGTAGCAAGACTCTTGGGTGGACTACTCGTTCTAGGCGGCTGTCTATCTATCAGAGGGTCTAACACTTGATTAAAATCACCACCAAGTATTAATGGAGTATTGGCAGAGGCCTGTGCCAACTGCGCAATACTTGCATAGTAAGCAGGGTTGTCCACATTCGGGGCATAAATGCAAATACATGTAAATTCACTATCTCCAACCTTAAGATGTACTCGGGCCCATCTACCCTCCTTGTCAGCGCTAGTATCAATTACAGTAGCTTGCAAAGATTTCTTAACCAGAATGGCTACCCCGCACCGTTTGGAAACGGCGGGAGAATAGGCAGCCACCATGTAAGGCTTAACATTGAGTTTCAGTGTTTCAGCAGAGTTTAAGTGCGTTTCCTGAAGAAACGCTAAATCAGCATGCTCATGGCTAAGATAGCTAAGGATTTTCTTTCTTTTGATTGGACTATTAATGCCCTTTACGTTGAGTGATAAGATTTTACATAAGGCCATTCAGACAAGTTAAAAATTCTGAGCATGATAGCGCACATAATTTCACAATGTCCCTCATATTGACTGTATCTGGCTGTACATATGGCATAAAAGAAAATAAGCTTAGATAATACAATGAAGCGCCCCACATTAAAAAAGAAAAACCGCAGCGCGGTAGAGAAGAAGCAGAACCCCAAAAATTACTGGCGACCATGTGTCTGCGGGGAGAAGCCCCAGAGAAGGCCGAAATTGAAAAAACACATAACCTGTAGGACTGTGCGTGCTCCGAATCCGACCGAGGCACACATCATGGAGGGATAGGAGACCAAAAACAAAAGTCATAGAAAGAAAGAAAGAAAGTCCAGGTAGTCTCTGTGCTTAACTATGACCGCCGCATCGGGCCCTTCAAAATGGCGGACAGAGCCGGCAAATAAAAGTCCAAGTCGTTGGATTAGCGCATCTGCTCTGCTTCTTTGGAGTCTAAAAATGTTGATAGTAGATCAGGATCTTCGAATGTCCTGGTTTGGTTGTGGAGAGTCACTCGGAGCTTCGCGGGATACAACAGGCCAAAGCGAGCCTGTAGCTGTTGAAGTCGAGGGCGAAAAGCAAGGAGTTTCTTCCGTCGGTCAACGGTAGGCTTTGCCAAATCAGGGAAGAAGGAGACTTTGTGACCTTCAAATTCCAAATGATGGTTCGCCCGGGCAGCATTTAAAATTTGTTCCACTTGTTGATATCGTAGCAAGCGAAAGATAATAGGCCGGGGGGTCGTTCGGTTGAGCGCCATGTGGGTAGGAACACGGTGTGCACGATCGATTTCCAGTTCTTTATGAAAGGTGATCTTCAGCAAGGAGGGAAGAGTTTTGAGCAGGAATTCTCTCATATCTCCCGCTTCCACCCCCTCCGGTATTCCAATGAGCCTCACATTGTTGCGACGGGCTCGATTATTGCTATCTTCTAACTCCTTTTGAAGATTCTGTATCTGGCGCTCAGCCTTGTCCAGTGTGCCCAAGCGCACCGCGTGCGAGTCGAGGACCCCCGCCATATTGTCCTGCCGTAATGAGAGACTTTCAAGTCGGTCCTGGAGCACTCCAAAGTCTTCTCGCATGGCTCTAAGCGCTTCTCCATTGGACTGCACCAATTCCTTCACGCCGCGTATTTCCTCTAAAATCTCCAGGCGCATTTCGGGGTTTTCCCGAAATGGAGCCATCTTCTGTGGGGAGGACACCTCTGTTTTGGAGCGTTTTCCGTGAGAAGAAGAAGGAGACCCGAAGTCCAAGCGCGCTGGTTTATGGGCCGCCATCCCCCCCGAGGTACCCCGGTCAGCCCGGAGCGAAATAGTAAGTTTGTATAGGTATTAAGTCAGGATTCTAAGTAGGCCTCTCGGGAGCTTCAGCGCGAAGCGTCTTACCCGCTGGACATCAGGCTCCGCCCCCTTTAATAACCTTTTTAACAAACCAACCAATACAAATCAACACATTATAACTCCCCCCCTCCAAGCAGAGCGAGCCCTCACCAGCCATGTTAGTAGCAAGGTGACGCCGCATCCGCTTCCGCCGGGTATAGGCCCGACAATTTTTCACGCCCTCCCTCTTCTGGCTTCACCATATTATTAGCAAAAACCTGAGGGATTAAGCGGGTCGGGAGTACTCCACCCCCTCCCTCATGCTTGCCACCGGCTCCGGACCCCGGAAATCTCCGGGATCCCGCCACCGGCTCAGGTCAGCCACGACCAGAGCCGCCCCCCAAAGGTAAGCTGCGACCAGCCCTCGCCCCCAATCTAATACCTTCCAAGGCCTCCTGCCAATCATTAAGAAGTAAATCTAACCCCCACCGGGGACAAGTGCACGCCGTCTGACCTGTAGAGGCCCGTGCACTGAACGTCAATGCAAGGGTGCAGAATTTGACAGCCTCCCTGCTCCCCCACCCATCTGCCAATTTGACGGTAAATCTTCGTCACACCCCGTGACCACCATCGCTGAGCCCACAGGCCGGCCTTGGAATGATATCAGACCAAACCAATATGACGCCTGGACACATCCCCAACACCACCACAAAGTCCTTTATAACTGCCCGAATCAACTGTCGGCACTTCCAGGAAACCAGATCGTTGCCACCTAAGTGGAGCAGCAAGATGTCCGGCGAGCCTCTTGAGCGCTGGTGGTGCTGAAGCAAAGGCAAGAGCGTGATCCACCAGAGTCCGCGCTCACCCAGCCATGTGATGGTCACCGCATGCTCTGGAAGTCCCAAATTCGGCCCCATTGGGCGCATCGCTGCTCTCCGGCCAGCCAAGAACACAAAGGAGTGGCCAATCCAGCAACAACACGATCCTGGCCCTGCATCTGCAACAGAAAGCCTAGAAGAGTTAGCGCCCCCCCCACACCCCTACAAACGCACGTAGCTGTAGAAGGCCTGCTGTATCTCCTGTTCAGGTAGTCCAGCAGCTGCTGCACTAGTCGCCGCCCCAATCCGGAAGGAGTGAGGAGCGAGCGCACCAGGAACCTTCCCACTCAGCCGTAAGGACAGCCGCAGCACCGCCACAACTGAAAACGCGTAAGAACCCGCGCATCCTGATGTAGACAAAGGCTACCACCGGTATCCGGACGCACGCGTAAGTACGCCTGCAATAAAGCCACAGGACATGAGGGAGAGCCCCGCATAGCTGTCAATTCCACCCACGTACCTCTTCCCACCTGATCCGAACGGGCAAGGCGGATATGAACCCCGCCCCCGATCAATTGCACTTGATGCAGCTGGACCTCCACCCCATTGCGAATCCGACCTGACTCCGCAACCAATTCACCCACTCGAAAAGTGCCGAAGAAGGCTACCGAAAAGACAGCTTGAAAGAGCACCCCTTCATAAGATGATGAAACCACTTGAGGCAACGCGCCGCATAACCGCCGCAGCAAGTCATGCGTGAGGGGGCGCCGCCAATCACCCGAAGAAGGGCAGGACCGCTCCCAACCACGCAAAAGCGTACGTGTTAAAAAGCCCCTGCCCGCCCCCCCCACCCTAGGACCCACGCAAAAAGGAGAAGCCTGCCAAATTTTCTCCAGACAGTAGTCCGCGACAGACCTGCAGTCGTAGCTGCCGACACTTACGGACCCAGCAGCTGATCCGAGGCTGGACCCTCCAGCCATCCGTGAAGTACCATGAAGGATACCACAGTGCAGCAGCCCCATTGATAAGCTACCCCCGTAGCCGAAGAGACGGAATTCCACAGCGCAGCAGCTCCATCATGGCAGGAGGCCAGTCCGCCATAAATGCTCCGGGACCGATGTGCCCTCCTCGTCCGCATCTGGCGCCAAGGTCTGAAACAGCTCCCACTTAAAACGAGAAAGAGCATCAGCAATCGTTTCATGACTCCCCGGAATATGACGAGCCTTAATCACTAGATTCAACTGTAAACAAGCGAAGACCACCGGCCGCATCAGGTCGGCTACAGGCCTGCATCTTGGGGAATAATTATGGAGCACTGACACCACAGCTTCATTGTCGCACCACCAAAGAACTTTACGATTTCTGAGTCTGTCAGGCCATAATGACATGACCACCAAAATGAGGAACAACTCGAGGAAGGTAATATTCGTCGTAAGCCCTACGTCCCGCCAGGACTGCGGCCAGCCCTCCGCACACCAAGAGCCCCCAAAATAAATCCCCAAGTCCAAACCCCCAGCCGCATCAGTATACAACTGCAGATCCGCAGAAGTCACCTCCCGGCCTCTCAGAAAGGTGGTACCATTGAAGTTACTCAGGAAAGCATCCCAGATCCTCAAGTCCGCTCGCAGGCTGCAAGACATCCGAATCCGATGATGAGGCTTAGTAACACCTGCAGTCGCAGCTGTCAGCTGACGCAAGAATACTCTCCCCGTCGGGATAACTCTGCCAGCAAAATTAAGGGAACCCACTAGGGACTGCATCTCTCGCAACATCAGCTTGCTGGAAACCAGCACATTGGCAACCAACACCCGCAGCCGCATAACTTTCTCTTCCGGCAGGCGGGCTACAAGTGCCACGGAACCCAACTCAACTCCCACAGGTAAGAGTAGTCGCCGGACTCTCAGTCTTACCCGAAGCTAAGGGAACACCCCACACCTGGGCTAATCGGACAAAACCATTCAACAATGCCTTGCACTGCCCAGTATGCACAGGCCCAACAAAGAGAAAGTCATCTAAGTAATGCACCACAGTGCCACACCCCACCCAGTCAACAAATGCCCAATGTAAAAACGAGCTAAACTGTTCGAAATAAGCACAGGAAATCGAACAACCCATAGGCATGCTCGTATCAAAGTAAAATTGTCCTTCGAAGCAAAACCCCAACAAATGAAAGGCCGACGGGTGCACTGGCAATAAACGGAAGGCGGATTCAATATCCACTTTCGCCAGCAAGCACCCAGGCCCACATGCTCGCACGAGCTCGACAGCCTCCTCAAAGGAGGCGTAACATACTGCACACAATTCCCGAGGAAAGTGATCATTGACCAAATGAACCAATGGGAAAGGAAAGATTATGTATTAAGCGATACTTTCCCGGCTCCTTCATTGGAATGATACCCAAAGGAGATACCACAAAATCAGCAAAAGGCCGTTCTCCGAAAGGGCCCGCTACCCTGTATCAGCTGTGCAAAATGCCGAACGGAAGGCGAATTCCGGGCCCTGTTCGCCCCTACGCTACCTACTACCGTTATAGGAAACCCCTCCTTAAACCCATTCTCTAAAATGCAACTTACCAGTCTCTTCGGATCTCTCTTAAGCCACAGACCTAAAACATCAATCGCAACATGAGTGGAGGCCAAACTCCACAAGCCCCTACTACTTGTGGGGGGGAACCGCGGCGCCCCCGACACTCTTTTTGACACATTTGAGTACTGAGTGGCCCCCATTACAGATGGAGCAAGCGTACCGGAATTTGCAATCCAGAAAGGGGCATGAAGACTTGTTGAACCGCCAGCACAAATCCCCAGCTCCTCTCCCCCCAGAGCTTTCTGCAAAGCGGGGGGCACGCCCAATCGAAAGGGCCGTTCAACCCTTGCGGTAACAGACGTTCCGCCTTTTGGCCCGCTCAAACCTCCGCATATTGGTCTGATCGCCATCTGAGTCAGCCAAAGATTAATGTCTGGCATTCCATCTTATCACGGAATTTCTCATCCTAGTTGAGCCAAGCCCAACCTTCATGAGTCTGTGATGCCTCCAGGATGGAATCCGCATAAGCCAGAAGCATACCATACTGCTCCGGATGCGAATGCCCCCAGACACTAGCAAGGCGCAGGAAGGCGCGAGTCCAATTAACAACATTCCGCGCCACTCTCTTAACCCTACCAGCCTTCTCATCCTCCTTTTGCTTCCTCCGACTATCCCCAAACCGTTTTTGACCTTCAAGTAAACGGAAAATATCTAAGTATCGACGCTTCATAATCTTCCTCCGAAGATTCCTCGGTACTCCCTCCCATAACTCGGAGAAAGCCACCACTGTGGGCGCCGCTCCAACCTGTCCGGCACATCCCGCATCTCTGCTAGCCTAACGACCCCTGCCCAATTCGACCGAAATAGAACCGGACGAAGACGCAGAGGTGGAAGGAGGCGGCCCAGAACGCCTATGCCGATGACAAGAATGCCGCCTCCTCTTAGGCCGTCGCCTCTTGCCCTTATCGGCCGACCGAGTACCACCTCTCCCCACAGCGCCATCATCGCGCACCGCAGCGCCAGCATCCAACTCACCAGCGGTAGTTGATGCCACCTCGGTAGCCACGCCTGTCTCCTGTCGCATCGACACCGCAGCTTCAGTTCTTCCCCCGGTTCCGTCAGGCAAGGGGCCTCCGCCTGTGCTCGCCATCATGCCGTCCGTCTGTCCGGCAGCAGCCATCAAAGGATGTCCCAAGTAGTGCCATCCGGTAGAGACATGTGGAGAAAAAACAGGAAAAGGCAAAGGGACACCTACCATAGCCCACGGTGACTGCCATGCCCCTAGCCACTCTGCCCAGGAAGAGCCTTGATCCCCGCCCTGCCAATGTGCCACAGCTGGCGAGGAACCACCCCCGCAGCAGCCGATAAACCCCCTGGACTTGCCGCCTCAAAACCTGTACCGCCCACCCGGAGGGTTTGCACCCTCACCACTCACCGCAGGGACCGGGCCAACACCCGGGCCTCCGAAGGACCTGTGAGCCAATCCAAGCCCCAAAGCACCTCTGGCCGGCCCCCTAGACCTGCCTCGACTACCCTGAGCTGCAGGGTCAGCCGCCGCCCCCCTCCGCAACTGTCCCTCCTGCCCTGAACCTCCTACAGAGCTAGCGCCCTGTCTGGACGCCGTGCTACGGCTAGTAGATCTGCCCCTGACACCCCCCACCCTCTGGTGCCGGGGGCGGCTGGCCCATGGGGCCCACCAACATACCCAGACCCCCCTCTCTGCCCACCTGATCCCGTCGCCCGTCAGGCCCAAAGGAAGCTACCCCACCTGCCCCAGTACATCCCGAGCTGCCTTTAACAGCCCCTTTCTTCTGTCTGGGGCCCCCCTTTTTTCCTCTGCCTGACATGGCAGGCTTAAAGCTGAAGGAACCTTATAAATCCGAGTTAATTTAAATGATGTATTTATCTAGTCCCTTTGGGTTTTTGTTTTTTTTTAACTACCCTGCACAACCCAGTCTACTGCAAACCGTATGTGTTCAATATATGTCTATATATAGAGAGGTTTTGTATGTGCTGGGAACCACTTGCCTGCAGAATAACCCCCTGCCGCTCAGCCCGGGCCGCTGCCGTCAGCCAAGTAAAAAAAAAAAAAAAAATGCCGCCACAGAAAAGCTGTTGTCCGACCGACTGGCTGCTGACACACTGCCCAAAAAAATTCTCCTTCTTCTTCCCGCCGCTCCAACAGGTAGGATTCTCCAGCCAGCTCCCTCCAAACACGTCCGGCACCTCCAGCCTCACCCGCCAACGGCCGGAGCAGCGCCGAGTCACCGCACCACCCCCCCCTCGCTGCCCAAGGTCTCAGCCCTCTCATTGGCTCCCGCGCATTTCAAAACGCCACGGGAGCCAATGAGGCCGCCGGACCACGCGGTACTCACCCCATCCCGTGCGCCGCCGGAACTTGGGGGCGCGATCGGACTGCCGCCCCCCCGGTTATAAGCGGCCACGGGAATGTGGGGCCCGCAGCCTTACATTTCTCCCTATTTCCCCCCTCGTGTACTCTGTTCTTCTTCCCAGTTGCTTCTTGCTATGCCCTTCTCCTCTATTGCCAACTCCAGATTCCGCTCTTTTCACCTGCTCCTTACGCTGGGAATAAAGTTCCTTTGTCTATATGTCAGGCATCTTCTTTGCCCCTCTTCAAACTCAAGTTAAAAGCTCATCTTTTTGCCTCTGCATTTGGCTCTTGATTTTGCTGTTCTCCTTCCTTCCCCTCTTTTATTTCACGTTTCTTTCTTCGTCTTACATTTGTTCTTACCTTTTTCCTTTGTCCTGTCTCTCCGCCCTTGTTCTTATCTTTTTTCTACTCCTTTTCTTGCTTTGTCTTTTTAGATTGTAAGCTCTTTAGAGAAGGGACTGTCTTTTTGTGTTTTCATTGTACAGCACTGTGTGCACCTGGTAGTGCTTTATTAATGCTTAGTAGTAGTGGTTATGTGCTTGTGTTTCTTTGTCCTTTATATGATCCATGCTGTGGTGTTAAGGGCAGTCCATAGTGGATTGATGGTGGTGGTGGCAAGTCCTTGGTATATTTATTTACATTCTCTTATATACTGTGCTATTCTGCATCAGTGTGGTTTACATTGAACAGGGCTTTATAACTTGGAGATAGTTATTTTACAGCAAACATGGGCTGTGGAGGGTTAAGTGGCTTGCCCAAGACCACAAGGAGCACCTGTGGGACTAGAAACCCCTGTCCTTCTGGCCCAAGGTTGCTGTCCTCTAGTGGGATTTGAACTCCTGACTTTCCGGCCTGAAGTACTTTGCCCCAAACACTAGGCCACTCCTCCACTCCATATTGTATTGCAGTAGTCTAAGTGAGGTAGTGTCATTGCCTGCATAACTGTACGGAAGTATTGTATTAAGTTTAAAGTACTTTTGATAACTCATAAAGCTTTTATTCTGACTTTGTACGTTATTTCACCAAGTTACTTATTCCCTACATGCCAAAGTGTTCCTTGCACTCTCAGTCTCACAATCAACTAGTGGTGCCAGCTCTTAGTTGTGCTAAATGAGAGAATTGACATGTTTGTCTGCATTTTTTTTCTTACCCAACACTGTGGAATTCTATTCCATTGTACATATGTCAAGACTGAGCATTGAAGTCTTTTTGAAAGAGTCTCAAAGTGAACTTTTTTGAACTGGCCTTTGGGGATTCTGAAAGGTGAGGGGGTTCATGGCTTGATTCCATTACATAGTTTTTTGTGGCTTTTTTTGTTTGCTTTTTTGATATATTAGGATGGCATATTGGCTTTTATGTATACTATGATGTTTATTTTTGTTTTTATTGTAAAACGCTTTGTGTTTCACTAAAAAGCAGTAGGTATATCAAGTGTTGAATAAACTAAACTTGGGTCATCCCTGCCCAGGACTCAAAGTTTAGCAACCTCACCTAAATATATTGGGCCCTAGAGCACTGATCCATCTCTTATTTGGGAAAATAGGGCATGCAAGATTGTTACAGATCCCTACATAAAAAATGCGTGCCAGCAGAATGCTTCACCTCAGTCACATACACAGTACAAGGACAGAACCTCAGCTAATATAATAGAATGGATTACAAATTAGAAACAAACGATAAGACACACTCTGAAATGGGAGCTCCCCAAAAATCTAGACTCTAGGAGCAGTACAATACTGGCAAAAGAGAAAGAGAAATGTATTTCCTAAAGCTGACACATTCCAGTCCCTAAAAATTGATTTTTTTTCTGTTTTACCTTTGTTGTCTGGGCATTTTTTAAAAATTAGATTGTTCCCAGTCTACCTTGTCCAGGGCCAGCCCAATGGTTTCTGCCGCCATAGGCAGAAGCTCCTGCCATGCTGTCTCCCAAGCCATGCCACCCCTCCACATGCCGAGCCACGCTACTGCTGATTCTGGCAGCGGGGTCAGGGGGGAGCAGCTCGGTTCATCGGCAGGCCATGTGTTTCGGCAGATATGGCCTGCTGCTTCTGACCCTCCTTGAACAACTTTGGGGATTCAGGAGTAGCAGGCCATGTGTGCCAAAGCACATGGCCTGCCACCGAGCCTAGTCGTCCCTCCTGCTGCTGGAATAAGTGACAGCGGGGGGCAGCAGTGAGATGTGGCTCAGGATGGGGAGGGGAATGGCGGCACAGCTCAACATGCAGGGGGGGGGGGGGGCAGCAGGCCATATGTATTGAAACACATGGCCTGCCACTCACAGAGATCTGCTGCCCTAGGTGACTGCCTAGTCCACCTAGTGGATGGGCCAGCTCTGACATTTTCCATTTTCTTGTATTCAATGCATTTTTCCTTGAAAAAAGGGGCTCTTTCATTATACATGAAGACTATGGTTTGATTTTAGCAGACAATGAAAAAGATGCAGGTACTACAGTAAGTATCACAATGTACCCCCTCAAAAAAACCCCTACTTGTATCAGTTTTCTAAATTCCTTTCCAGGGACTCTTTTCTATTTCTCCTCCTCCCTCCTATTTTCTTTTCTTCTCTACATCTGTCTGATATTGATCTTCCTTTTTAACTTTTCTCCTCTTGTTTCTGCCTTTCTACCCTTAGATCTCATCTCTCATTTTTTTCTTCCATTAGTGTCTATTCATCAATATCACACTCTAGTCCCCTCTTCATCCCTCCCACTGTCCCCATCTCTCTCTTTCCTATCCCAGTTTCCTGTTCCTCCTATGTCTTTCCTAGTTGTACATTTCCATCCTCTAAACTCACCCTTTCGCAAACCCTTATCTACCTTCCTCTGACTCTCATTTCTTCACCAGCTCGTTCATTCTCTTTCATTCATCCCCTCCTGGCATCTTTTGCCGCCATTTCTGCCTTTCCCTCTGCCCGCTTGCGCGTGTGCACATGCCTCTTTCATGCACATCGTTCATGACCATGTCCAGCAAAGCCCCGTGTTGCAGAAAATGGCATCAGGGACTGGTGGAGAGCACAGAGATTTTGGGGTCTGGATCCAGGGATCTGTCGTAGGCGTAGCAATGGTCTTGTGGCAGACATGACACTTTGACTTAGCTCCTGGTTCTAATTATCTGTTTCTTAAAGCTTGAGCTGAAAAAAACGTCAGGGGGAGGGGCAGCACTCCGTCTGTTGCGGCTGTGTTTATTTTTGATTTTGCCGCCTCTGACCTGCCACTGCCTTCGTGAAGCTTTTTTTTCTCACTCGTACAAGCTTGAGCGGGAAAAAAAGCGATGGAAAGGCAGTGACAGACCAGAAGTGGCAAAATCAGAAATAAACACAGCCACAACTGCCGGAGTGCCTCCCCCTTGAAATTGCCGC
This sequence comes from Ichthyophis bannanicus, assembly GCA_033557465.1. Classification (NCBI taxonomy): domain Eukaryota; kingdom Metazoa; phylum Chordata; class Amphibia; order Gymnophiona; family Ichthyophiidae; genus Ichthyophis; species Ichthyophis bannanicus. The sequence goes on from CM066032.1 coordinate 525,455,406, forward strand.
CCGAGGTGAGTGTCTCAGTTGGCCTCATGATAGAACCGCCCCTGTGACTAATTCTCTTGCATCTGACCCTCACCCAGGGCCGGATTTACCTTGAGTGAGGCCCTACGCCAACAAAAATTGTGGGCCTCCAGAAAAGATAAAAACGAGCACGCCGGATCAGCTGCGCGCTGTTGGCCCTGACGTCATAATTAAACTGGGAATCCCAAAAGCCAAACTTGGAATGTACAACACTGTAGAAATAAAACTATACATTAATTTGCTCTTGTACTAAACAAAGCGCAGACGTTAATGATGCACATTTACCAGAGCTGACATATTCCAATTAATAAATTCAAAATAAAGAGATATTTTTCTACCTTTTGTGCATTTTTTTCCAGCTGCAATTGCTCCAGCCACTTTCTTCTGGTTTCTTCGTGTCAGCCCACCTCCAGTCTTAACCCCCCCAGCCCATTTCCAGTCCCAGCCACCCCCATCGGCTCAAGTAAAATGTAATAAAAAAATAAAACGCTGGCTGCTGCCGCTGCCGCTGCGGCAGCATGGACTATCCCGCGGGGCCCCCTCTGCCCGGCTGAGCCCCTCCGTGCCGGCTTTGAGAGGCGCGAAGGGAGAGTGTCTCTCTCGCATCTCTGTTAACCCCGCAGGGGCAGATGGGAATTCCCATCTGCCCCTGCGGGCTTAACAGAGATGCGAGGGAGACGCTCTCCCTTCGCGCCTCTGAAAGCCGGGTTTTTTTTTCTGTTTTGTTTTTCAGCAGTCTTTTCAAAGTTGCAGGTTCTGTATGCCTAAGAAACAGGCAGACGTTTCTCACCAGCACTGACCTCAGCTTACCCTTAATGCCTCCTCAGACCTCACCTTAAAATCTCATGTTGGAGGTTAACCTTCTGCACACTTCTCTGTATCAGCGCTGTAAAGCTAATTGCTTCATAATCATCCATTTAACCGAGATTTAAATCAGCAGTGCACCTTATCACAGGCATTGGCACATTGTTTATGCTCACATTAGATTCCTTCCTGCATTTGCACCCGTATTAATGCAGAAAATTCTGCTTAAGCACTGTGAAGATGCCTGCATTAATGGCAGTGCACTTTTCTGCGTCAAGCTGTCTGTGTGTTGTGGATCATGCTGGCAGCACCTTATGATAAATTATAAAAAGCATCTGTGGCTGCAGCAAGAGCAGAGATTGTTTCCGTTTTCTGACAACAGGGCAGTGACTGGGGGGAGGGGGAAGAGGACTCTGCAATTCCCAAGTTCTGAGAACCCGTTTCTGTTCAGTCTAAACTGCCACTGAGATATTAGACTACTAGAAGCGCAGTTGCCTATACAAGTCCCCAACCAGTGGCTTGATCACTCGCAAATAGCAGGCTGGCCCACATTGGCTATACTCATCTTGTGTACAAAAAAAAAGTTGTTTCCAGAGAGGCATTAATAGCTTAAGGGTAGGACCTGCCGAAGGGTTTCTGACATCTCCCCCTGGCCCACCATGTTGCTGTGATGCCTTTCCCTTTCTGGACCACCATGCTGCTGCTGCCACTGCTGTGCCCCCAAAGGCACCCATCTTCTCATCTGGGGGAGGAGGGTGGCATAGCATAGTGATTCCTCCCTTCCTTGCCATTGCCAAATCTTATGACAGCCACATGAGTGCTAAGGTCTGCCACTCCTGCTCCCTTCTGACGCGACGGCTGAGCCCCTCCATGCCGGCTTTGAGAGGCGCGAAGGGAGAGTGTCTCCCTCGCGTCTCTGTTAAGCCCGCAGGGGCAGATGGGAAATTCCCATCTGCCCCTGCGGGCTTAACAGAGACGAGAGGGAGACACTCTCCCTTCGCGCCTCTCAAAGCCGGGGCTCAGCCGTCGCGGAGGGAGGGATTCAGCTGGGCAGAGGGTGCCCCGCGGGACAGTCCATGCTGCCGCGGCAGCAGAGGGGGCCCCGCGGGACAGTCCATGCTGCCGCGGCAGCAGCCAGCATTTTTTTTTTATTTAATTTAAAAAAGCTAACAATTTGTTCCGTTTTTGTGGGCCCTTGCCAGCTGTGGGCCCTACGCCACGGCGTAGCTGGCGTATAGGTAAATCCGGCCCTGCCCTCACCATCTCTTTACATCTCTCAACTCCCTCCTCAAGGTGTCTCCGCCTCCGTCCCCTCCCTCCCTTTTCTGCCCAAACCATGGCTGACTACATCCATGACAAAATCCACAAAATCACACTCCAATTCCCCACGAGGTCACCTACTTCCCCTCCTCCCCCTCTTCACTCCCAGCCTCCCCCCCCCCTACCTCTGCTATACTTTCTTCTTTTTCTATAATCTCTGAGGAGGAAACCATTCACCTTCTTTCCTCATCCGAATTCAATATCTGCGCCTCTGATCCTATTCCCACCCATCTTCTTAGCTCCATCTCTTCCACTGTAGTCCCTTCTATCTTTCATATTCTCAACCTATTGCTCTCCACGGCAACTTTCCCTGCAGCCTTCAAATATGTTGTGGTCATTCCTCTCCTCAAGATACCCTCACTAGACCCCACCTGTCCTTTTCATTATTGGCCATGCTCCCTCCTCACTTTTGTTTGTAAACTACTTGAACGTGCGGTTCGCTGCCATTGACCCAATTTTCTCTCATCTCAAGCCCTTCTGGATCCTCTACAATTTGGCTTTTGTCCTTTACATTCTACCAAAATGGCTCTTACCAAAGTCTCCAATGACCTTTTCCTGGCAAAATCCAAGGGCCTTTACTCGATCTACATCCTTCTTGACCTTTCTGCTGCTTTTGACACTGTTGACCACAGCCTTCTTGATATCTTGTCCTCGCTTGGTTTTAAGAGCTTTGTGCTGTCTTGGTTCTCTTCTTATTTCTCCCATCGCTCTTTCAGTATTTGTTCTGGTGGATTCTCCTCTACTGCTATCCTGCTGACAGTTTATGTACCCCAAGGATTGGTCTTGGGTCCACTCCTTTTCTCTCTATATACTCAATCCCTTGGTGCACTCATCTCTTCCCATGGCTTTCAGTACCATCTTTACGCTGATGACTCCCAGATCTACCTCTCTACACCTGAAGTCTCTCTGGCAATCCAGGCCCAGATCTCTGCCTGCCTAACATTGCTGCTTGGATGTCTCACCAAATTGAAATTGAACATGGCCAAAACTGAGCTTCTTATTTTTTCCTAAACCCTAGTCTTCCCTTCCTCCTTTCTCAGTCTCTGTGGATAACTCTCTACTCCTCCCTGTCTCCTCAGCGTGCAATCTTGGGGTCACCTTTGACTCCTCCATGCACATCCAACTGATAGCTAAAACCTGTTGTTTCTTTCTCTACAACATCAACAAAATGTGTCCATTCCTTTCTGAACACACTACTAAGACACTTCTCCACTCCTTAGTCACCTCCTCTCTAGACTATTGTAACCTACTCCTTGCTGGTCTCCCTCTGATTCATATCTCTTCCCTTTGATCTGTTCAACACTCTGCTGCACAGCTAATCTTCTGCCAGCCTCTTCATGCTCATATTACCCTTCTTCTCAAGTCTCTTAATTGGCTTCCTATCCAATTCCACATCCAGTTCAAACTTCTCTTGCTGGCCTATAAGTGCATTCATCTGCAGCTCCTCACTATGTTTCCTCTCTTATCTCTTCCTACACCCCTCCTCGGGAACTCAACTCTTCTGGCAAATTGCTTCTATCTGTGCCCTTCTCTTCTATTGCCAACTCCAGACTTCACTCCTTTTACCTTGCTGCTCCTTATGCCTGGAACAAACTACCTGAGTCTGTATGTCAGGCAGCTTCTCTGACCCTTTTCAAATCCAGCTGAAAACTCACCTCTTCGCTGCTGCTTTCGGATTTTGATTTACCTGATGTCCTCTGTGTTTCCTTAACATTCCCCCAAGCTGTTTCCCATGTCTACAGCTACTGGGTTGTCTGTCTCGACTAGATTGTAAGCTACGATGAGCAGGGATCGTCTTTGACATGTGTCTGTGCAACACTGCATATGCCTTGTAGCACTATACAAATGTTCAGTAATATGTAGTAGTAGCTATGGGACCACCATGCCTCTGTTGCTCTACCTTTTTTAGAACACACAAAGACAGATTGTAATATGTCAATCTGTCCATGTTCTAGACTTGTTAAAGGAAATTATTAGAACTCTATTCAGATGAAAACTAATTAATTGAAGTTCTTTTTAGTTCTATGGAGGATAAATAGAGGAAGGAAACCTAAAGAGCAACTGCCATAAAATCATCCTAGTTTTGAAGGGTTACTTTAAGCCATTCCTCACTTTTTGCACCCTGCTTTTCACATACAAAGTGGTATTTGTTATGCTCATTTCAAATTGAAGAATCAGAACTAAAAATGCCACAGTTCAAAGGACTAGTCAATAGGAGTTTTCATTTAATTTAATTTCATTCATTTTCCTACTAGTGGTAAAGCATGATGTATGGGGCCATATTTGGTTAGCTTTACCACCTATGAATTCACGTATAGAAGAGAACACAGAATCAAGGCAGATAAACATTTTGTCTCAGGCTTTCAGAGAGAGGAAATCCAATGCTTGCTTGTTCCCGTTCTAAAGCACAAAATTGCTGAAGTTTAGAATGTGTTAAAGAAAGACAAATAAATCCAAAGAGCACACAGATCTATGCTTGCAGCAGAGAAATGTGTTTTAAAGTTTGGCATGTTGCTGGGTCTTGGAATAGAATGTTGTATCTACCAACTAGGAGATCAGTAAAGCAGTGACAGAGACAATGGGAGACAAGGATAGTGTTAGTGAGTGACAGAGATCTCTGGTAGAAGCACAGAAAATTGTGTATTCCAAGCTTTTAGGTACCTGCTGCTGCTTTAAGGCAAGTTCAATAGTGTGTAGAGGGGTGTATAACAGCCATCAGTGTATTTGTTTTGACAAGCAATGACTTTTAATAATCTCTCATTCACTGGCTCTGCAGAAAAGGACCATCTGGTATAATATAAGAATACTGTATACAACATACAAATTTTAAGATCATGTTACGATTTTTTAAAATTTTCAACATTAATCTAGCTTTCAGAAAGGATTCCGCCTTGCAGTCTGCTCAGAGGCTTCACCCTGGTGATTAAAATATCAGCAGAAAGCCATTAGGCTGAAGAGGATCTGCCAGACTCTTTCCTTTAAACCACCACTAGTACTACTTATGATTTCCAAAGCACTAACCAGTATACAACATTGCCAAGATACCTAAAAGAGAGGCAGCCACTATGCCATAGAGCTTATAATCTAGTCTGATTGCATCATACGGCTCGAGAAGGGTAGGTATAGAAAGGAGGAAAGCAGGAAAGACATCATCTAGGGCCAGTTATCCCTAAGAGGCAAAAGTTAGACACCTGAAAGGCTGGCCTAATTTTTGCCACAGAAGCTAACAGGGCAATGGCTGAATATCACCGATGTCTGGTTACTTTTGCCGTTATCCAGTTGACCTGGAGATTCAATGCTGGTAGTCAGATATGGCCCGACATCGATTATCTAGGTTTAAAGTTCAGGGGTAACAGCTAGCCGCTTTACAAGGGCTAACTGCTGCTCTGATTATCTACCCCCCCCCCCCCCCCCGGTGTTACTGAGACAGGCATTTCTACATGTTATGTAACTTTATATTGTTATTCTCCCTTGTTTTGTTCTGTTTTGTTTTATCTGTCTTATCATGTCAGCAACTGTATGTGTTAACCTGTAAGCCACTTAGAATTCTATATAGACAGCTTATACATTTAAAATAAGACTAAATAAACATAGTAGAGCAGAACGCCTGTTCTTTTTCTGAAAAGTGTATAGGATAGGATTTGCATCAGAATCATCAGATATTGGGGGAGAGGACATTCTTTCTATTGTGAGGGAGGAGATCCTACTGCCTGATAGAGATCTACCAGAACAGTGGAGGTGGATTTTTGTTGGACCATCGCTTTTGTGAGAGAGAGGTGCCTTGAATTTATATCATTCACTTCTGATTTGGTTTATACAATCAGAGGTGCATTGCAAGCTGCTGGGAGAGGATAGTCTGTCTATTGTCAGTGAGATCACCTGCTGTGCACTGGAGAAGACCTTCTGGAATAGCATGTGGCTTTTTTTTTAAATCATTATTTTTGTGGTAGAGAGAGGCACCTTGAATTGAAGTTATTCACTTATGCTAAGGCCTATAAAATCAGACGGGCACCAAAAGCTGTTATGAGAGGATGGCCTGTTGTGTGTTAGGAGATCACCTGCTGCATACTGGAGAATATCTACTGGAATAGTGGAGGTGGGTTTCATAATTTCCATGTAGAGATACATGCCTCATATTGACGCTCTTCATGATCAACAAGGCTAATAAAGCTGGGAACTTTGACCACTTGGGGTTGATAGTTTAGAACTATCTGAAAAAAACAAGTGAGGTATTCAGCAGGTGTCAGGGTGAATATAAAATCGCACATGCCCACAAATAATAACAAATTAGCCCAACAAATTAAATCAGCAATTTCTGATCTCATCTTTATGTACATAATGTAATAGTTTCTTTAAAAACTAGATGGAAAATAGGAGAGTTCATGCATACTGACTCACTCAAAAAAATTAATGACTTCTTCATTGGTGACAGCAACCAATCTGCTCATAAAATCATTGCTTACCTCATAAAAAAAACCCTGTATTTTTTGAATAATTTAAAAATCTTTCATAAATAAACCATGCACAAAAAATCCTCACAACAAAACATACCATCACAGTGCTTCTCAAAGGCATATATAGTCCTTTCAAATAGAAAAAAAATATATATTTTTAAGAAGAAATGATCAGAAAATTAATTGCAAAATTAATTTCTTCCCTTTGCTGGCATAAACATATCTTGCTTACCTCAGGTAAAAAAAACATTTAAGTTGCAATGTAAACTGTTCCTCACCACTCACCACACACTCCCCTGAGCGATTGGGGTAGAGCGGGAGCAGTTCCGGCCAGCGGGGGATAAAACAGAGTGCCATTGGGCGCGAAGACCTCCTCACCACTAACCATATGCTCCCCCGAGTGATCGGGGTAGAGCGGGAGCAGTTCCAGCCGGCGGGGATAAAACAGAGCACCATTGGGCGCGAAGACCACTCACCACACACTCCCCCGAGCGATCGGGGTAGAGCGGGAGCAGTTACGGCCAACAGGGGATAAAGCAGAGCACCATTGGGCGCGAAGACCTCCTCACCACTAACCACATGCTCCCCCGAGTGATCGGGGTAGAGCGGGAGCAGTTCCAGCCGGCGGGGGATAAAACAGAACATTATCGGGCGTGAAGACCACTCACCATACACTCCCCCGAGTGATTGGGGTAGAGCAGGAGCAGTTCCGGCTGGCAGGGGATAGAACAGAGCGCCATCGGGCGCGAAGACCTCCTCACCACTCACCACACATTCCCCCAAGCGATCGGAGTAGAGCGGGAGCAGTTCAGGCCGGCGGGGGAGAAAACAGAGCGCCATTGGGTGCAAAGACCTCCTCACCACTCACCACACGCTCCCCCGAGTGATCAGGGTAGAGCGGGAGCAGTTCCGGCCGGTGGGGGATAAAACAGAGCACCATCGGGCATGCCCGCACTTGGCGGGCCCGTGCCTGAGGGCCACGCCAGAGGGCCCTTTGGTGTGGCCCTTACGCATGCGCCAAATGGCGGCCAAGGAACCGCATCATGGGCCCTACCCCATTGACATGAACACCACTGCACCTTGATCAGCAGATGCCAGGGACTGGTCGTGCCCCCGCGTGAATACTGCTGCATTATATGGACAATCCACTGCTTGTAAGTTAATTCTGCTGCCCTGCCTGGACAATCCATTGCTTGTCAGTTAACTCTACTGCCCTGCCTGGACAATCCATTGCTTGTTAGTTAATTCCGCTACCATGCCTGGACAATCCATTGCTTGTTAGTTAACTCTGCTGCCCTGCCTGGACAATCCATTGCTTGTTAGTTAATTCTGCTACCATGCCTGGACAATCCATTGCTTGCTAGTTAACTCTGCTGCCTTGCCTGTACAATCCATGCTAATTAGTTAACTCTGCTGCCCTGCCTGGACAATCCATTGTTTGTAGATTAATTGCATAGAACTTGCTACCCATTGTTTGCAATATTTGCTTTGTAAAACAACTCAAGCTGTATAGCCCATTAATTCAATTAACTCCACTATTACTTCATAGCTAGTCTGCTAACCAACCACAAGTAATACAACACATATAGTAAAAACACCACTAACAACACAAAATGCACCTATAGGACACAAAACAAGTTCAGCCCATGTCAGTAAACCACAAACCTATTCCCAGGTCAGTAAATTACAAATTAGAAAATGCACTCCACTACCCACTACCTCATGGCCTACCTCACACTCCTTCACATGTTCGCACCATGCACACATAACATCAGATACAACGAGCAAATCCCCTTGATAAACCTACATACCACCCAACCCAGGTGCACACTAACATCACATCTATTCAAAGAACGCCAACAACCAAAGCATACAGCCCACAAACCTTACAATGTCACACGTAACACACCAACTCACCATACAGACAATGAACACACAAACCCAATCATAACAACAAACATCAGGTGTGCTCTACTAAATGACAGATCTATCAGGAACAAATCAAATACAATCCTTGACCTAATCCACGACAAGAAGCTGGATATAATATGCATCACCGAGACCTGGCTAGATGACTCAGACCAGGTCATATTAAATGTCAAGTATCCCAACAGGATACTTGACATTTAACTGCATCAGAGCACAAAAGAGAGGAGGAGGAGTACTAATACTTACCAGAAAGGAATACAGATTCAAAACGATCGCCACCACTAATACTATTGAATCTAACACATTCACTATAGCCAACAAATACCTAAGCATCTCCCTCACATACAGACCACCTGGAACCACAACTGAACACCTATCCACAGTAATCGAAATGATATGTGCACATAACAGAAGACACAAACCCCTCATTGCATTAGGAGACTCCAACCTAACATCCACACCCACCAGAGAAACCGCAACGTTCTTAAAAGCCATGGAGTCATTGAAATACTGCCAGACAATTAACGTCCCAATGCACGAGCATGCTACAACTCCGGACATGGTCTTCATGCTAATGCAATTAGTGGAACAAAACAAGACCACAAAACCAACAATCACGCCAGTCCCTTGGTCAGACCACCATGTGATTGAATTCACCATGACCCTGAATAACCCCACCCAACGCAAAGATGATGAACAAATAACTAGACAGTTCAAAACATTTAACAGAGACTCATTCATAAACGAAATCACTCCACAACTTCAACAGAAGCACGACACCCTTGACCTAAACATAGAAGACTGGAACACAATAATATACAATGCAGCATCTGCCTCAGCCATCAAATAACCACAAACACGCAAGAGATCCAATGCCCCATGGTACTCACATAAAATCAGAGTTGCAAAACACACAGAAGTCTAGAAAGAAAATGGAGGTGGAACAAATCACACTACCTCCTAACCCAATACAAAGACAAACAACTGGAATATAACATTCTAATAAATGAACATAAAGAGCAACACCACACCAACCTAATCATGAAATCTACTAACAGACCAAGAGAACTCTTTAGCATTGTCCAAAAGCTCACAAAGAATGATACGCAACAAAGTACCCACCATCCTGACCCACAAAAATATGCAGATTACATTATGTCAAAAAATACCAACCAAACATGCTCTATTATACCACAAACAAATGATTACATGATAAAAAAACAACATCAAACATGGGAGAGCTTCAACATACCAACAAAGCAGCAAATAGAAGATATTATATCTGACCTGAACACAACAACCTCACCATCAGACCCATGCCCAGTGTCGTGGCTCGTGGCTCAAAGTTACAAAAAGCCAACTTTCAACACATTCAAAAATCATCAGACTCACTCCAACAAGGATACATGCTGCAACCACTAAAGTAGCAATCTGAGCCCCTCTGAACCAAAATCATACTGTCACATCTACAGCCTGACATTTCTTGCTAAAATTGAGGAAAAGGCAGTGCAAAGGCAACTTCAGGACCATATTGACATATATGCCCCACTGGACATCCATCAGCATGGATTTAAGCCCCAACATGGCGTGGAAACACTACTCACCTCCCTCTTCGACAATCTCCTAAGAGGCATAGACAACACAAAAAATGGCTTCCTGCTAGTGTTCATGGACATCTCAGCAGCCTTTGACACTGTGTCCCACACCAAGCTATACCACTATGCAAGAATACCCTGAACTGCTTTACATCATACTTGGAAGGGCGAACTCAACAAGTCAAATGTGACCAAAAGAAATCAATACAATTCCCCGTCACGCAGGGAATACCCCAAGGCTCAGCCCTATTATCAATGCTCTTTAACATCTACATACAGCTCATATGCAACATCATCAAGAACCACAAACTTCACTATCTCATTTATGCTGATGACATAATGGTGTACGCTCCAATCAACCTACTAGCACTAAACACCACAACAATAACCAAATGCCTCGAAGACATGAATGACTGGCTCATAGCCAACAACTTAATCATCAATTATGATAAAACTGAGGCAATGTTCGTCACCAGGAACACCATCTTCATAACTCCACAAACCATCAACATCCTAGACAAACACATAGTAGTCAAAGAAGAAGTTAAGTATCTGGGCATCACACTAGACAGAGTTCTGAACCTGGACTCCCTCATCACCAAAACCGCAAACAAAGCCTACCAACGCTTGAGGACAATCAGACAAACCAAACCAATGCTCCTTCAGGACCACTTCCTCACAGTGTGCCAAGCACTCATTATACCACTGCTTGATTATGGAAACTCACTATATCAAGGCCTTCCTCAGCAGACACTCCACCCACTACAGATGGTACAAAACACCACAGCATGCATCATTACAGAAACTCCAAGGACTGAGCACATCACTCCCATTCTACAACAACTACAGTGGCTCCCAATGATGGCAAGAGCTAAATATAAAACAATCATGATCATCTTCAAAATCATTCACCATCTCTCAGCAGACGTACTCCAAAACGTTATAACAAGGGATAACAGCAATAGACCAAGAAGAAGCAATAACAACAACATAATCGGCACATCTACAGGCTATCACAAAACCAAACAAACAACTTCAAAAAGAGCACCATCACTACTGGCATCCACACTATGGAACTCCCTCCCAACGAGCCTGAGAGAATTTCATGACCTTACAGACTTCTGCAAAGACCTCAAAACATTCTTATTTATAGAAACATATGAGCATTCAGGCAGCATTCCCTACCTAAACAGATACACTACTTCCTCTGCCAACTAAGCACGCACTCATCCCATCCATACACACAAGTTTATTATACCAAGTTATTAAATAGTCTCCCGTTAAATGTTAACCCTCAAATGTACTACCTAAATACTGTTAAGTGTACTGTCTAAATGTTTGCTGTTAAGTTTACTGTCCAAATGTTTACACATACCCTAATGTTAAATGTAACCCTCCAATTGTGATATGACGTGACCACCTTGATTGAAGGATAAGGTGGCATACAAATCTGTCTAAATAAATAAATAAATGATAAAGCGGTATAAAAACCCTGTTAAGTAAACAAATATGGGTCCAATCCAACTTTCAAAACTTCTCTTGCCCATTGGATTATGAAAACAACCTCCAAAGCTTTGGTACATCACTGTTTTGCCATATGGACCTCTTCAGGAAAGAGCAAGGAACATTGTATAAAATAATAAAAATATATCCATATTAAGCCATGGACAAATGATATGTTGATGTATGTATAGCAGTCCTTAAATGCAAATTATTAATGCTGCACCAGTATCCAGGAAAGCTCAAAAGAGCCTGCAAATTGCTACTATCTGGATATCACCAAATGGCCGTCACTGAATCCAGGAATATAGCACCAGTTCCTGCTTCTGAATATCTGGTTTTTATTTAACGCTACGGCTTGCATTAAAAATAAGTCACCAACTGTGGAGTTAAATATCTGGCAGTAGATGTATAAGTCGGGATTTAAATTCTACTGATGCTTCTTGTGACCTTGGACTACTCACTTCAGCCTCTATTACATCAGGTACAATTTTCGATTGTAAGCCCTCTGGGGATAGAGTAATGCCAACAGTAATTGAATGTAGCTCGCCTTGAGCTATCAATGGAAAAGGCATGAGCTGAATATAATAAATATATAAATAAATGGCTTGAAGGTACCCCACTTCTCTTACAACATGCCCCCTTCAAATTGGTGTATGTTCCTCATGTATATTTATATTTGGCATTTCTTCTAAAACTGACACAGGTAAACTTTCTGAACTCGCCTCCATAATCCTCTCTCCTAATCTTGGTTAGTGGAAGTCCTTTTCTTCCTGGCTGAAAACACAAAATGCAAATCACAAAATTAAAAAGTAAAACTATCCTATGCTATTCAGAATTGCATGCTATGACATAGAGGTTACAGTTTTACAATTTTAAATAAGTGTTTAGGATTTGTGTAAATACATTACTGGGCTGTTCTAGCTAAACTTCCAGAAAAGCCATTTTAATTTTAGCAGAAGATTAACATTAATGGATAAGGGATAGTGACCGATTTATCTCCTAGGTTGTCGTTCCGGGGGGGGGGGGGGGCAATGCAGAAAAAAAGAGTATTAACACTGTCTGGCCATATAGGCACTGTACACAGGCTACCTTGATGTCCCATTCACTCACCGTGATAAATCATCCCACAGTATCACTACGATATGTGAAATAATCAGTAATTCAACTACATATTTTAAAAAATTACCCAAAACATATGAATATAACCCTGTAGATAAAAGAAACCGAATTACTGATTGGAGTACTACCTGCCGCAAATATCAATCTCAATAAATTCTTTGAGAAGCATTTCAAGAAAGCAGTTTTGCACGCACGAAAAAAGACAGGCCCCAGTGCTGTCAGCTTGATTTTCTATAATTGCAAATGAAAACTAAACAATGGAGCAGCTGCTGCTAGAGATCTCGGTCCCTGGATCATTGTTATTTATAGCCAGAGAGCTTTCCTTCCACTAAACCCTTGAGCTAGCTTTCGAGAGTGCAGTGTACAACAATTTCATTCACTTTCATGTCAGCGGGCTTTGTTTGATAAATTAAAGCACAAAAATGCTGGGTACAGCACCTCAGACTTGAATGATTCATTTTGCAGCAATTTGCTGGTAACCAGCCAAAAATGACCTGCTATCCTTTTGGTCTCCTTATCATTTTCCCATCTGGGAAAGGCTGAGCGGTAAGATACACTGGGGAGGAGGAGTAGGCTGCTACTGGCTGCTTTCAAAAGACCATTAAGAATCTTAACTCGTAAAATCATAGCCCTCTCCCAGACAGGGTTAGTAGTAGGATGTGAAACAGGTACAAACCTTAAAAGCTTAATTTTACTTTCATATCATTTCATTTCCTTTATAGTATTTCTGAATTTGAAATCTAAATGGCAGTTTTTTGAAGGTATTCTCAAACATTTGCTAAGACTCACATATGCTTTGAGCTTAGGCACATCAAAACATAGTAGAAGACAACCAGGATAGAGAGCTTGCCTAGCCTAATTGCTTATTTTGTCAAAAAATTAAAGTTATTTATTGCAAGGACTACTACAAAATCTCTTTAGGATCCTAGTGCTGGATTTTTAGGAGCATCTGTCAGCCTATTAATTCAAATACTGACTACAGCATTTGAATTAATTCCAATATTCATTGCCACTATACTAATAAGGGGTCATTTTAGAAGCGCTATTCATGAATTGGACATCTGAAAACTGTCAATCAGATGTGCAAATAAGAAAGACGCCCCTGGAGCCATTTTAAAAAGCTGGGTATATACTTGTCCCTGGTACGATCATGTCCATGTGCATGGTGGAAGCGTGGCCTGGGTGGTCCTATGGAGATACAGATCTCCACAAAATTACAGGCAGCCCTGTGCATGTCTGTCCCTGGCTGCTAACATGTTGACACCTAGGGTTATCAGATTTGTGGAGAGTAAGAGCCCAATTCAGAGAGGGGCAAGTCCAGAATGTCCAGATGGCCCCAAGCAAGATGGGCCCATTTGTACCCGATTCTGGACCACTAAAACAAAACATCCTCCCCACAGATGCCTCTGACTCCCATGGCTCCGGCCCACCTTTTCCTTGCTGCCTGACCCGCCTGGCCTGCCATGGCCTAGATCTGATGGTAGGGACCCCTCCCATACCCTTCCCCGGCCCCAGGGGTATCCCTGAGCCCAAACATTGGGGTTTTGTTGCTTATTCCACCTTTGAGGAGGAATAAGCAGTGTGTCACCACGGGCCTGTATGTCCTGCTGGGCTGCCTGCCCCCTGCTTTTCCCCTCCTGCCCCCTGCCGGCTCTCCCCAGAGGTGGAATGAGTCTCCCTTGACTGCGGCAGATGTGGGAGCCGGGGCCAGGAAAAGGAGGTAAGGGGTGCAGGGGAATCTCCACTGCTCGATCCTGGCCATGGAAGGCCCGATCAAGGGTTGGGCTTCAGGGAAAGGGGATACCAGGGTTTGGCCAGCAATTGTGACTCCTGCATAGAGCTGCAGTGACATGGCAACAGGATGCCATGCCACCACTGCTCCATACAGGAGCCAGACTGGGCTAGCCAGGGAAGTGCAGGATGGCCACGGCCTGCACATTGAGGCTGGTAGATCTGATTCTGATACTGCAGACACGTCTAGCCCCCGCAGGATCAGAATCGGGGGTACTGCTGCACACCCCAATTCTGGCAGGCTGTACAGGTGGGTGGCAACCAGTACAGAATGATCCCCAATGTATATAGTTGTAGGGAGTGATGTTGGTGTTTCTGGGCATGTCTGTGTGGTGCTTGCACTGCTGACTGCTGTTATTCCACTGGCCCTTTATAAGTGATAGGGAAATGTTTGGCTGTCGCTATGGGGGCCTGTTCTGCTGGGTTCATGTGCTTACTTAGCATTATACAGACGTTCTGAGATGTCCACACCATGCATGCCAATGGAGGCCGCCTACTGCCATGTATGTAGTCCTGCACTGCTTCTTGTGCCAGATGGATCACTCTCTACCTGTTTTCCTGCTACATTACAGAGCAGTGTGATTGCTTTGTAGTGATCTGGGCTTGCCACAGACTAGTTTTTATCATCTAACTTGCATCCTCCTATGGATATCGTCTCCTAACAGCACTGTCTGTGGCCACAGGACAGGGGAGGCATGGCCATTTGTGGGTATAAGGTAGAGACGGGCAGAGTCGGAGTGTGGGGACATCCAAAGGCATTGTTGGCATATACCCATCTTCGTTCAGCATAGCGCTGTGTGCAGAATGCGCCTAGCATGCCTAGGTGGAATATTCTGTGCATGTGACTGCGTCTATCCCCACGAGTGTGGAATTGGGTTCTATTTCTGTATGTTTCCATTTAGACATACCCGCTGCCCGGACATGCACGTTTTCGGAATTGACCTCTATGAAAATACTCTCTCAGATTCTAGATAAAAAAAAATGTGGAAACCACAATCAGCAGCCATGCAAGGGTCTGTCTCCTACATCAGTTGCGGAACATTCATCTTTTGGGGCGGAAACAGAGTGATTTCAGAAGGCACTTACACTTGCCTCCCTTCACTGCTGCCACTCCCTTGGTTTCTTGGACATTTAGCTTCTTCCTAAAGGTCCTTTATAAAATGCCACGTCTAGACCTGATATTCAGCAATGGCTAAATATTACTGCCAAAGGGATAACTTTGTGTTGCTGCCCTCTTTCTGTCCTATCTTTTTCCCCTCCACTGTATGAAAAGTAGTAAAGCAGCTAGGCAGATTTGATTTTCAGCCTGCCACTTTAGATATAGGAGCTGAAAATCTAGAAATAGTGAAGTTATACTTTTAGGGGCTGATTCTATATAGCATGCACAGAACGGTACACTTGCAAAACTACTACTACAACTACTATTAATTGTTTATATAGCGCTAAAAGGCATACACGGTACTGTGCAAACATATAAAGAAGGCAGCCCCTGTTTGTACAGCTTACAATCTAATCAAGACAGACAGAGCACTACAAGAGAAACCAGGGGTTCTAATAGGGAAGGAGACACAGGAGAACAAAGGATTAGAGTCCAAATGTGGTCTCAAAAAGGAGTTTGCAGAAGAAAAAACGGCATAGAGAAGAAAGCCAGAGGAGAAGCGGAGTTCACGAGAAGGGGTGTAGGGAGAGAGAAGAGAGGAAAGGTAATGAGGGGCATAGGGTGAATACATTTACATGTTAGAAGGAGAAGTTTGAATTGGATACGGAAATGGAAGGGGAGCCTGTGAAGTGATTTTAGAAGAGGGGTTATATGAGTGTATCGGTGCTGATGGAAGATTAGCCACGCAGCAGGGTTCTGCATAGATTGAAGAGGTGCGAGATGACACTGAGGGAGACCAGCAAGGAGGAGGTTGCAATAGTCTAGATAGGAGGTGATCAAAGAGTGGACAAGAGCCTTAATGTTCAGACAGGAAGGGACAAATTTTGTTAATGTGGTAGAGAAAGAAATGACAGGTTTTAGCTATATGTCGAATATGTGTGGAGAAGGACAGGGAGGAGGCAAAGATGACCCTCAGGACTTATGTGCATGAACGGGACTTGTGTGCATGCTTTAGGTGGTTGCCTTTCTGTAAGCATGCATATAAGTCATCATCATGTGTACTTTCAGTTGGGGGCAGCGTTTGAGTGGATCATAAACGTGGTCTAGATTTACTCACAAAAATGGTAAAATACTTTGATTTACGTGCGTCACTGTGTTGATGTGGGCATGGTTATTTACTGTTGCACCTAGACTCAGGCATGTCCATACACCTCTATTCTATAAAGTAAAACCCATGTGTGTGCTTTACTTTATAGAATAGGCCCCAAATATGCATGCACAAACACTCTGCCTGTGCATGAGATTATAGAATTACTCTCTTACTGGCTGCCAGTCAACGTATAACTCCATCTGAATATTGGTCCACTAAAGATTAATGATGCTAGAAATGGGGAGGACAATGTTCAGTCCCATTTATCTGGGTAAATAACAATATAATAGTAAAACATGGCTTGCCTAGATATTCCCTATGAGTTGTGCAGTTCATAGCACACATATTTTAACTGTGAGGGGGCATTCCAAAAGGCATGTTTTTTGCAAGTGCATATGCAATTTTCCCTTTTCTCAGCCGTGCACACAGTTAACACACATTTTAGCACACAGGAACTGTCCTCTTGGACTCACAGTAACTGCTGCAATGGGGACATGACAGTTACTATGCGGTAATTCCTGTGGAAACTGCAAATCATGCAACTGGACAGAGAATGAGAGGGATTGGGGCGGAGAGTGGGTGTGGAGAGTGCACTGCAGTTAGTGCAGGAGAGCACAGCACATGCTGTCAATGTTGCAATTACCGTGGGTGCACTTAACGATACCTCGATGGGTGGCATGAGATGCATCCGCAGTAGCTGCACGTCATGTTAGGGTATGCGTCCCCAAGGTAACTGTCAGGAACATGCTGGCAATGCCCTTATCAGTTACTGCAGAAGCTCTGCACGTAACACGTTTATTTTAGCTTGGGAGCTGGCATAAATGATAACACATAAACTATGCTCGTAGGTGTATATTTTATAAAATATGCACATGAATTACGACCCTGCCTACACTCTAATAAACTCCTCTCTTAAGCATGCGTACCCTATAAATATGTTCCTAAGTGTGCTACATGTACTTTTAAGCATGAGCTAATTTTAGAAGAGCCCTTTCGTGTGTGTGAATCAGCATTTTACATTTAGAAAAGATATATAAATTTACTCTTTAGCATGCATATTTTACATTAATTTTCAGAGAAAAACAATGTGCATAGTTTTTTTTTTTGAAAAAACACAAGTGCTTGCTTTGAAAGCACCAAAGTACTGTACTATATTTCCAACTCCACAGGCTATCTGAACATTGCCCCTCATATAGTAGCAATTATGTATCATATCCCTTGCTGTAGGCATGTCTGTAGGGATTTACAACAGAAGATGGCATGCTTTGGAACACAGTTTTAAATTATCTAGCCAGCCATACAGTAAATTTGTCTCATGGAGGAGATAACCCATTTCAGTAAAATCAGAATCAATCTGATTGACTGAGTTAGACTTCTACAGTTAAGCTTAGGAAGGGTAATTTTATAGCAAGCAGGCTGTCTAATCCGTGGGGCAGGAATGTGTATCTAGTACATAAATTTTAAAAGGTACAATATACGCAGAAAGCTATTGGCCTATTTCCAGTCTCCTCTTGGCAGACAAGCTCATTGAAAAGATTGTTCTAACCCAGCTACAGGAGTATGTGGATACCAGTGCCTTACTAGGTGAACATCAATATGGTTTATCATCTAAATACAGTATTAATATTGATAGTTGATTCAGCTGGAAAAATCTGCTCCGATATTAGTTACCTTTCTTGATATTTCCCCAGCATTTGACTGTAAATCATAGTTTGTTGCACCAGTGGTTTGGACAGTGGGGCTTTACTTTTACTGTTCTGGAATGGTTCTATTCCTATCTCACTGATAGGATTCAGCAAGTCTGTTTAGATGGGAAAAAGTGAGTTACTATTCTTACAGTACATGGCAATGCATCTTACATACTGCGTTAGAATTGGTGACGTCTATTTCGATTAAAAGTGAAGTTCGCTGGATCTAAGATGGTCTAACTCTATCGGCAGGATGATGTATCTCCCTTGGTCTTTGGTGGCATTGAGCATAACTTGTATCATGGGTAAGTGCAAGGGGACAGGAAAGACTGGGCTCCAGGATAGTATCCAGACCCAATTGCTGCGGCAGTTGACCTTGGAGGGTTTTCAAGTGCCTACTGGATTTCCAGGAGTCCCTGCTCTGAATATGCCCATGGTTCAGCATGCGAGCAACAGTGATGGGGCTTCGCTAAGCCTGATTGCCTGCACGCCTCTACCCAGACCCGGAAGTAGTTGGTCTGCAGGGGAGCAGGAGGACTCTTGGGCCAAAGGGACAGGCAGAGTCGTCCCACTGGAGGCTCCCCTGTAGCGGTATCTTCCCCCCTCCTGGAAGTGGGTTCAGTGGTTTCCCTGGAACCCTTACAGCATACCATGAGTGACATCACATGAAGAGGAGGTGATTTAACTTCGTGTTTGTTCCAATGCCAGGATGCTAAACCTAAGGTGGGTGTGGTGATGAGAGAGTCTCTCTGGGAGGCCATGCAAGGACTTAGCTCTTTCCTGCAAATGTTTTCTACATATTATGTGAGTGACTTGGTAATTGTGACTCAGAGTGTAGTGGATCAATCCCTGACGCTGGGGAATCTGGCTTCTAGGTGTGATGTGCTGGAGCTGAAAGTCCTTGGTTAAGGACAGGAACTTAATCCATCGACAGTTGGAGTATTCGGACAATTAAATATGAAGGAATAACCTTCATTTCCTGAACTTTCCTAGGTCTCCTTTGATTACTCAAGTGGATATGGTTAAAAAATATTTGACTGAAGTTCTGGGAATGTTTGCAGAGATGCTTCCACCTCTGGTTAGGGCTCAATATCTGTCATGGGGGGGGGGGGGGAGGGTTTTTCTCTACCTGGTGAAGGTGTGAAAACCGAGGGGTTAAACCTTAAGGATTTCCTTGAGTACTCACTAGAGGTGGTCACCCAAAGGACCACGCTTATTGCCATCTTTACGTTAGAGTTTGACCGCAACTCTGTTATGCTCTTATATTTCTGGAACATTTATTTATTTATTTATTTTATTTATTTAACAATTCTTTTATACCGCGCTATTACAATCAGTGCGGTGTACAATGAACAAGAACATACTACAATGCATACAAGTAACATTGAGTTTTACATTAAACAGGGAACTTCAACAATAGGACAACCGGGGGAACTATGTACAGATTAACTTAATGTACTATGTACAGATTAACTTAATGTTATATACAGTAATATGAAACTCGTTTGGATGTTGTAATGTGGTTTACTAATAGGACTAGAGAGAAGGTTGACCAGCTAGCCCTTTTCAGGTTGTATTGCGGAGCTAGTTTTGATAATGTCTAGGTTGACTTCTGGGTAGCATTTTGTAAACAAGTGGTATTTCAATGCCTTTCTAAATAGGATTAGGTTTTTGATAGCACGGATTTCGTGAGGTAGCGCATTCCAGTTTAGAGGTGCAAATAAGGAGAAGGCCCTGTTGGAGGTGGCCTTAGTGCACTTCGTTATTATTTTTGGGACTATTAAGGTGTTCATTGATGTGGTTCTCCTTTTTCTGTTTTCCAGGGTGACATGGATGAGCTTGCTGATTGGCGTAGGGGGGCAGTTATTTAGTGCCTTGAAAGTAAGGACTAAAGACTTATACTGGATTCTGGCATGTAATGGCAACCAATGCAGTTCTTTCATGATGGGTGTTATATGGTCAGATCTTGATGAGCCAGAAAGGACTCTGGTGGCTGTATTCATGCCAGTCAGACAGGCACGGAGCTCTTCAGAGGGGGGTTAGGACTGGATAGGGCTGATGGGGGGGCTAGGTCTGGAAATGGGCTGATGGGGGGGCTAGGATAGGACTGGAAATGGCTGATAGGAGGCTAGGATTAGAAAAGGGCTGATGGTGGGGGGCTGGGACTGGAAATGGGTTGATGTGGCAGGGTGGGAGAATGGAACCAGAAGAAAGCAGATGCCAGGTGGAGCTGGAACTAGAAGAGAGCTGATGTTGGCGAAGGACTAGAAGAGGATGGGGCTGGGGGAGTGAGAATGGAGAGGGGAAAACATATTTTGTGTGGGAGGGAAGAAAATCTATGAATGGCTCTATATTGGGAGTGTAAGTGGGGATTGAGGATGGAGGGGTAAAATTTGAGTGGGTGAAAAAGGAATAAAGAAAGAAATGGAGGAAAGAGCAAAAGGGGAAAGATCAGTATGTTGGAGCAGATGTAGAGAGAGAATGGAAAAAGCTAGAAGAAAGAAGAAAGGACAAATGGACAGCAGACAATGGAGAGTTAGCAGAAGACTCAAAGAAAACAGAAGAAATTGACTGGGGCAGTTGCAATGGAAAAATAAAATGCCCAAACAACAAAAGGTAGAAAAATACTATTTTATGTTTAATTTATTAACTGGAATATGTCAGCTTGGGGAAATGTGCATTGCTAACATCTTTGTGTTTTGTTTAGTACAAGAGGAAATTAATTTATAGTTTTTTTCTGCAGTGTTATACATTCAAAGTTTAATTATTGTCTTCATATTTCTAAAATGTGATCCCATGTTCTATGTTTGCTGATGGTCTATGTTTTGCATGTGTAACCGAGCTGCAGTATTCTGTTCATGTAGTTTCTATGTGACAGTCCCACTTGTTCTCTTTCCTCAGTAGATGTATTGGTATTCTCTGAAATGTACTGGTTTAATATTTAAAGTGTTGCCTTTTGATAGGTAGGGTTTGGTGCTTTATGAGTCCTGGTACTGCTATTATGATACGGCGGGTTTGCTATGGGTTCTAAATGAGCAGGGTTTATAGTACTTCCTGGCAGTTGGCACTGGAGTATAGTAATGTAGAAATCTGGTAATGTATCTTTATCCTCACTACCCACGCAAATGGTATTCAGACACTCAAGAGGCATGTTTAAAAGATATGAGCATTCACTATGTACGTTAAGTGCAGGAACATCCATTTATTTCTATTGGCACAGTGGCACTTAACACACATTAATATTTAGTAAACATGTTCCTAAGTTATTGCCAGGATAAAAGAGAGGCTTGTGAAAGGCTCCTTTGAAAGTTATCTAAAATTTTAGCTGGCAACATATACATGTTAAAATAAAAGAAAGTACATTTATGCAAGTGAGGTCCAGTGGATATGAAAATGAGGCCCTGCAATAAGTCTCTGCACATGGCCCCGCACCACCCTTGGGCCACCCCTGCTGTGGGCAGCTGCTTTTACTCACACCTTTTCCCCTTTGTAATCAGCACTGTTGCTCTTCCCCAGATTATTCAGTCACTCTCGTTTAATTTAATTTATTAAAATATATATACCACCAATTTGGCCCAATGTCAATCATAGTAGTTTACAAAAATATTTTTAAAAATATATAAAATAGGACCCATACACTAACAGAGAATTTTTAAACTATACATATCTCACCTACTCAACCATAATGATTAAATTGTCCCAAGCAGGATATAAAAAAATTACACCAATGTAACTAACTTGTGAGAAAAAGTAATTCTTAATCTGCTTTCTGAATGCAAGCATGGAAACATGGAAACAGAGACAAATGATGGCGGATAAAAAACATATGGCCTATCTAGTCTGTCCTTCCATACCAACTACTAAGCTTTACAATCCCTTTTTTCTTTTAGAGATTCTCTATGTTTGCCCAGTTTCTTGAATTCATATACAGTCCTTGTCTCTACTATTTCCAGTGGGAGGCTAAGCCACACAGCTATCACTTTCCGTAAAGAAATATTTCCACAAATTACTCCTAAGTCTATTTCCTTTCACCTTTATCTTATGACCGTTTTTTTGCAGAGCTTTCTTTCAATTGAGACTCTTCTCCTGTGCATTTATGCCACAGAAGTATGTAAATGTCTCTATCATATCCCCCCTCTCCTGCCCTTCTTCTAAAGTATACATATTGAACCCTTTAAGTCTGTTTCTATCTGCCTCATGACAAAGACCACTGATCATTTTGGCAGCCACCCTCTGCATCTTCCTGGGTGTCTACATTATTGTAGATTTTGATATCATCCACAAAGAGGAAAACCTTACTGGACAGTCCTTCTACAATATCACTTACAAAATTGTTAAAAAGTATTGGACCAAGGAAAGATCCTTTTGGCACACCACTGTTAAATTTCTTCTACTCAGATTGAATTTCATTTACTTGTACCCTATGTTGTCTCCAACTCAACCAATTTCTAACTCAGTCAGTCACATTATGCTCATCTCCAGGGTGCTCAATTCATTTATAAATTGCCTTTTTAGAACAGTGTTAAAAGCTTTACTGAAATCTAAGTATGTCACATCCAGGACTGTACCAAGCTAGCAATATGACCTGTGTGAAAGGTGAACTTGTCGCTCCCCCTACCCAACCAAATGCCTGCAGCAACTCACTTTTTAAGGCTTTCTGGAAGCCCAGTGATGACATACTTGCGCCATGTACGATTACATCGCTCACACAGCCCTTGGTACGGGTCTGATCATATCTACCACTCTCATTCTATCTCTCTGGTTACTCAGTCAAAGAAATTAATCAGATTTGTGTGACAAGACTTGCCCCTTATAAAACCATGCCTCCTCAGATCCTACAATCCATTGAATTCCAAAAACGTCACTATTCTCTGTGTTAGCAGCGTTTGTCTGGGAGCCTATTATTTACTCACATGTGGCTGAAGATAGAAAGGGAAGGGAGAGAGGTTTGGATAAGAGAGAGAAGAGAAAGGGGAAGAAGGGGGCTGAGAAAGACATGGAAGAAGCAAAGGGAAGGATAGGAAGAACAAGAAGAAGGCTAAATGAGAGTGCTGTGTCACCTACACACCTCTCACATCCCTCCCATCTCTCTCTCTAGGCCTATCCCAGTAGCTCTTCCTGGAAAACTGGTGGTCTTCAAACCAAAGGCTGCTACTTCAAGACAAGCCCATGACAACTGCTAAGGAAACTGGGAAAAAGAACAAAACAGAATATTGTTTTTACAGCACCGAGTATGCTTTGTAGTGCTATAGAAACGATAGTAGTAGTAGTAATAGTACAGCCACATAGTCCTTTGTGTCCTCCCCATGCAATCAGACTCCTCCCTGATAAGTCACACCATACTCCTGCCACTCAACATTCATTTGTTTACTGATGTATACTTAAGCAGGTTAGAACCCCAATAACCTCAGAGGAACACACATGCACATTCAGTTTGGGAAACACACTTTGTACAATGATTAGAACACTCAGAATGAGCCGCTCAGGGGGAGAAAGAAAGATTAGCCCAAGATCCTTGGCAGATAAGCTGAATCTTGATCCAGAAGTAAATAAATAGAAACAGACAAACAGATAGACTGAGCCTGATAGGAACAGGGAAGGAGGATTAAGAGTAAGGAGGTTATAGTGTGTTCCCAGTGCCTAGGCTAATGAAGACGTCTCTGCGGGGTTTCAATGTTGTTGTTAAGTGCCGTCAAGTTGGAGTCGACTCATGGCGACCCTCTGGATAGCTATCCTAAACTGTGTTCGGTCTTCAGTCAGGTGGCTCATTGTTGACAGACTGGAACCTGTAGCTGCTGTTATTGTATTGATCCATCTCATTGCTGGCCTTCCTCTTTTGCATTGACCTTCTATCTTGCCAAGGATGATGTCTTTCTCTAATGATCTCTCTCTTCGCATGATGTGTCCAAAGTATGAAGTCAAAGTCTTGTCATCCGAGCGCCTAAAGAAAGCTTAGGTTTGATCTCCTCTAGTACCGACTGGTTTGTTCTTCGGGGCAGTCCATGGTATACACAGTATTCGCCACCAGCACCCAAATTCAAAGACATCAATTTTCTTCCTGTCTATCTTTTTCACTGTCCAGCTTTCACATCCATATGATGTTATTGAAAATACCATGTCTTGAACAAGTCGAATCTTTGTATGGAGAGAGACATCTCTGCTCTTGAGAATCTTATTTAGGTCTTTCATAGCCATTCTGCCAAGAGCAATGTGTCGTCTGATTTCTTGACTGCTTGTTGCTTCTTTATTGATAGTTGATCCAAGTAGGTTAAAGTTGTTCACGATTTCAACTTTTTCTCCTTCAACGATGAACCTGTTGATTATGCCAGTTGTCATGATCTTTGTCTTCTTTACATTAAGGTGCAGACCCATTTTGAGACTGTGTTTTTTGATTGTGAGAAGCAAATGTTTCAGATCATCTTCACTGTCAGCCAGTAATGTGGTATCATCAGCATAGCATCTTGAAAACTCCCCCGATTCGGGGTAGATCACCTCATCGCTCCAGCCAGCTGCCCTGCTCAGGTGCTCCAGCCCAATCGGGGCTGTGGAAGGAGGAGCAGCGGCTCTTTAAAGCAGCCCGTGATCGGCGGGAACATCGCCATCTTGAAAACTCCCCCGATTCGGGGTAGAGTACCTCATCGCTCCAGCCAGCTGCCCTGCTCAGGTGCTCCAGCCCAATCGGGGCTGTGGGAGGAGTAGCAGCGGCTCTTTAAAAGCAGCCTGCCTCCGGGCAGGCCCGCGCCTGTCAGGTCCGCACCTGAGGGCCTCGACAGAGGGCCCTTTGGCATGGCCATTAGGCAGTGGCCTTCTGCAAAGGTATCCGCTGTCCCTTACAACCCCCGAATTACACGATATTCAGCAAACAAGAGTCAGGAACATCTACCCTCCACGCACCACTCCTGAAGAAAGCTGCAACAGTGCCTCGAGATCCCAACTCTCCAACTAACTGTTCTCTACCTGCCTACATGCTGCAAGTATACCAACTATAGCCTATTACAGACACTAGTCTTTCACACTTTTAACTGTTCTTTACTTTGCAATTGTATTCTGTTACATAATTGTTCACTCTTGTCTCTACACATAGGTATGTAGCCACTGTTTATACCTTGCAATTGTACTACTTGCTACAAAGGTATCTACCTCAACACATTGATATTTAGCCACTGTTTATACCTTGCAATTGTACTACTTGTTACAAAAGTATCAACTTCAACTAAATTTACAAAAATATTTATCCGCTACATCTTGCCTGCAATTGTATTGGTCTCAACCTTGCCGCTTCTCACTCCTATACTCCATTTAATCCACATCCCTGATCCAGACTGCCTTCTTATTCCTCTTCCCTCTCAAAAATGGCTACTCCCAAATCATGTGCATCCACTCTGTGGCTCATCCTCAGTTTACTTTACCTCTTCTTGCTTACCTTCCCTTATGTACTCACTTTAACCCATAGCACCCCATCCCAATTATCTACTCCCACAGGCACCTATATTCCATAACACCTCCCCCCTACGCCCATCATAACCCCCATACAAACTACCGTCCATGCAAACTTAAGGCTATTCCTATAAACTCAAACCTTAAACCCTACTCCTCATCTGAGCTCCCTCTTCCCCCCCTTAAATGCGCCCCACTCAATGCCCGTTCTGCCAGGAACAAAATCCCCTTACTTACTGACCTTATTACTGATCACAACCTCAATATTCTTTGCCTCACTGAAACCTGGTTTCAAGACTCTGACACAGTTCTAACAAATCAACTATGCCCCAAAGAATTTTCTATGAATATATGTAACAGACTACAAGGAAGAGGAGGAGGTGTAGCTATTATCTCCAGATCAAACTTACAATTCTCCTCTGTAGAATCTACATCCACCTCAGGAATGGACGCTATTACTGTCTCTAACTCCATGCTTTCCCTGCACCTGCTATACCGTGCCCCCCAGACTGACTCATCTGATCTCTCCACGATCCTAGACATAGCCTGCTCTCCTCAACCTTCCTCACGCCCCCTAATCATCTTAGGAGATTTAAACCTGCACTACACATCCTCAATGCAATCATCCTCCTTCTTACAAGCAATGAAGTCGCTTAACTTCACTCAAATACTCCAACTCCCTACACATTCTAAAGGAAACACCCTCGACCTTATATTTATCCCACAACATCCTCGTCTCAATGATCAGATCCAACACTCCATTCAACCCATACCTTGGTCCGATCATGCACTCATCCTCTTCTCTGTCCCCTACTCCGCCCACAGAAGCCAACCACACAGCCAGCTCCAACATACCCATAAATTCAAGCAATTTAATGCAGCCAACTTCTTGGAGCAAACTATCCCTTCACTTGACCAGCTAGATAATATCAACCTAGACCAAGAGTCCTTCATAGCTAATTGGAATGAAATCTTATCCTCAGCCTCCCTACTCCCACCCAAGCAACTTCCTCAAAAACACCGAAGAAGAACCCCCTGGTTCTCCACAAACCTGAGAAACCTTAAAAGGGAACTTTGACATCTTGAACGTAAATGGAGACGTACTCAAGACCCCAATATACATATCGACTACACAACTAAACTCCAATCCTACTGCTTAGAAACACTCACTCACAAAAGAGAGTATAATGAGAATATCATCCAAAAAGCTCTTAATAAACCACGAGAATTCTTCTCTATTACCAAATCCCTAATTAATGAACCTCTACAACATGACCAACCACCAAAAATATCTGCACAAACTATAGCTAACCATCTTACTTCTATATTCCTCCCACCTTTAACCAATAACCCTCAACCCACCTCTATCCATGGCACCCAAATTCATGAGGCAACCCTTCCAGACTCATGGAATGAGTTTCATACCATCACATTAGCCAATGTATCTGATGTTATTAAAGAGCTGAATGCCTCAACTTCTGCCCTTGACCCTTGTCCTGTCCCCTGGATTAAATCTACCAGAAGTTCTCTCTCTCCTTACATCTTGAATATTGTACAAACCTCTCTCCAGTCAGGCTCCGTTCCACCTTCACTTAAGAGTGCCTCTATCCGTCCAATCCTAAAAGGTACAAAACTAGACCCCACTTCGCCATCTTCCTACAGACCCATATCTAGTATCCCTTTCCTTGCAAAAATAACTGAGAAACTTGTCCAAATCCAACTTCAGGACTACATTGATGACCACTCCACCCTTGACTTATTCCAACATGGATTCAAAAAACATCATGGAGTTGAAACCCTCCTCACTTCCTTACTCGATTCCCTTTATGCACACACCCAGAACTCCACCCAAGGATGTCTACTCATTTTCCTAGACTTATCCGCTGCTTTTGACTCCCTCCCCCACCATCAACTCCTACACAGACTTCATGATATAGGTCTGAGAGGCACAACCCTAAAATGGTTCAAATCCTACCTTGACGACAGAACACAACAGGTCCCTATTGGAAGTGATACATCCCTCCCTTTCACACTAAAACAAGGTGTACCTCAAGGATCCAGTCTATCAGCGTTACTCTTTAATATCTTCCTCCAAACTGTATGCACGATCTTCCAAAATTATGGCATCCAGTATCAAATATATGCAGACGACATGATGTGTTTCACCCCATTTAACCTCTCTAACCCTAATTTCTCTAAGCTAAATGAATGTCTAACCAGCCTCAAATCTTGGCTCTCTCAACACAACCTAATAATCAATCAATCCAAAACTGAAGCACTCCAAGTTTTCTCAAACCCCTCCTACATCCCCCCTACAACCCTCACCTTTGACGATCTCACTCTCACTATAAAAAAACAGGTGAAATATCTTGGAATCATACTCGATCAGAACTTATCTTTCTCAGATCAAATAAAGAAAACCACTAACACAGTATCCGCTAAGCTACGCACACTCAGGAACTTCAAACCTCTCTTAAGCCCTGACTCCTTTCGCACTGTCTGTCAGGCCCTTACAACCCCCTTGCTTGACTATTGCAATCTGATCTATCAGGGCCTTCCCAAGAACTCTATTCAACCCCTCCAACTAGCCCAGAATACATTAGCGCGTCTCATAACAAACAATCCTAGACGAGCTCATATTATACCTATCCTCTATGATCTCCACTGGCTCCCAATTCATCACCAAGTAAAATTCAAGATTCTTACTCTAGTACACAAAATTATTTCTAAGGAGTCAGCTCCATGCCTCTCCCCTCTCCTTGCTTTCTCCAACAACACTAGAAATCACCGTTCTATCACTAAAAACGTGCTGACTACACCTACAATTAAAAAACACTGTAAACAATCTACATGCAACAGGACCTTTTCCCTCTATGCTCCATCCCTTTGGAACACTCTTCCACAAGAGCTGCGCAACTGCGTGAGCCACACTGATTTCAGGAAAAAGTTAAATACTCATCTCTTCCTTGATCATTTTTCTCTCCCACCCTAATACCTAAACCCCCTTTTTTTACCTCCCTACCCTTGTTCCATTAAACCATACAATACTCCCATCTGTAGCTTGGCACAATACATATGTAAATATGTAAATAGTTGTTCACTGTTCACTGTAATTAATTGTATAATATAATTTTGTTTTTCATGTTTTATTCTGTACCCTGTTATTCGTTCCTTGTAAACAGTTGAAATATACTGCCTTTTATTGTTCTATGTAAACCATTTTGATTTGTAGAAAGATGGTATATAAAACATGTTAAATAAATAAATAAATAAATAGCGAAGGTTGTTGATGAGTCTTCCACCAATCTTCACACCTCTGTTGTCTTCATACAATCCTGCTTCTCTGATGATTTGTTCTGCATATAAATTAAACATGTAGGGGGGAAAGTATGCTGCCTTGTCTTACACCTTTGCTTATTTTAAACCATTCTGTTTCTCCTTGTTCCGTTCAAACTGTTGCTTCTTGATCAATGTACAGATTGTGCAAGAGTATGATCAGGTGTTCTGGTATACCCATGCTTCTTAATGTGGCCCAGAGTTTCTCATGGTTTAGACAGTCAAAAGCCTTGCTATAGTCGATAAAGCACAAATAGATAACCTTTTGGTATTCTTTAGTCTTTTCTAGGATCCATCTCACATCCGCAATGATGTCTCTCATTCCTCGCCCTTTCCTGAGCCCTGCCTGCACTTCAGGTAGTTCTTGTTCCAGGTATGGTTGTAGTCTCTTTTGAATAATCTTCAGTAGAATCTTGCTGGCATGTGGGATCAGAGCGATTGAGCGATAATTTCCACAGTCAGTTGGATCACCTTTCTTTAGTATTGGTATAAACACAGATCGTTTCCAGTCAGTTGGCCATGATGTTGTCTTCCATATTTCTTGGCAGAGCCTTGTAAGTACGGTAACAGCTGCATCAGATTGCTGTAATACTTCTATGGGAATGCTATCAATGCCTGGTGCTTTGTTTTTTGATAAGGCTTTCAATGCTGCTTCAACCTCTTTCATCACCAATGGTTCCCGATCATAAGGTACAGGTTGAAACGGCTGTTGGTCCACTTGATCTTTATCATATAAAAACTCTATATATTCCTTCCACCTTTTCTTGATCTTCTCAGCATCATTCAACATAGAATCTTGAGCATCTTGTAACATTCCAATTCGAGGCTGGAACTTTTTCTTTAACTCTCTTAGCTTTAGGAAAGCCGATCTTGTTTTTCCTCTAATAGTTCCTGCTTCTATTTCCTTGCATACGTCATTGTGGTATTTTCCTTGTCCTGTCTTGCTGCATGTTGGAAATCTCTGTTGAGTTCTGTGATTGTCTTTCTTTCTCCTCTGGCTTTAGCTTCTCTATGTTTCTGGGCAATTTTCAGAGTTTCTTCCGTCATCCATTTTGGCCGTTTTTTCTTTTTCACCTTTTGTAGAGACTTCTCGCTTTCTTCCA
Source organism: Ichthyophis bannanicus (assembly GCA_033557465.1). Lineage (NCBI taxonomy): Eukaryota > Metazoa > Chordata > Amphibia > Gymnophiona > Ichthyophiidae > Ichthyophis > Ichthyophis bannanicus. The sequence continues at coordinate 525,485,752 of CM066032.1, forward strand.
ACACAACCTTCTTGATGTCATTCCATAACTCTTCTGGAGCTCTGTCATTTGTATCTAAAGCAGCAAATCAATTTTGCCGGCAGTCTTTAAATTCCAGTGGTATATTCTCAAGGTCATATTTTGCTGCATTCATGAGTTGTTTGTTCTTTTTCAACTTTAGCTTGAGTTTGCATACTAGTAGTTGATGATCTGTACCACAGTCAGCTCCAGGTTTTGTCTTTGTTGATGTTATAGAGCTTTTCCATTGACTTCCACAGAAGTAGTCAATTTGATTTTTATACAATCCATTGGGTGAAGTCCATGTGTATAGTCCCTGCTTGTGTTGCTGGAAGAAGGTGTTTGAGATGAATAGATCGCTGGTCTTGCAGAATTCTATCAGTCTTTCTCCAGCTTCATTTCTGTTGCCAAGTCCATATTTTCCAACTCCTTTGCCTTCTTCTTTGTTGCCAGCTTTGGCGTTCCAGTCACCCATGACTGTCAGGATATCCTGTTTGCATGTTCTGTCAATTTCAGCTTGTACTTGCGGGGTTTCAATAGTTTCCATTAAATTTGTCTAAATATATTATACTTTTTTCATCACTCACTGTTTTAGCAAATAGTCAAATTTTTAAACAATAAAGTCATGAAAATGTTAATCTGTCTTAAGTTTGGATATGTTTTTATATGGATATTTGGAAAACAAAATTATCAGAAAGATCTCTCTTTAATTGACTCTATTTCCAATTCAGGTTCCATTGTACCAAAACAAAAATTATTTAATTTTGATATAAATGAGCATGAGGCTGAAGAGAGATTGAAAAGTGATCTCAGAAACCTTGGGTTTTGTCTACTAAACTGCAATAGGCTTTTGCTGCTTACATGACACATTAGTGCAAATAGCACCACATTAGCTGAAAAGACCTGCATTATCTGTTGGGGTGTTCAGAGCATTTCCTCATCCAAAACTTCAAGATAGCTCCACTCATTAACCACATCTATAGTACATTTCTTCAGAAAAAAAAAACATAAAAGGAGAAAAGACAGGTCTCAGAGTCTTATTGGTGAACGAGTAAGCTGTGGTCCAGGAGGCCAACAATATCACCCAACTCTACACATCAATGACCTGCCAAAAACTCCTTTATATAATTAGTTCTATATCAAATATTAATTTGAACATATATATTAGGCAGTGAAGGCTCACAGTGGACTTAACATAATAAATTCTCATTTGTTCATTTTTCAATCCACAACTCATGAGTTTCCACATGCCCTGTAGACCACTCCAAATGAGCTAACCCCAACGCCAACTCGGCTGTCCATTCAGCGTTTCACTTCCAGCTGCCTCAGGGGGATATGGACCACACAAAGAAGACTATCAATAAAAAACAAACAAAAAACTCCTTAAAAAAAGCACGATAGCCCCATAAGACCACCCCAACAGAAAAATTGAAAACAAACCCCAACCATAGCATTGACATAAAACCTAAACTCACCAATGTTTCACTGTCCATAATGTCTCCAATTATAACTCATATCACTCACACATCCTTACAGAAATGCTACGCATGTGCATAAATATATACCTACTGGCTCCACCCTCAATGACTGTCATTGGATCCACACCAAGGGCCATTACACTAGTCTTACGGGGCTATAGTGCTTTTGTAAGGAGTTTTTTGTTTGTTTTTTATTGATAGTGTTCTTTGTGTGGTCTATATCCCCCTGTGGCAGCTGGAAGCAAAACGCTGAATGGATGTCCGAGTGGACGTTGGGGTCAGCTCATTTGGAGTGGTCTACAGGGCATGTGGAAACTCATGAGTTGTGGATTGAAAAACTAACAATTGAGACTGTATTAAGTCAACTGAGAGCCTTCATCACCTAATATATATATTTAAGTTAATATTTGATATAGAACTAATTATATAAATGAGTTTTTGGCAGGTCATTGATGTGTAGGGTTGGGTGATATTATTGGCTTCCTGGACCACGGCTTACTCATTCACCCAATAAGACTCCGAGACCTGTCTTTCCTCCTTTATGTTTTTTCTTGAAGAAATGTACTATACATGTGGTTAACAAGTGGAGCTATCTTGAAGTTTTGGATGAAATATTATCTGCTCTGGAAATGACCATAATATTATAGCTGTATCATTACAATAGAGCATTTCCTCAGCAGATAACCAGGGAAGGTCCATCTATTAGGTGAACTAGGCGGTCTCCTAGGGCAGCATGCCCTGGTGGGAGGCATCGCTGTCCCCCCTCCCCCAGGAAGCAGAAGCTAAACTGCCACATCAGCACCATGGTGGACTTTAAAATGCTTATGCACATGAATGCAGTTCTGGCTTGCCACTCCTGCCCCCTCCAAGGAAATTGCATCAAAGGGGATGGCAGGAGCAGCAGGCCATGAGTGTGGGCACTTCAGCGCAAGGGAGGCACAATGGTGGGTCAGATGGTGGCAGGGGCTTGGGGGGCATGGGTGGCACAGAGGGTCTGCCTAGGACAGCAGAAACCCTTAGGCCGACACTGCAGATAATGCATTGAAAATGCAAACAACATGGCCCAGCAGCATTGTTGATAAAATTGATACAATTCATGCCACCCATTGAGGTGGTGTGTGTTAGTAACACCCACAATGTCTGCAAAGCATGTGGTTATCAAACACTGTTGATGTTCGTGATAACACCCCACCAACTGTTGCAGCTAACGTATGGTGAGCAGATAACACAGATAATCACTGCCCTAGCAGCATTTGCCCTGTGTTAGCTGTTAACATGGCACACTTGACAAGCATTCTCTGCCGCATTAACAGCTAATGTGGCTTAGCAGACAGACCCCTTTGTCATTCGCTGCTTTATTTCACATGTTTTACTATGTGGTAAGCCCAGGAAAAAAGCAGATGAAAAACCCTTTAACTAAGAATATGCTAACTGCTATGAAAAGTTGCAAGTACAGGTTTAATAAAAATAAAATAGCCTCACGCTCCAAAATCAAAATCCACAGTGCTAAATATTTTTTTAGCAGCAGGGAGTTTTGAACAGTTTCTGTACCCAATTCATGAAATGCCACAATAGAAAACTAGAGTTTCTGTTGTGTACTCAGTAATGGAAGGAACCATACTAACAAGTTATTTGGAAGCAAGCCCAGAATGCAAAAGGACATCAAAGGAAAAACAGCTTAAAAGAAAATAAATGCTTGTTTCAAAAGAAGAACAGAGCACTCCAATAAAACAAAAATCTAATGTGAGTAGAGGTCCCACATCTAACATTAGTCAAAGCACAACCTAAAGGGGAAAGAAAAGAAAAGAAATCTACATGAACACTTACAATAGGAATGAATGAGCAGGTTCACTGACTAATTTTGACTTCCAGACTATCCTCAGAGAAAATTAAGACTCTAAGATGGCCTGAAGCTGGAATGTACAAGCAAGAAATTCTGAACGCAAGGTAAAGGTAATCACATTATGAATTTGAAATGATTCTCTTGGGGCTAAAAGTCTGCACTTACTACACAATTAGCGGGAAAACGAACACCGGTAAGTGCAATTATCAAGCGCTCTCAAGGGTGTGCCCATAAGTTAGCGCACAATGGTGTATCAAAATGTGCAGCATGATTAATGCAGGTGCAGCGTACAATGCTTATAGAGATGTTGTTATGTGCACTTGCACTAAGTGCTACATTGCACTGAGCACACAGCAATTGCTCTTGTGCTAGGAAGGTGCTCTCCACACTCCACGCCTAACTCACCCACTCTCCCCTCTAGCACGCAATGGCCACGTTTTAGCAGCCAATAGTTGGAATGCTTGTGTTTTAACATTCTCAACTGTCAGTTACCAAATGCTAAAATGTGCGTTAAAAAGTTAGCAGCCTTTAGTAAAAGGTCACCTTAGTGAACCCAGGAGGACTAATGTAACCAATTTTATGTTTAAACACTTACTATGAACTCTGTACAGCAAGATGCTGGAGCTTGTCTCCTTTACTTTATTCTTATTCACTTTTCTCTCAGAAATTTTAATGCAATCCAGCCGCAACTGTTGCTACTCAGAATTGGTTTCTGAGATGCGATGTTTGTATAGAGAATTACACTGTTGTTTGAATGAAGGAGATTATGCTCATGGAGAGTAATATTTTTACTTTGAAAACTACTGCAATGGCTCCTTCACCCTTGGTGATATATCAATGCCTAGAAATAAATAAATAAACAAAGATAGAGACTGGATAAGTGACCATGTAGTCACAAAAAGGAGCTGTGAAAAACTGTCCTGCAAAAGCCACACAATGTATAAATAGGCATATCTCTGCCTCCTGATATATGCACATATTGGAAAATATATGTGGGTAGACTTTATGCCCACACATCTATGTGCATATATTTCTACACAATGTCCATGCTTTTTGTTGTGTGAGAACATGGAAAAATGGCTCTGTTTCAGTAGGAAAGCACCCTCTTCATTACCAAGCTAATGGTGCAGAGGGAGCAGTATCTGTTCCCCAGCCCAAGCATGAGAAGGAGCCAGTGCAACATGGCCTGGGCTTGGGCATGCCTGTTGAGGTACTTCAACAGATGGACATCCTACCTCAGAAATGCAATAGCCTATAAGAGTGTCAAATTGACTACATCTGTGGAAGTCAACGATGGAAAAGCTCTGTAACGTCAACAAAGACAAAACCTGGAGCTGTGGTACAGATCATTAACTACTAGTATGCAAACTCAAGCCAAAGTTGAAAAAGAGCAAACCACTCATGAATGCAGCAAAATATGACATTGAGAATATACCACTGGAATTTAAAGACTGCCTGCAAAATCAATTTGCTGCTTTAGATACAAATGACAGAGCTCCGGAAGAGTTATGGAATGACATCAAGAAGGTTGTGTTGGAAGAAAGCGAGAAGTCTCTACAAAAGGTGAAAAAGCAAAAACGGCCAAAATGGATGACGGAAGAAACTCTGAAAATTGCCCAGAAACACAGAGAAGCTAAAGCCAGAGGAGAAAGAAAGACAATCACAGAACTCAACAGAGATTTCCAACGTGCAGCAAGACAGGACAAGGAAAAGTACTACAATGACAATTGCAAGGAAATAGAAGCAGAAAATATTAGAGGAAGAACAAGATCGGCTTTCCTAAAGCTATGAGAGTTAAAGAAAAAATTCCAGCCTCGAATTGGAATGTTACAAGATGCTCAAGGTTCTATGTTGAATGATGCTGAGAAGATCAAGAAAAGATGGAAGGAATATACAGAGTTTTTATATGATAAAGATCAAGTGGACCAAGAGCCATTTCAACCTGTACCTTATGATCGGGAACCATTGGTGATGAAAGAAGAAGTTGAAGCAGCATTGAAAGCCTTATCAAAGAACAAAGCACCAGGCATTGATAGCATTCCCATAGAAGTATTGCAGCAATCTGATGCAGCTGTTACCGTACTCACAAGGCTACGCCAATAAATATGGAAGACAACATCATGGCCAACTGACTGGAAAAGATGTGTGTTTATACCAATACTAAAGAAGGGTGATCCAACTGACTGTGGAAATTATTGCACAATCGCTCTGATCCCACATGCCAGCAAGATTCTACTGAAGATTATTCAAAAGAGACTACAACCATACCTGGAACAAGAACTACCTGAAGTGCAAGCAGGGTTCAGGAAAGGGCGAGGAACGAGAGACATCATTGCAGATGTGAGATGGATCCTTGAAAAGACTAAAGAATACCAAAGGATATCTATTTGTGCTTTATCGACTATAGCAAGGCTTTTGACTGTGTAAACCATGAGAAACTCTGGACCACATTAAGAAGCATGGGTATACCAGAACACCTGATCGTTCTCTTGCACAATCTGTAGATTGATCAAGAAGCAACAGTTCGAATGGAACAAGGAGAAACATAATGGTTTAAAATAAGCAAAGGTGTAAGACAAGGCTGCATACTTTCCCCCTACCTGTTTAATTTATATGCAGAACAAATCATCACAGAAGCAGGATTGTATGAAGACAACATTGGTTTGAAGATTGGTGGAAGACTCATCAACAACCTTCGCTATGCTGATGATACCACATTACTGGCTGAAAGTGAAGATGATCTGAAACATTTGCTTCTCACAATCAAAGAACATAGTCTCAAAATGGGCCTGCACCTTAATGTAAAGAAGACAAAGATCATGACAACCGGCATAATCAACAGGTTCATCATTGAAGGAGAAGAAATTGAAATTGTGAACAACTTTAACCTACTTGGATCAACTATCAATAAAGAAGCAAGAAGCAGTCAAGAAATCAGACGACGCCTTGCTCTTGGCAGAATGGCTATGAAAGACCTAGATAAGATTCTCAAGAGCAGAGATGTCTCTCTTCATACAAAGATTCGACTTGTTCAAGCTATGGTATTTTCAATAACATCATATGGATGTGAAAGCTGGACAGTGAAAAAGACAGGAAGAAAATTGATGTCTTTGAATTATGGTGTTGGCAGCGAATACTGTGTATACCATGGACTGCCCGAAGAACAAACCAGTCGGTACTAGAGGAGATCAAACCTAAGCTTTCTTTAGAAGCTCAGATGACAAGACTTCGACTTTCATACTTTGGACACATCACGCGAAGAGAGAAATCATTAGAGAAAGACATTATGCTTGGTAAGATAGAAGGTCAACGCAAAAGAGGAAGGCCAGCAATGAGATGGATCGATACAATAACAGCAGCTATGGGTACCAGTCTGTCAACAATGAGCCGCCTGACTGAAGACCAAACACAATTTAGGATAGCTATCCAGAGGGTCGCCATGAGTCGACTCCGACTCGACGGCACTTAACAACAACAACATAAGAGTGTGAATTCAGGAGTGACAAGGTAATCTTAGAAAAGAAGGGGGCACAGAGAATACTTTGAAGGGAATGGCCAAGTTTGATGGGCTAGGATGATTCACTACAAAGGACTCAACTAAACCATGGTCTGGAAAGACACACAGCTGACAAGTAGTTTACCTTGTCCTTGACACCTTGCAGATGACTTCACCATGGGAACATAACATTATGCTAGTTTAGAATGGCTAGAGGGGAAATGTACAACTCTTATGTGAATATCTTAGTGCAAAAAAGGAGTAGTAGGTGCCTAGATAGAGTTCCTTGGGGATGTACTGCTTCCAGCTTTAGTCAATGAAGCCACATTAGGCATAGCCAAGATACGCAGGATCGACACATATTAAGAGGGGAAATCACACTAGATAATGACAGGAGTCGAGGGATCACAAATAAGATGAGAATATGGCCCACAGTGGGCACCCATTGCCACTATTGCTTCCCCTCTCCAGGGCCTGCAGCAGCAGCAGCAATAACTCTCAAACCATGATGCAGCACTTACTAACACTCTGGCACTATGTTGCCGTTTCCTTCTGTGCACAATATGCCATTTCTGCCTGCTTCCAATGCCACTTCTGGTTTTGGAGAGGAACAGAAATGGCACATTGTACAAAGGAAGAAACCACAATGCAGCTCTGGAGTGTTAGCAAGCTCTGCGTCATGGTTTAAGTGCTATTGCCACTGCCGCAGTCCTCAGAGAGGGGCCGTTATGGTGGCAATGAGTGCCCATTGGGGGCTGGCGCTCTAGGCGGCCACTTAGTTTACCTAGTGGTAGCACCAGTCCTATATGTCTATCCTGTTCCTTCATGGCTACTGACTATGCTTCCACTCTTCTTTATTTCTTCATGGACTGCATATTCTAAACCTACATGTCACTACATACATGTCACTCCTACATGTCACTACATACATGTCACTCTAGAAGGTTCACCCTATCCAAAGATCTCATAGTTGTCATGGTCAACAAAACGTTAAGTCAGTTTCCCAAACCATGTCCTTCACACTGCACACTGCACAATATCTTCTAACAAAAATAACCCCATGATGACCATCCCAGCTTTACCTAGACTTCTGGACCTTTGCTTACTATGCACAGCCTTGAATTCCAAACTCTCAGCATGTGAACCCATTTCTTTTTGTTTCCATTTGTTTCACATTACCTTGCTGCCAGGACCCCACTTTTTACGCAACTCATTCATCCCTAAATAAAGAGCCTTACACATTTGGATTGAGCACTGTTGGAAACAGGTTACTGGGCTTGACAGACCTTGTTATGATCCATTGTGGCATATCTTATGTTCTTATGTTAACTCCTCACCAGCACTGGCTGGCCAACCATTTGTGGCTGTCCTGATGCTCTCCCCTCATTACAGCAATGGTTATATGGAGGGTGTGGCACCCACATATAATTCCCATGGTGGATATAGGGCAATGAGCCTCCATTGACTGCTGCTGCTACTGCTGGTGTTGCAGGGTCACTCCCTCTGCTATCAGTTTGCCACTCTGACTTGTGTAGTCATCTGCACTACTGCAGATGATTGCATGGGGTCTGGGTTTATATATGCAGCATTGCCTCTGTTGTATGCAAGTCAGTGCTGGGGTATTGGGCTCCCTAGGGGAGCTGAGGTGCCAGACCAAGACAAACTACCCATCTGGGCTGCAGCAGAAGGGGACAGTGTTGGTGGTGGAGAATCACATTTCTGTGACAACGGCAACAACACAAGAATCACTAGCGCGGAAGAAAGGCCTGGCAATCTATTTCCGTATCTTGCCAAAAAAAACATTGAATAGTCACAGCAAAACAAATTGCACTATAGTGCTAGAAGATGAGACTCTCAGGTCAGAAGGCACTCAACTTGCAATTGGGGAGGAGCTGAAGACTTTTCAGAGTAAAGCCAGCACTTATGATGTGGTTGGATCAAAGCCCTTGGGACGTCTGACTGCTGATGTAGTTGTGCATGAAATGAGAGTCAGAAGCTGCAAAGATGTCTTACATATTGGGACATGGAACATATGAAGCATGAATCAAGGAAAGTTGGAGGTGGTCAAGAATGAAATGGAATGTGTACAACTTGATCTGTTGGGTGTCAGTGAACTGAAATGGACTGGCATCGGGCACTTTGCAACTGATGACCACATAGGGGCTTGTTTACAAAGCTGCGGTAGCGGTTCGCGATCGTTATTGGAGCCGCGACCCCATTGATTTCAATGGTGCCGCGGCTCCGATAACGACCGCGAACCGCTACCGCGGCTTTGTAAACAAGCCCCATAGACTACTAAGTTGGAAATAAAAGGCAAAGAAAAAATGATGTTGCATTTATAATTAAGAAGAAACTTGCAAGAAGTGTAATGGTATACTGTACAATGCAATCAGTGAATGCTTAATTTCTATTTGTCTACAAAGAATGCCCATCAACACAACTATAATTTATTTTATTTATTTATTTAACAATTTTTCTATACCGCCTTTTCATTTAATCAAGGCGGTTTACATTAACTTCAAATTTTACATAGAACTTTCAATTGTAATTCAAGTATATGCCTCAGCAACAGCTGCAGAAGAGGATGAAATTGATGAATTCTAAGAACAAGTACAAGCTGAAATTGACAGAACATGCAAACTAAATATCCTGATAGTCATGGATGTCTGGAATGCAAAAGTTGGCAACAAAGAAGAAGGCAAAGTGGTTGTAAAATATAAACTTAACAGCAGAAATGAAGCTGGAGAAAGACTGATAGAATTCTGCAAGACCAACGATCTATTCATCTCAAACATCTTCTTCCAGCAACACAAGTGGGGAATGTACACATGGACTTCACCCAATGGATTGTACAAAAATCAAATTTTTAGAGTCCACTTGATTTTTGTAGAATCCATTGGGTGAAGTCCAAGGCCAAAGGCAATGATGTAATAGCTCTATAACATCAACAAAGACAAAACTTGGAGCTGACTGTGGCTATCTCGAGTTTTGTTGAAAAGAGCAGGCCACCGGACCTTAAAAATATACCACTGGAATTTAAAGACTGCCTGCAAAACTGATTTGCTGCTTTAGATACAAATGACAGAGCTCCAGAAGAGTCATGAGATGTCATCAAGAACGTTGAGTTGGAAGAAAGTGAGAAGTCTCTTAACAAAAGAATGAAAAAGTGAAAATGGCCAAAATGGATGACCAAAGAAACCTTGAAAATTGCCCAGAAACACAGAGACACTAAAGCCAGAGGAGAAAGAGAGGCAATCACAGAACTCAACAGAGATTTCCAACGTGCAGCAAGACAAGACAAAGATAAGTACTGCAATGACACATGCAAAGAAATAGAATAAGAAACTATTAGAGGAAGAACAAGGTCGGCTTTCCTAAAGCTACAAGAGTTAAATAAAAAATTCCAGCCTTGAATTGAAATGTTAGAAGATGCTCAAGGATCCATATTGAATGATGCTAAGAAGATCAAGAAAAGGTGGAAAGAATATATAGAGTCATTATACGATAATGATCAAGTGGACCAACAGCCGTTTCAACCTGTACCTTATGATGCAGCACTGAAAGTCTTATCAAAGAACAAAGCACCAGGATTGATGGTATTCCCATTGACGTATTACAGCAATTGGATGCAGCTGTTAACAAACTTACAATGCTCTGTCAGGAAATTTGGAAGATAATATCATGGCCAACTGACTGGACAAGATCTGTGTTTATACCAATACTGAAGAAAGGTGACCCGACTGGCTGTGGAAATTATCGCACAATCGCTCTGATCCCACATGTCAGCAAGATTCTATTCAAGATCATTCAGAAGAGACTACAACCATACCTGGAATGAGAACTGCCTGAAGTGCAAACAGGGTTCAGGAAAGGGCGAGGAACAAGAGACATCATTGCAGATGTGAGATGGATCCTTGAAAAGATTAAAGAACACCAAAAAGATATCTATTGACTACAGCAAGACCTTTGACTGGGTAAACCATGAGAAACTCTGGGCCACATTAAGAAGCATGGGTATACCAGAACACATGTTAGTTCTCTTGCACAGCCTTTACATTGATCAAGAAGCAACAGTTTGTACGGAACAAGGAGAAACAGAATGGTTTAAAATCAGCAAAATGTAAGACAAGGCTGCATACTTTCCCCCTACCTATTAATTTATATGCAGAACAAATCATCAGAGAAGCAGGACTGTATGAAGAAAACCGAGGTGTGAAGATTGGTGGAAGACTCATCAACAGCCTTCGTTATGCTGATGATACCACATTATTGACTGAAAGAGAAGATGATCTGAAACATTTGCTTCTCAAGATCAAAGAACATAGTCTTAAAATAGGCCTGTACCTTAATGTAAAGAAGACAAAGATCCTGACAACTGGCAAAATCAATAAGTTCATTGTTGATGGAGATGAAATTGAAATAGTGGACAACTTTAACCTACTTGGATCAACTATCAATAAAGAAACGACAAGCAGTCAAGAAATCAGAAGAAACATTGCTCTTGGCAGAATGGCTATGAAGGACCTAGACAAGATTCTCAAGAGCAGAGATGTCTCTCTCCATACAAAGATTCGACTTGTTCAAGCCATGGTATTTTCAATAATGTAATATGGATGTGAAAGTTGGGCAGTGAAAAAGATAGAGAGGAAGAAAATTGATGCCTTTCAATTATGATGCTTGCGACGAATACTGTGTATACCATGGACTGTCTGAAGAACAAATCAGTCAGTAGTACTAGAGGATATCAAACCCAAACTTTCCTTAGAAGCTCAGACGATAAGACTTCAACTTTCATATTTTGGATACATCATGCGGAGAGAGAGATCATTAGAGAAAGACATCATGCTTGGAAAGGTAGAAGATCAATGCAAAAGAGGAAGACCAGCAATAAGATGGATCAACACAAAAATAGCAGCTATGGGTGCCACTCTGTCAACAATCAGCTGCCCGACTGAAGACCGAACACAGTTTAAGACAACTATCCAGAGGGTCGCCATGAGTTGACACCAACTAGATAGCACTTAACAACAACAGGGGAGATTTAAGCTGTATGTCCACTCCCCTGATCAACACTACAGTCGCTCTCTCACAATGATCCTATGCAAGTGACTACTTGGACAGCATACTTTGAATCATTACTTTTGTCTTTTATGTATATGTGTTCCCACTCTCCCTGCAGGTATATGTATCTGCTGCTGGATCTATAGCTGTCAGGATTGCTTGTTTGCTTCCTCAGTGACTGCTTAGTTAGGCCCAAACTGTTTTTTCAGACTTAGGATTTGTGGGAGGGTTGGCCCAGGGCCTTGTTTCATATGGGTGTGGTGCCAGCACACTCGTTGTCACTGCACTGGCACAGTGGGTGCTCCTAGCGCCTGGGGATTGGCTTACAATAACCGTGCCCATGCTAGTAGTATCTATCCTGATTTGAGGCATTGCTAATGTGGCCACACCATCTGCTCGTGGCTGTTCCTCCCACTCTCTGCCTCAGCTCTGCCCTACCCTGCTTTTTGGCATGGTAGTAGAGTGGCACTTTTAGGATGGTGACTCCTTTGCCATGTGCTTCCAGCTATGTTGTTCATTTTAAAATGTTTGCTATGTCATATGTTTTAGTTGTACATTTGGTTTTTTGAGGTAGTCCCTGTTGAAGGCGTTTGCCAAAATGCGGCCATGTCGGGGTCACTGTTTTGAATAAAGCACTTTTCTTCACATCTCGCTTCTTCATGTTACCGCACTTTAGTAAACATGCCCTAAGGTTGTTGAGGCATGTTTTGTCATTTATACATTCTCTGAAATTTTTATCCTTTTCTAAAGGGATATTCAGTGGCAGCAGCTAGAGCTTGTATAGTGCATAGTAATCACCACTGAATGCTAACCCCAGATATTCAATGCTGGGGCCATATCTGGCCACCGGCAATGAATATCCAGGGTAGCCGCAGAACCTGGGAGCTAACCGGGCAGCAGCAGTATTAATACACTGCCCAGTTAGCTTCCACAGTTAAAGTTAGGCCAGCATTTGCTGCGCCTGACTTTATCTGCAGATCAGTAACTGGGCAGCGGCTCAATATCACCGCGCCTGATTAGTGACGGGCACCACCTCTGCTCCACCCCAGAACACCCACGACATGTCCCAATTCTAATTGCATAGTATTAGGGCATATAGTGGCAGCAGCCGCGGATATTGAGTGGCACTAATCGTGTTAGTGCTGCTGAATATCCCACTAACCGGCATTTACATGGTTTGCAGGTCTGAAAACCATGTTAATGCCTTTGAATATCCGCCCCACCAACACTTTTTAAAAACTACACATGCCAGTGAGAAGGTGTAAATATAAAATGGAAAATTTGGGGCTTACTTATGCATTCTCTTTATGAAATGGGGAATAAATGTGTATTTTTTTTTATCGTACCCAGGTCACTCCAGATCACACCTTCAACATGTCCCCACAAAACATCAATGTACTAAGGATATTCATGTGTAAATTGGAGCCTTTCTAAAATGGTCATTTACATGTGAATATGATTTACACATGTATATGTCTGATTATACATGTGTAAATTGTGAATAAGGCTTCTAAAATAAGTCCCATATTCTATGTCTATAAGGTCCATTGCTCCTTCGGCTCATGTAATGCACCCTCTTGGCACAGACCGTGTAGATTTTGGTTATGATGTTCTTTTACTTTGTGTGTCAAGTGTAACTCAGGTAGTCTATCCATTTCTTGAATCCCAGCATAGGTATCTATCTCCAGGTAGGTCAGAAAGAGAACTGCCATTTCCTTAATCTCCTGAACTTCTTCCTGTCTCTCCTCTTCATTCTGCTTCCTGGTCTAATTTATGTGATTCTCATCCCCTTGTGTTGCTCCTCCATCATTCATTGGTTTCTCCTTCATTCTGCTACCTGCCTTATGTTTATTTGTATTTGCTATACCACCCTTTGCCAGTGACACGTAAGCGGTTTACAGTCCATTAATAAGACAAACAAAATATTAAAATACATATAAGAAATACAATAATTTTAATTGGGGAGAGACTCTCTGAAACAAAGGTAGTGAAGGCTTTCTTACTCTGTCACCAGTTACAGTCCCCTACCAGAATCCAGTTCTACCCCCCTTCAAGAGTATATAAAGGCTTGCTTGAAATAGAAAAGTTCTCAATGCAGTTTTGAATTTGGAAATGATGATTCCATGTCTTACATTAGTCTTTGTCTTCTACAGGGTGGCCCAAAAAAAGTGAGAGAACATCTCGTAACTTAAAAGCTTAAATAGTTTACTTATTAACCTTTTTTAGCTATATAACGTCTTTAATTCGACAATTTCCGGTCACCATCTTTTTTTTTTTAATTTGTCAATCGTTTACATCTGTCTTTTTGAATTTTTAAATAACTTATATGCTACAAGATGTTCTCACTATTTTTGGGCCACCCTGTATACTGCATCCTTGTCAGTCACAAGTATCTCACCTGCTATCTCTTCCCATTGTTCTTGCTGTTTTGGAACCCCTCTGCTGGTACTTTTCAACTATTCTGGCATTATTTTGTCGTACTGGTATATTTCTTCTGTTTCTCCATGACTGTTTTAGCATTTCTTTGCACTATTCCTCAGCTCTCCTTTTTCTCTCTCTTTCTTGTTCTGCATCATCTTTCAGCTGTTTTTAAGATGTCATCACTCAGACACTCCTTTACTTTGATGTGTCCAAACAGAGAGCTTAAATTTGCATCAACGGCCTTTTGTGGTTTTTCCTTTGATATTTTTGTTCTTTCTTCCAGTTTTTGGAAAACACTTTTGCATAGCAATAAGCTTCAAATGCAGAATTTGTGGCATAAAAATACCATCACATTGCATCTTTTTAATCTTTAAGAGCCCATTTAACCACAGTTAGCCCCCATAACGTTTTCATTAGTTTTTCTAATTTATCTCCTCCTGCTGATGGTCTATGAAAGAAGTTCATCATGACCTATAGCTGCAGTCTGGGTGTTAATCTTCTCCTGAAGGTTTTGAATTGTTGCTACCACCAACTTTAACCCTAGTGAATACCTTGTTTATTCTGGGTGATGGGTGGCCAATATGTCTTGTTCTTTTTCCTTCCTACCATACTTTAATTGTAGTGGTCACCTTTCTGAGATATGGTGTAGATCTTATGCAATAAAGTCGACCTGTGATGGTACTCAGCTGGACTTAATGAGAGAAATTTGTTCCTTATCCTTCAGAACTCACATATGTGTGTTCCCCTGCTATGCCTTGTTGTTTTCTAGCAAAACTATTAGCCTATAATTCTGCACTATTTCATTCCTGCCAAATGAAAGCCTCTGTTTCAGAGCTGCCATGCCAGAGCCTGTTTCTCAGATGTTCCAGCTTTCTGCGGTAACTGACTGCAGTGAATACCAATGCATGGACATACCAGCCACTGAACTCCAAAACACATGGTAACCGGTGCTCGCACGCCAATGTGGATAGTGGGCAGGTTAACGATGGAGTGTGGTCATGGCAAGCACATTAGCACATGAGTGCAGTTAACATGGTAATTAGCATGCATGCACTTAACAACGCCTCTATCGATGTCATTAGATGCATCTGCGTCATGTGCTCCACACGTTAAGATACTCAGTCATGCATTAGCTGCTGGGAAAATGCTGGTCAAGGCCCTAATAGCTAATGTGGAGGCCTTGCACGTAACATGAGTTTGTAGACATGTTAAACGCTAAACCTTAGAGGGCTTTAGTAAAAAAGGCCCCTAATTCTACAAAGGTCTCAAAAAATAGCAGTAGATAATTATGCCTATAAATATCAACTACTATAGAAAAAGTAAGGGCTCGATATTTAGTGGAGGCAGTTAGAGCGTTTTCAGTACCTAGTCATCCCCGCTGAACACAAAACCTGGATATTCAATGCCGAGCCATATCTAGTCACCGACAATATCCGAGTCTGCCACACAGCTCAGAAGCTAATTGGGCAACGGCAATATTGAGCTGCAGCCTGGTAACTCCTCTGGGTAAAGATAGGCCAGCTTTTCCTTTATCTATTTTTACCATGGGCACTAACTGGACAGCAGCTCAATATTGCCGCTGACTGGTTAGCAATGGGTACCGCCCCCAGAATGCTCTGATGCTAATCAGTTAGTATCGGGGCATACAGCTGTGCTACTTGGGGATATTCAGTGGTACCAACTGTGTTAGTGCTCCTAATATCCTGCTTAGAGGCATTTACACAGTTTACAGGTCTGTTAATCATGTAAATGTTTTTGAATATCGAGCCCAAAACGTTTATAGAAAGAAATGTATGGACATACCAGAATAAAAAAGAAATTAATGACTGTGATTACTTTTTATCATTTATTGTTTGTTTTTTCTGGGGGGTTTTAGGATTCATTTACTATATTCTGCAATAGATTGGTAGATGGGTGAGCAATGATGAGATGGGAAAAGAAAATTTACTAACTAAAAGTGGTATCTTAAAAAGGGTGTCCAAGTGCAATCTGGGACATCCAAAGCAGAACGTGCAGAAAAATGCCAGGGAGATCAATATTTTGGTTTGATTTTAGAAACATAGTTGCCCCTGACTTGGACGTCCCTGCCAGCATCCATATAGACATTCCCGTTATGAAACTGTGGGACAGGGATGCCCATCTCAATAAAAGTTGCATACGAGGACATACAGTGACGTGGCAAAACAAAAACATGAGCCCCCATTCCCTGATAGTGTTCATTGTCAAACTGTAAAATAAAGGGGATATGTGGGTACCTCCTTCTCCACACCTTCGACACATTTACCAGACAAAAAGAGCACTTTTCAGATGCCTCTTCATTTCTTGAGGATGTATAACCTTTGCTACAGCTTGGGACATCCAAGACATTTCTGAAATTGGGCAAGGACCTCCAGGTTTTTTGGAATACCCCGGTCATGCCTCTGCCACATCCTCATTCTCACTTGTACATCCTCGTGCTGGGGACGTCCACTGACCCGGCTTCTAAAATGGCTTTAGGGTGGCTTTCTGCTTTGGATGTCTTTATGCCCATTTTCAGACATCCAAAGCATGAATAGGACTTCTAAAATTAACTTCTATGGGGATCATTCCAGAACATGAATAAGGGGTTTGTAAGTTCGGCAGGAACATTTATGTGTCAAAAATGTCCCCGACCATATTCTGAAACATTGACATGCATGTCCACAGTGCTAGCACAAGGATCTCAGAACATGCCCAGAAGGAGTGAAACGGGGGAGTGGTCTATCACAGAGACATATAAAATGTATTCAGGAAAGGCCCGTGTACATATTAAGTGTTTCCCTGAAACATCCACGTTATTACTGCTGAAACGTGGAATAAGGCCAGGACTTAGAAAGATTTCCGCTCTTCTCTGCAATGCGGCCCATATTGAAGAATAGTTGTGATAAGTATGTTTTGAACTGGTGTGACTGCAGTCTGAAAAAACACAAGATGCAGTTTTAAGGTACAGACAGCAGAGGTGAGGGAATGTTGTAAAGCTAGACACATTAATAAACATCCTTATAGAAATATTAAGAAGAGCAGTAGTGTTTATTCAGGCTATGCATTAATGTGCTCTTTGTGCTAAAGGAGCCAATGTAGGAGACCCAACAATTCCTATGTTCTGAAAAATGGGGCTGCAGATGCAGTGATAATATGGGAATGAATAGGGAAAGGATTCTTTTTTGGGTGAGAAATGGAGATCATTTTTATTTATTTATTTGAAACTTGTTTTTCTATACTGCCCCTTCCAGAGAGCAGGGGCGGTTTACATTGCAACATAACTTTTACAAGGAACAAATTTTGAGCAATCAAACATAACTTTTACAAGGAACAAATTTTAAGTAATCATATTTGTAGTCCTGGTATCCCATCATATTATCTTATGTGATAGCACTGCATAGACACATGTAAAAGATGGTCCCTGCTTAGCGGAGCTTACAATCTAGTTAAGACAGATAACACAGCAGCTATGGACAGGATATATACAGGGAGAAAGGTAAGGAAACACAAGGATGCTTAGGTGGATCAGATCAACAGTGGCGATGATGAGGTGAACATTCAGCCTGTAATTGAGAGGGGTCAGAGACAAAGCCTGATATACAGACTTAGGAAGTTTGTTCCAGGCATAAGGAGCAGCAAGAGGAAAGGAGCGATGTCTGGATTTGGCAGTAGAAGAGAAGGGCACAGATAGAAGCGATCTGACAGAAGAGCGTGGTGCAGCAGAATGAGTGAACTCATAGGCAATAGGCACAAACAGGGTATACATTTGTTGCTCAGCAATATTATGGATCCTTTGGGGGAACTGCAAGGTTATTTTGGGGTTTTGTGCACTTGGTGAGGGTCCAGCTCTAACACTTTAAGACATATTTGTAGAGATGACCAGGGCAGGAATCACTGGGTTCAGTTCCTAATGCCACATACCATTTGATGCAAGGTATGTCCTGACATACATGTTCAGATTTACATTCTCATATACCATATTAGGATGTATTAGACTTACCTAGCACTTTTCAGGGCATGAGACAGACTGGTATATTTATTTAGACAGATTTGTATGCCACCTTATCCTTCAATCAAGGTGGTCACGTCACATTACAATTGGAGGGTTACATTAAACATTAGGGTACTTGTAAACATTTAGACAGTACAGTTACTTATTAGCACTTAGACAGTACAATTGAAGGTAACATTTAACATGAGGGTATGTGTAAACATTTAACATTAGGGTATGTGTAAACATTTAGACAGTACAGTTACTTATCAGCATTTAGACAGTACAATTTAAGATAGCATTTAACATGTATGATAAACTTGTGTGTGTGGATAGGAGGGTGCGTGCTTGGTTGGCGGCTGAAGTAGTATTTCAGTTTGGGTATGGGAGGTTGCCTGGATGCTCATATGTTTCTATAAATAAAAATGTTTTGAGGTCTTTGCGGAAGTCTGTGAGGTTATCTAATGCCCTCAGGCTTGTTGGGAGGGAGTTCCATAGTGTGGATGCCAATAGTGATGGTGCTCTTTTTGAAGTTGTTTGTTTGGTTTTGTGATAGCCTGCAGGTGTGCCGATCATGTTGTCATTATTGGTTCTTCTTGGTCTGTTGCTGATATCCCTTGTTATAACGTTTTGGAGTACATCTGCTGAGAGATGGTGAATGACTTTGAAGATGATCATAATTGTTTTGTATTTAGCTCTTGCCACCATTGGGAGCCAGTGCAGTTGTTGTAGGATGGGAGTGATGTGCTTGATCCTTGGTGTGTCTGTAATGATGCGTGCTGTGGTGTTTTGTACCATCTGTAGTGGGTGGAGTGTCTGCTGAGGAAGGCCTTGATATAGTGAGTTTCCATAATCAAGCAGTGGTGTAATGAGTGCTTGGCACACTGTGTGGAAGTGGTCCTGATGGAGCATTGGTTTGATTTGTCTGATTGTTTTCAATCGTTGATAGGCCTTGTTTGCGGTTTTGGTGATGTGGGATTTCAGGTTCAGAGCTCTGTCTAGTGTGATGCCCAGATACTTAACTTCTTCTTTGACTACTATGCGTTTGTCTAGGATGCTGATAGTTTGTGGAGGTACAAAATTGGGGTTCCTGGTGATGAACATTGCCTCAGTTTTATCGTAGTTGACCGTTAAGTTGTTGGCTATGAGCCAGTCATTCATGTCTTCGAGGCATTTGGTTATTGTTGTGGTGTTTAGTGCTAGTAGGTTGATTGGAGCGTACACCATGATGTCGTCAGCGTAAATATGATAGTGAAGTTTGTGGTGCTTGATGGTGTTACATATGGGCTGTATGTAGATGTTAAAGAGCATTGATGAAAGAGCTGAGCCCTGAGGTATTCCCTGCGTGATGGGGAATTGTATTGATTTCTTTTGGTCGCATTTGACTTGTTGCATTCGCCCTTCCAAGTATGATGTAAACCACTTCAGGGTGTTCTTGCATACTCCTATCTGTTGTAAGCGTTGCAATAGCTTGGTGTGGGACACAGTGTCGAAGGCTGCCGAGATGTCCATGAACACTAGCAGGAAGCCGATTTTTATGTTGTCCACGCCTCTTAGGAGATTGTCAAAGAGGGAGGTGAGTTGAGTTTCCACACCGTGTTGGGGCTTAAATCCATGCTGATGTATGTCCAGTGGGGCATTCATATCAATATGGTCCTGAAGTTGCCTTTGCACTACCTTTTCCACGATTTTAGCAAGGAATGGCAGGGTGGAGATGCGACAGTATGATTTTTTTTCGGAAGGGCTCTGATTGCTACTTTTAAGTATTGGTCGTATCATTGCATGCTTTAGGGGTTGCAGCATGCATCCTTGTTGGAGTGAATCTTTGACGATTTTTTGAATGTGATGAGAGAGTTGGATTTTTCTAGCTTTGAGCCACGTCACTTGGCATGGGTCTGATGGTGAAGCTGTTGTGTTTAGACCAGATATAATGTCTTCTACTTGCTGCTTTGTTGGAATGTTGAAGCTCTCCCATGTTTGATGTTGCTTTTTTATCTTGTGATCATTTGTTTGTGGTGTAGTAGAGCATATTTATATTAATACAACATAAGCAAACGGAAGTACTCTTCATTACGAGGAACCCCAACTTTACCCCACCACAATATCTTAAAGTAAAAGAAGCTGAGCTGCACTCTAAATCATCAATACGATACCTGGGAGTCACCCTAGATCAACGCCTGGATATGAAGGCTCACATAGGAAACATAGTCAGATCAGTCTACTACAAGATCCGCTCACTTAGGCATCTACGCTCCATGCTTGAACTAACTGACTTTCGGACAATTTTCCAGGCATTGGTCATACCTCATTTCGACTATGCCAATGCCATATTACAAGGTCTTCCCCAGTCTACACTAAACCCGCTGCAGCTAGCCATGAACACGGCAGCAAGAATCCTCCATGGAGCCTCCAGGAGCGACCATGTGATGCCTCTGCTAATACAGTTGCATTGGCTACCCATCCAGGCTAGAATAGTTTTCAAGATCTTGATAATCACTTTTAAAGTTGTTCACAATCTCTCATCCACATCCTTAACCTCCCTCATCCATGCCACATCACCAAATAGAGTAAGAAGATCCACGGCTATAAACTCCCTAACCATACCGAAGGCACTTACTGTTTGCACTAAATCGACAGCCAACAGGGCCTTCAGTCTCAGTGCCCCAAGATACTGGAATGCATTACCCCATGATATCCGGGCTATTAAGAATCTACCACAGTTTAGGAAAGCCCTCAAAGGCCACCTCTTCAACAAGTACCTTATTGAGCCCAACTGCATCCCTAGAGCTCCAAGACACCCCCCATACCATCCACATTCCCAGACAAACTTATAGCATACCAACAACACACCAAGTTGACCCTCAAACCCATGACGTGGATTGTGTTTCCTATGCATCCTCTTTGATTATGATTCCATGTAGTAAGTTTTGTAAATAGTTACACCTGTTATCCAAGTTTTTGTTCCCTGTTATCTGTAAACTCATACATGTTATTTGTACTGAGCATTTTGTTCCATGTAAACCGCGTTGATGCCGAATAGTGCGGTATATAAGAGAATGTAAATAAATAAATAAAATAAAATATTTGGTTGGTGTTTTTTGACTTCATGTAGTCAGCATATTTTTGTGGGTCAAGATGGTGGGTGCTTTGTTGCGTGTTGTCCTTGGTGAGCTTTTGGACAATGCTGAAGAGTTCTCTTGGTCTATTAGTAGATTTCATGATTAGGTTGGTATCTTTTTGCTGTTTACGCTCATTTATTAGATTGTTATATTCCCGTTGTTTATCTCTATATTGGATTAGGAGGTTGTGTGATTTGTTCCATCTCCATTTTCTTTCCAGTCTTCCGAGTGTGCATTTTGCAACTCTGATTTCATGTGAGTACCATGGGGTGTTCGATTTCTTGCGTGTTTGTGGTTCTTTGATGGCTGGGGCAGATGCTGCGTTGGATATTATTGTGTTCTATTCTTCTATGCTACGGTCAAGGGTGTCGTGTTCCTGTTGAAGTTGTGGAGTGATTTTGTTTATGAATGAGTCTCTGTTAAATTTTTTGAACCGTCTAGTTTTTCTTTCATCTTCTTTGCATTGGGCAGGGCTGTTCAGGGTCATGGTGAATTCAATCACATGATGGTCTGACCAAGGGACTGGTGTGATTGTTGGTTTTGTGGTATTGTTATGTTCCACTAATTGCATTGGCATGAATATCATGTCCGGAGTTGTACCATGCTGGTGCGTTGAGGCGTTAATTGCCTGGCAGTATTTTAATGACTCCATGGCTTTTAAGAATGTTGTGGTTTCTCTGGTGGGTGCAGATGTTAGGTTGTAGTCTGCTAGTGCAATGAGAGGTTTGTGTCTTCTGTTATGTGTGCATATCATTTCGATTATTGTGGATAGTTGTTCAGTTGTGGTTCCAGGTGGTCTGTATGTGAGGGAAATGCTTAGGTACTTGTTGGCAATAGTGAGTGTGTTAGATTTGAATGTGTTAGTGGTGGTGAATGTTTTGAATCTGTATTATTTTCTGGTAAGTATTAATACTCCTCCTCCTCTCTTTTGTTCTCTGATGCAGTTAAATGCCAAGTATCCTGTTGGGGTTACTTGGTTTAATATGACCTGGTCTGAGTCATCTAGCCAGGTCTCGGTGATGCATATTATATCCAGCTTCTTGTCATGGATGAGGTCAAGGATAGTATTTGGTTTGTTCCTGATAGATCTGGCATTTAGAAGAGCACACCTGATGTTTGGGTTTGTGTGTTTGTTATTTGTGTGGTGTGTGGGTGTATTACGTGTGGCCTTGTATGGTTTGTGGGCTGTATGTTTTGGTTGTTGGCATTCTTTAGAAAGGTATGATGTTGGTGTGTTTCTGGGTTGGGTGGTATGTAGGTTGATCAAGGGGATTTGCTCGTTGAGTCTGATGCTATATGTGCAGGGTGCGAATATATGGAGGAGTGTGAGGTAGGTCATGAGGTAGTGGGTAGTGGAGTGCATTTTGTAATTTGTATTTTACTGACCTGGGATTAGATTTGTGGTTTATGGTGGTATATGGTCTAGGTTGTAGCAGCTGTCATTTCTCATTGGTATTTATGCCTAGTGTGCATCAGCAAACTGCTGACTGTGATGAGAAGCTTAGGAGATGCACATTTTTCGCAAGGAGGCATGGCATCCATGGATACATCGTAGGGACGGACAGGATACAAAATGTATAACTTTTCAGAATACAGTGGGTGCGAGGACATCCAAAATGTTAACCTGCATCCGAGACCCGGCCCAGCTGAATAGCGCTTGCATGTGCCGCGACGAACACATGTATTACCATGATTCCGGACCTGTGGGCATGTCCAGGCCCGTGGATGTGGAATTAGGTTCAAAGGGAGCTCGATTTTGATTTGGACATGTCTGTGGGCTAGACATGCACTTTATGGAATCCTAGTCCACAAGTTTTGTATCGAGTTTCATTACATTTTGATTTCCCCTCCTCCTTTCTAAAAAAAAAATCAAAAAAATCCTATATTCATTTTGAAATGAATTTTGGAAATTATTTTATATTTTTTATACATTTTTGGGGAAGTCAATTTCTTTTTTATAACATTTTTTCTTAACATTGTTGACTGTACTACAGTCCTGTCATTCTAAGAGATGGGAGATTGAATTGAATCCAGTATCCTGCATAGTCTTGGATTGTCTTTTAAAATGAATATTAAAACTGCATCAATCTGCTTGTGCAGGCAAAGGAGCTGTGTACGTCTGTATAGTAATAGTTTCTGCCCCTTGGAGAAATCCCTGTGACTGCACATGGTTCAGAATTCATTGTGGTTGCTTCACAATCAATCATGCAATGCCCTGATCGATTTGGGGACTTAAAGGAAATACATGGAGGTGAATGTGTATGTCTGGGGGTGGGGGGAGGTGGGGAAATCTTCATGCTGCCAAGTATTCTTTAACCTTGACTCTCTGAGTGTGTGTGTGTGTGTGTCTGTGTGTATGTTGCCAAAACACGAGAAGACATTTGAACATTACCTCCCTACAGAAAATCCTGTTTCCTGAAGTTCCTTTTGTTTCTTTATGTGACACAGAAGTCAGAATCATTGTGCAAACTAAAACATCAGATCCAGCTGCCTAGGATGAATTGGAGTCCTTTTACTCCTTAAGGAATAAAGGGAAGGGAAATTTGGATTTAGCGCACACCATTTTCAGGAGTAGCACAAGGCGAGTTACATTCAGGTGTAGTAGATATTTTCCTGTCCTCAGAAAGCTTATAATCTAGGTTTGTACCTGAGGCAACGGAGACTAAAGTGGTTTGCCCAAGATAAAAAGGAGCAGCAAAGGGATTCAGACTGGGTTTCCCTGGTTCTCAGCCTGCTGTTTAAGGCATTAGGCATAGAGGGACATGTTAACTAAAGTGTGTTAATGGTTACTGGGGCTTTAGCACAAGGTAATGGTTAATGTGGAAGTGTGTTAACCGTTACTGCACACTAAAAATGTTAGCACAGTAAGAATCCAATTCTAACCTCCTAGTGCATGATGGGGCGGGAGATGGGCAGTTTTAGGGCGGAGAGTGGGCATTGACTACATATTGTAGATAGTGCAGGCATCAGTGTGTGCTAATCATAAATGTTGCAGTTAGTGCAAGTGCATTTACTGTCACCTCAACGTATTAACTGCAGTTGCAGTCTATGCATAGTGAGGTGCTTCTCTACCACAGTAACTGAATGGAGACATCCCATAAGAACAGATGAACATAAGATATACTATATTGTCAGACTAAGGTCCATCAAGTCCACTATTCTGTTATCAACAGTGGCCAATCCAGGTCAGAGATATCTGTCAAGGTCCCAAAATGTAGATCGATTACATGCTGCTTACCCTAGAGTAAGCGGTGGATTGCCCCAGTCCAGTTTAATAATAGTTTATGGACTTTTCCTGAGGAAATTGTCCAACCCTCTTTTAAACCCAGCTATACTGACAGCTTTTACTACATCCTCTGGCAACAAATTCCAGAATTTGATTACACATTAAGTGAAAACATATTTTCTATGATTAGTCTTAAATGTACTACACTGTAGCTGCGTTGTGTGTCCCACAATGTTACTTATCTGATGTTATTGCCTGGATGTCTCACCACCATCTGAAATTGAACATAGCGAAGACTGAGGTCCTTATCTTTCCCCCTAAGCCCAACTCTCCCCTTCCTCCTTTCTCTATTTCTGTGGATAGCACTCTACTCCTCCCTGTTTCCTCAGTTTACAACCTCGGGGGCACCTTTGACTCCTCCCTCTCCTTCTCCACATACATCCAACAGATAGCTAAAACCTGCCGTTTCTTTATCTACAATATTGGCAAAATGTGTCCTTTCCTTTCTGAACACACTACTAAGACCCTTATCCATTCTCTAGTCACCTCCCGTCTAGACTATTGCAACTTATCTTTATCTCAGAGTCAAAGTGGTTTACAATTAACTGATCATACCATGATATGGAACTAGGCCGTTAGGCAGTCTTCATCATGCCCACCTGCTACCCATCATTGAAAGGTCTTCCATATTTTTAAAGTGAGGGCTGTAAAGGGACTCACTGCTCCACTTTCCTCCCTCCCCTGCATTCCCAGCCAGGGAGCATGCTTCCTCTTCTCCACGCAGCTTGTTCAACTCCAACCCAATTTTTCCCTTCATCTTCCCCACCCTTCCAATCAAAAATGCTACAAACCTGGGCTGCCTCATAGTATGCTTGTAAAAAAGGAACCCTCAATCTCCCTCTCCGGCAGGCCTGCTATTACACCTGCCTTGCTACCCAGGGTGGCCTCTTTCACCATATAAAGGAGAAAAGCTTCTACTAAAGTTTCCTTAACTGACCCCAGAGAATCTCCACTGGTAATGCCATAAAATAAAAGCCATGGCAGCATACTCATTTTTACTATTGCCACCCTATCCAACCAGGAATATCACCCCTTCCCCATCACTCCAAGTTGTCTGCTGGGGTCTTCATAAGGGGCCTGTAGTTCAGCTGGTATAGTTCCCGCTAATTTTTGACCACCTGAATGCCCAAGTGGCAAAGAGATGTAGACACCTATTTAAATGGAAAAGATGACCAGCGGGTCTTCTCCATCTCTGCTGCAACATGGACCCCCAAGACCTTAGTCTTAGACATGTTAACTTTATAACTGGAGACTCTACCATAATTTTCTACTTCCTTTAATAGTACAGGTAATGACACCTTAGGGGTTTGTAAGGTTTAAATAGCATCATCCACAAACAGCGATATGCAATGTTTCTGAGGGTTCACCCCAATTCCCCTTATGTCTGGATTACCTCAAATCTGTGCCTCCAACACATCTATAACCATAACAAATAACAATGGGAATAGTGGGCATCCTAGATGGAAGCCCCTTCCCAAACTGAAGTCCTCCGAATATCCTCCATTTACCCATATTCTAGCTTTAGGCTCCAGATATAGGGCTTCCAACCATCATCATAACTGAGGACCTAATCCCATTGCCCCCAACACCTGAAACATAAATCCCCACTTCACACGGTCGAATGCTTTTTCAGCATCTACCGCCTGGTGAATAGATTCAACTTTTTCCTTCTGTGTCCACTAAATAAGATTGAGAACAAGCCTAATGCTATCCTTGGCCTGCCTCCCTGGTACGAAGCTCATTTGATCTTGGTGTATCAGGAAGGGAAGATATGTCTGCAACTGGGTGGCCAAAGTTTTTGCAGAAAATCTTAGCATCAGCATTTATTAGGGAAATAAGTCTATAGGAACCACATTGAGTGGCACCACTGTTCCCTCTAAGCTGTGCGCGTGTGCGCGCGCACACACCTCGCCGAGAGAGCGCACATACTTTACAACAGAGCGCACAAAAATTACGGCTCTGATTCTGATAGAAAACAACACAGACGTCTTAAAATTTAAAAGTTATGATTGTAATTACTAGAAATTTCCTACTTCATTTAGTAATCGTCTATTTTCATTTAATTTGATTAAAATCAATGTGGTGTACATACTGTATTCTGACGTGTAGTCAAATTTTAAAGTATATAACTCCGAGTGTCGTTATGTAGCGCACAGAAATTTAACCTTCCTTCAAAAGCTGCACAGCTGATATTTTATGCACACACAGCCTACAGAAAATTAGAGGGAACATTGAGTGGCACCCTTCCCCGGTTTGGGAAGAACTGCAATACTCACCACTGCCACGGACTTTGGTAGGCATCTACTCCCTCCTGCCTCACTGAAAGGTTCTACCAGCATGTCTCCTCTAGATAGGTTTTATAAAAGCGGGCAGTGAGCCCGGGGCTTTGCCTTCTTTTAAGCCTTTTATCGCTGCCTGGACCTCAGCTAAAGTAATATTTCTATCTAGGTAATTGGTCTCCTCCACTGGCAAGTGAGGTATAGTACAGCCCTGCAAATATTTCTCCCCCCCCCATATCCCCCCCCCCTCTCTGAGGTATATAGGGCAGTATAGAATTTTCAAAACACCTCTCGGATCTCAGATGATTTAAATTTGAGCTGTCTCTCATTCTATATTTTTTGGATTTGCTGTTGATTCTGCCGCGCCATCAGCTTCCTTGCCAAGGCCCACCCAGCTTTATTATTCCACTCAAAATAGTGCTGTTGTAAACATTCTATTCAGTGGGCTACTCCCCCCATCTGCAACTCAACACTTTCTAGAGTTCTCAGTTTCCTCTCGATGGGGTCATGGACATGCACTCTCTGCAGCTGTTGTAGTCGCGCCCTCAAGCCATTTTTCACTCTGTTGTTTCTGGTGGGTCACTAGCCCAATAAACTGCCCCTATATTACAGCTTTAAGACCATCCCAACAGGACTGTACAAATATCTCCTCACTTGTATTCAAAACCAGATAGTCTTTCAAGGCATTCCAAATCTGTTCCCAGGCTTCCCCCTTTGACAACAAACCCTCATTAAGCCTCCAGAATTTCAGTCTTTTGCTCTCCTGACCAGTTTCTAAGGTCATATTAACTGGGGCATGGTTAAACCACACCTTCACACCACTCTCTACTTTAGTCACCTGGGGCAAAAGCTCTGCCTCTATCCAGATCATATCAATATGGCTGTAAGTGTTGTGGGGGATAGAGTAGAAGCATATTGTCTATGTGCCCAATGCCTCTGCCTCCACACATCCACCAATCATAGACTTCTTAGGACACCCAACATCTCTGTCTTCTCCCTCTCCAACCCCCCTTTATCATCCTTGGAGTTGTCCAACTGAGGATTGTCAATGAGGTTGAAATCCCCTCCCAACACACAGAACCCCTCCCCTAGGTCTTCCAATACTTTCCCCAAATATTCATAAAATACTTGTTCCCTATTGGGGGCAGAAATGCTAATAAAATCATAATGCATCTCCCCAATAGTGGCCTGCCCTGCACCACAATATATCTCCCCCAAGTGCTTAGAAAATAAAATACCCTCCCCGCCCTTTGTTTGAACAACTAGCATTGGTGCCAAGAAAACCTGTGGGAAGTCTTACTACTCAAACCCTCCTCAAAGGAGCATTTAAGATGGGTCTCCTGAATCATAAACATGTCAGCATGAAGACAGTCGCCTTCCTTGGCTAACAATGACTGCTTCTGCCAGGACTTCAGCCCATGCATGTTCAGGGACACCGATTCAATATTTCCATCAGGTTTCATAGCTAGATTTGTTCCAGCCCCCTGCCATCCATTCACACCCACCCACACTGGCACACACACCTGCTAGCCCTCCCATCTCCCCTCTCCCTCCCCCCCTCCCTATCTCAACCCCTACCGCACTACTGTATTGCTGACCCTCCTCCTTCAATTCCATCTCCTTTTTCGCCATTCCCAGCCTTCTTTCCCTCAGTTCTCACCCAGTGTCCTTCCATATATGCTGATCTCTTTGTACCTCTTAGCACCATCGCTGACCCCATTTCATATATATACAACCCTCCCACCAACTATACCTCCCCCACTCTCTGCATGACAATATGACAGTACCCACAAAAAACACATCAAACATTCCCCCCTTAAGAACTATCTTATGTCATCTACTCCCCCCCCCCTCTAAACATACCAATTACAAATATTCAAATAGAACCAACAGTATGAACTCCCATTAAATGTTCAAAAACTCTATGGTTCTCAGCACCCAGAGAAACGTAACTTGGTAAGTCCTTGTCATAATCTTAGGAAGCGCTTTCAGGTTGGAGGACCATCTCTCCCTCCATAATTTGTCTCTCGTTTCTCGCCTTTCACTACGGTCATCCAATTCTTGCTCTGCACTTTCTCCAATGGGCGGACTCGTTGTACATCTTGCAAATCAGAGAGGCCTGCCGCCACTAGGGCCTCAACCACTAACATTGCTTGCTGGGTTACTCCATTCACCGTGAATGATAGTCCA
Organism: Ichthyophis bannanicus; assembly: GCA_033557465.1. NCBI lineage: Eukaryota > Metazoa > Chordata > Amphibia > Gymnophiona > Ichthyophiidae > Ichthyophis > Ichthyophis bannanicus. The sequence continues at coordinate 525,514,913 of CM066032.1, forward strand.
GTAGGATATATCCACTTGTATTTAATCTTTTCTTTGCGCAGCCATTCTGTGACTGGACCGTAACTTTTCCGTCTTTGTAGGGTACCAATAGTTAGGTCAGCAAAAATTGCTACTGGATGTCCCTGCCACAGGAACATCCCCGCCTGTCTCATTTTAGCGGCAACATGCTCCTTTACAGAATAATTGTGAAAACATGTAACAATGTCACTGGGGCATTCACTTTGCTGGGGTCCCAGCGCCCTATGCGCACAGTCCAATTTAATCTCTGGTCTGTGGGCTCCCCTTCCCCTCCCCCAGAAGGGCCTGGAAGACTGAGACAGCCACCATAAGCAATTCTGGTAATCTGACTCCTCTGGGACACCTTTGATGTGGAGGTTATTCCTTCAGCTACGGTTCTCCAAGTCCTCTAATTTTAGGATCATTTGTTGTGTTACATCCTCCATTTTATCCTTGCAGTCCTGCATATGCTCATGCTCCACTTGACATTCGTCCACTTTCCCCTTTCCCCTCCACTTCTCCTACTCATTTACCCAGTTCCCTTCCACGTCTCCTACTCATTTACCCAGTAAGTCAGCTCACAAATCTCCCTTCATTCCACCCAACTCAGTCCGTACTGCTCCAATTTCTGGTTTAAGATCGCTAAACCATTGTTGCATCCCATTTTTGCTTACATGCACCACTGTACCTGTTATGTCCTCTTTGGTGGTGCTGCTCTCTTCCTCATCATTTTCTCCAACAGTTTTTCCTGCCACCAGTGACATTTTGAGGATTGTAGCGTCTCGGCCTTGGTATGCAAATTATTTTAAATTTGCTGCTTTCTGCTGTGTCTGGATCATCCAGTCAAAGCATGGTACTGTCTCTCATGCAATGTGGCTCTTAAGTCCTTTGAATGGGCAAAAGGAGGCTTAAAAATCACCTTGGGATGGTCTATCCAGAGGAGCTGAAAGCTCAGCTGCCTGTACAGTAGGATGACATCACTTCCTCTCCAGGCATGTGCATTCTAAACCCCTGCCTGGTTCTCTTAAAATGAAGAAGAGCAGTCCTTGTAGTGGATTGGGCCTGAGGTGATTCTTACACTGAGCGTGGTGGATATTCTCTCTGTAGCTAGAAATACACTCTTCTGATCTGGTCATAGCTGCACTTTGTCTGATTGTCATCTGATGCGAACCTGGATTTCAAAGTAAAATAACTGCAATCCATTAACTATGGGAAATGGTTCCAATGTGTCAATTTATTTACAAAGGCAAAATGAAAACATTTTAAAGAACGAAGAGGCTGGTTTAATAAAGTGTGCTACCTGAGTAGCATGGAGGTAGCAAGCATTTTTGAAACCGTGCTACAAAGTAGCACAAAGTCCTCTGCTAAAAACTCCACACTATCTTTGCAGCACAAGCCTCGGTGGAGTTGCGGCATTCCTGCTGTGGTGCCACTGGTGCGGACCTTGAAGGCCCATGCTGCTGGTACTTGGCAGGGGGGCAACTATTGCCAGTACAATGGTCCTACCGCACCGAGCTGTGCTAAATTCAGGAGGATGGCTGACCCCCCTGCATCTAGCACAATGCCCCGCACTAGTCATGCGGCCCAACCTGCGTTACTAGCATGGGGCTTATGCACACTAACATTCTTTTTAATGATCACATGCTAGCCCCAATATTATCTAAGTGATTTTGGATATTAAATGCAATTTCGGAATGCATGTTATACAATTTATCTCCTCTTGCTAAACCTTTTTTAATGGACAGTGTAGTGAATCAGCTCCTAAGTTCTTGAAAATATACCTCTACTTAAAAGACCTATCGGCGTTTACAGCTTTTGATTCAATGGGGTATAATACATTTGAAGCATGTAAGTATAAACATTTATAAAGCACATACCTAGAAGCCTAGACAGCTGATGTGATCACTAGTATCAACAAGACAACTTGAACTTCCTGACCTTAAATATTATTTCTGATTTAAGTGGCATGCATTTCCTAACAGCTTGAAAATGTACAGGACAAATTACGAGTCAATTGGTTATGAAAACAACCACAGACACTGCATAATTCATAGGATAGGCATTGACCTAATCATGTCTCTAATACATCTTTTCTGTAAAATATCCATGATGGAGTTTATTCAGAATCTGGTGCCCACAATATTGCAGAAGAGGGACAAATCTTAAACTCTCCTACTTAAAATGAATTCTTTTTAGGTATTTTATTGTGCCTATAAAAGGAGGAAATAGATTGGTGACTGGGAACATTATAATTGTCTGTCACTAAAGCTTCCATATTGCTTCATACTGCTTTTGGACTAACCAGGACTCTAGTGCATTCAATGCCCAACAGTCCCTCAACTCTTTAGCCGCGTATAGATCAATATTTAAGTGACCTAGTTGGTGTCTTTTGTTTTAATGCTGGCTGTGGCATTTAAATTATTCACATATATTCAACGCAACTATCGAAAAAGTGGGGAATGTTTACTAAAGTACCACAAGTAGCGTGGGGCAAACATGAAGATAGCATGCATTTTTATCGTGGTAGGTTCTAGCAGCTGGAGTAGATACAGTGGGTGTGGCCATGGTAGGGTTGTACCGCTGCAATAGGTATGTCACCCCTGTGGTAGTTGCAAACTCACAACCATAGCGCATGTGTACTTTAAATGCACTCTCAATGCTCACCCTGCATTTGTAAGCTACCACTGCGTTATTAGGGTAGCAGCAATCTACAGAATCACTGCAGACCGTAATAAATGTATCCCAGTCCATCTACAGGGCACTAGAAACTGGCCAGTTTGGAATAAAGAAGGTTGACTGGGAATAGGCATAACTAGCTGCACAGTTCAGAGCATTGGGGCTAAAGTACAAGAGGGCGGGGCATACAAATCAGGAAAACAAGCATCTGCAAATCTGTGTTGTGCCCCTAACTGCGGGAGATTGGGTGCTATTGTGGCAGGGGCCTTGTATGGGATGAGGCAGGGTGTCCACAGTGTCCATCATTTGGGCAGGTATATGAACGCTCTTCACCCTGAGGCCCCCAGGGTGCCAGTTCACCTAGGTTTCAGGGAACTTGGTACAAGGCCTCTAGTGTGTGCGGCAGGACTCCCCTTCTTAGTCATTTCTCTCATATGGCTTGGCCAGCACCCTAATCATTATGGAATGTGTCCCCCATGTGGAGGGCAGAGGGGACAAACACACTCAGCACACATGCTCTGGGCAGCCTGCAAACCAGCACCTCTACCACATGGGGGTCAAGAAACTGTATATAGGATACTTACCCCTGTGCGCTAGAAACAACAATATAAGGTGTAAGGCAGTCTAATTCCTTACCCCTCCTCCATGGGAATATTGCTGGAGTAGGGGAATACCTGAGAAACCCTAAACTGAGCACACCCGCTGTCAAGGAGCCAAAGGCTGCACAGTACCCCCCAGTCCATGGAATACCACATACCCTAGACATGAAGCCAAGCACTAAACCATGAACTCCAGCAAAGCAAATCCATGCTTAGTACTAAAAGTTTAAATAGCTTTTCAGAGCCAGTAGGACTCAGACATATCCTCCCTTGGTCGGGGTGAGGGGTCATCTGCCCAAGGGAACATGACCAAATGGCAGCAGCATGGCTTTCCAGGTCCATATATGCACTGCTGCATGTCCCCCCCATGCAAGGGAGGTAGGGGTTGGATGGCACCTTTTGATGCCATACTATGATGTTGCTAGTGTGTGAAACACCTCATTTGCATGCTCCACCCTCTGCTGTACTCTGCTGACTCCAACTCTGGCTCTATGGCCAGTATTGTCAGAAACACAGAGAATAGGCTCTATCTTCTGACACAGCCACAGCACATAATACCAGCAGTCCTCTGACATCTTTGCAGATGTGAACAGCAGTCACTCAAGACAGCTGTTGATGTTTCTGTATTTTTTCCCACTGTCCCAGCAGGGTCACTCCTGATATGCAGGGCCTGGTTTTGTGGTTGTCAGGCTGTTGTGGTCCACTCCTTTTGGCCATATGCTCCCAGCTAATGCATGGCCAAAACTCATGTTAGCCCCACTCTAAACTCCATAGTCCCAGTGTCTGTGCTTTAGTAAACATGCTCCAGTGGTTGGTACTGAATATACACGGATAGCAGTGACCACCGCCACTCTATGGAGAATACTGACATTCATAATGGCATTTTGGAAAGTGTGCCCAAGTGCAATCTGGGACATCAAGGGCAGAACATGCAAACAATGTTGGGGATGTCTATGTTTCAGCCTGATTTTAGTAACATAGATGCCTCTGATGTGGATGCCCATGTTGGCATGCATATAAACATCCCTGCTATGATACTGTAGGGCAGCGACATCCAAAGCAAGGTTGCATACAGACATTGCCAATAATGTAGCAAAATAAAAACATGAGCCCTCATTCCCCATCAGTGTTCATTGTCAAATTATAAAGTAAGGGGGTTTGGGTCTACCTCGTTCTCCATACCCTCCAGATGTTTGCCTGATAAAACAAGCACTTTGCAGATATCTATACATGCATGGAGCAGGTATAATCTTTGATGCACCTCAGGATGTCCAGAGCATTTCTAAACTCAGATGAGGACATCCAAGTTCTTGAGAATGTCTCAGCCACACCTATACCACACCCTCATCCTCGCAATGGGGACATCCACTGACCCAGCTTTTAAAATGGCTCCAGGAGTGCCTCTGTGCCTTGGATGTCTCTATGCCCAGTTTCAGATGTCCAAAGCATGAATAGGGCTTTTATATAAACCCCCTCAGTCTGCTATCCATATAACTATGGATTTAATTTAGGACAGCCTTTTTGCTGGCTACAGATATTGCTGTAGTTAGCTGAAATACCCATACTCAGCCCTCACTCCATCCTGCTCTGTAAGAATTCTCAGCAGCACTATATGGAAAAGTCCTTTGGAATATTGACCTGTTATATGCTCTGCCCTCCTTCTAATGTCGTGACCCCTCAGTGGGCTACCAGCAGGTTCGTTCTCATAATTGACCCCAGATGCTGCACTGATTACTTGTGCTCATCTTAATTGGCTCAAAATGCTAGTTCTAGTACCATTGTGGAAGAACAAACTCTTGTCCATGGGGTAGGATTCAAAAAGCTTTTTGCTCTTTACTGTAAGTTTGTCTCCGCAAGAGATGCCACTAACCTCAATTTTATACCTTGTTGAGCGAGCTATTACAGTGTTCCAAACCTTTCAGTGAAATGTAAAAATGATGTAATAATAGTAATGTTCTCTGTTATGAATAATGCATCAATAAAAGCTCAATGATGTCGCATGGCTAAAAGTATAACTGGAATTAACTTCAGCTGCTGAGAAAATAGCGCAGCAATGTTAAATAATTAAAGTCCACTGTACTGACAGAGCAGATAAATGCAGTGGAAAAATAGTCACTTTCTTGCAAATATAAATCATTCCATTGCCAGTGAGTCTCTCTAGGTCAAAGAATTTGTACCTCTTTTTTCCTCATCTTTTTTTCCTTCTTATATATCTTACCATTTCTTTGGATCTCACAACTGTTCTGTTTCAATTTCTAACTTCTTTGAAATCATTGGGTATGATCACCCCAAGATCTTCCTCCAGATTGGTGTACATCAGTACCTTGCTCTCTGTCTTACACTGCTCCCTTGAATGTGTGTATTAAATCTTAAATAGCACATTCTTGAAAGCTCCTCAAACGTCCTGAGATCACTCCTCTTCTAGGATTGAAGCAAGCAAGATAATGTCCCCAGTATCACAAGTGGCTCCCTTGGATAAGTGGAAGGATATATTTAGGTAATCTGGCCCTTCAGGGCACCTACCTCTGATCAGGGGCGGCCCAAGGGGGGTGCGGGGCCATGTGCGGAGACTCGGTGCGGGGCCTCATTTGCATAAGTGGCCTTATTTGCATACATATTTGCATAATGTTACCAAACACTAACTTTTAGTAAACATGTCTCTTAATGAGTGTATGGATAAAGAAAGACTAAAAGATTTCTACATTACTATAATCCAGTGCCAACCGCCAGGCACATTAGGAACTACTACAAACGCTGCCCATTTAGAACCCATAGCAAACCCGCTGTATCCTGACAGCATTACCAGGACTCACAAAGCACCAGACCCTACCTATCAAAAGGAAACACTGCAAATATTAAACCAGTACATTTCAGAGAATACTGGGGAAAGAGAACAAGTGGCAATGTCAAATAGGAATTACATAAACAGAATACCTCAACTCAGTTACACATGCAGAACATAGACCATCACCAAACAAGGAATCGCAATTTAGAAACAGGAAGGCAATAATTAAACTGGGAACCCCAAAAGCCAAACTTGGAATGTACAACAACACTGTAGAAATAAAACTATAAATCAATTTCCTCTTGTACCAAACAAAGTGCAGACGTTAATGATGCACATTTCCCAGAGCTTTCATATTCCAGTTAATAAATTCAAAATAAAGAGATATTTCTACCTTTTGTGCATTTTTTTTCAGTTGCAATTGCTCCAGCCACTTTCTTCTGGTTTCTTCATGTTTTCTGCTAACTCTCCATCGTCTGCTGTCCATTTGTCCTTTCTTCTCTCTTCTAGTTTTCTTTCCATCCTCTCTCTCTACATCTGCTTTAACATACTAATCTTTCTCCTTTTGCTCTTTCCTCATTCTTCTTTCATCCACACAAATTTTACCCCTCCATCCTCAATCCCCACTTACTCTCCCAATACCCGGCCAATTGTAGATTTTTCATCCCTCCCACACAAAATATTTTTCCCCTCTCCATTTTACTCTCCCAGCCCCATCCCATTCTAATCCTCCCCCAACATCAGCTCCCTTCTAGTTCCAGTCTCACCCAGCATCCATTCCCTTCTAGTCCCTGCATCAGCCCATTTCCAGTCCTAGCCCCCCATCAACCCATTTCCAGTCCTAGCTCCCCCATCCATTTTCAGTCTGAGTCCCTTCATCAGCTCATTTCCAATCCTAGCCCCCCATCAGCCCATTTCTAGTCATTTCCTAGCCCCACCATCAGCCCATGTCAAATCCTAGCTCCCCTCCACTCAGCCCAATTCCAGTCCAAGCCCCCCCATGAGCCGACGTCCGGTTCGAGCCCCGCCAGGAGTCCATGTCAAGTCAAGCCCCCACCACAGCCCATTTCCAATCTTAGCTCCCCCCAACAGCCCATTTCCAGTCCTATCCTAGCTGCTCCATCAGCCCATTTTCAGTCCTAGCTCCCTCCCCATCAGCTATTTGCAGTTCAAGCCTCCCCGTCCACTCAGTCCATTTCCAGTCATAGCAATCCCCCAACCCATTACCAGTCCTAGCCCCCCATCAACCCATTTTCAGTTTAAGCCCCCCCTATAACCCATTACCAGTCCTAACCCCCCCATCAGCCCACTTCCAGTCAGCCCCCCATAGCCCATTGCCAGTCCTAACCCCCCCCCATCAGCCCACAGCCCATTACCAGTCCTAACCACATCAGCCCACCTCAAGTCCTAACCCCTCCCCATCAGCCCATTTCCTGTCCTAGCGCCCCCATAGCGCATTAGCAGTCCTAACCCCCCCATAGCCCATTAGCAGTCCTAACCCCCCATCACCCTATTTCCAGACAGCCCCCATCAGCCCACAGCCCATTACCAGTCTTAACCACCCCCCCAGCCCATTTCCAGTCCTAACCCCCCATCACCCCATTTCCAGTCAGCCTCCATCAACCCCCAGCCCATTTCCAGTCCTAACACCCCAACACCCCATTTCCAGTCCTAACCCCCCCATCACCCCATTTCCAGACAGCCTCCATCAGCCCCCAGCCCATTACCAGTCTCAACCCCCCCCAGCCCATTTCCAGTCCTACCCCCCCAGACCATTTCCAGTCAGCCTCCATCAGCCCCAGCCCATTTCCAGTCCTAACACCCCCCCCAGCCCATTTCCAGTCCTAACACCCCATCACCCCATTTCCAGACAGCCTCCATCAGCCCCCCAGCCCATTACCAGTCTTAACCCCCCCTCCCCTTCCCTTCCGGCAAATTTAAAAAAAAAAAAACCTGGCTCTAGCTGCTGCCGCTGCCGCGTCCGTCGCAGCAGCGGCAGAATGGAGTGTCCCGCGGGGCACCCTCTCCTCGTTGAGCCCTCTGCAAGGGCTTTCAGATTCGCGAAGGGAGAGTGCTCCCTCGCGTCTCTGTAAAGCCCGCAGGGGCTAATGGGAAATTTCCCATCAGCCCCTCGCGTCTAAAGGGGCAGATGGGAAATTTCCCATTAGCCCCTGCGGGCTTTACAGAGACGTGAGGGAGCACTCTCCCTTCGCGAATCTGAAAGCCCTTGCAGAGGGCTCAACGAGGAGAAGGGGCCCCGCGGGACACTCCATTCTGCCGCTGCTGCGATGGACGCGGCAGCGGCAGCAGCCAGAGACAGGTTTTTTTTTAAAATGTAATTTTTAAAAAAAAAGCAGAATGTTCTTTGCGCGGGGCCCCCTGAAACGCGGGGCCCTGTGCAAAAAACATTCTTGCTCAATGGACGGGCCGGCCCTGCCTCTGATTGAGATTGGGATAAATCCTTAACTTTTGCCCAGGGCCACCATATATCTAATACTAACCCTGTTCTCAGTCTTCTACCCCTTCTGGAGTATCCACCCTGTTGCAGAGAAGCTACTGACTTCTCTGTAATATCACTTTTGAAAAGTGAACAGAAGTAGCCCCAGCACTGATTCTTGAACAGGGCAGATAATGGAAATGATTAACCAAGGGAAGGGGAGGGTCCCCATTTCATCCTCCCGACCCCCAGTCTTTCTCTTCCTTCTCACTCCGTCCTCCATTTCCCACTCACAGCTTGGAACTATGCTGGCTGCTGGGGATCCAGCAGCACCTCAGTAGCTGTGATTTATGCTCACACCATACTGTTAACAACAAAGTATAGTGGTATATTCCCTTGAGTCTACTCGCATAAAGCCTCAGGGGATCATGATCTGGTGACAATTCCAATGCTTTGGCCTGCAAGCTCCCATGCAATTAACAGGAGGACTCAAAGGGTCTTGCCTTGCCTTCTGTACTTTACTGCACTTGCCAACACCACCATGACTGATATGACTGGCCCATCAGTCCACTATTCCAGGAGGGAGCGCCCAATTCTATGAAAAGGCAGTCCTGCTCCTGAGGATCTACTCTATACTGATTACCCTCTTTGTTTATATAACTTTATTTATCATTATTCTCTATTACCTATCACTCAGTCAAGCCCTAACCAACTATGCCACCTTACCTATACTTGCTTAGAAATTTATTTATGTTAAAGATTAGTCCTTTCTGCACATAGGTCTTTGTTTCTATAAAATTAAGCAATGCACAAAAACATCTAACATGGGAGTAGAGGTCAGATGAAAATTATCAAAGCATCTGCTAAGCTAGCTGAAATACCAGTTTTCATCAGAAGAAAAAATGTTGTGTTCCAAATAATTCTAAATATTTCATCCAGTTATGCAGACCAGGAACTTAGCAAAACTGAGGTCCTAATACTGTGCATATTCTGACAGAAGAGAACAACCTAAAAGACCTGGTCATGAATAGAGGACAGTAGGAAATTGAAAAATAGAAGGAGAGATGTCAGGGAAGGGGTTATCAGCATCGAATCAGTGGTATGAAACTGAAACTCTTGTATATTCTTAATTTGCTCAATTTCACTTGAATGTGACTCAGGGTATTGGGCACCTTAGATGAATGTTCAGTCTTATGTTCTTCCCCTCACTGATACTTTGATAATAAAACTAAAAAATCATGGTCATACCAATACCACCCCTCCACAACAGTTCTGTAAAAAGGTATTTGGACTATGGGGGTCGATATGCCTGGTTTGTGCCATTGAATGCCCATTGCTAGCTGGCTATTATCGAGGACAGAGCTGGGGTGGCCTTCTAAGATAACTGGTTATCTGCGATATTTAGCCAATAACCAGTTATCCTTACCTGGGTATATTTAGGCCAAGAAAAGGTTGACTCAACTTTATCTGATTAAGGATAACCAGTTATCAACTGAATATCACAGATAAACAGTTAGCTAAATCTCTATCTGGGCAACCTGGATATTCAGTGTCAATGACCAGATATGATTCTGGCATTGAATATCCGAGTTTAAGTTAAAATGGCAACCTCCAGCTGCTTTAAAAACATCGGTCGCCCTACTGAATATCACCCCCATACATTTAAACTCTGCTCCATATGTATGTGTGTGGGCCCACTCTTCCTGCGTGTAAAAGAATGTGCTGATGGCTCTTTGAGCTTTAATGGCTGTCAGGATCTGTCTCTTCGTTGCTGTTCCTTACTGCCCATCAGAAGTTGCCTCCCTAGGCAAACACCACTATCTAGCAAGTTCAGAGAGGACAAAGTCAGCCCCTCAATATCCAAGCTGTGAGGGCCAGGGACTTGATGCTGAACTGCTTTCTGTCTATATAAAGATCCGCATACTAGCACCCCTGAATACCTATCATCACTTCTCACACTGCGTGTACTTGCCCGAACACTACGCTCCCTTCATGACATATGCCCACAAATTCCCCCACCACCTCATATCAAGTAATCTCCTTACTTTATTAAAGCCCCATCATACTTAAGACCAGAGCAATCTTATTGTTAGTTCTGATCCTCTATATCTATTTGAGAAGGCATTTGGGCCTTTGTGATAGGTGCCGGTGGGGAGAAGGCTGCTTTTTAACGTTTCTCTATCTTCTCTTTTCATTCCTTCTGTCCTATCCTAAGTGCAATGAAATTATTTTCTAATTTTCTATTTTATTACTATATTGTAAACAGCTTAGATTGTTAACAGAAATACAATATATGAAGATATTAATAAACCATAATAAAGCCAGATGGGGCAATGCATATGACAAAAAGCTACATTATATAAAAAGCAGTCGTTCCACATTCAATTACGCAAAATGAAAATATTAGAGGGAATCATCAATTCACCTTTGGCTAAACAAGCCTTACAGGCAGTTTTGGTTTGTGGGGGTTGCCATGATAATCAAGAAGCATTCATGCACTCTTACCCTGATTATTCCCCATGGTAATTTACCAACACAAAGCTGTGTCTGATGGTGTTAGCTGCAGCCATGCTAGAGGTGCGGTTTTGTCTGATGCATTTTAGTAAACATGCTTATAAATACTTAATATGGAAATATGAAGAGAAGAGAAAATGATTTGTGACAGCAGAATATTCAATAAAAAAAGAAAAAGAAACAACACATATTTTCAACATTTTGTTCCAGGACATAGACAGTTCCTGCTGCAAAATCCAGTCTGATGCACCAAATCCGTCTCTTTTCCATCAGAAAATGGCATGGAAGAATAGCTTAGTGGTTAGTGTGCAAACCTGATAACTAAGTAGACCCTGGTTTGATTCCCATTAGGGCTTCTTGTGGCATTGAACACATCAATTAATTCTCTGTTACCTTGGAAGAAAAGCTTTGCAATGCAGTTCCACTCACATTGTCAGCAAAACTGATGAGTTGTGGAATCACCAAGAGTCCACATAGACTTGAAGGTACACATGACTTTTGGGTATTGTTTAAAAGTACTATCTTGGAAGCCCAGACAAGATGTATTCCACATTTTAAGAAAAGTGGAAGGAAGACCAACAAACTAACAGCATGATTTAAAAGCAAGGTCAGAGAGGCTGTTATTGCCAAAATAGCATCTTTCAGGGAATGGAAAAAGGAGCCAAATGATGAGCATGGGAAACAACATAAGCATTGGCAAGTTAGATGCAAGGCATTGATAAGGCAGGCAAAGAGAGAATTTGAAAAGAAGCCTGCTGTGGAAGAAAAAATGCATAATGAAACCTTTTTCAAATACATTTGTAGCTATAAGCTGTAAGTCAGTAGGACCATTGGATGATAGAGGGGTAAAGGGGGCTCTAAGTGAAGACAAGGCCATAGCAAAGAGACTGAATTAATTCTTTGCTTCAGTCTTTACTGAAGAAGATATAGGGAAGTTACATGTGCCAGGAATGGTATATAAAGATGATGTATCAGAAGAATTGAAAGAAATATTGATAAACCAGGAAGATATATTACAACTATTTGATAAACTGAAGAATAGCAAATCACCTAGACCAGATGATATACATCCAAGAGTGTTGAAAGAACTGAAATATGAAATTGCAGACCTAATATTAGTAATCTGTAAACTATCACTAAAATCATTTGTAGTACTAGAAGACTGGAGAATAGTTAATGTAATGCCAATTTTTAAAAAGGGTTCCAGGGGTGATCCGGGAAACTACAGACCGATGAGCCTGACGCCAGTACCTGACAAAATGGTAAAAACCATTATAAAGAATAAAATTACTGAATATGTAGATAGTCTTGGTTTTATTGGAGAAAGCCAACATGGATTTAGCCAAATAAAATCTTTTCTTACTAATCTGTCATATTTTTTAAAGATCTGAATAAACAGGTAGACAAAGGTTGTTGTTGTTAAGTGCCGTTGAGTTGGTATCGGCTCATGGCGACCCTCTGGATAGTTGTCCAAAATTGTGTTTGTTCTTCAGTCAGGCGGCTCATTGTTGACAGACTGATACCTGTAGCTGCTATAATTGTATCAATCCATCTCATTGCTGGCCTTCCTCTTTTGCATTGACCTTCTATCTTGCCAAGCATGATGTCTTTCTCTAAAGATCTCTCTCTTCGCATGATGTGTCCAAAGTATGAAAGTCGAAGTCTTGTCATCTGAGCTTCTAAAGAAAGCTTAAGTTTGATCTCCCCTAGTACTAAGCCAGTTGATATAGTGTATCTGGATTTTCAGAAAGCCTTTGACAAAGTCCCTCATGAGAGACTCTTGGAGAATTTCAAAAGGTCATGGAGATTGGAGGCAGTATAGTAGTATTGTGGATCAGGAACTGGTTAAAAGATAGCAAGCAGAGAGTAGGGCTAAATGGCCAATTTTCTTAATGGAGAAAGGTGAATAGTGGAGTACCCTAGGGATATGTGCTGTGCCCGCTAGTTTTTGACATATTCATAAATGATCTGGAAATAGAAATAATGAGTAAGGTAATCAAATTTACAGATGACACAAAATTATTCAAAGTTGTTAAAACCCAAGAGGACTGTGAAAAATTGCAAGAGGACCTTGCTAAACTGGAAGACTGGGCCGTCCTTCCTCTATTTATTAAATCAAATGCGCTCATGCTATGATCACTATTTATTTATTTATTTGTTTATTTATTTATCCAGATTTCTATACCACTTTCTCCTTCAATCAAAGTGGTTGTTTACATAGGTTGGGATGACATTACACAGGTTGGGGCAGCATTAAATAGGGGTGAATGGACGTACACAGAGACTAAGGTGGGTGGGATCATTGTACATTTAGGCTTATGAAAGGAGTCTTTAGTATATTGGTTGTAACATTCTATGAATAGATAGGTAGATAGATTGCCAAGCGGCCCCAAAACCCTTATCTCTTGCACCAGATCTTGTGTTCTGCTAAGGACTAGGTCCTAAATGGCTTCCCTTCTGGTCAGTTCATGAACCAGCTCTCCAAGAAGCAGTCATTTATTTCATCTAGAAACTTTATCTCCCTAGCATGTCTGCCATGACACTGACCCAGTCAATACCAGGGTAATTGAAATCACCCATTATTATTATTGTGTAGTAAATTTTGTTAGCTTCCCTGATTTCTTTAAGCATTTCATCGTCCATTTGTTCATTCTGGCCAGGTGGTTGATGGAACACCCCCACTGTCATTGCTTTCCCCTTCCCCTTTTTACATAGAATTTCAATCCATAGAGATTCTACAGTGAATTTTGTTTCCTGCAAAATTTTAATCCTTTGTGACTCAATGCCCTCTCTAACATAGATGCAACCTCTCCACCAATTTGATCTGCTCTGTCATTATGATATAGTTTGTATCCAGATATCACAGTGTCCCACTGGTTGTCCTCCTTCCACCATGTTTCTGAGATACCAATCATATCTAACCCCTCATTTTGTGCTATATATTCTAACTCTCTCATCTTATTTTTAGACTTCTAGCATTTGCATACAAGCATTTTAGAGGCTGCATTTCATTCATATTAATCTGGTTATCAGTAGGCAGGGTTAATTTGGAATCTTTAAGCTCTGTCTGCTCTGTACTCAAGGACATTTGTGTTACTTTTTTCTTTATTTGAACCTCTCTGTCAATATGCCCTAACTTCAGTCTTTTGCTGGTATCCTTCAAGGATACATTGTTCTGAACCATGAACTCTTGGGCGACTGCAACTTTCCCTTAATATCTAGTTTAAAGGCTGCTCTATCTCCTTTTTAAAGGTTAATGTCAACAACCTGGTCCCATCCCAGTTAAGGTGGAGCCCATTCCTTCAGAAAAGCCCCTCCTTTTGCCAGAATGTTCACCAGTTCCTAATAAATGCAAAACCCTCTTCCTTGCACCATTGTCTCATCCACGCATTGAGACTCTGGAGCTCTGTCTGCCTTTTGGGTCCAGCACATGGAACAGGAAGCCCTGGAAGTTCTGGATTTAAACTTCCTACCTAAAAGCCTAAATTTGGCCGCGAGAACCTTCCTACCACACTTTCCTATGTCATTGGTACCAACATGTACAAAGACAGCAGACTCCTCCCCAGCACTATCTAAAAATAGATTTGAAAAGGTACAGAGAAGAGCAACAAAAATGGTAAAAGAGAAGAAAGTATACCTCTATGAGGAAAGTCTTAAAAGGTTGGTTCTCTTCAACTTGGAAAAGAGACAGCTGAGGGGGGATATGATAGAAGTCTATAAATTAATGAATGGAGTGGAACAGGTTTACGTCATCAAAAAGTAGAAAGACAAGAGGGCACGCAATGAAGCTACAATGTAACCCATTTAAGAACAATAAGAGAAAATATGTTTTTACTCAACATGTAATCAAACTAGTGTAGCTAAGTTTAAGAAAGGTTTGGACAAGTTTCTGGAGGAAAGGTCCATAAAACATTATTAAAGAGGACCCAAGAAATCTATTGCTTACCTCAGGATTGGCACTGTGGAACCTATGTGCCTTTTTGAGAAACTGCCACGTACTTGTGACCTGTATTGGCCACTGTTGGAAACAGGATACTGGGTTTGATGGCCCTTGGTCTGACCCAGTATGGCATTTCTTATTTTCTTATGTTCTTATGATATAAGTGTATGCGTGTAATGATGATTCTGGCATCTTCAAATTATTTTATTGTATTTTTTGCTTTTTTATAATTTTTATAAATGTCTTACTCTTGATAGAAATCTACTTTATCTGTCAAAAATGAAAAGAACAAGTAACAAGACTAGTAAAAATCTGAACAGGGCCAAGAAACCACTATTTCAATACTTTGAAAAAATTAGGTGATATTGTTACAAGAAGCTTTGAGTGAAATACAGGGCATATTTTAAAATGACTTTGTGAAACAAACGAAATAGTCCCTACCATGCATAACTCATTTTAAAAATAATCCAAGACTGCTTTTTTGAATGGCATCCTACTTTTTAACAAGAATTATAACATTCTTCCTTCCTCTAACATTGCCTTCCTGTCTTGATGCACATGCTTTGCAGCTTTGCAATTATAATCATGTACTCACAATTAAATATGACCCCTACTAGGCAGAACAAACTATGCAAAAGCCTAATACCTTCAAATCATCCTCATTAAATCATTCATGCAAATATGTTACCTGACTGCATGTTTGTTAATGCCTCTTTACACTTCTTCCATATGCATGTTTAATATGTATAAATATTTATGTAATGATCAGATTCAGAAACATGCTGCTCCTTTTAGATCCAGTAGTATTTCATATTTATAAGTAAATAAGAATACTAGACTCAACAAGATTTATTTTGTAAGAGGATCTCTATGGGGCATGTTTACTAAAGCATGGTGGCCAGGGGCACGGGATCTAGATTGGGACTAACATGCATTTGGCCCCACAGTAGCCAGAAGTGCATGGTAAAAATGCAACCGCACTATAAATTGCGTGCTACACAAGTACCATTCAAATAGGCAGGGTTAGAGTTGGGGTAGAGAGTAGGCAGAAACAGCAGCTAGTGTGGCCCTCTTAGGGGTGCTTTTGACCCCAAAAGATGCCGCTAGCATGGATGCAGATAACTCTTGAATCCGACCAGGTGCTAGTTGTACCCGCTGTGCTTGCATATTCCAAACTCATGGTATGGGTGTACTCTCCGTACTGCCAACTGCTCTGGGCCATCCCACACATATGTCAGCCCATACAACCAGGACCGGCCCAACCAGCAGGCAAACTAGGCAGTCAGCAAGGGCAACAGCTTCTGAAGGGCAACAAGAGCAGTAGCAGCAGAGGAAAACTATAGATCCTGACAGCCACAAAAACTCACAGTTATCAGCATATGCTTTTACCTACACTTTTTCCTTGTAATATTTGGCCATTGCTTGCAAATTTGGCAAAAACATTGATGTGTCTTCCTTTGGGTTCAATGGTTAAATTAGACTTCCTGCTAATTGTAGTTCCTGGAGGAACTCCAGTCTAGTCCCGGAAACTCTGGGGTTGTGATCCTCTTCCAGCAGCTTAGAGACTGATCCACGTCATTCTTTGATGACACTGGAACGGTATTTTTGACTAACATTGGATTTATTATCGTTCAAGTGACCATTATAATATTGTGTGGACACTGGTATAAGGACACAGGCACCGCCTCCTCACTCCAGTAACCTATTGACAAAGCAGACTCACCGGATCAACAATTAAGTAAGGATACACTTATGAACTGTGAAGGAAATGCCTTATTATAACTGTAAAACTGAACACAACTGCGAAGGCTCTCGCCTCTTCTCTAGGAAACAACGTGAGATCAACATATGCTTCTCGAACTTCCCATTCCCCATCCAAACCCGAAGCACCACAGTTTATTCTCTTCTCTTACCTGTGACCCTGTTTGCTTCAGGCTGCAATTCCCACAAACGATCGGGATGGGATCCGGGACTAGACTGGAGTTCCTCCAGGAACTACAATTAACAGGTTAGTCTAATTTAACCTTCCTGATCGTCCCTCCAGTCTAGTCCCGGAAACTCTGGGGATGTAACAGAGCAGTAAAAGAACTCAATGGGCAGGATCTGCCATACCAGCCTGAAGCACCACTGATCCAAAACAAGTATCCCTACTCGCCTGAATATCCAGACGATAATGCTTGCCAAACAAATTTAATGACAACCACGTCGCTGCCTTACAAATTTCCACTGGAGGAACAAATTTGTACTCAGCTCAAGACGCGGCTTGCGCTCTCGTAGAATGCGCTCTTAAACCTTCCGGAACTCGCTTACCCTTCAGCAGGTACGCAAACGCTATTGCCACCTTTATCCATCTGGCAATCGAAGCCTTTGAAGCTGCTTCCCCTTTGCAAGGACCACCGAACAACATGAACAGTCTATCCAATTTCCTGAAGTCCGCTGTCCTTCTGAGGTACCTCTTCAAAGTTCTCCGGATGTCCAAAAGATGCAACTGTTGCGTAGACGAGTCCTGTGAATCCGCACGGAACACCGGTAGGGACACCACCTGATTCACGTGAAACTGCAACAGCACCTTCGGCAAAAAGGACAGCACCGGCCTCAAGACAACCTTTGTCTCAAAAAAGGACAGAAACGGTTCTTTACACGATAGAGATTGTAACTCTGAAATTCTCCTCGTCGATGCAATTGCAACCAAGAATACCACCTTTAGCATAAGATCCTTCAACGTTGCCTTAGTCAAAGGCTCAAAAGGCCGCCTTCCTAACGCTTCCAATACCACCTGCAAATTCCAAGTAGGAACTTGTTGCCTGCACGGTGGCCTCAAGAGACCAACCGCCCTTAAAAATCGCTTAACATCCGGATGAACGCCTAGCGCTTAGCCCTTGATCTTTCCCCTATAACAGGAAACTGATGCCACCTGCACCTTTAGGGAAGAGGCCGCTAAGCCCTTTTGAAAACCATCCTGCAAGAACGCTAATATTTGCGGCACTGAGGCCCATAACCCCTCCCAATTCCTGTCCACACACCAAGCCTCAAAAATGCACCATACTCGAACATATGCTAAGGAAATAGACCTTCTACGAGCCCCCAGTAAGGTGGAGACTACCGCCTCCGGGTAGCCCTTAGCTCTTAACCTTGCCCTTTCAAGAGCCATGCCATAAGCGAGAACCGAGCTACCTGAGGCATGCACAACGGGCCTTGCATCAATAGATCCTTTCTGACTGGTAGTCGCCATGGCTTCCCCACTACCAGCCTCCTGAGATCCGCATACCATGGCCTTCTCGGCCAGTCCGGAGCAATCAGTATCACTAATCCTCTGTGACTTTTGATGTGCCGCACTACGCATGCTATTAGCACCCAGGGCGGAAACACGTACAACAGCCACCCCACCGGCCAATCCTGGATGAGAGCATCCAGCCTTTCTGACATTCTCTCTCTCCTGCTGAAAAACCAACTGACTTTTGCTGACTTGAATGTCGCCATGAGATCCATTATCGGCGCTCCCCAGTGCCGCACCACCATCTCATACACCTCCGGATGAAGCATCCACTCCCTGGGGTCTACTTTACTCGACTCAAGAAATCAGCTGCTACATTTTCTACCCCTGCCACATGTGATGCCGACAGACCGAGAAGATTTTGCTCCATCCATTGGAACAACTGATCTGCTTCGGCCTGCAAGGCAGCACTGCTCATGCCTCCTTGCTTGTTGATGTAAGCCACCGCGGTCGCGTTGTCCGAAAATACCCTGATCGCTGTTTCCCTTAGATATGGCTGAAACTTCACTAGTGCCAATACTACTGCATGCAGTTCCAACCTGTTGATCGACCAAGTCCTCTCCTGCTCTGTCCACTGACCCTGCGCAAACCTGCCCTGAAAATGTGCTCCCCAACTGAGGAGGCTGGCATCTGTAGTCAGTGGTAACCAGTTTGGAGTCTCCAAGGGCATACCCCTTGTTAAGGACTCCGGAAGCAACCACCAGCGCAACGCTTCCCGAGTCTCCTCCGGACAGACAAGATGCCGAGACAGCGGATCGTTTTGGTGAGACCATCTTCTGAGTAATACTGTCTGCAATGGCCTCATATGCGCCCTCACCCAGGGTACTAATTCGATCGTCGCCGCCATTGTTCCCAGGAGCTGTAAGTAATGCCATGCTGTCGGATGCGACCTGCCGAGGAACCCTCGAACTAAGTTTCGTAAGGCCACCGCCCGATGTGGAGGCAGAAAAACCCTGCCTGCCATCGTATCGAACCGTGCCCCCAGGTATTCGAGAGTCTGAGATGGAACTAGACTGCCCTTGGCCATATTTACCACCCAACCTAACCTTTGAAGGCAGTTGACGACCTTGGCTGTAGCTTCCTCGCTTTCCTTTCTCGATATTTGCCCGAATCAACTAGTTATTGAGATATGGATGCACCAGAACACCTTTCCTTCTTAAGTCCGCTGCCACAACCACCATGACCTTGGTAAAGGTCTGTGGCACCATTGCCAGCCCAAAAGGTAATGCCCGAAACCGAAAATGGCCCATCGGCACCGCGAACCATAGGAATTGTTGATGTTCTGTACGAATGGGAATGTGTAAATAAGACTCGGACAAATCGAGGGATGTCAGAAACTCGTCTTTCCTGACTGCCAGATAACTGATCTCAGCGTCTCCATATGAAAATGAGGCACCCTGAAACACCGGTTCACCTTTTTCAAATCCAAAATTGGTCGATAAGTTCCCTCTTTCTTTGGAACTACAAAATAAATGGAGTATCGACCTAAACCACATTGGTCTCGAGGTACCAGTACTACCGCTTTGAGATCCAGCAATCTGGTCAACATTTGACGGACCGCATCGCGTTTGCGATGCGCCTTGCAAGGGGACTGTACGAACGAGTCGGTTACCGGTTTCTGAAACTCTAATGCATAGCCTTCTTGAATCACCTCTAACACCCACTGATCAGACGTAATTTCGACCCAGGCAGCGTAAAACTCTTGCAGACGAACTCCCACTGCTACGTCCACCTGGGCCTCCCTGATTTCATTGTGGCTTTTTGGCCGCCGAAGAGGTGGCAGCAAAACCTCTGCTCGTTCCTCAGAAACCTCGAAACCCCTGGTTCCTATAGGGAAAAAGTCCTCTCTGACTCTGCAGAAACCTGGACGAACTAAAATGATGATAATCTCTTTGCGGCATCCTAGGCCCTGACGGAAACCTCCCCTGTTTCTGCTTATCCTCCGGAAACCTTCCGCCTTTGGATTCCCCCAGATCCTTAACTATCTTGTCCAAATCTTCACCAAACAGGAGCTTTCCCTTAAAAAGAAGCTTACTTAACCTGGCCTTAGAAGATGCATCCGCTGCCCAAGGTATCTCCTTGCTGCTCTAATGAGGTTATAATGGATATCGGTGAGATACGCCGCCCCGGACTCCAAACGAGCCGCTTCACCCACAGAGTCCTTGGTTCGGTCCCCCTGGACTCGCTGAGCCCAGCGCAGACAGGCTCTTGCCTCCCAAGCCCCACAGATAGATGCTTGAATGGAAAGGGCATTAACCTCAAAGACCTGCCATAACAAAGCATCTAGCTTTCTGTCCTGACCATCCTTGAGAGCCGCACTCCCTTCCACCAGAATGGTCATCTTCTTAGTCACCGCAGACACAGCTGCATCCACTCTCGGCGACTTAAAGATCTCCTTGGCTTGCTCTACCAGGGGATATAGGCGAGACATTACCCTAGAGCCCTTGAGAGATGCCTCGGGCATGTCCCACTCACCTTGAATCATTTCCTTTATTACTCTATGCATAGGAAAGGCTTTTTGTGTCTTCCTAAAGGCCTGTAAGAGCGGATCCTATAACGCCACCTCCTCCACTGGCCCCGACACCGGAACATTAAGCGCCTTAAGTGTCTCAGAAATGAGTGCAGGCAATTCTTCTCTCCAAAAAATCCGCACCACTCTCGGCTGTTCTTCCTGCTCAGCAATCTCTCCTTCTTCCAATTCCTCATCTAACTCCGGATCCTGCTTCCATGCGCAAATCCTCCGAAAACTCAGTCCGTCCCTGCCTTTCCATTTCCACTCTCGCTTTCTTCAGCAAACCCGCCGAAGCAGCTACCGACAGCGGCGTTCCTGGCCTCTTTTGTCCCAAGCTCCCACCCATGGGACCCTTAGCCGCGGAGGGCCCCTCACTATGTGAACCTCTGAATGCCCTTTGAATCAAAGCTACAAAGTCTGGGGAGAAAATTGATGCCAAATCTGCTGGCAAAGGCGCCTGAGGAACTGGCCCATCCGGTATCATGGACGGTCCCAGTACTAGCTCCGCCAGATCCACCACCGGCAACAGAGTTCCCTCGGGAGCCACCTCCCGCTCCTCTGCCATATCCAAGTATTTGTGTTCTGCAAGAGATGCCTGGCTACAGCTTTTACAGATCCCGGCATCCGAAACTGCAGACCTTTTTACTCCGCAGAGTAAACATAACACCTTTACAGGCATCTTGATCCGCTTGTCTCCGAGGTCTGATGCTCTTAAGTTCTCTCCCCCAAAGAGAACACCCTTCAAAGGAGGGCTCTCCCAACAGCTGCTTCACAAAGCAGCCCTCCTAACCTGGGCCGTTTTTTTTTTTGGACTATCACAAAATCAAGCAGGAAACCTCCCGACTTGAACCTGACAAGAAAAAAACAAAAACGAAGCTCTAGAACAGAACCATGCTTGATTCTTTCCCCGCTAGCGCTATCAGCATTTCCCGCCAAAACACTATGCAGCGCGGGCCTGCTGAGTCTCCTGAACTCTGCACAAGCATGGACCACGAAAAAAAACAACAACTCGCTGTTTACCTGATCGCTCAGAGCCGCCGTTACCGCTCACCACCTTCAAAGACTGCAGGTCTGCTGACTGCTACCCGCACTCGGGATTACTCACTCCCGATGCAGAGAAGCCAGAAGGAACGGAGGTACCGCGGCTGCCTTATGCCCGGTCCCCCAACAGCAACAGGCAATCGGCACATTTCTGCCCAGTCCCCCCAAAGCGCAAAACCAGGCAAACTCTTCTGTGTAACGCCGAGGGAGGGCTCCTTCCCAAAATTAGAAGTCCAACCCTGCTGACCTGTACCCGGGTCTAAAGTTATCTCCTCAGCCCCTTCCCGGTTACAGAGAGAGGCAGAGAGGGAGCGAGGTCCTTAGCAGCCAAAATTTAAAGGTATATCCCTCTAAAAATTGAAAACCTCCCCACAAAGCCATTATGAACTACTAGAAAGAATTTAAAATAAAATAACTCTCTATAAATGTCCTTAATTATTCCTATCGTGAGCCGGAACTCCGTCTCACACCCTCCAGCTGCTTGGAGACTGATCTAAACTGGAGTGAGGAGGTGGTGCCTGTGTCCTTGTACCAGTGTCATCAAAGAATGACGTGTATCGGTCTCCAAGCTGCTGGAAGAGGTTCACAACCCCAGAGTTTCCGGGACTAGACTGGAGGGATGATCAGGAAATTATTGTTTTACAATGTCAAACATCTCTCTTGGTTTATTCAGTGCTGACATTATAACTTTGGTCTGGTAATCTTTCTTGTTGTTGTTAATGGTCATTTTGTATCCTTCCAACTTATTTGTATAAGTTATTTTTGCGTCATCACCTTTTGATCTTCTCCATTTTTTAATAATAACCCACTCTTGCTGCTATATCGACTCTTGCAAACCTCCACCTCTTTTTCTGCTCTAAGGCAGATCTGATTCTTTTGACCCTCTTTGGATGCTAGGGCTTTACAAATTTTGATTTATCCTCTCATATTTAATCACCCCACTCTTGCAATTC
Organism: Ichthyophis bannanicus; assembly: GCA_033557465.1. Lineage (NCBI taxonomy): Eukaryota > Metazoa > Chordata > Amphibia > Gymnophiona > Ichthyophiidae > Ichthyophis > Ichthyophis bannanicus. The sequence goes on from CM066032.1 coordinate 525,537,641, forward strand.
TCCCCTAGCTGATGTCCCACTGTATAGCCTGAAGTATCTCCAAATGGTGCAGAACACAGCCATGAGACTGCTGTACAATCCTCACCATTTTGACCATGCCATTTCCCTCCTTTTTGAGGAACATTGGTTGCTCATCACATTCCATCTAAAATTTACAGTTTTGAACATAGCCCATTCCATATTGCCTGAGTTGTACTCTCCAGTTCTCACAGCCAATCTCCTAACTGTCCCATCCCTATTAATGCTAAAATTGGAAGTGACTTGCAAATCATTTTTAGTACCTTAACACCAACACTATGGACTTCATTACCATTTGAACTTAGGTCAGATTTAAAATAGATGTCAAAATATGTCTCTTTTGACAAACCTTCCCTGCTCAGGCCGTTGGTCACCCCTAGATAACGTCAGGAATGGTTGCTTCCCTTCCTCCTCCATTTTGTTTTTAACAAAATTGTATAGGACATAAGCTGTTGTACTATGTCCTTCCTCCCTATGTGTCCCTGTCTTCCCTTCTTTGTATTTAATGCTTTCCAAACTTTCAATATCTTTTTTTATGCACTGCAGTGCTGAAAATGAAATAGCGGTGTAAATAAATAAATAACATTACTGTACAAAGTGATTTACATGGATAGGGATAATTTTAGCCATACTAACTACTACTACTATTCATCATTTATATAGCGCTACAAGGCATAAAACAGTGCTGCAGAGACACATATAAAAGGAAGTCCCTGCTCGTCACAGCTTACAATCTAATCAAGATAGCTGAGAACAACGGTACAGATAAGGAAAGGAAGAAAAGCAAGGGACCAGGATCCAAAAGTAGCTTCAAAGAGGTGAGCCTTTAGCATGGATTTGAAGAGGGGCAGAGATGGAGCCTGACGTACAGACTGAGGTATTTTATTCCAGGTGAATGGAGCAGCAAGGTGAAAAAAACAAAGTCTGGAGTTGGCAGAGGAATAAAAGGAAACAGAGAGACGCAAGCCAGTAGAAGAGCGGAGTTCACAAGGATGAGTATAAGGAGAGAGCTGTCAGAATCTATTGCTTAGTGTTGAATGCCCTTCTCTTTGCTACCACCACAGAATCTGCTGCCCTAGGTGACTGCCTGGTTTGCCTGATGGTTGGTCCGACCCTGGCTATCATAAAGGGGCAGCCTGTCATATAAATGATGCACCCTTGTTTATAATTTCTCTGTCGATCTGTATTTATTGAACATGCCATTAGTATGTTACTCTATTTCTGTTGCAGGGACACAGGTTTTCAGTGGGGCAGTTCATAAAAAAATGAAAAAGTTGAATATAGGAACTCTGTAAATTTGAATTATGAGATTTTTTTTATTAACATAGTAACATTGCATATGACAGCAGATAAAGACCAGTATGGACCATCTAGTCTGCCCTGCAAGGCGGCAAGAGCAGATGCACCTGCTGCTCCTTGCAGGCCACCCCTCTGCATGCCTTTGTTTAGGGGTGTTTTAAGACTTTTATTGTCAATTTCAAAATAAATTACAAGTAATCAAAAAGAAACAAACCTTTCAACAACAAAATATAGACAAGCAATGGACAAAAGAAACAATACTGGAACAATAGCCCACATACCTGGAGAGCGTCAGTAATTTTATAATGGAAAAAACACCAAAAATAATTAAGCTAAATTAAGCAATTTTTACTGTAGGACCCAATACAAAATTAGACGCCAAATTCCAAAAGAAGTGCTAGTCAATGATTAGCCCTTATCCAAATTCTCCCTGGAGACCAAAAACTAGTCCAGATGAAAAGGATCAAAAAATATGTTAGTTTACCCCTAAAATCCAATTATTCATTTGTAAGGGTATTGCAGATAATATGCAGCTCCTGACTTAAGTGACAAAACCTTTTTTCCTCCTAGGCTGAATAGCTCTAAAAAGATTTGAATTTTACCCTCACAGTAAAGGAAATCCTTCTAAAGTAAGATTTAAATATAATATTACAGTCACAAATGGATGTTAATGTCACTGGTAATATTTGTCTTAAGGTAATATTATCCTGAGAGGATTCCAAAAAATTGGATAAGTCAAAATAGGATGTGTCCAGCTTGCCAATAGCACCTTCCGATTGATTAGAAGAAATCTTCTTACTGGGTAAATAATAACAACTGGCAAACTAGATATCATCAGCATTTAGCATTACCAACACTTCCTTCAAAATATCTCCTAAACAAGATTTCTGGTGATAGAATATGAGATTTTAAAAGACACCAGAGCTTCATGAGAAGTGCATATTTTTGTCTTCTGCTATACCAACTGACAAAAACTAAGCAAATGTGTGCTTTGTATCTTACGAAGGGCAGGACCGGTGTTAGGGTTGGAAAACAGGGCAATTGCCCTGGGCCCCCATGCTACAGGGGGTCCCCAAGTCTCTCTTGAGTTGAAAGAGGCAGCCTTTGAGGCCCCCTCATCAGTTTCTGCCCTGGACCCCTGCATGTCTAACACCGGAGGGGAAGGCTGAAATATGAGGTGAAAGAACATTATTATAATGCTTTTTGAATTGGATATGCTCAGGATAAAATAACATTTTTAATCCTTCCTTTGTCAAAGAAATGAATTTCCTTCCTTAATGTACACTCCAGTCCATCCATGCTATTGTTCAGTGCCTTTGTAAATCATATTAAGAATAATTTGTTTGAATCTGCCCTGTTTTTGTTTTGCTTGTTTAAGATAAAATACATATTCTGCTTTTTAAAAACTTACTCTGAGAAGCTCGTGCTGTGCACGTAACCATGTATATAGTTACATTAACTGGCCTGTATATAGTTATTGTTCTCCCTGTTAAGAAACTTGTTCATTGTATACCCGAGTTATTTTTTACCTGTTTATTGTAAGCACAAATCACTAAACTGAGATGTGTAGATTCAATGTTTATTGTAAACCGCACTGATCTTAAATAGCGCGGTATAAAAGAAAATGTAATAAATAAATAAATAAATAAAATAAACTATTGGTAATATGATTCCATGTTGGCTCCATTTTGAATCAAACAGTCTCGGTACACAGGCCTTTTTAGGGCATGAACTCAAAATATTTCTTGTCACTTTTTCAAGAAAAATACTCTGAGCTCTCTCTCTTGTTCCAAAGTGTGTTTAAAAATGAGTTGACCACTTCAGCATAATGGTGTCACATGTAATATATTTACTGATTTTTAACGTCTAAAAAGAGGAAATTCACAAATCCATTTGCTTATGTGAGCCATGGTTTTGTAATTGATTAGGGTAGCCCCAGAATGGAGTTGGTTCTTTCTACCCATCCCTCACCTTAGGTTCTCCCATAAACAGTCTGACCTTGACACAGCTTTCATGTCTCCAGGAAAGGAGCCCGATACCATTAAATCTGATCCTGAAGTATGTAATATTTACAATCTGCTTTAACGATTCACAAATCCTCTTTCCTTCTTGTGTTGGAACAGAACTAGAAATGTTAAAATAATTAAACTGGGAAGTCTTTATAATGGATGCCCAATATGTTATAGTGTTATTTCTGTAATGATTTTTATTGCTCAATTTATCATTTTTATTGTTCATTTACTTATGCTATATAGGTCTGTCATGAATTAGACCTTCTAATATTCCTTTTACTTCAACTATGGCTTATTACAGAGCTCTGAAAGGATTTTATGTAGTGCTTAAAGAAATTCTGTGTGAGATCAAATGATAATGCAAGGGTAAATGAATGTGCATTATTGAAGAATTCTCTTAAGCGATACAACTAAAAATTCTTTAAGAAATTTCACAGTATTATATGATATCCATTGTTTTCTAATTTGCCATATTAAAAGCATACCTCAAAACTACAGTTTTCCCATATCTCTATTTTACTTATCTTCCTAGGGTTGATATTGGTAAGATTTGCCTAGGTAAGTTAGGAAGTTACCTGGATAAATCTGGTTTTGAATTCCCCTGGGGACTGGATCAATTCTGGGGATTTGGACATTCCAGGGTCACAGTTTTAGTTTAGCCAGAAATCCCTAAAAATATGTGCTAGATGAATCATGTAAGTTTGGTCTCTGACAAGGGCTACTCTAATGTTTACTGAATATCCCAGTGTAATGTTTACCAGATATCTTTATCTGGTTAACTTTATAATGAACAACAGTGGTAATTATCAGTTCCCTATATTCCAACACAAGAAGGAAAGAGGATTTTAAAAACTCGCAATTACACAATTTTTTCACTTCCATTCAGTCCTTGGGACATACTTAGAAGGATGGCCTTTTAAGATATCCACCATGAATTTTTATAAAATGTGTACTAACCATTTGTACAGGTCCATGCTGCTACCACATGTTAAAAACAGCAGCTTGTTAAAATCATACACTAACTGCTTACGACCTTGCGGGATAGGAACTGGGCATGTTATACGCAGAGAATGTGCATTGTTAGTACAGATAGCATGTAGTATATTCTCACATGCTAATTATCATGGTTGCCATAGTACAGGTGCATGTATCACTACCTCAAAAGATGGCATTAAGTGCACTTGTGCTACCGCAGACAGTTAGCAAGGTTGCTGCCCAAACAAAAAACAAACTCCATTGTGGCAAAGCACCCCAACTTGCCATGACTGCCAATCCAGGCAATAACACTGCCAATCCACAATCACAGCCCCATCCTTCCTCAGTCAAACCCACACCCCTTGTATAACCCTCTACTCATGACTACATATCCATCCCTTAAGACCATCACCCAATCCTACTGCACTTCTCTGATTTCCCAGCACTTACCAGGATGTCGCTGGTGGTATAGTGATTGAAGCAGGAGTGATCTCCTTATGCTCCTGTCCACAGATGGCAGCCCTACCCCTAGCAGTATTTTCTCAGTTCTACAACTAGCAAGTACTTTCAAGACTCACTGCTAGGTACAATTGTCCATATCTGGCAAATTGACCCTTGTGGTAATACTGCAAGACTACCACTAGAGGTCAGGGTCACCTTTGAGCCAAGGTGCCAATGGGGTGGAGCATAGGACAATGGCTCCTGCCCTAACCACTATACCACCAGAAATACCCTTGGTAAGTGCTAGGGGAATATGGAGGAAGCCAGGTGATGGTCTTAGGGGAGGTGGGCATGTAATTGAGCATGGAGTTTGATTGAGGATGGGGGTACAATGAGGAGAGCTGGGACTGTGATCTGGAGATTGACAGTGTTATGGGGGGCATTGGGATGCTTTGCCATGATCAAGATTTGGTTGTGCATTTTTTTTGCACTGGAGCCCTCATTAAATGCATAGGCAGATAGAACAGGTGCATCTTCTCTGTCTGCCAATGCATTTAACATGGGCTTGTAAAGTGATTGTGTGCCCTGTGTGCTACCTGCAGGGCATTTGCTGACTAAGACTCAGTTAGTGCACAGCCTTTGCACTTACTGCTTGTTAAATTTTGCAACAGACTGGGATCCAAGATGGTGCTTAGGTAGATCCTGTAGGCTCTGATGCTTATCAGAATGGGGAAGAAGAGAAAAGCTGTACTGGGAAAGCTGCCCCAGGCTACTCAGCCAGATTCCTCTTTGGTTTCTTCTTCTGGCCCTTTGGATCAATTTCTGATTCATCGGGAGCCCCAGCTTGTGAGTGGGGAAGCAGTGAGCCCGGTAGTGAAGACTCTGGAGTCAAGTGGCTCAGAGCCTTCCTTGGGCATAGAGCTTTCGCGCCCTGAAGTACGGAGGCTTTGAAGCAGCCATATGTCGGAATGAACCTGGAAGGTCAGCTGATAGCAGGTTTGTTCTAAGCTGGTCTGCCTGCTCTCTGACTGGGGATGACCTCCAGAGGTGATAAGGTTTTTACGGTGTTCTCCCAGCATGCTGCTTGAGTGTGGAAGATCATCTGAGGTGGCAGGTGGAGTTACTGGACAACCCCCATCGGAAACTGCAAGAGCTTCTGTCTTTGCAGCTATGGAAGGAGGTGATTCTTCTTTCTCATTTTCTTTACAGAAGCTGAAACATTTCACCCTTGAAACCATTTGGAAAGCCATTAAGCAACTGGGGGAAGATATAATTCCTCAGGTTCAGGCTCTTCAAGTTCGGGTTCAACATATCTCCACTCAGATTATTCAGTCCACATAGGGTTTGCAAAATCTATTGAGGGCATTACTTTGCGAGTGGCACAATTGGAAACTTACTCAGATAGGTTTATTAAAGATTCTATTCATCTGAAGGCTTGTATGGAACAGTTGGAGAACCAAACTAGGCTTGCCAACCTTCAGTTGATAAATATTCCTAAATCGTCTATTATGTTGGCTAAGGAAATGTTTAAGTGTTATCTTTCTGAGATTCTGGGGGTTCCCCCCCCCCCCAAATCTCTCCACCCTTGGTAAAAATTTATTATCTACCTAGTGGTCAGAAGGAATTGGCAGGTGTAGAGATTTCTGGTTGTCCAAGTGTTGATGTTTTGAATGTGTCAGAACTTTTAGAAACTTCAGATACTGAGGGTATTATACTTGCAACTTGTGTTGTCAGCTTAGCCCTTATTTCTGACAGGGAATGACTCTTCAGGATGTTTTTTAAGAAGAGGAACCTTTGCTTCAAGGGTCTTATGGTCCAGATCTTTCCAGACCGGGCCAGGGAGACCCAGGGCCGCAGGAGGGAGCTTTTATTGCTGCGGCCTCAGGTTTCGCAGCTTGGCGGATTATTTTTCTTTAAGTACCGCTGTAAGTGTCTTGTTAAGATACGGGTTGTTTCCTATATTTTTCTATTTCCTTTGCAGTTGGTTTCCTTTCCTAATGCCCGTGATGCTGAGGGGGAGGGAGTAGATGTTTCTTCTAATCCATGATATATGGAGGGTTGGCTGTTGCATCTGCTTAGTATTCTGTGAGAGTATTCATTTTATTTTTCATTCTTCTGTTGTTTTGGATCCCTTCTATTGTGGGCTAGAGATGGGTCAGCTTTTTCTATAGTTTCTTGTATCTAAGTATGTTATGTTCATATTACTGTCAGCTGTATCTTATGTTTTCCTTGCAAGATAGTTTATGCGTATAATAATTATGAAATTGCATAAATAAAAAATGAAAACAATTTTTTTTGCAACAAATACTTGGTATGTGCAAAACCTTACTGCACTTTAGTAAATATTCCCCTTACATACTAATTGTATGTAAATATGCATCTATCTCATGCATAATTATTGCAGATATCTTGAAAGTCCAACTTGGTGAGGGTGTCCAGAAAACCACGGCTTTTATCTGGTACTAAATCATTATGCCTCTGTATTGCTCCATGTTGTGACTGCACTTTGAGTGCAGTTCTAGTCCTTGCATCTAAAAAAAGATACAGAGAAGGGTAACCAAAACCATAAAGGCGATGGAAGAATAGCCCATAAGGAAAAGTTTAAAAGGCTAGAGATCTTCCAAATGGAGAAGAGATGACTGAAGGGAGATTTGAAAGAGGTTTATAAAATAATGAGCAGAGTCGAATGAGTAAACATGAATCAGTTGTTTAGTCTTTCAAAAAGAATAAAGATTAGGGAACATGCAATGAAGCTTCAAAGTAATACATTTAAGACTACTCAGAGCAATACTTTTTTATTTGGTGCATAATTAAGCTCTGGAATTTGTATCCAGAGGATATACAGTTGTGGTCGACATTATTGGCACCCTTGCAGTTCAACCCCTTATTGTCCAATATCTCCTAAAAAATCGTGGCCAGTGAAATAGCTTTGGAAAATATATGCACACATATTTGACACATAAAAGAATCAAATAAAACAAGACCAATTTAAAAAGGAAATAGTATAAAAACTGGGACATTGCCAGGACATTATTCAAAAATCTGATCATTCACAGAGCGAAAAAATGATATCAACATCTACATAAAAATATCTCACTCCAATCTTCACAAAGACCCAAAATGGAACATTTTAATAAGGAAAAAAGGTTCTCAGACCACTAGAGTGATGGTCATAGGCATGAATTATCTTAGCCCTTGACCCATTACTCAATTGCATCAATGATCCAGAAAAATTCCTTATATAGAGGTTAATATATTTTATTCTTAAATTCCATTCACTTAAATTCAATTATTAACATGTAACAATTTTATTACAAAATCCTTTCACCCCACACTTTAGGTCATACAATGCCAATTTTACTAATCTTCAATCCTGCCCAAATTCATGCAGATGACAACCAGGAAGCCAATTTATCTGCTTCCTTCCATCATCTTCCCCAACGCTAATCCAGACGCCATCACTAGCGTTTCTCACCAGCTTACTTTCACTTTTGTGTGGGGTAGGTCAGTGTGAAGAGAATCTATTTAGTTGATTGAGGATGTAAAAAGGGTTGATCATCAGAAGAACGACTGAGTGAATCGTTTTCTAAATAGAGAAACTGTGGTTAGTCCTGGTTGGTTTATCTGTGTTTCTTCTTAATGAATGATGCTTGATGTAGTGATGTCAATCCATGGGGGGGTGGGGGGGGTGTTGTGTGTTATATGAGATGTGCTAGCAAGGTGTTCTTTCAGGATTCCCACAGAGCACTGCTGTGAACGGTCTCTGCCCGATGCTGTATTATCTCATATACGAAAGTAAGTGGAAACATCTGGGTTTCTGTAGTGTATATTGAGGGCATGGTGTGGTTTTGGGCTGTCTTCTAGTAAACATTTCAAATACTACTGGAGTGGTTATTGCCAACTTGCTGTGCACATTAAAATAAGCAAGCCACATGGTGTAATTCGTGTTGATGTCTGTGGTTTCCTGCATGATTTATGAATGACAGAGTGGATTTTGGTTTTAATTTATTTGTGGAAAAAGTAGCCTAGATAACAATATTTAACTGGCACCTTCCACCTCATACAGCACCATTTGAGTGTATGATCCCCTGAAGAAGCTGGCATGAAATGCTAGTGATAGCGTCTGGATTAGTGATGGAGAAGACGAAAGAGTAATGATGATGGAAAGCAGCAGATACTGCAGCTGCTATGCCCTGCAAAGGTAAAAATGCATGCTAAATGTAGGCCGCGGGGCCCATCCACGCCGGCCGCCTGTAACCGGGCGGCGCAGCGAGACGACGCCATGTGGCCGGGAGGATTGGGGAGGGGGGGGGCAAGAAGGTCCGTGGGTGCGACTTTTAAATTCATTGGCTCCCGGCTCGGTTGGTGCCGAAGGGTGGGAGCCAATGAATTGGAAGTTGGGCGGAGGCGGGGTTGGGAAAGTGCTGAAGCAGCAATGGCCCGGTCAGAATGGGCGCGGAGCGTTGGCTGGTGTGCTGGCGAATTCTGAGGTGCTGGAGGATTTCGGTGAGCGGTGTTCAGCAGATCTCTGGGGTGCTGGAGGATTTCGGCGAGCGGTGTTCAGCAGATCTCTGGGGTGCTGGAGGATTTCAGCGAGCGGTGGTCAGCCGGGTTGGGGCAACCGTGAGGAGTGCTGACGAGGCACGTGGTCTGCGGCAGTGAGGGAGCGCAGGACGCAGAGGATCTGCATCGAGCAGGCAAGTATGCGACGGTCTGCTTCGTCGCATTGTAGAAGTAATATTAATGCCGGCTCGCGGTAGGCAGAGAATTCGGGGGTGGGGGGGGAAGGGGGGGGGATTTGCAGAGGAGGGCAGCGCTCTCGGGATCGGTGGAGGTTGTGGGAGCAGAGCCGGTGACTGCAGTGACTGGGCAAGAACGAGGTGGTTTGGATGTGCGGGGGAGGGTTAGCAGATCAGGGAGGGTTTTCAGAAGGGCCAGGGGAGCGCGGTTGGCTGGGAATGGTCGTCAGGCAGCCATGGAGGGCGAGAGCTGAGGGGGGTCAAGCCGGGGGTTGCGGGGTAAGGCCAAAAAGCGGGGGGGGGGGGGGGTTTGAGAGAAACGGAGGTTAGCTGCACAGGAGGAAGTTTAAGGGGTGCAGCAGCTGAGGGGGGTATGGGGGAGGTGCACATGGGAGAAGGGTTACCCCATGATTTCAGGGGGAGCAGGGGCAGGGGCCAAATGGGGCAGGCCGGTGATGTGGTCAGAGGGAGGGGCTTTCCTACCCCTTATTCTGGGTGGGGTGGGCACCGGGCTTTATGGCCGGCAGGAAGTGCAGGGGCTTGGGAGCACTGGGCAAGCGGGGGACAGGGCTCCTCGGGGGCCGAATGGCTTGGGGCATGGCAGTCAGCTTGGCCTGCAGCGTGCCCCCCCCCCCCCGTGTTTCCTTTTTTATCTCCACAGGTCCCTGACAGGAGTTCTTGCCCTCTAATGACTGGCGGTGAAGGCTTCGGAGGGGATAGGCAAAACGTCAGCCAGCTGACCGGGAGAGAGGAGATGGCATGTGAGCAGACTGCCGTTGAGCAGCAGCCCATTTCAGAAGGAGGCAGGGCGCCATCAGGAGCAGCGGCTGAAGGTTCGACGGCTGGGGCAGCAGGTGAGTCTTTAGCGGGCAGCGGTGTGGCTTCAGCGCGTCAAGGGGCATCTTTGGGTAAAAAAGGGAAAGGCCATCGGAAACGGAAGCATGGCGTGCGAAGGAGGCGCGGTTCTGATACTACTTCCTCTTTGTCAAGCTGGTCGTCTTCTTCCTCCTCAAGTGAGGGGGATGCGGTATTGGTAGCGGAGGGGGCCGGCGAAGGGCCAGGACAGCGCGTGGGGGCCCCTTATCTAGCAGCATATGTGGAATTGTGGGAGGGGGTCCCGAAAAAATTGCATAGTAAGATACGGAAGTGGAGGTATATTGACATCTTCCAGTTGTTGGAAGGACGGAGATGCTCAGAGGATAGTAAGCGGAAGAGAAAGGAAGATGAGAAGGCAGGTAGGGTGAGGAAGGTGTCTCGGAATGTAGTGAATTGGACGAGAGCTTTTTTGCGTTTAGCGAGCGTGTGGGGGCGCTAACATCCGGAGCAATATGGGATGTTGCTGGCTTACACAGACGTAATCCTGGAGGCAGCGCAAACGCATGAAGGCTGGTCGTGGTTGAACTATGACGAGAGATTTCACGATAAGATGGAGGAGAACCGAGGCCTGTCATGGGGCGCTCAGGACATTAATTTATGGCTGACGCAAATGTAGGCTAAAGTAGGGGTGGGGGGTTCAGGGGGTGGAAAAGTTGGGGGGCAGGCCAAGGGGCCGCGAGTCGTTCCTTTCGGAATGCAGGAGCCGTTGCGCAGCAGAGAGCGGGAGGAACCGGGTCTGGGGATGTGTGTTGGAGATTTAACAAAGCCTCATGCCCTTTCCCAGACTGCAAATTTCAGCATGCCTGCTCCAGCTGTGGGGGATGGCATTCGGCAGCCAAGTGCGGCAAAAATGTTTCCGCCCCACCAGGCGGGCCATTGCCGAAGTAATGCGGAGATCGTCCGTCTCTCCCCTACCCCGATAAAAGTACGGGAGTTGCAGGCTCGGTTGTTATGTTATCTGAGGCGGCGGGATAGAGTAATTTTGGACAAGGGGTTTCGGGAGGGTTTTGTTATTCCAATTGTGGGCGAGGTGGTAGCTAGGGCATCGCGCAATGCGCCGTCCGTATGGTGATTGGCGAGTATTGTTTGAAACAAATTGTTGCACGAATTGGAGCTGGGTCAGATTGCGGGGCCATTCTCTGAGATGCCCTTCCCGAATTTGGTGGTTTCCCCACTAGGGATTATTCCTAAAAAAGAGGCGGGGAAGTTTAGACTTATTCATAACCTGTCTTTTCCGGAGGGGGAGTCGGTCAACGATCTTATCCCGCGGGATAAGTGTGCGGTGCGTTACGCGTCCTTTGATTGGGTGGTGGCCTTGGTCCGGAGAGCAGGGCGGGGAGCGTGGATGGAGAAAATGGACATTGAGTTGGCGTTTAGGCTGCTGCCGGTGCACCCGGATAGCTTTCCCTTGTTGGGTTTTAAGTTTGCGGATGGGTTTTATTTTGATAAATGCTTGCCTATGGGTTGTTCGGTGTCTTGTTCCTACTTTGAAAAATTTAGTACCTTTTTGTATTGGGCGCTGGTGAAGGAGGTTGGTTGTGCGAATGTGGTCCATTATTTGGATGATTTTTTGTTGGTTGGATCCGAACAGTCTGGGGATTGCCAGGGCCTGGTGAAGGGTTTTTTGGGTTTGGCTGAAGAGCTGGGTGTGCCGCTGGCAGAGGGGAAGTCGGAGGTGCCGTCGAAGCGTTTGACCTTTTTAGGGGTGGAGCTGGACTCCGTGGAGATGGTAGTTCGGCTGCCTCTCGAGAAGGTGGTTAAGTTACGGGTTTTAGTGGCTAATGCAAGGGCATCCAGTAAGTTGACTTTGAAAGAAGCACAGGCTCTGCTGGGTGCATTGAATTTCGCCTGTCGGGTCATTACGATGGGCAGGGTGTTCCTGCAGCATTTGGCGAGAGCCACGGCGGGGCTGCGAAAGCCTCACCATCGCTTCCGGGTGTCAAAGGTGTTGCGTGTGGATTTAAGGATTTGGGACATATTCTTAAAAGAATTTAATGGCACGTCGGTCATGTTGGAGGAGGAGCGGTCCACGGAGGACTTGCAATTGTATACGGATGCAGCAGGAGGAATTGGGCTGGGCATTTACTTTGTGGGCGCCTGGTGTGCCGAAAAATGGCCGCAGGTTTGGCATGAGGTAGGTTTATTGAAAAATGTGGCGTTTTTGGAGCTATTTCTTATTCTGGTGGCCTTGGAATTGTGGCCCCAGTGTTTGGAGAATAGGAGGGTCTTGTGGTGGTGTGATAATGCGGCGGTCGTTAGTGTCATCAACCATTATTCACCGAGGTGCGTGCTGGTAGCGGAGTTAATGCGGGAAGTGATCTTGGCTTGTTACGTTTGAATGTACAGATCAGAGCAAGGCACATCCCAGGATGCACCAATGAGGTGGCTGACTCTCTTTCTCGATTGCAGTGGGAGCGGTTTCGGAAGCTGGCGCCAGGAGCGGATGCATCCGGTTGGAAGGTTCCAGAGAGATTGTGGCGCATTGGTCTCCCGGAATGTTGAGTTTGCTGCGGAGCTCAGTGGTGCAAGCAACGTGGTTGGCATATCAGCGAGGCTGTGGCAAGCTTGAGGAGTATTGTACGGAACAGGGCTGGCGACTGGACTCTGTATCGGATTGGATGTTGGCGCAGTATGTAGCGGAGGCCAAGCAGAGAGGTTTATCTAAAACTGCGGTGCGGAGTCATTTGGCGGGTTTTTTGTTTTTTGCAAAAGCTGTGGGTAGGTCCCCTTCAAGTGGAACTTTCCTAACCCGGAAATTGCTGCAGGGGTGGGAGAGGGTGCAGCCGAGATGGGGCGACCTTCAGAGGCCAGTCACGCATGAATTGTTAGTGCGGATGTGTGCGGTGCTCCCTGAGGTTGCTTCGTCCGGTTATGAGGCGGTGCTGTTTAAGGCCATTTTCTGCCTTGCGTTCTTTGGGGCATTCCGGGCTGGGGAATTGGTTGCTGCATCGGGGAGGGTAGGTGGGTCTGAGGGACTGTTGTTCCGTCATATCCAGCTGGAAGATGCGAGCCTGCGTGTACTATTAGTGCGGTCTGAAACTGATCAGCAGGGGCGAGGGCTGTGGGTGTTATTGCGGGAAATTCCTGGAGGGTCAACTTGTTCTGTGGCGGCAGTGCGGGAGTATCTGGGGCACTGTCCAGCGGTGGGGGGCGAGCTTTTTATACACGCTGATGCGAGCAGAGTGACAAGATTTCAGGTGATGGCGGTATTGCGTATGGTTCTGCAATGGATCGGAGAGGAGCCGGGGCGCTTTGCGGCGCATTCCTTCCGCATTAGCGCAGCAACCAGTGCCGCGGCAGCAGGTTTGTCTGATCAGGAGGTGCAGCGCATAGGGAGATGGCGGTCTAAGGCGTTCTTGGGCTATGTCCATTTCTAAAGCGGGGGGGGGGGCGGGGGAGGCAGGCGGCTAATTGTGTTTTTTATCTTGCAGACTGCCGGCTGATTCCACAGAGCTGTTGGCTTGTCGGCCACTCGTTCATGTATTGGGTGAGACGGCATGCAGCTGTGCGGCCAGTCGGGGTGAATCTGGGGCCGGATCCTGCGATGGTTGCCGTAACATGGCTGGGCGAGAGTGGACTGCGTTGGATGCAGTTGCTCCCTTTGCTGCGGCACCATGCACGTATGCGGAGTGCTCCGGGCTCGATCTTATTTCATCTGGGGGGCAACAACGTGTCAACGTGGACCTGCAAGCAGCTGATCAGAGCCGTCCACAGAGATTTATGGGAAGTTCTGCTTTTATTCCCGGGGGTGATATTGCTTTGGTCTGACATTATTCCACGGCCGAGTTGTCGGGATCAGCGATGCTGGTCGCGGGGCCTTACAAAGATAAACAGACAAATCGATCGGTGGGTATGTCAGCATGGCGGATACCAAATAATGCATTCTTGGGTGGATGTCAACTGTGCAGGGTTGTACGGAAGGGACGGGGTGCATCTGTCCCCTGTGGGCTTAGATCTCTTATTGAATGATTGGCAAGAAGCACTAGAGTGGGTAGCTCTAAGGGAATTTTTATTTATTTATTTAGTTTACACTTATATACCACTACTTCCAGCGATCAGTAGCGGTTTGATTACAAATTTGGGAGATGTCAAATCAGGACAGAAAAATTGGGGTAATATATACATAGATTTGGGGTCTGTCACATCACGCAGGATTTGGCACTTCAAGGTTAGGTTTACATATTTACAGTTATACAATAATTACATTTATACAGATCAGCCCGCTGGTCGCAGCTTTAGGCAGTGGGGGGGGGGGGGGGAGGTGGCGCAATAACGTAGGATGTATGCGCGGAGGCGGGGTTGGCAAAGTGCTGAGGCAGCAACGGCCGGGTCAGAACAGGCGTGGAGCGTTGGCTGGTGTCCCACCCTCCCACCCGTGTGTTGGGGTGATGGGGGGGGGAGCTCAGTAGGGGTGTCCCAGTTGGGAGGGGGGCGGCGGGATCCCGGAGGTTTCTGGGGTCCGGATGCTGAGGATAAGCTTGGGCCGGGGGTGGGGTACCCCCGACCCGGACAACTCCCTGGCTGGGCTTTTGCTAATGGCATGGCAAAGTTGGGGGCTAAGGGGGGGGCGATGAGAATTCAAAAGCGGATGCGCCATTACCTTGCTAGTGATATGGCTGGTGATGCATTATTCTGCTGTTGTAGTTGGGTTTGTTAATCAAGTTGATGTTTCTAAGCGTTAATGCTTAATAAAGCTGCGACCAGTTTATGAACCAATTATGGAGTGGTGTCTGTCTTTGGTCCCCTTGGGGGGAGGGGGGTTAAGGGGGCAGGGGGAGGGGGGGAGTGATGTAGGAGGAAAGAAGGAAGGATTCTATGTAGGAGGAGCTGCGAGTCCGCGCTCCCTCGGTTACTGCATGTTTGTCTCATGCTACCTGCCACACTTTAGCAAATAAGCACCATAGTGAGCTACTAACCAGTCCAGAACATGGTATCAACACAACCAGTAATCTTTATTGAATATAAATTCCTGGGGTACACAACACCTAACCAAACATGGCCTTGTTTCAGCAATGCCTTTCTCAGGGGTTATATAGGTATTCTGGAGAACATAAAAATGAAAATGAATGAATAAAAGGTACAGACACAATAAAAATCATAAAAACGCTGTTAAGAATAATAAAAACAAGTGCTAAGCACTCATAAAAACACGAAAGCCATACTGAATTCATAATAAGCATGAGCCTTGAAAGCAGAGCACTCACAATGTCCATTGACAGGAAAGAGTTTAAAGCCTTAATAATAAACATTTAATCCATGCATCTATGCAGAACAACGGCTAGACCAGGCCCGTACTTAGCCTTGTGCGAGCAGTGCAGCCGCACAGGGCGCAAATGCTTAAGGGGTGCATTTTAGCTGTCTTCCGTTGCCTACCGCCACCACTTTTTCTTCTCTCAGCGGCAGCAGGCAATGGCAGGACAGCTAAAATGTGCCCCTTAAGCCTTCTTGCCAGCATGCTAAGCAGATCTTTCCCTCCCTGAGTTTATGTTGTATATTTTTTAAAATACAACTCTCAAAATCCTTTTAATCACTCAATGTGTCCTTATACTTTTCTGTACTATTGATGATTGGGCTTGGACATACACATTTCTGTGTTTACATTCTCCTACTTTAATTGTCTCCTTTATAGGTTTAAATGAATAGGATAGAAGACATTATACAAGGTTTATGGTCGCATTTTTTCATTCTTTTATGTTGATGGCCATAAGATTATTATTTAATATAGTGATCAAGTTTTCTATTCTATATTAGTTGTATTTTGATATCCTAATCATTTATTACAATTTAATTATCGACTTATTTATTTAAATATGATTGTTGCTTATTAACACATTCACTTGTATCTGTGAGTGCTCTGCTTTCAAGGCTCATGCTTTTTATGAATTCAGGATGGCATTTGTGTTTTTATGAGTGCTTATCACATGTTTTTATTGTTCTTAACAGCATTTTTATGATTTTTATTGTGTCTGTACCTTTTATTAATTCATTTTCATATTTATGTTCTCCAGAATACCTATATAACCCTTGAGGAAGGCATTGCCGAAACATGACTGTGTAGAGTTATGTGTTATGTACCCCAGGAATTTATATCCAATAAAGATTACTGGTTATGTTGACACCACATTCTGGACTGGTTGGTGACTTTCACGTGGTGAAGTTGCTTTTTTGTTTGACTGCCCATCCTGAGCTATTTTCACCTTCTGAAAACTCTGAAAATTATTTTGTATTTTTTTATACTTAGCTCATGACTTTCCAGTAGCAGCTCAAGGTGGGTTACATTCACTGAAACACAGGATTTTAAATGTTGATTTCTTTGTTTTTACTGAAACGGATACTTGAGTACCATTACTGCCCACTGCTGAAACCCTGAAGAAATAGTTAGCAGTGTTCAACTAAGGGGACTGTTTACTAAAGCATAATACGATTTTGCACTTACTACACCTTACATTAAGATGCAGTAAGCGCAAAGCCTGTATGGTAATTGCAGAGGGTGTGCCCAACATCTGTCCTGCATTTAGCACAGAGGACAGACATTTACCACATGCGCTCATTTTCACATGCCTCAACCATATCTGCCAAGTTTTGTCGCATGAGCCTTGGTGCCAAATATAGTTTTTAAAAACTATCACCAAAGCCATGAGCAATCCAATTCCCCCCACCAATCTGATTCCCCTAATCTCACTTCTCCCCTCAGATCAGATCCTCACCAACCAGATACCTCCTGATCAGCAATCCCCACCCCCCTGTGGAAGCAACCTCCTAACCCCTCCCCCTTATGAGATCTTTGAAAGCAGACCATGACCCTTTACCACAAGCAAGATCCCTTCAAACTAACAATCCACAGGAAACTCCCCAAAGAGTACCCCCCCCCCCGCAGACCCAAACCCAGTCCCTCCAGGACATACCTGGATGTGTTCCTTAGTGGTCTGGGGCATGAGCAGTTCTTCTTGCTCCTGCCCTTGTTGCAGTGGGGTTCAAAAATGGCAGCAATAACCCCCAGCAGTAGTCTGGTGGTACTACCACTAAGGGTCAATCTTCTATAAAAAGTGCTATTGCCTTTATTTGGAAGACTGACTCTTAGGGGTATGTTTACTAAACTGCAGTAATGTTACATAACACGCGTTATGTAACGTTAACAATCGTTAAGTAACGTTAACACGTGTTATGAGACGTTAATGATCGTTAACGTCTCATAACGCACGTTAATGTTACTTAACGCACGTTAACGTTACTTAACGATCGTAGACGTTCCGCGGCGCGGTAAAACACTGCAGAAGGTGGAGAGAGGGCGGAGAGAAGGGGTCAATGGGCGGAGTGTGGGCGGGGAGAGACTCTATTCACACTAACTTGCTGAAAACCTGCCGTTAGATGCACATTAGCAGGGGAGAGAAACGATTTAAGTGTCAGCAATGTACAGCATAGGCAGGGAAACCTACAAAAAGTGATGTGTGATACATGTGCACAGAACAAAAGGGCATATAAACATTGAAAATGACCTCAACAAACTGGAAAAAAACCTAACCAAGCTGGCCAATAGTGATAATATTGGGAAACAGCAAAAAACACTACCGAGAAAGCTCCCAAATAAAGATATTAAGCCTGGAAGGGTCTATATTCTGTCCCCCGACAAGGTGAATGATCCCACAGTGAAATAGCGCTGATCAGAGCTTTCCCTTGTTATTGGACAGGTGTCCTATGGCGTGCACATGTCCCGCAACAGAAGGGTGGGCATGTCGGAACGGGCAATTGGACAGATGCCGGAAAAGGGGATACAGAGGGCCGCAGGCGGCACATGCTGTGGTGCAGCTGGGCCACAGTGCGGACTAGGGTGGTGCCTAGGTGGCCCATACGAATGCTGAAACAGCAGAGCAGCCAGACAGCAACTGCTGAAGGCCCAACATGGGCACGACTGTGTTTCCCACAGTGTCACAGGGGATAGTACCCAGCAGCTACTCCCAAGGCCATGGAACATTGGCAGGCGGTGCTGGGGGGAAGCGTGGACACCTATGCAGGCACCCCTACCCCAGAACCCACACCAGAGGCATCCGCCTACCCGCACACTGGATGGCCTGAGACTGCGCTCCACCAGCACCACCAGCAGAAGAGCATGTCAGCATGGTGGCAGAGGGATACTGGTGGTGGAGGGGGCAGAGGCAGCTGCCCAGAGCAGACTGTGGCCTAGCCCTGTGTAGGTGGGTGCCATGCACTGCAACAGACAGGCCCTGTCTGACGAACAGTCATTGTATCACCAGGGAATGCAGTGACTCTGTGACAACACGGTGGTGCAGTGCACAAAACCAGTATAAGCAGAAGGTGACAGGTTCAAGTCCCAGCTGTGGTTCCTGCCAACCCAGTCCTAAAACGTGCTAATACAGACAGAACCTTTATTGCAGATGATGTAAACATGCCCAAAGCACCTACATTTTACCCTACAGAGCACAGGCACCATAGACATGCGCATTACCTAGAGCAGAGTCTCCCAAATGCAGTGCTGGAGGGCCAAACACCATCCAGGTTCCATGCTGCCTCTAATAAAGATGCCTGTGCTGCATTTCGATGTGCCGCCCCATGGTATGCAGATGTATCTCATGCATATTCATGAGGGACAGCATGAAAATCTGAACAGTGTTTGGCCCACCAGGACTGGAGTTGGGAACCTCTTCCCTAAAGCAGCGGCCAACAGAGGCAGACACACCCGCACCCACAGCTCCATTATGCAGTGCCTCCTGGAGTGGCATGATGTTGGGCCCTGCGTGCATCTCCCAATCCTAGCACTTGCATACCTTGGCAATGCCAACCTAAACCTGGGAATACGGTAAACATCTATCAAACGGTTGCTATGATTACTGGCAGATAGCAATTCCAAAGTTAAGCACAATTTGCTGATTGAGCTGCATCATAGCAACCTTTCTCATGTCTGTGGAGTGTGCTACAGGTCTTATGTCTGACAGCATTTACCACCCTGGGGAGTGACCCCAACAGTATTGCGTACCATAGCCATGCCTGCACTGTGCCCAGGACTGGTGCGGTGGCCAGAGCTTCCAAACACCTCTATAGTTGCACAATGCTGGCATAGGTGTGGGGAGTGTGTGTCTGTCTATCTTATGTGTGGTGGCTGCAAACACCCTCCACAGCCCACACTGCTAGCACTGTTGCCAGTATTGGCCTGCCAATGTGCATAATGAGGAGCAAGGTACTGTGGGAACAGCCTGGATAGGGTGGCCTGGCCTGGCTGCATCTGCACAGGGCATAGGGCAATGGCTCGGACATTGTAGTGCCCAGCCACCACCTGAATGGACAGGGTGGCCACAGCATGTCCTGCTGGGAGGTCACTCTCACCCTGACTGATCAGTGACCACGGCATGGCTAGGTTCCCCCATAGTACTGTATAGCATTTTTCTCATGTGATGTTTATGGGTTCTCTTTTGGGGCCCAATCACTGACTTATCTGCTTGGTGTGTATGTTGACATCCCAGTTCTGGGTACACGCATTTTCTCCAGGAGCTTGCGCTATGGACAAGCTAGCAGACTGTATGTAGCCAATATGTGCCTTGCTGGAACACCTTGCAGCGGCTGGAGGCTTGCTGCTGGAGAATGTCAGATAGTGGTGGGGGGCAGCTGTGCATTTCCAGGCCTACTGTCTGTCTGCTATTGTTTTATGGATCTGTACAGCTCTGCATTGCCTGCCCTGTAGGGTGTCTGTTCCACAGCAGGACTGGGGTGATGGTCCCCTCTACTGCCACCATTGCAGGGGGCTAGAATGTGGATCTGTTGGTGGGAGATCCTGTCCCCCACCCTGAGTCACAGAGGGTGGGTTGGGTGGTGGTACATAATCTGGCCTGTGGGTCCAAACACCCCCCTTCACTTAAATCATGTGATCATGGTACCCACACAGCGTATGCACTTTTCTGGGTGCATCATAGTCCACAAGGGCTAGATGTGAAATACAGATGGACACAGGCATATCCTAGGGGTGTTTGCAAGGACTACCTATCACACATTGACACTGATGGGGACCTGCAGTATAGCCTATCTCAGCAAAGCCAGCTGCTGCGAAAATGGTGCTGGGCACCCCATCTCATACTCAGGGTGATCGCAGGACCCTCACACTGTGACGGTCTGTAGCTACTCTGTGCCACTAACACACACCGTTGGCACCCCCTACCAGGCTGAGGTGCTGTGGGGTGCATACCTCATCTTTTGATCATCTGTAGACTGTTGATTTGCATGTGCTGTGCATCCTGGGTATGGGTGGGTTGACCCTATCCTGGTA
Source organism: Ichthyophis bannanicus (assembly GCA_033557465.1). NCBI lineage: Eukaryota > Metazoa > Chordata > Amphibia > Gymnophiona > Ichthyophiidae > Ichthyophis > Ichthyophis bannanicus. Next base: position 525,558,274 of record CM066032.1, read on the forward strand.
ACCACAGCAGAATGTTTGTGTGGTGCCGTGCAGTCCTCCTGTAGCCCACCAGGGGTTTGTTAGCAGCTGTAGCTCACTGGTTACTTCACTGCCTGTGAAGCCAGATGTCATGGGTTCAGAACCCATAGTGGGGTTCATTGATAGGGCTGCCTGAGGCATTGTCTATTTTTAATGTACATTAGTGCTGCTAGCAGAAACACCCACAGAGTACTGTCACCTTAGGGTGCCTCATAAGGCGCCCTATAAAGCACCTTATACGGTGTCCTATGAAGCACCTTATAAGGTGTTCTATAGGGGACGTTATAGGGTGCCTTGGCAGACAGCGCACTTTATAATGTGCCCTATGGAGTGCCTTCTAGGGTGCCTTATGCGGCACCTTAGGTTACGCCACTGTGAGGGTGTGTTTGCTGGCAGCACTAATTAAAGTAAAACTAAAATTCCTCACAACCCAATACTTAAACATAATGCCTCAGCCAGCCTTTTTCATTAGACACACTGGGGAATCAAACCCATAACCTCTGTACCATCAGTCAGTGTAGTAACCATTGTGCTACAGCTCTGTTTCTGCATTTGCATGTCTGCGCGCCTTCTTAATATTAACACGCGGTAACGTGCCACAGCTCTATCATGTAATGCTAGTTAATTTATAGCGCCTTGTAACGCGCGTTATCGGTAACGATGTACCGCCCATGTCCTTATTTGGGTATTTCTACCTCTACCGCGGATCCTAACGTGAATGGCATTACCGTAGTTTAGTAAACATACCCCAATGGCATAACCTAAGGTGCTGCATACCCCTAAGGTATGCGGCCCTCTGTATCCCTGTTTCCGGCATCTGTCCAGTTGCCCGTTCCGACATGCCCACCCTGCTGTTGCGGGACATGTGCATGCCATAGGACACCTGTCCAATAACAAGGGAAAACCCTGATCAGCGCTATTTCACTGTGGGATCATTCACCTTGTCGGGGGACAGAGCATAGACCTTTCCACGCTTAATATCTTTTTTTGGGAGATTTCTCGGTAGTGTTTTTTGCTGTTTCCCAATATTATCACTATTGGCCAGCTTGGTTAGGTTTTTTCCAGTTTGTTGAGGTCATTTTCAATGTTTATGTGCCCTTTTGTTCTGTGCACATGTATCACAATTATCACTTTTTATGGTTTCCCTGCCTATGCTGTACATTGATGACACTCAAATGGTTTCTCTCCCCTGCAAATGTGCATCTAACGGCAGGTTTTTAATCGCGTTAGGATTCAGCTCTTCAAAATCAGCGTGTTAATGTGAATGGAGCCTCTCCCTGCCCACACTCCGCCCATTGACCCCTTCTCTCCACCCTCTCTCCACCTTCTGCAATGTTTTACCGCGCCACGGAACGTCTACGATCGTTATTTATTTATTTATTTTATTACATTCTCTTATATACCGCGCTATTCTGCATCAGTGTGGTTTACATTGAACAAACTGAAATTACATTGAACAGGGCATTATAACTTGGAGATAACTATTTTACAGGGAACATGGGCTATGGAGGGTTAAGTGGCTTGCCCAAGACCAAGTTAACGTTATTGTTAACGTCTCATAACGCGTTAACGTTACTTAACAATCGTTAACGTTACATAACGCGCGTTATGTAACGTTACCGCAGTTTAGTAAACATACCCCTTAGTGGTAGTGTGGTGAGACCACCCCTAGAGGTTACTATTAACATTTTGGAAAACCCATTATAACCAGGGTGGGAGCAAGGGGGACTGCTCCTGTCACAGACCTTTAACACTACCAGGGATGCCTTCACATAAATTCCAAGTGGATCAGTGGCAGTGTGAGGGTCAAGGTTGGATTATAGAAGGGCTTTCTCTTTAGAGGGATTCCTGGGGATGTTATCTTGGGAGGGGGTCTGGACTGTGGCAGTCAAGGTCTGGGGGCTGCTTTCAAAGATCTCCAGAGTTGAGGGGTTGCTGTCCATTGGGGGAATGTTGATTTGGCAGTGTCTGGTTCGGGAGGACCTTGATGTTGGTGGATATGGATTGGAGGGGACTATCAGATGAGGGGTATCAGGTTGAGGGGAGACTTTGATTGCATGACTCTTTTTGTTTAAAAACTCTTTTGGGTAGTGGTCATGCTATCGGACTGTTGGTAGCGTGACTTCACTTAACATCACTACCAGTGCAAAATTGACAGTTGTAATAGTTGGTGCACTGCACTATCCCATGCACTAGTTGTCACTGGCTACCATGTCTACTCTCCACCCTCAACCTACCTTGAACCCACCCCAACCCACGCTAAGCACTTACGGTATCACAGGTTCTTTAGCATAGCACTGTTTTTAGCCTACATTAACTTCCCACGCTAAGTGCTTAGTACACTTTAGTAAACATGTCCCTTAATGCTGCTTTTAATGGCTTAGTTCATTTTTCAGTGCAGTTGCTGGTTTTGTTTTTCTTTTTTTTTCTTTTTCTTTTTTTTTACCACAGGTTCAGAGCTCCAGTAAATTTATTAATATACTTGGCTTTTCAGCTGAAAAAGAACATGTTTGTATCCCTGAAGTTCAACTGACTTGCAATCCTAATGTTCATATGGCAATTTTTTTTTTTTTATGTTAAATGAAAGTTTACATTTTTTCTAAATTACTGTGCAAAATGTTCTAGCATGCGATGCCTCATTTTGCATAGAATGTTTCTGAAACAATTGGGACATCGAGTCTGAGATGTTCACAGTTATCCCAGTATTTTACAAATGCCTCTGCCGAACTTGGAGTCTTTTCTAAAATACATATAAGGATACTGGCAAATTTCACAAACCTGCATGTTCAGAAAAAGAGCAACATCACTCAGCGGCTTCTACATTTAAGTGCTGGTAATTATTCATCTAAGTCCTAATTTTCACCACCTCCTTGTATAAGTGCTGACAATTATAAGAGCCATATTGCAGACAATTATACATATTAGTTCAGCCAATAAAGAGCGCAGCCCCAAAATGGAAAGTTTTACATTTCAAAGGTGATAGACATTAGCAGAAGGCTAAGTACAACTGGCCCCTCAATTGCAAGTCAAAATGAGCATTCTCTGAAACTTGTGCATGTCTCAGAGGAGGTGCAAAAACCAACAGGAACATTTGTTAAAATACTAGGTATATCACATTAAGGATTGGGAAATACATATGTAATTCTAAGGACTGCACAAACCACAGTCCCATTGAATCTCTGTGCCTCGCAGCGTCTACACATGGAAATAGTGACCTTCTGAAATCACCATTTACACATGCATGGAATCTATACATATAAATGTTGTTATTCAGACATGCAGATACCATGCAAGGCTTCTAAAGTGACGTTAGTATTATGTAGATTTTGCAAATTTAGTATAAAATTCTAAATTTAGGCTAATACAAAAATGCAATTCTTGTCATAAATTCATAAAGGGGTCATTTACTAAAAGTTAGCAGATACTATCTGCCGCAGAGCCCATTTTATTCTTATGAGCTCTGCAGCAGATAGCATGTGCTAATCATTAGTAAGTGACTGCTAAATATGTGGTTGGGATATGCATTATGGACTTGTTGGGGCATTCTTTTGGGTGCAGGAACATTAAAAGTGCATGCAAACCATTTGCACACGTGTCTACTTGAATTAACACACATGCAATTGATTTGTGTACATAAAAAAGCTGTAGCATGCATAGAAGGCACACAATTAAGGCAAATGTGTACAAAAAACATGAACGAATGCACAAAAATCACTAAAACTTTGTTTTAAATAAAGACTAACCACGCTTTTTTGGCTCTGCGCATCATTAATATGTGGCACTATCAAAATGCTACCAAGTGCTGCTGCCCCAGCCCCTCGTAAATGAACCTTGATCATGCAAAACAGAAACATATCCTAATGCTGATGGCCACGACTTGGCATTCTTAATAATCATTAGATAAAATAGTGCATTTAGAACTAGCACTGTGAGCTCTCACTCACCGATGCATCTCAGCACCATGAGGTTGACCATTGGTGACCTCTCTGCCCATCTGATCCCATTAATTCCAGTTTCCTACAGCTAAACTATTAAAAAACTGCAAAAAATACCAGCTAAAAGTTTAACAAAGATTCTTCTCATTGTTGTACACATGGGACCAATAAGAACTCAGCAGGAATCAGTTTGCAACTCTTATGGATTTCTGTAGAGCTAACAAGTCCAGAAATAGAACTTGAAAGGAACCATATGATTATATTGATACAGAGCAGATTGTTTATATATAAAATAAAACAAATAGCTCTGTATTAGAGATACTGGAACTGTTTCCCATTTGCTGTGGAATTGCTCTGTTATACACTGGCATTGCATTGTAATGTGGAGAAATATTTTGGTGATTAGAAGAACAGATTATAGGGACAGTAATCTGGCATGCATTAATGTTCAGCAGATTATTTTGGCATCTAAATAAAGGTTACGGGATGTCCTATTCCTTTAACAATGGAAGGAAGGTTTGCAAGCCACTAGAACGCTACGGTGGAATTTAGTTACCAGAGCATATAAATATGAACTGTCATGCTTGAGAAATGGAACAATATGAATTCTATACGTTCTAGTTAATTGATCATATTACATTTTCAATGCATTATCTCTATGATTTTCATTTATATTTTTTTCCTTTATTGAGCTGGAGGTCTGTTGATCAGCCTCATGTGATTTTGTATTTCAAAATCTCTCCATATTATGCATGCAGATGGTAACTTTTTGCTGTTTCAACTCTGAATACAAATTTATGAATACAAAAAAAAAAAAAAAATCACACAAATAAAGCCACAGGAGCTTAGGCTTTTTTTCCTAGTATCGCATGAATTTCTATGTAAATGCTTGGTTGCATGTCATGCAGATCGATGTCGTTTGTACAGGGCTGTACAGTGCAGAATCACGTCAGAGGAATGAATAGCTTCCACATTACTTCACCCTATTCTGCAGTCTCTTTTCCTGTCCTTTGTAATGTAATGGGAATATTAACTAACCCCAGTGCCTCAGCGGATTATGCCTTTAATCCCTGCAAATACCACTAAAATCAAAATTTAATTACACTCCAAGTAGCTCTGTTAATGCTTGAAAAATATTTAACAATTAGTGGCTGCCTTAATTAAGCAAACGTCCTTTGACAAAGAACCTAAAAAGTTTTCCCTTCTTTTTTTTTATCCTCCAGACTAATTATTTTGATGTAAGCTTACAGCACTTCATTTGTCATTATTGAGTCTGTTGCTTAGCTGATCCAGTTTCTGTGACTAACCTGTTGGTAAAAGACAGGGCAGCTGTAAACAGAGGAGAAAGAATATGGTTCACTGAACATGGCCACTTGAACAAAGCAGCCCTTTTAAATCCACCAGCAAGGGTCATTGGCAGCTTTCTAGATGGCAGTTTGAAAGGGCTATTTCAGCAAAGATATTTATATAGGCTCGTTGCTGTGTAACAACAACAACAAAAAATAAGTAAAGCCTAATGTTTATCATGTCTAAAACATGCAGCTGTGTGTTTTATCCAAATTAATATCAATTAAAGAAAATAGGTTGAGGAAGAGGTTGGGGAATTTCATTGGAAGGGTATCAAAGCTTATATGGTGTTAGGTATATGATTTGTATAAGATTCCTTAACCGCGGTGCACCCCTTCCGCCCCACTCCCCCCAAACTCTCCTCCTCCCCCACCCCCTTTTAATAACCACACTACAACAATGCTGGAATTCAACTGGTTGCAGCTTTATTAACAACACAACTTTAACCAACAACAATTTACATCCCTCATCATAGCCCTCCTATCCGCGGAACCAAGCATCACCAGCCATATGATTAGCAAGGTGACTTCCTTTCGCTTCCTCCACGGACAGGCCCACGGCTATCTGCAGTACTCACCCCTTCTTCCGGCTTTGCCATGCTATTAGCAAAAGCCCCCCCAAGGTTTATCCAGGTCAGGAGTACCCTACCCCCGCCCTAGGTATTGCCCCAGGCTCCGGACCCCGGAAACCTCTGGGATCCTGCCTCCCCCCTCCCCCCCCCCAGCTGTGACACCCCAACCACACTCCTCTACCCTACTCAAGGGTGGGCGGGTGGGACGCTGTCTCGTTCCTCCCGCCGCTCACCGGACAGTGATTCTCCCTGGCTCCAATGCTCCAGAAGCCCTCGTTCCTCCCCTCTCATTGGCTTCCGTGCGCCTCAATCCACCGCGGGAGCCAATTGATTCAAAGGACGCAGTCCTTCCTTTGCCCCTCCCCCAGCTCCCTCTCTCCACCTGACCTGAAGGGCGAAGCGGATCCCCGCCCCGCTCCCCCGGTTACCCATGGCCGGGTAGGTACGTGGCCCCGCGGCCATTCCTTATGTTTTACCGGTATGTATTAAGTATATAAATTGTATTTATTTTTTATGTCTTTAGTCTGTGATAGTGCTTTGTGCCCTGATCTTTACAACACCTTTCTATATTGTTTCACAGTTCACCATGTTCTATCAAAGAGCTTCGTTCACATCTCTAAACAATGTCATTTTAACCATCAGGCCCCGTAACAAAGACAAAGTGATGCATAGGCACTACAGACAGAACCAGAAATGAAAGTGGACATGACACAGCAAGGCTAGAAACATCTCAGTGGAGTATAAGATATGCATAGGGGGATCACTTTTTAAAGGTATTTATGCCATTAAATAGAATTTATAGTCATTATCTGCCTGAAAAGTTTCTTTCTTAATATAGCTAAAGATACAGTAGTGTTAAATAATCTTAAACATTAAGCTTTAAATAAAAACTATGAATGAAAAAGTTCTAGGAAAGGAAGGCCAGGTGGCCGCATCCATGCCGGCCGCTTGTAACCGGGCGGTGCGGCGAGAGCGACGCGGAGGCGGCAAGGCAGTTAGTGAGGGGGGTTGGGCGAGGAGAGGAGTGACATTTAAACTCATTGGCTCCCTACTCGGCGAGAGCCTGGAGAGGGAGCCAATGAGTGGATGAAAGGGGGAGGCGGGACTTGAGTTGGCCTCGTTGGCCCCAAGAGAATGGGTGCGGAGTCAGAGGCCGGTGTCGGGCGCGTACCAGGAGTTGGCTAAAGCTGCCGGGTTTTGGAGCAGCGAATTTGGCCGGGAGAAGGCACGTGGTCGCTGGAAAAGGCAGGTTTGCCGAGCAGCCTTGGATTGCGGGCAGGCAGGCAAGTAAGGAACGTGTGCCGGGTCTTTCAAAAAAAAAAAAAAAGAAAAGCAAATAATTTTGTAGGGGGTTAAAGGCAGTGCTGTGCAATGCCGGTACGAGGGAAACAGTAGGGTAAGGGGCCGGGGAGGATGGGGGAGGCCTCCAGGAGGCGTGTAAAGCAGCCAGGGAGGGGGGCTGTGGAGGCAAGGGAGGAGAATGCTGGAAATAGATGGGAGGAGGGGTATAGGGGAACAGGGGAGGAGAGTTGGGCCAGGAAGGGGTGGCAGAAGGGCAAGGGGTTTGCGGTCCACTCTGGGGGCTGGGAGGGGGGTGCAAACTGTGCCGGTGTGGGAGAGGGGAGGGAGGTCAATTCGGGGGTCTCGCTCCAGGTCAAAGACACGAGGGGGGCAGAGAGGTGAGAGGTTGGGCACCCGGGGAGGTGGATTCAGCGCAGAAGCGGGTTTGGGAGGCTGGGGGTTGCGTAGGGGGGAGGGGGTACCTCAGGGCACAGGGGGGAGCGATTTCCGGGGCCCTGGGGGTACGGCATTGGACGGTAGCGCGGGATTGGGTCCGCACACACCATATACTGGATGGGGGGAGCACCGGGTCCCCTGGCCAGCGGGGAGTGGGGGGGCTTGGGAGCATTGGTCCAGAGGTGGGCAGGGTTCATCTGGGACTGAATGGCTCAGGGCGTGGCAGCCGGCTTGGCCTGCGGTGGTCCCTCCCCCTGTGTTTCCCTTTTTGTCTCCTCAGATGCCTGGGAGGGGTTCATGCCCTGCAATTACTGGAAGAGAAGGCGGCAGAGGAGAGGTTCAACCTGTCGTCATGCCGAATGAAGGAGAGGAGAGGGCAAATGAGCAGCCAGTGGAGCGGCAGTAGCCCGCGGAGGAGAGCTGCATAGCGGCGTCAGGCGCTGCTGCTGAGGGTGCACTGGATTTGGACACAGGTGAGTTGTCGGTTGTCCGCAGCGAGGCTTCAGCGAGAAAGGGGGTGTCGGTGGGCAAAAGAGGGAGGGGGCTAAGGAAGCGGAAGAGAGGGGGAAAAAGGCAACGTGGGTTGGATTCCTCATCTTCATCGTTAAGCTCGTTGTCGTTGTCCTACACCTCGAGCGGGGGAGACACGGGGTTGATGGCTAGAGGGGGCGGCGGGGTGCCAGGTCTGCAGGTGGGGGGAGCTCCTTCCTTGGCAGTGTATGCGGAATTGTGGGAGGGTGTCCCGAAAAAATTGCGTAGTAAGATTCGGAAACGTCGGTATATTGACATTTTCTGGTTGTTGGAGGGGAGGAGGCATTCGGGGGACAGTAGGAGGAAGAGGAAAGAGGATGAGAAGGCAGGTAGGGTGAAGAGGGTGTCCCGGAATGTAGTGAATTGGACACAGACTTTTCTGCGTTTAGCGAGTGTGTGGGGACATTATCATCCCGAGCAATATGGGATGTTGTTGGCTTATGCGGACGCTATTTTGGAGACAGTGCAACAACATGAAGGCTGGTCATGGTTGAACTACGATGAGAGATTTAGAGATAAGATGGAGGAGAACCGATTCTTGTCATGGGGAGCCCAGGACATTAACTTATGGTTAACGCAATTGTCGGCTAAGGGGGGGGGGGGGTTGGGAGGTCTGGAAAGTGGGAAAATGGGAGGGGCGACCCCAGGGGGCGCGGGTCATTCTTTTCGGATGGCAGGAGCTGGGTTGAAGCCAAAAGGGGGGGGGGACGGGAATGGGGGACGTTTGCTGGAGATTCAATAAGGCCTCGTGCCACTTTCCTGACTGCAAATTTAGGCACGCATGCTCCAGTTGTGGGGGGGGGGGCATTCGGCGGCAAAGTGTGGCAAGAAAGTCTCCATCCCGCCAGGCGGGCCAATGCTGAAGTAGTGCAGGTTGTTCAGTTATCCGAAGCAGGGGGATAGGGTAATTTTGGAGAAGGGGTTTCGGGAGGGTTTTGTCATTCCGATAGTGGGTGACGTGGTCAGCAGGGAGGCGCGCAATGCCCCTTCAGTCTGGTGGTTGGCGAACATTGTACGGGAAAAGTTGGTAACGGAGATGGAACTGGGGCGCGTAGCTGGACCATTCACTGAGAGGCCATTCCCGAATCTAGTGGTTTCCCCATTAGGGATTATTCCCAAAAAGGAGGTGGGGAAGTTTAGACTCATTCATAACCTGTTGTTTCCTGCCGGGGATTCGGTCAATGATCAGATACCACGGGAAAAATGTGCGGTGCGTTATGCATCCTTCGAGCGGGCAGTGTATTTGGTTAGGCGGGCGGGAAGGAGGGCATGGATGGCAAAGGTGGACATAGAGTCGGCGTTTAGGCTACTGCCGGTGCATCCGGACAGTTTTCCGTTGTTGGGTTTTCGGTTTGAGTATAGTTTTTATTTTGATAAGTGCCTGCCTATGGGTTGTTCAGTGTCATGTGCGTACTTCGAGAAATTTAGTACATTTCTGCATTGGGCACTGGTGAAGGAGGTGGGGTGTTCGAACGTGGTCCATTATTTGGATGATATTTGTTTGTGGGAGCTGAACAATCCAAGGAGTGCCTGAACCTGGTGACCGGTTTTTTGGGCCTGGCGAAAGAGCTGGGTGTACCGCTGGCCGCGGGTAAGACGGAGGGTTCCGTAAGGCGGTTGACCTTTTTAGGAATAGAGTTGGACTCCATGGAGATGGTGATCCGGCTTCCGAGTGAAAAGGTGGTCCAGTTGCGGGTGTTGGTAGCCAATGCAAGGGCATCGAGTAAGTTGACGTTGAAGGAGGCGCAGGCACTGCTAGGTGCTTTGAATTTTGCGTGTCGGGTCATCCTGATGGGCAGAGTGTTTCTGAGGAGGTTGGCAAGGGCCACGGTGGGTTTAAAAAAACCTCACCACCGCATGAGGGTGTCAGGGGTGTTGAGGGCAGATTTAAGGATCTGGGATATATTCTTGAAGGAATTTAATGGGACTTCGCTCATGATGCAGGTGGAGATTTCCTCTGGTGACTTGCAGTTGTATACAGATGCAGCTGGAGGAATCAGTTTGGGCATTTATTTTGCCCGCGCGTGGTGTGCTGAGAGATGGCCGCAGGTATGGCATGAGGCGAGTTTGGTAAAGAATGTGGCGTTTTTGGAGTTATTTCCCATTCTGGTAGCCTTGGATCTGTGGCCAGAGCGCTTCTCTAATAGGAGGGTGTTGTGGTGGTGCGATAATGCGGTGGTGATTAGCGTAATCAACCATTATATGCCAAGGTGGCAGAACTAATGCGGGAGGTGGTGTTGTCTTGCTTATGTTTGAATGTATGCATCAAAGCGAGACATATCCCAGGGTGCACCAATGAGGTGGCTGATGCTCTTTCTCATTTGCAGTGGGAGCGGTTTCGGAAGCTAGCCCCAGGAGCAGAGGCAACAGGATCGAAGGTCCCAGAGCGCTTGTGGCACACTGGCCTGACGGGATGCTGAGTTTGCTGTGCAGCTCAGTGGCGCCAGCAACATAGGAGGCTTATCAGAGGGGCTGTGGCAAGATTGAGGAGTTCTGTAATACGCAGGGGTGGCATCTGGAATCTGTGTCTGATTTGATGCTGGCGCAGTATGTAGTGGAAGCAAAACATAGAGGGTTATCCAAAACTGCAGTGCGGTCTCATTTGGCTGGTTTCATGTTTTTTGCAAGAGGGTGGGTTGGGCTCCAGCAGGGGGTGGTTTTGTAACCCGGAGGATGATGCAGGGTTGGGAGAGAGTGGAGCCAACATGAGTGGACTGCAGGCAGCCGATCACACACGACTTGCTGGTGCAGATGTGTGCGTTGCTACTTGAGGTGACGTTGTCGGGTTATGAGGCGGTGCTGTTTAGGGCTATGTTTTGTTTGGCGTTTTTTGGGGCATTCTGGGTGGGGGAGTTAGTGGCTTCATCGGGGGGGGGGGGTGTCGGGAGGCTCAGGAGGGCTGTTAGTCCAGCATGTACAGCTGGCGGGCAGGAGCCTTCGGGTTTTTTTGGCTCATTCTAAGACTGATCAGCAAGGGCGAGGTCTATGGGTGGGGTTGCGGGAGATTACTGGCGGGCCGACTTGTTCAGTAGCAGTGCTGCGGGCATACCTGGGGTGCCGCCCAGCAGTTGGGGGTTCGCTGTTTATACACGTGGATGCTAAAAGAGTGACAAGGTTTCAGGTGACAGCAGTACTGCGAATGGTGCTGCAACGGATCGGTGAGGAACCGCGTCACTTCGCAGCTTATTCCTTCTGCATAGGTGCAGCAACTAGTGCTGCAACAGCGGGTTTGTCCGGGCAGGAGGTGCAACGCATTGGGAGATGGCGGTCAAAGGCTTTCTTGGGCAATGTCCGTTTGTAAGGGTTAGGGGGTACGGAGAGGTGGGCGACTAATTATGTTTTTTCTTTTACAGACCAAAGATGGATTCTGCATAGCTGTTGGCTGATCGGCCACTCGTTTGTGCACTGGGCGAGTCAGCGTGCAGCTGTGCGGCCTTTTGGGTTGAATCTGGGACTGGATCCTGCGGTGGTGGTGACCGTCTCATGGCTTGGTGAGCGAGGTCTACGTTGGACTCAATTGCTCCCTTTGCTTCGGCACCATGCTCGGCTGCGGAGTTCTCCTGGCTTGATATTGCTGCATTTGGGGGGCAACGACTTAACAGCTTGGACCTGCAAGCAGCTGATCAGAGTGGTCCAAAAAGACTTGGGGGAAGTTTGGCAATTATTCCCGGGGATAATTGTAATGTGGTCAGACATTATCCCACGGCCGGGTTGTCGGGACCAGCGGCGTTGGTCACGGGGACTTGCTAAGATAAACCGACAGATCGGCCGTTGGGTATGTGAGCGGGGCGGATACCAAATAATGCATTCATGGGTGGAGGTTAGCTATGCAGTTTTGTACAGAAGGGATGGGGTGTATTTATCCCCAGTGGGGTTAGATCTGCTATTGAATGATTGGCAGGAAGCAGTGGAGTGGGTAGCAATGCGGGATTCTCGCTGGTCGCAGCTTGGGTCTTGGGGGGGGCGGCGCAGTAATGTGGTGGACGTATGCGCCGGTGGCGGGATCCCAGAGGTTTCCGGGGTCCGGACGCTGAGGATAAGCTTGGGTCGGGGTTGGGTACCCCCGACCCAGACAACCCCCTGGCTGGGCTTTTGCTAATGATATGGCGAAGTTGGGGGCTAAGGGGGGAAAGAAGAGGACAAAAGCGGAGGTGCCATCACCTTGCTAGTGATATGGCTGGTGAAGCATTATTCCGCTGTTGTATGTTATATGTTATATATTAACTGAGTTGATGTTTCCAAGTGTTAATGGTTAATAAAACTGCGACCAGTGGTTTACCAATGATTGAATGGTGTCGGTTTTTGTGTTCCCCATTTAAGAGAGGGGTAAGGGGGGGAGAGAAAATAGGGGTGATAGGATGCTAAGGGATGGGAGAGGCGTAGAGGTGCTGCGAGTTGGCACTCCCTCGGTTAAGGAAGGCCGCGTGGCCGCTTCCATGCCGGCCGCCTGTAACCGGGTGGCGCGGTGAGAGTGATGCGGAGGCGGCAAGGCAATTAGTGAGGGGGGGGTTGGGTGAGGAGAGGAGCGACATTTAAACTCATTGGCTCCCTACTCGGCGGGAGCCTGGAGAGGGAGCCAATGAGTGGATGAAAGGGGGAGGCGGGACTTGAGTTGGCCTCGTCGGCCCCAAGAGAACAGGTGCGGAGCCAGAGGCCGGTGTCCCACCCGCCCACCCTTTAGTTGGGGATGATCCTGGGGGGAGATGCGTAGGGGTGTTGCAGTTGGATGGGGGGGTAGGCGGGATCCCGGAGGTTTCTGGGGTCCGGCCGCTGAGGATAAACTTGGGTCGGGGGTTGGGTACCCCCGACCCAGACAACCCCCTGGCTGGGCTTTTGCTAATGACATGGCGAAGTTGGGGGCTAAGGGGGGGAAGAAGAGGACAAAAGCGGAGGTGCCATCACCTTGCTAGTGATATGGCTGGTGAAGCATTATTCTGCTGTTGTATGTTATATGTTATATATTAACTGAGTTGATGTTTCCAAGTGTTAATGGTTAATAAAACTTCGACCAGTGGTTTACCAATGATTGAATGGTGTCGGTTTTTGTGTTCCCCATTTAAGAGAGGGGTAAGGGGGGAGGGAAAATAGGGGTGATAGGATGTTAAGGGATGGGAGAGGCGTAGAGGAGCTGCGAGTCCGTGCTCCCTCGGTTACATGTATACTATCTATAAAATTGTTGTAATGGTAATTTGACAAGGGTAGGAATTGTTATTCTGATAGATTTCACACAGTAGTGTAACACTACTGAATAAATTGTTAACTGAAACTTATGAGTTACTTTAAGGTTATATAATATTCTAGAAGTTTAGATTGAGAATAGTTTTTCAAAATCATGCCCTAGTCAATAAAAATATTTATTGCATTGTTTGCATGAAGACTCGTCTTTTGTTTAATACCACCATTATTGATTGCAATATTTTGGGGTGCTTATGCTCAGCTATTAGTGACCCGCTCTTGTACCACATTCATAAATTATCTCCAAAATATGAACACGACATGTAGCTAATGAATGACATGTTGGGCTAGGTTCCCCAAAATGCATAATGCAGAAAACTTTCAATTAGAAAAATATTCATCCATTACAGTGACTAAAAATAATCTCCTCCTATGTTAAAAATTTTTTGACTCGGCGGCCTAGTAGATCTGCAGAGAGTGCATCTATTTCTAGGTAGAGTACTTGAATTCAATTCCAGGATCAGGTTTTACATTCCCCAGCCTAGCTGAGATTTCAGCTTCTGTATTCTTAGGGTATATAGCCATTGGAGAGAGGAAATCTCAGTCATTGCTTATGGCAATACCTACTGACCAGTCTTAGGGTTCATATTAGCTGAGTTCCAGAAGAAGTGGTTTGTGGTCCCTGAAAGAGAATTGTTACTGCACTGACTCCACTAAATAAAGCAGGAGGAGAAGTTAGGTGCTTTATGTATATGAAATCTGTATTAACATATCAGACATAGGGGGATTCTTGTGCTTTGGTGAAGGGATAGAATTTTGAAGTTGGAGGTGGGATTTTATCTGGAGAACAATGATATGCTGGAGGGGGGAACAAAGTGCTTTGGGGATCTTGAATGAGGAAAGAGAGTTGAGGGGAGCACACATCACTTGAACCTACTGCTCCTTCAAAGATTATAGTTCCAGGCTAGGAATATACATTCCTGTAGTTGGCAGGGCCGGTGCAAGGAATAGAGGTACCCTAGATGGGCCCTCCATTCTGACACCCCCCTCCATCCCTATTGCCACCCCTCTCCAGAACCTTCAGCAGTAGCAATGGCTTTGGAACCATGACACAATGCTTACCTAATGTCTTGAGGACTGCATCGCGGTTCCTGTCTTCTATGACTGCTGCTTCAGCGCTCCTCTGAAGCAACTTCTAGCTCTCTAGTTCACCTAATGGCAGCTTCATCACTGGTGGCTGGTTACGAGTCTGGGTGCTTTGTGGATTATTTTGTAGTGCCTATGCATCACTTTGGTCTTTGTTTCAGGTCCTGATGTTTAAAGTTACACTGTTTAGAGATATGAAGGAAGATTGTAGAAACGGATGTGGACAGGGGAATTTAGGCATCGAAGTGGCGATGTGAAAAATTCCCATAGTATTTTACAGGTGCAGGACTGCACATTGATTCATTTTTTTTTAATTCAATAGTTTCTGAATTGCTTCTAACAAAAACGTGAAGTGATTTACAATACACTACAACATAAACATTACAATGCAATATTGTACAGAGTTATACAATTGACATTATACATTGGAAAAAAATAATACAATTCAATAAAACCCAAACAAAATATAAACCCAACTACATACAACCCACATCCTTCAAAATTACTCATCCAAATGCCATCTGCCAAAGCCATGACTTAACTTGTTTTCAGTAACATTGATGTCTCCCCACATCCAGCAGGGATAGTGATTTAAAAAAGCTGATGCATGTATATAGGATCTAAACTCAACACAACTTACCCTTTCCTGGACACAGTAACATAGTAAATGACAGCAGATAAAGACTTAAATGGGCACCTCCATTCTTCCCAGTAAGGTGGTTAGAGTTGTAAGTG
The DNA here is from genome assembly GCA_033557465.1 of Ichthyophis bannanicus. NCBI lineage: Eukaryota > Metazoa > Chordata > Amphibia > Gymnophiona > Ichthyophiidae > Ichthyophis > Ichthyophis bannanicus. The sequence continues at coordinate 525,573,469 of CM066032.1, forward strand.
CTGCTCCATGCATTTAACCCTCTCAGTGAAGGAGTTTGCTCAAAATTAGAGGGTGCTGAAATATCCACTGTACCCACAGAACTGGATTCTGTATGCATGTAAACAAAACATGTTGCACTAGAACACATGTGAATGAGGGGCAACATTTTAAAATCACTGCTCCCTATCTGAGTGTGCACCAAATCCTGCATCCCTATTGTCCTCCAATCATCCCCAAACATCACTCCCCCAAACCCCCTGACATTAGCCTTCCTTTTCCTACCTCTCCAAGATATCGATCCCTCACCAAAATGAAGCTATCTTCCCAATAGGCCCCAAGTCAGTTGACCCCCCCCCCCTCAAGGCATCAGATCCCTCCTGACCCCCCCCCCCCTAAGATGCTCAATCCCCCAATCCTTACTGGGTTTCTAGGACCCAATTTTCACTTGCCTGCTGTTTGGAAGGGCTATGAACCGATGGGGTGCACAGCCCTCCCCACCGACCTCTAAACCAGATGTTCAATGCCACAGGGACAGGAAGTGACCAAGGCTAACCAGGCAGCAGTGATATTGACTGCTGCCTGGTTAGCAATTAGTGCCTTCTGGATAGGTGAGGCTTTCCCTCACCTATCTTTAAGGCATTGCTCACTAACCAGACAGCATGCAATATTGCTGCTGCCTGGTTAGCACCATTCCCTATCTCTACTCAACCCTGGAAGGCCCCCAACATGGCCCCATGCTAACTGGATAGCATCAGAGTGCATATGCTTTTATTTATTTATACAGTTTTGTATACCACCTTATCCTTCAATCAAAGTGGTCGCAACACAATGGGGGGGGGAGAAACATTTAACATGAAGGGATATGAGACACATACACTAATACTTACAGGGAAGATGGGCAATGGAGGGTTAAGTGGCTTGCCCAAGACCACAAGGAGCACCTGTAGAGCTAGAAGCCCCAGTGCTTCCAGCCCAAGGTTGCTGTCCTCTGGTGAGATTTGAACCCCCAACCTTCTGGGCTGAGGTAACTTGACCCAACCACTAGACCACTCCTCCCTGTATGTAAGTGCCACTGAATATCCCCATTTAAGACATTTACTTGGTTTACTAGGCTGTAAATCATGTAAATGCTCTTCGAATATTGGGCTCCTAGTGAACTAACAGGAAAAAGAGCTACCCCCCCCTCCTAATGCTTTTTCTGGTCCTAGGTTCAAAATGTTACCCATTACCCTTTAGTAGTAATATCATTCTGTTATCACTAGAGGTCAGGCTTTTAAATATAGTAATAGCATAAGATTACTGCTAGGGGGTCATAATCACCATTTCGAACCCAGGACCAGGAGGACCAGGAATAAACTAGGATTGCTCATGTTTTCACTGGACACCATGGACCTCAGTAAAACTGAGAAAGCAATCACAATTGGAGGTTGTAAGGTCTTGTAGGGGGGCTTTGGGGGTTATCTAATGCTGGAGGGTCAAGTGGGTGGTATTCATGCTGAGGGGGGCAATCTGATCTTTGCAGGAAGGGATTGGGTGTCCAAGGAGGTATTGGGGGATTGCTAAATTTTGAGGAGAATAAGGGATCTGATGCTTTGGGGGGGGGGGGGGGCACAGAGGGGACATATCAGAGGACGTCAATGTTGGTAGTGGGGAGATTGATTAGGAAGGTCTGGCCTCAGCATGGAAACCTTCCTCTTCAAGAAGGCATTCATCCTAACTTACAAGAAGTAAGAGATGTGACTGAAGAAGAGGATCCACATTTGAAGAGCCTACTGGTGAAAGAGAGAAAAACAGAAAACCCAAGAGTCAAATCCCAGCCTCTGAACCAGAGGCATCAGAAATGGGTAGGCCCCACCAAAACCTCACTGCCGCAATTGCCAGCCTTCCCCTCCTGTCTGCCCAGGGGATCTGATCTCCCATGGGTAGAAACATAGAAACATAGAAATATGACGACAGAAAAAGACCACATGGCCTATCTAGTCTGTCCTTCCATATCAACAACTACAACAGTCCCCTTTTTACCTTTATAGATCCTCTGTGTTTGTCCCATGCTTTTTTGAATTCAGTTACTGTCCTCATCTCTACCACCTCCACTGGGAGACTATTCCACGGATCCACTACTCTTTCCATAAAGAAATATTTCCTCATATCACTCCTGAATCTATCTCCCTTCACCCTCATCCCATGTCCCCTCGTAGCAGAACTTGCTTTCAATTGAAAGAGGCTCTCTCCCTGAAAATTTATGCCACAGAGGTATTTAAACATCTCAGTCATATCACCTCTATCCCGCCTTTCCTCTAAGGTGTACATATTAAAATCCTTCAGTCTGTCCTCATATGCTTTATAATGAACACCACTAATATTTTAGTAGTCACCCTCTGCACCGACTCCATCCTGTTCACATCCTTTTGAAGGTGCGGTCTCCAGAATTGCACACCATACGCCACATGAGGTCGCACCAAAGACTTATAGAGAGGCATTATCACCTTCTTTTTTTCTGCTAGCCATTCCTCTCCATATGCACCCAAGCATCCTTTGAGCTTTTGCCTTCGCCTTTTCTACCTGTTTAGCTACTTTAAGATCATCAGACACAACCATGCCTAGGTCCCGCTCTTCTTTAGTGGACAAAAGTACTTCACCCCCTATACTATATTGCTCCCTTGGATTGCTGCAGCCCAAATGCATGACCTTACATTTTTTAACATTAAATCCCAGCTGCCAAATTCTAGACCATTCTTCAAGCTTAGCTAGATCCCTCCTCATGTTATCTACACCTTCCTGGGTGTCTACTCTATTGCAGATTTTGGTATCATCCACAAAGAGGCAAACCTTACCCGACAGCCCTTCCGCTATATCACTAACAAAGATGTTAAAAAGAATCAGACCAAGGACAGATCCCTGGGGCACACCACTGGTAACATCCTTCTCCTCAGAGTGAGCTCCATTTACTTGTACTCTTTGTCGCCTCCCACCCAACCAATTTCTAACCCAAGCAGTAACTTTAGGGTCCATCCCTAGGGTGCTCAGTTTGTTTATAAGTCGCCTGTGAGGAACAGTGTCAAAGTCTTTACTGAAATCTAAATATACCACATCTAGAGCTGTCCCTCGGTCCAACTCCCTGGTCACCCAGTCAAAGAAATCAATCAGATTTGTCTGACAAGACCTGCCTCTGGTGAATCCATGCTGCCTCGGATCCTGTAATACGCTGGACTCCAGAAACCTCACTATTTTCTCTTTCAGCAGTGTTTCCAATAATTTACTCACCACTGAAGTTAAACTAACCGGCCTGTAGTTTTCAACCACATCCTTACTTCCGCTTTTGTGTAAAGGCACCACATGAGCCTCTCTCCAGTCCTTTGGAACCACTCCCATCTCCAACGAGGCATTGAAAAGGTCAGTCAGTGGAGTTGCTAGAACGTCCCCAAGTTCCCTCAGTATTCTAGGGTGTATCCCATCCGGTCCCATCGCTTTGTCTAGTTGAGCTAGTTTCTCACGAACACAGTCTTCTGAAAATTGTTCAAGATGTCCCTTGCTTCTGTTCCTATTTGTGGGTGTTTTCTGAGGTCCTGCTCCTGGTTCTTCATCTGTGAACACAGAACAAAAATATTTGTTAAGCAATTCCGCTTTATCCTTATCAGCTTCTACATATTCCTCCCCTGCACCCTTGAGTCTGACAATACCACTTTTGCCCTTCCTCTTCTCACTAATATATCTGAAAAATGTCTTATCCCCCATTTTATTGCATTGGCTATTTCCTCCTCCTTTTGAATCTTTGCCTTCTTGACTACTTTGCTAGCTTCTCTAAGTTTTTCCAAATACAGATGCCTGTCTTCCTCTCTCTGTGATCTCTTGTATTTCATGAAGGCCTCCCTCTTTTTCTTCACTTTTTCAGCTACTTCTTTCGAAAACCATAGCGGTCTCCTTTTCCTTTTACCTTTATTTACCATTTTAACAAAAAGGTTGGTTGCCCTTAAAATACCCCCTTTCAGTTTTGCCCACTGTTTTTCTACATCCCCCAGCTGTTCCCATCCCACTAATGACTACCTGAGGTATTGGCCCATCTTCGCAAAGTTAGTCTTCCTAAAATCTAAGATCCTCACCTTTGAATGGATTCTAACAGCTCTAGTCCTAATACTGAATCACACCATCTGGTGATCACTGGATGCAAAATGATCTCCCACTACAACATCAGAAACACTTTCACCATTGGCAAGCATCAAGTCCAGTATAGCCCCTTCACGTGTGGGGTCTGTTACCAATTGCCTGAATAGTTCTCCCTGTAGAGAATCCAGAATCTCCTTACTTCTAGATGATACTTCAGCAGGAATGTGCCAATCAACATATGGCATATTAAAATCTTCTATCAGTAGCACTTCCCCTTTCCTAGCAATGCTGCGTATGTCTTCAATTAACTCTCTATCCACCTCTTCCTCTTGTGAGGGAGGTCTGTATATCACACCAATGCAAATAGATTTCTCTTTCCCTCTTTCTAGTTTAACCCACAATGCCTCCTCTCTCCCTTTCTAGCTCTGTATTTCCAAAGCTTTAATAGTAGTTATAGTGCCATTCCTCCTCCCTTTCTTCCTACCCTGTCCTTTCTGAATAAAGTATAGCCATTTATAGTTACATCCCAATCATGGTTTTCTGTGAACCATGTTTCTGTAACTGCCACTAAATCCAAGTCAGCCACTCCCACCAAAGCTTAACAGGAAGGGTCTTTGGCAAAATTGCCACCCAGAAGGCAGCAGGATACCTGTGGGGGTCCCATCCCCTGCAGGCAAAAGAGTGCCAAGATTACGGGGAAAGGTCCCGCCTGACTGCCAGTGGGAGATTGGATCTCCATGGGCAGACAGGAAGGGAAGGCTGGAAATGCGGCAGTGAGGTTTTGGTGGGGCCAGGGCCTGTGTGGCTCATTCATTTCCGATGTATCTGGTTCAGAAGGGAAGGCCGACGATTGCAGCATCACTCAGTTCGGCTGGCCGGAGAGCAGAGCATCACCTCTGCTTTGAACAGTCTTTCATTTTTCTGTTTTATCTTCCACATCCTGTCTGAAAATTCACAGATGAACTGTAAAATTATTTTTACTATCCAGTAAAGAAGGGCCTAATATTCAAAGGCATTGGCATGGTTTACAGATCCTTAACAACAAACAAAAGATGCCCTTAGAAAAGGACCTATAAAGTCAATTGTTTTTTATCAAAAAAAAAATATCTAAAACAATTCAATAATACTAAAAGGCAAATGTAACCTCAGGATAGCTTAAACCCTACATGTAGTGAAATTCATCACTATAGGGAATAGCTGGCGCTCACATCACAGGTCACAGGTCTTCTTTAATTTTTAACTTTTTTTAAAATTCAAATTATCTTATTATATTAAAAAAAAGTACTTTTTAGGATTCTCAATAGTCACAAAGACTTCTACAAACTAACTAATTTTTAGAAAAAAGAAGAAAAAGCGTCTATGGTGCAAAGCAGATAGCCACGGAAATACACCTTCTTTTCCTGTAAAAAACAATAATAAATCTTTTCAAACAGATAGTAAACTGTATGCCAAAAAGGTCTATAGTTACTTATCTTAGCGTTTCTGTGGTCCAGCACCTAGTCAAAGTGAAAACAGCCTAATAGCTTCCATTTCATTTTCGTTGTCTACAGCAGCTGCTAAGACGTAAGGCACCTGTAGATGCCCGCCGTCGAAGCAAGCCGAATATCCCAACAGAAGCTTTTGTTTTGCCAAATAATGGCTTCTTCAGGGGTTCTTAGTTATTATCTTAAATGTTGAATCCGAAGATTCTTCCTTCGCCATCAGAAGACTGTGTCTGACGTCAACCATTTTTAAAGGGACCCTCAACCAATAGGGAAGCACACCAAAGACGACGCTATTCTCGACGTCATCCACCTAACACATGACCAAGACACTATAGTAATTAAAAACTAAAACTGATAGGAACTTCAAAGTTTTTCTAGCAGAATATCACACAAACAAAGCCCACTCAATTTTATCATTAAGTCCGTAAGGTTCCAAGGTATTTAAATCATAAATCCATGTTTGCTCCCTTTGTAACAGCAGTCGGCCTCTATCTCCTCTTCTTATATTATAAGGACTGTGTTCCAAAACTGTACAGCGTAATTCTTCAAAGGAATTATTGAAAGATAAACAATGCTGGACTAATGGTGTATCGGTCCTTGCTTTACTGATGTTATATTTATGTTCTGCCAGCCGTGTTCTTAAAGAGCGTGTGGTTTTACCTATATACAGTTTAGAGCAATGACACCACAACGCATATACTACAAAAGAGGTATTGAAAGTTGTATTATATTTAAGTCAATGACTTTTATTTTCATATTTAGAACAGATCATATCTTCCATAATGCTACACAAGGAACAATGATGACATTTCGCATGTCCCTGAACTGCAGAAAGAGCAGTCTGGCGAGGGACTGCTGAACATAGCCAGACCCTTATGTTCCTGCCCTTACTATATGCCATACGTAATGAATTACCAGAAAGCTTCAGATGAGTCATAAGGAGATTCCATCTTTTTCGTATTGAGGCTGCTATATGATCTGACAGGCTAGAATGTTGTAATGCACATGTTATAGATGATGCTGACGACGACGTTGTTGAGTTTGACTCAATATGCTGTTAATTCAAAAGCCATTCTCGATGATTGTATTTTGCCCTTTTATAGGCTTTTCTTAAAACTGAATTTGGATAGCCTCATTTTTGAAATTTAAATATCATCTTCTTTGCCTGTAATTCGAACTCTTGTGTAGAAGAGCAAATACGGCGGCATCGTAACAACTGTGAATACGGCAAACTATGGCAAACTGTGAATACGGCAAACATTTCAAATGTTTTGGATGAAAACTAGAGAAGTGCAGTGGTAAAAAAACCCTCTGCACATTTAATAATCTTAACATCCAAAAAGTGTATTGAATGTCCTTGAATGTTGATCTCAAAATTAATTACTCTGTTGCATTTATTTAAATAGTTATAGAATTTATTCAGAAAATCACAGTAACCGAGGCATGCTGGACCGCGCTCATCCTTCACCCACACCCCTTGCTACTTACCACCCTTTCTCTCCCCCACCCCCTCACCACGCCCCAACCCTCACCACAAAGAAAACAGTCAGACAACTAATTGGGAATTCAAGCCGGTCGCAGCTTTATTTAAACTTGAACATTAACCAATGCCATTAACATAATTATCTTTCTGGCGAAATCCGGCCACACCAGTCATGTGATTAGCAAGGTGAGCCTCTACTCCGCCACCGCCGAGGACAAGCCCCACGGCTAGCTTCACCACACCGCCCCTTACCCGGCTTAGCCATATGATTAGCAAAAGCCCAACGGGGTTGCCCGGACGGGGGCCCCTCACCCCCGCCCCATTATCACCTCCGGCTCCGGACCCCGGACCCACCGGGTTCCCGCCACCCCCAGCTGCAACAACCCACCCGCTCCCAGCGCTCCTCATCGTCAGGGTGGGCTGGGGGGGACAGCAGCCGCGTCCGAGCTCCTCCAACTGCCGGACGCAACTGCCCTCCTCCATGCCCCCCCCCCCGACGCCGAGGGCACCCGCTCGCTGTGGGGAGCCTCTCGATTGGTTCCCGCGGCTCACCACAAGCCGCGGAACCAATCCATTTAAATCCATGCTGCCGCCCACCCCCGCAGCATGCGCGCATGATCCCGTGCCGTCATTCACGCCGGACAGCGCGTGTCCACGCGGCCCGGTTACGGCGGCCCTCGCGGGACATAGCCCCAGGGCCTCTCATGATCCACTCCACAAGAGAAAAATGTCATCTATGTATCGATACCATCTCAAGATGTAGAGTGCATAGCTAGAGGAATATACCCATTGATCTTCAAAAAAATGCATGTTCCTTCTTTGGAGAATTAAATGATAGTCCCTTTTTTCCAAAATTCTTTCCAACATTCCAAATGTCTGAAAGAATTTGAAGTTTCAAAAAGTGAAAAAAATGCTCACAATAAGTGCAGTGGAAGTTCTGTGATCCAGTGAAACCTAGCCCTAAGCTGAAGTAAATATAATTTAGTCTAAGAACTGTTAGAGGTAAATAAAAGATGTGCATGTGAATCATAGATGTTGGTAGATATTTTGAAGGTCAGAGTGGAGGGTGCTAATTGATTGTCTCTAGTGGCTCTTCCTTTGTTTCATTATATAATTTTGAGGTATTAATCTATTTTTACCTTTTTATTACCCATTATTGGCATGCACATCAATCATAATTCAATTTTATTTTCATTGTTAACTATCCAGTGGCCAAAATGTATCTTGGTGATCATGTTCCTTGTGAGGGAAAACAAAGGAAAGCTTTATGTTCATGTCATGAGTGTACATCATTAATTTATATACAATAAAGAGAGTATAATATATATCTCAAAGCTAAAAACAGTGTTCAGTTTGAAAATATAAAAATGCTCTGAAATATTAAAAGGTGTCATTTATACATTTATTTATTTATCAGGAATTGCTGACTTTTAGAAAACTCTGGAAAACATTCCTATTTCCTCTATAAGGAGGTTAAGTATTTTAGGGGCAGAACAGGTATCCAGTTGCAGAGGGGATGGTTGGGGGTGGGGATGTTTGGTTAATTGGAAAGCTATATGATGTATGCTCTCTTTTTTAAGAATTGTACACCACCTTGAATGCTATGGCATATGGCGATATTTATTTAACGCGTTTTTATACCGCGATATCCTTAAGTCAAAGCAGTTTACATTTCTTACATTGAAATAAGGAACAGTTAAATGGGAGGGGGGCAGCATTAGGCTAATAAAAATGAGAATTATAAACATAACACGAGGAACTATATTCAATGTAGCTGTGAAGCTGCTTATGGAAATAACGAGAAGAATAAAGGCGCGGGCAGGGTCCCGGCGCCTGCTCGTAACCGGGTGCTCTGCCCGGCGCGGGACCCTGCTCGTGCACGTGGGGGTAAAAGGGGTGCCGCGGCGGGCCGTGCACGCGGTGCGTTTTTTGAATTGATTGGCTCCGCTCGGGAAGGGGAGCGAGCAGAGCCAATCTGGGTGCAGGCTGCCATGTGCTCTGGCGTGCCCAATACTGGCCAGAGCACAGGCAGCGTGGCAGGAGGCTCGGCAGCATCTTGGTGTGCAGCGTCGGTGCTGGGCAATCAGAGCACGGTCGGATGGGAAAGGATGGGAAAGGAGCACGGTGGGAAGAAGCTACGGACCGTAGCGGGAGGACGCAGGGAGTGCGACTGTCCGGCGACGGCGTTGTGATAGTGCAGCGGATCTGGACTGCGGGAGCATAAACCGCGGAGCAGGCATGTGTCAGGACGGCTGCGGGGTTTGGGGCTCAGGAGCCGCGGCAGCGCCTGTAGGGCCCTGGTAATTTTTTGTAAGGGTTGTGAGGGGTGCCTGGGCAGAGCGGCAGGAGTAGGCCGCGTTGTTTCAAAGGGGGGGAAGGTTGGGGGTGGATGTCTCCGGGTGGGGGTTTTGTTCCTCCTGTAGTGGGTATGTCCCCTTCTGGGTGGTATGGGCAGTCGGGGCAGCGGGCAGGGTGGGAGCACTGGTTGGGAGGGGGGCAAGGTTCATCCAGGTCGGATTGGACTGGGGCATGGCCCCCGAGGGGTGCTCCGGGCGTTTCTTTGTTTGGTTTTCCCATTTTGTCTTCACAGGTTCCATATATGACTGCACCGGGTACCGGTCCGTCTGCGGTGGCGTCCTGCAGTGAGAGGAGTATGGATTTGACGCCCCCCGCGGAGGCGGGAGCAGCCGGAGTAGGCATCCAGGCTTCTGGGGCGGACTTGTCAGAGGCCGGCGGCATTGAGGACAAGCCAGGTGAGTTGAGGGTGGCTGACAGGAGCGAATCGTTGGAGCGGGGTCGCGGGCCGAGCGGTCAGGCAAGGCGCGCAGGAAGAAGAGGCGTGGGTGTCGCTATCGGCGCACCTCCTCGTCTTCCTCCTCATCGTCGTCTGATTCTTCTGAAGAGTCGGAGGCTGCCGGAGGGGGGCATAGGGCGGCCATTGGGGGAGGGGGGAGGGGAGTATAGCAGGTGGGGGATCGGCTTCTTTGGTAGCATTGTCAGAATTGTGGGAGGGAATCCCTAAGAAGCTGAGGCGAAAGATTAGGAAGCGGAAATATATTGATATTTTTCGTTTGCTAGAAGGTAGGAAGCGATCTGGGGACAGTAGAAAAAACGGGAGGACGAGAAGGCGGGTCAACTTCGGAAAGTGTCACGGAATGTAGTTAATTGGGTGCGATCGTTCTTGTGGTTGGCAAGTGTGTGGGGGCATCATTTTCCTCAGCAGTCTGGGATGTTGTTATCCTATGCTGATTCGATTCTTGAAGCGTCCCAAATGCATGAAGGATGGTCGTGGCTCAATTACGACGAGAAATTTTGAGATAAAATGGAGGAGAATAAGTTGTTAACGTGGGGCACGCAGGACATTAACCTTTGGCTAACACAGATGTCGGTCAAGGGAGGGGGGTGGGGGAAGTGGGAGTAAGGTGGGGTCGGTGGTGGCTGGGGGGGCGGCGCGTTCCTTTCGGGGAGGAATCGCCACAGGACAGGCGAGGCCGGCCCCCGGTGGAGGGGGTGATGTGTGCTGGAGGTTTAATAGGTCGATGTGTCCCTTCCCGGACTGTAAATTCTGTCATGCGTGTTCGAGCTGTAGAGGTCCCCATGCTGCGGAAAAATGTGTTAAAAAGGGGCCCGGGGCTCAGCCGCCGACTGGGCTCAAGTAAGTGGGGGCCATTCGAGCTCGCCCCTTCGCCGATTCAGGTTCCGCTCTTGTGTACGTGGTTGAGTTCTTATCCGCGGAGGCGGGATAGGTTAGTGTTGCAATCGGGCTTTAGTTTGGGTTTTGTGGTTCCGGTGCATGGGGTGGTTGCGGTTTCCTCGCCACGAAATTCACCTAGTGTGAGGCGTTGTGGGGCTATAGCTCGGGAGAAGATAGCGGAGGAATTGCGGTTGGGCAGGATAGCGGGTCCTTTTCGGCAGCCGCCGTTCCCGGATTTTGTGGTATCACCGCTAGGCATTATTCCGAAGAAGGAACCGGGGAAGTTTCGGCTGATTCACAATTTGTCTTCCCTGGCTGGATCCTCTGTGAATGATTTGATTCCGTGGGATTTGTGCACGGTTCGTTATGAGTCATTTGACATGGCTGCAGACTTAGTCAGGAGAGCGGGGCGAGGGGCTTTGATGGCGAAGGTCGATATTGAGTCGGCGTTTTGCCTGCTGCCGGTTCATCCATCTTCCTTCAGGTTGTTGGGTTTTCAGTTTGAGGGGGAGTTTTATTTTGATAAGTGTATGCCCATGGGGTGTTCGGTTTCTTGTGCTTACTTTGAAAAGTTCAGCTCTTTCTTGCACTGGCTGTTGGTGCGGAGGGTCGGAAGGGGGGAGGTGGTCCATTATCTGGATGATTTTTTATTTGTGGGTGAGGCAGGGTCCGTAGGGTGTAGTGAGCTGTTAGTTGGTTTTGGTAGTTTAGCTCGCGAGTTGGGGGTGCCGTTGGCGGAAAGTAAGACGGTGGGCCCGACGACAAGGTTGACCTTTTTAGGAGTGGAGTTGGACTCGCAAAGTTTGGAGGCACGATTGCCATCGGAGAAGGTGGAAAAACTGAGGGTGCTGGTGGCTAATGCCTTGGCATCTTCTAAGTTGAATCTCCGGGAGCTGCAGGCATTAATAGGATCTCTTAACTTTGCTTGTAAGGTCATTCCCATGGGGAGGGTGTTCATTAGGCGCTTGGCGGCGGCGACTGCGGGGGTCCGGAAGCCTCACCATCGTGTAAGAGTGTCCAAAGTGATGCATGAGGATTTGCGGATTTGGGATCTCTTTTTGCGGGACTTTAATGGCACTTCGGTGTTGCGGGAAGCGGAGATCTCCAGTGAAGATTTGCAGCTGTATTCGGACGCGGCTGGTGGAGTGGGTCTGGGTATAAATTTCAGCGGGGCTTGGTGTGCTGAAAGATGGCCGCCGGAATGGGAGGCTGAAGGGCATTTGAGGAATATTACCTTTCTAGAATTGTTTCCAATGTTAGTGGCGCTTGCGTTATGGCCGGACAGATTGGCCAACCGTAGGGTGGTGTGGTGGTGTGATAATGAGGCGGTGGTGGCCGTCGTGAATCGGTATACCCCACGCTGCCGTTCGGTAGCGGCATTAATGCGTCAAGTCATTCTAGCCTGTTTGCGTTTGAACGTGGATTTGAAAGCCCGCCATATTCCTGGCCGTACTAATGAAATCGCTGATGCTCTTTCTCGTTTGCAGTGGGAGCGGTTTTGGCAGTTGGCGCCGGAGGCGGACGCGGAGGGGTTCCGGGTCCCTTGGAGCTTGTGGAGCTGTGGCCTACCGAGATGAAGAACCTATTATGAAATTCGGTAGCGGAACGCACATGGGAATCTTATTGACGGGGGTGTGAGCGAGTGAGCGAGTATCTGCGTGCCAAAGGGTGTGTTGGAAGTGAGGTGTCGGAGTATATGCTGGGGGGGTATGTTGGGTGGGCGAAGGAGCGTGGGTTGACGAGATCTGCAGTGCGGGGGCATCTGGCGGGGTTTGAATTTTTTGCCAGGGCGGTGGGTTGGCAGGGCGCAGTGAGGGGGCGCCTGGCTCGGCGGTTAATCCAAGGGTGGGAGCGGGCGCTGCCAATGCAGTGCGATCTGCGACTTCCGATTACCCATGACTTGTTGAAGCGCTTGTGTCATGGGTTGCCGGGGGTGGCGGCATCACCCTACAAGGTAGTTCTGTTTCGGGCGGTATTTTGTTTGGCGTTTTTTGGGGCCTTTCGGGTCGGCGAATTGGCGGCTGATTCGGTTAAGGCAGGTTTGGGTAATTGTTTGCGGTTGCAGCACGTATGGAGGGAGCCGGGGCGCATTCGGGTGCTGTTAGCCAAGTCCAAGACTGACCAAAAGGGTAAGGAATTGTGGGTGGTGTTAGGTAGGATCGGGGGAGTAACTTGCCCGGTAGCTGCCCTCGAGGACTACCTGGGTGCACGCCCGGGTAATGGCGAAGGGCTGTTCGTGCATCAAAACTCTTCATCCGTGACCAGGTATCAGGTGATGGCGGTTTTGCGCATGGCCCTGCGCACAATCGGGGAAGATCCGGGGTTGTTTTCAGCTCATTCTTTTCGCATCGGGGCTGCCACCAGTGCGGCTGCGGTGGGTCTGTCGGGGGAGCAGATCCAGAGCATTGGCAGATGGCGATCTAGGGCGTTTCAAGGTTACGTGCGACTGTGAGACGCCCTTTTGGGTTGGGGGGGGGGTTATTAATGCTGTTATTTTCTTTTGCAGGTGTGGGGCAGATGGAGAGGGGCTGCTGGATGATGGGACACTCCTTTGTCTTTTGGGCTGGTCAGAGAGCAGCAGTGCGGCCTATCGGGACGAATCTTGGACTGGACCAGGCGGAGGTGGCAATTTCATGGCTGGGTGAGCGGGGGTTGAGGTGGACTCAACTGCTGCCCTTGCTTCATCATCATCTGTGGGTTCGAGGCCCGCCAGCGATCATGCTGGTCCATCTTGGAGGCAACGATTTGTCGGAGTGGTCCTGCAAGCAGCTGATAAGGGCGGCAAAAAAGGACTTCATGTCTCTGCTTCGTTTACTGGGCAGAGTCGTTTTGATTTGGTCGGACATTATCCCGAGGCCGTCGTCCTGGGGCCAGCGGCGATGGTCCCGTGGACTGACCAAGATAAATCGGCAGATTGGGAGATGGGTCTGCGAAAGAGGGGGATATCATGTTCAGCATGCCTGGGTTGATGTGGCCTGTACAGGGTTGTTTAGAGCGGATGGTGTCCACCTCTCGCCAGTGGGGATGGACTTGCTCTTGAACGACTGGCAGGAGGTGTTGGAGAGAGTCGTTCTGGGTGGCCACACTGGTCGCAGCTTGTTGTAGGTTTTGGGGGGGGGGCGGCACAGGTAAAGTTGTCCTGTGCCGGTGGCGGGATCCCGGAGGTTTCTGGGATCCGGAACCTTAGGCGACTCGGGACGGGGGCGGGGTGCCCTCGACCTGGACTACCCCTGGAAGACTTTTGCTAGTAATATGGCGAAGTCGGATAGGGGTGGTCGGAACGTTACCGGTGGTGTGACCATGGCTGCAGCGGAGGTGAGGTCGCTTTGCTAATAGCATGGCTGGTGATGCATCGCTCCGCTGGGGGGGGGGGGGGGGGTTGTGAGATCATTGTTCCTGTTATTGTTTGGATGTTGTTGGAAATAAAGCTGTGACCAGTTGTTACCACACTTGGCTATCTTGCAATTTGTGAGAAGGGTAAAAGGGAAGGCTGTTGGGAAAAGGGGGAGTTGGATCTGGGAGGTTGGGGGAAAGCAAGGTTATAAGAAAAGGGTGAGCGCCGGGTCTGGCTACCCAGTTAGAATAAAGGCGCGGGCAGAGTCACGGCGCCTGCTCGTAACCGGGTGCTCTGCCCGGCGCGGGACCCTGCTCGTGCACGCGGGGGTAAAAGGGGTGCCGTGGCGGGCCGTGCACACGGTGCATTTTTTTAATTGATTGGCTCCGCTCGGGAAGGGGAGCGAGCGGAGCCAATCAGGGTGCAGGCTGCCATGTGCTCTGGCGTGCCCGATACTGGCCAGAGCACAGGCAGCGTGGCGGGAGGCTCGGCAGCCCACCTGCCCGCCCAGCCTTTGTGATGTGGGGCTGGTGTTGGGGTGTCGCAGCTGGGGGGGGTTGAGGCGGGATCACGGAGGTTTCCGGGGTCCGGAGCCTTAGGCAACTCGGGACGGGGGCGGGGTGCCCTCGACCCGGAGTACCCCTGGAAGACTTTTGCTAGTAATATGGCAAAGTCGGATAGGGGTGGTCGGAACGTTGCCGGTGGTGTGACCATGGCTGCAGCGGAGGCGAGGTCGCTTTGCTAATAGCATGGCTGGTGACGCATCGCTCCGCTGGGGGGGGGGGGTGTGAGATCATTGTTCCTGTTATTGTTTGGATGTTGTTGGAAATAAAGCTGCGACCAGTTGTTACCACACTTGGCTATCTTGCAATTTGTGAGAAGGGTAAAAGGGAAGGCTGTTGGGAAAAGGGGGAGTTGGATCTGGGAGGTTGGGGGAAAGCAAGGTTATAAGAAAAGGGTGAGCGCCGGGTCTGGCTACCCGGTTACTAAATAAGGTGAGACGATGCTCAAAGTTGCATGGTTTGCTAAGTAATGCTACTGAAGTGCTCGGTGATTAAGAATTTTTTAGTTTTTTTCTAAAGTCTTTGCTGTCCATGGTGGTGCTGATGTCTTCCAGGAGGGTGTGCCATAGGCTGGGTGCGGCAAGGAAGAATGCTCTTTTGGATGTGGTTTGCCTGGTCCTAGAGTATTGGCTGGACATGTGTATCAGTATAGAAATGTTTGAAAATAAAATAATAAATAAATGCATCTATTTATTTTAAGGTACATTTGATTTCGTGCCCACCATGTAAACTGAGAAAGAGTTGCAATGCAAATATATAAATTCTATTAAATCATAAGGGTTATTTTAGAAGCACTATTTGTGTTTCAAACATGCATGTGTTGGCAGAAAAATGTTGAAGCCATGCCCACGTCTAAAATGGCATTTTAGAATGGCGGTGAAATACACATCTCCACTCCCAGCATGTCGATCTCTGCGCCTCTCCGTTGGAGGCATAACAGGGGTGTTTCTGGGCATGGCCTGACTGGCTCATGCACTATGTCTATGACATATTTCACATAGACCAGAAACATTCCAGGTAGATTTTCTAAATGTGGCAATCTTCACCTACTATAAATAACAAATAAGGAGGGGACTTTGTTGTCCATTGGGACTGCTCATGGTGCTGTTGACTGAAGGAGCCTAGCTTGTGAGTTATTGGTGAAGAGCCAAGGCAGACATACACAGGGCAGCTGTACCAATGAGGGGCAGCAAGGAATAACCTCATACACAGGTACTTCATGTGAAGTTTGGTGTTTATTGTCAGATACACAACACATGTATAGTGAAATGCCCACCCTACACCATCACATTTCCCACCCATGCCCATCCCAGCTGATACTACCACCCTCCCACCCTGTACCAGTCCTGTGCAGTCTCTCACTCCCCCTGCCCCAAAAAGGGACACTAGAAGGCCCAGCAACCCCTCCAGTTGCTCAGCACCCCATCCCCCTGCCCTCTCCCAAATATCCCCATCAGCCTCCAACCCCCAAAATATGCCCATGGAAAGACAGGATTATTTCTTCTCTTCTCCACATTCCTGACCCCTTCCCTTCCATTCCTTCTTCCCTGCCTCAGCCTCTTGATTATGTTGGTATGTGGCTGATGTTTTACTGACTTCTGAGGATCTGTCAGAGACAACAGCTAGGACAGAAGGCTGTTGCAATCTCTCTTGGAAGAGGGGGGGGGGGGGGCGGGGTAAGCAAAGGGACTTCTCCTTTCCGAGGAGCATGCATCCCAATATGTTGGAAGGGGAGGGTAGTGGCTGGGAAGATGATGGCACCAGGGCGCAGAGCTGAAGGTGGTGCCAGCAATGGTGGTGTTGGATTGTATAGGACTCCTCCTCTTTATGTCCCATAGAGATGGGGCCACAAATGACCAGAGGTGAAGGAGGGACCACAGCCTATGTAGCTATGTATTGCTGTGGACCTGTAGCCATGTATTGCTGTAGCCATGTAGTCTGTGGAGCACCATGACGGACTCATTCAACTTTTCTGTTGCCTGCAGATGATTCTCCTGGAGTTGAATGTGGCAGCTCTATCTTCTCAGCAGCTCTTTCTTCTCAGAGCACTGTGCCTGATGTTGGACATTGTGCTGCAGGAGCTGCTTGTTGCAGCACAGAAATTGTTGAGACTAGCGGTATACACTTCGGTTGCCCTGGAAGTCATCTGCCCGTGCACCCTCTGAAGCTGCTTATCTATCATCAAAAGGAGAGGGAGGTGAGAATTGCAGATTGGATCCCTTGATGACATCCTCTTTCTCCACCACTTGGACAGCAGCAGTGTTGAGATCCTCAGTGCCATGATGTTCCTCACCTCTTGACCCTACCTTTGTCATCTCAGCTGGTCTACAACTGTCATCATGAGCTTTAATGGCCTGAGGGGTGGGACCCTCTCCAGGGGGCTGGCTTTGACATCTGTGCTGCTGCCCTCCAGGGCATATGAAGACTCATCTCTTATAAGCAGGACATAAAATACCATCATTCATAAAGCTGCAGTTGTCTACCCACCCCATGTCATGGCAGTGGTGCACGCTCTTTCCATACATATATATCATCTGATGCAGTGTTACGCAGTGTGTGACAGTGGATAGCACTCTGAGTGGTATCAATGGTTCCACTGCATCATCCATGGACAAGGCAAGCAGCAGCATGCAAATGAGAGGGCCAGGGATGTGGACAGATGTGACATAGATGAGGCCTAACTGCTGTGCCCTGCAGTGCCACATACTCTGCATGTCCACAGAAAGCTATGCTCAACATTATACATTTTGAATGGGTGTTGGCCAGCATCAGTGTTTATATTTTCAGTGTATGCTCTATCTTCTGTCTGTCCTTTACCCAGCTCCTGCTCTCTGCAGTGCTGTCTCCCTTCTTAACTCTTTACTTTATTGCCTCTATGCGCACAGTGAGGAGTGCTTTTTCCTTTTTCCTTCTCCCTATTCCTATGTAAATATTTAAAGTTTAAGTTACTACCTTGTCTGAGTTATATGAGGGCACTTCCTGTAGAATCTACCTGCTTCCATTTACCTGCCTTCAGCACTTGGCAAGCCCCTCCCCCTCTGCTGGACTTTGTTCAGAAGCTTTTCTCTCTTAGCACATGAGCTGCTGACCTTCTATTTGGAGGTGCCTGCTGGGGAAAGCATCTGCATTGCAAATCTCTGCTAACCCTTTTGCTCTATTCAAGCATCTTCTTGTACCTGTTTAGAATTTAGTTTATTATGTATTTATATATTATTCTTTCTTGCATTCTATGGGCCTGATATTTGAAAGAAATTTACACGGTTTGCAGCCCAATAAACAATGTAAATGCCTTAAATCAGGATATTTAACGGAACTTACACAGTTAGTGCTATTGAATAGCCCCTTCTAATCCCACTAAATGCCCTGATGCTAGGGGTGTTCTGGGGCGGAGGCGGAGACTATCGCTAACCAGGTAGCAGACGGTAGGTAAAAGCAAAGACTGGTTTAGTTTTACCCACAAAAGCTAACCAGGTAATGGTGCAATATCGCTTCTACCCAGTTATCTTCAGTGGCTTCGGGGCATAAGAACATAAGATATGCCATACTGGGTCAGACCAAGGTCCATCAAGCCCAGTATCTTGCTTCCAACAGTGGCCAATCCAGGTCACAAGTACCTAGCAGTTTCCCCAAAAGACACAGGTTCCTCAATCCTTGTATTGGATCAAGCAGTGATATCCCGAGTCCCTTTTAATAATGGTCTATGGACCTTTCCTCCAGGAACTTGTCCAAACCTTTTTCAAACCCAGCTACACTAACAGCTCTTACTACATCCCCCGGTAACAAATTCCAGAGTTTGATTACATGTTGACTGAAAAAATATTTTCTCTTATTAGTTTTAAATAGGTTACCCTGTAGCTTCATTGCATGTCCCCTAGTCTTTTTATATTCTGATGAAGTAAACAATCGATCGACGTTTACCCATTCCACTCCATTCATTAATTTATAAACCTCTATCATATCTCCCCTCAGCCGTCTCTTTCCCAGGTTGAAGACCCCTAACCTTTTTAGCCTCTCTTCATAGGAGTAGCCTTCCATCCCCGTTACCATTTTGTTGGCTCTTCTCTGTAGTTTTTCTAATAACGCTATATCCTTTTTAAGATACGGCGACCAGAATTGTACGTAATATTCAAGGTGCGGTCGCACCATGGAATGATACAGAGGCATTATAATATCCTTTGTTTTATTTTCCATTCCTTTCCTTATGATATCTAGCATTCTATTTGCTTTCTTGGCCGCCGCCGCACATTGGGCAGAGGGTTTTAACATCTTATCTACGATGACGGCTAAATCTTTTTCCTGGGTGATAGTTCCCAATGTGGAACCTTGCATCGTGTAACCATAGTTTGGGTTGTTCTTTCCTAGGTGCATAACTTTGCACTTGTACACATTAAATTTCATGTGCCATTTGGATGCCCAATTTTCCAATTTATCAAGATCCTCTTGCAATTTTCCACAATCCTCTTGGGTTTTAACAACTTTAAATAGTTTTATGTCATCTGAAAATTTGATAACCTCCCTCGTTATTCCCTTTTCCAGGTCATTTATGAATATGTCAAAAAGCAGCGGACCCAGCACAGATCCCTGGGGTACTCCACTATTCACCTTTCTCCATTAGGAAAATTGGCCATTTAGCCCTACCCTCTGCTTTCTATCTTTTAACCAGTTCCTGATCCACAATAGTACATTACCTCCTATCCCATGACCTTTTAGTTTTGCCAAAAGTCTCCAATGAGGGACCTTGTCAAAGGCTTTCTGAAAGTCCAGATACACTATATCAACTGACTCACCTTTGTCTACACGTTTATTCACACTTTCAAAAAACATAACAGATTAGTAAGACAAGATCTTCGTTGTCTAAAGCCATGTTGGCTGTCTCCCATTAGGCCATGACTATCTCTACATGTTCACTAATTTTGTTCTTTATGATGGTTTCTACTATTTTTCCAAGTACTGATGTCAAGCTCACCAGTCTATACTTTCCCGGATCACCCCTGGAACCCTTTTTAAAAATTGGCGTTATATTGGCGATCCTCCAATCTTCAGGTATTACAGATGATTTTAATGATAGTTCACAGATTATTAATAGCAAGTCTGAAATCTCATATTTCAGTTCTTTTAACACCCTTGGATGTATACCATCCGGTCCAGATGATTTGCTACTCTTCAGTTTATCAAATAGTTGTAATACATCTTCCCGGTATAGCGATATTTCTTTAAATTCTTCTGCAGTATCACCTTTAAATACCACTTCAGTCATCGATAACATCCCTACATCTTCCTCAGTAAAGACTGAAGCAAAGAATTCATTTAGTCTCTCCGCTATAGCCTTGTCCCCTCTTACAGCCCCTTTTACCCCTCTATCATCTAATGGTCCAACTGACTCTCTCACAGGTTTTTTGCTATGAATGTACTTGAAAAAGTCTTTATTATGTGTTTTTGCTTCCACAGCAAGTTTCTTCTCAAATTCTTTCTTTGCCTGCCTTATCAATGCTTTGCATTTAACTTCCCAGTGTTTGTGCTGTTTCCATTTGTCGTCATTTGGCTCTTTTTTCCATTTCCTGAAAAATGCTTTTTTTGCAACAACAGCCTCTCTGACCTCACCTTTAAACCATGTTGGCAGTTTTTTGGACTTCCTTCCACTTTTCTTAAAGCGTGGAATACAGCTGATTTGGGCTTCCAAGATAGTATTTTTAAACAATACCCAAGCTTGATGTAAGTGGTTAACCTTAGCAACTGCTCCTTTTAGTTTTTTCTTAACTATTATCCTCATCTTATCATAGTCTCCCTTTCAAAAGTTAAAAGGTAGTACTGTGGATTTCGTTACCATCCCTCATCCATTAATTAAATCAAACGCAATCATGCTATGATCACTATTGCCAAGTGGCCCCAACACCCTTATCTCTTGCACCAGATCTGGTGTTCCACTAAGGACTAAGTCCAAAATGGCTTCCCCTCTGGTCAGTTCATGAACCAGCTGCTACAAAAAGCAGTCATTTATTTCATCTAGAAACTTTATCTCCCTAGCATGTCCTGCCGTGACACTGACCCAATCAATACCAGGGTAATTGAAATCACCCATGGTTATTATCGTTCTCTGTCTTTTGTTAGCTTCCCTGATTTCTTTGAGCATTTCATCATCAATTTGTTCATTCTGGCCAGGCGGTCGATAGTACACCCCCACCACCATTGCCTTCCCCTTTTTACATGGAATTTCAATCCATAGAGATTCTATGGAGAATTTTGTTTCCTGTAGAACTTTAATTCCTTGTGACTCAATGCCCTGTCTAACATGTGCAACCCCTCCACCAATTTTATCAGCTCTATCATTATGATATAGTTTGTACCCAGGTATCACAATGTCCCACTGGTTGTCCTCCTTCCACTATCAGTTCCAATAGCCACAGTACTGCTATCAATAATCCACCAATGCTAATAATTTATACTACTGTGGTTAATAACCTCACCAGTTCCAGTCATCAGTACACTTCTTAATAGTTATCTATCTCTAACCACTGCCTGTGACTGAAGTGTTGGATGTGACCCAGCATACTGCTCTAAGTATCAGGAATCTAACATTATCATCCTGGTATTCTAAATTGACTGTCCCACCTCCAATTACATAGCGCTCTTCCAAGATGGGCTCCCCCATTACTGCCATAATAGGATGCTATATAATCATGTCAAGTTGGTTCTCCAACTCTCTCGCCTTAACTCCAGCATCCAACCAGATTCCTATTTTACGGAACCATGGGAGAAGGTGGTCCAGTGCATTCCACGACAACATAACCTGGGACACCCGCCCACACCATCCCCATCTGTTACACATTGCACTTCAACATAATATGAAACCCAAAAACTTTGAAACCCCCCACCCTCCTAGCCTAAAATGTGCCCTCATCAACGCCCGTTCGATCAGAAAGAAGTGGCCAGCCGTCATCGACATCATCACCAGCCATAGTCTTGATATACTCATGGTCACTGAGACGTGGTTATCCGCTGAAGACAACGTCATACTCAACCAGCTCCTCCCCCAGAATTTCACCGCACATTCAAGTCATAGACAAGACAAAAGAGGAGGTGGCGTGCTCATCCTCACAAGATCAGACCTCCATTTTTGAACAGTAGACGCCACCAGTACAAACCATATGGAGACCGTCACCATCTCTAATAAACACTGCTCAATCAACCTGCTTTATAGAGCACCTTCAGCTTCTCCAGACGACCTTTTGGCTATCATCGATCTTGCAGCTAACACTCAGAACCCAAGCATCCCAACTTGGATCCTTGGTGACTTTAACTTGCCTACATTACAAGATAATCAAGCTTCAGCCTTCCTCGACGCCCTCAACAATCTGGGTTTCAAGCAATTAATTAATGATCCTACACATATTAAGGGTAATACCCTAGATCTAGTATTTGCCCCGCAAACCTCTCTTAACCCAGACCTGGATCCTATAACCTCCATAACTCCTGTTCCTTGGTCGGATCACAAACTGATCACCATCCAGATTCCTTTGTACAAAGCCTACACAAAAATCAATAAAATACAAAGCATCTCCACAAGACCGCCCTCTCGATGTTTCAAGCCTTACAACAGAGATCTTATCCTCACTGAAACACAACAACTCTTCTCTGAAACCACCCAGAACCTTGATGACCACCAGAACCTTGATGGCCTAATTTCTCACTGGAACAATTGCCTCAGCTCAATAGCCCAACGTACACCAACCAACAGGCCCTCAGGTAGAAAGAGGAGTGCCCCCTGGTACTCAGCCGATCTTAAAGCATCGCTTAACCAATTACGGAAACTTGAGAAACGCTGGCGCCGATCTCATTCTTTAAATGACCAGATAACATACAACCGTCATCTGGCTGCGCATCGCAACACAATCACCAACTCGATGAAGCAGTACTACTCCGATACCTTAAAGAGATCACTTAATAAGCCACATGACCTTTTCGACATGGTTAAGACCTTATCAAAGGAACCATCTTCTGGACCCCCATTCGAGATACACCCACAAGATTTTGCAACCTATCTCCAATCCAAGATATGCCAGACCAACAGAACTTCTAATACAACCTCGCAACAGAGCAAGTCTGCCAAACAACACTAACCATGTTTTCCACCCCCACCAAGAGAGGTCTGGAAGACACTATTGCGGCCATTAATACCACTACTGCCCAGTCCGATCCATGCCCAGCCTTCTGGATCAAGGAGCTTCGCAGTCACTTCAGCCCAATACTGTCCAAAATAATTAACCTCTCCTTCTCCTCCGGCTCTTTCCCTTCAGTCCTGAAACACACCTCTATTAGACCTCTGCTAAAAAACTGCAAGCTCGATCCCCAACAGGTAGAATCCTACAGACCCATATCCAGCATTCCATTACTTGCGAAGATCATCGAAAAGGAAGCTCAACGTCAACTGCAGGAGCACATCGACGTCGCTGCACCGTTAGACACATGCCAACATGGTTTTAGGGAAGGCCATGGCGTTGAAACCCTCCTTACCACTCTATTTTGCAAAATACTCACTGGCATTGATGACATCCGGCAAGGATTTGCTCTCATCTTTCTGGACATAGCTGCAGCCTTTGACTCAGTAAATCATGAGCTTCTATTAGGACGACTGTTTGACAAAGGCATTAATGGACTAGCGCTCAAATGGTGCAGATCCTACCTGTCTGAAAGATGGCAACATGTTCGTTCTGGAGGGATAAATTCTGAACCTTTCCACCAAAGTCAAGGAGTCCCACAAGGATCCTCCCTCTCGGCGCTCTTGTTCAACATTTACATGCAGCCAATCTGTAATATTATCCGGTCCTTCAATGTCGACTGTATGTTATACGCAGACGATGTCCTGCTCTACATACCCCTCTCTACCGAGCATCTGGACCTCTCCCCACTGACGAGTTGTTTCAATGCAATATCTGACTGGCTTCTCTCTCAAAACCTCAGAATACAACATAAGAAAACGGAAGTACTCTTCATTACGAGGAACCCCAACTTTACCCCACCGCAATATCTTAAAGTAAAAGAAGCTGAGCTGCAATCTAAATCCTCAATACGATACCTGGGAGTCACCTTAGATCAACGCCTGGATATGAAGGCCCACATAGGGAACATAGTCAAATCAGTCTACCACAAGATCCGCTCACTAAGGTATCTACGTTCCATCCTCGAACCAACTGATTTTCGGACGATTTTCCAGGCATTGGTCATACCTCATTTTGACTATGCTAATGCAATATTACAAGGTCTTCCCCAATCTACGTTAAACCCGCTGCAGCTAGCTATGAATGCGGCAGCAAGAGTCCTCCATGGAGCTTCCAGGAGCGACCACGTGACACCTCTGCTGATACAGCTACATTGGCTACCAATTCGTGCAAGAACTATCTTCAAGACCTTGATAATCACTTTTAAAGCTGTTCACAATCTCTCACCTGCATCCGTAACTGCCCTCATCCATTCCACATCCCCAAATAG
The DNA here is from genome assembly GCA_033557465.1 of Ichthyophis bannanicus. Taxonomy (NCBI): domain Eukaryota; kingdom Metazoa; phylum Chordata; class Amphibia; order Gymnophiona; family Ichthyophiidae; genus Ichthyophis; species Ichthyophis bannanicus. Next base: position 525,597,597 of record CM066032.1, read on the forward strand.
AATAAGAAGAACCACGGCTATAAACTCCCTAAAAGTCCCAAAGGCACTTACTGCCTGCACCAAATCAACAGCCAACAGGGCCTTCAGTCTCAGTGCACCAAGATTCTGGAATGCATTACCCCATGACATCCGGGCTATTAAGAACCTACCACAGTTTAGGAAAGCCCTCAAAACTCACCTCTTCAACAAGTACCTGATAGACCATGACCGCACCCCCTAGAACCTCAGGACATCACCGATACCATTCTCAGTCAAATTTACAGTACCACAAGCAACTCACCATGTCGATACTCAAACCTATAAAGTGAACTGTGTTTTCTATGCAACTGCTTTGATTATGACTCCATGTAATAAGTCTGTAAATAGTTACCCCTGTTAGCCAAGTTTCTGTCCCCTGTTATATGTAAACTCATACATGTTAACTGTAATGAGCATTTGTTCCATGTGAACCGCGCTGATGCTGAATAGTGCGGTATATAAGAGACTGTAAATAAATAAATAAATAAATGTCTCTGAGATACCAATCATATCTAACTTATCATTTAGTGCTACATATTCTAACTCTCCCATCTTATTTTTTAAACTTCTAACATTGGCATACAAGCATTTTAGAGTCTGTATTTTATTCATATTAATCTGGTTATCGGTAGGCAGGTGTCATTTGGAATCTTTAAGCTCTGTCTGCTCTGTACTCAAGGGCATTTGGGCTACCATTGTATTTATTGGAACCTCTCTGCTGATGTGCTCTAACTTCATTTTTTTGCTAGTATCCTTCAAGGATACATTGTTCCGAACCATGCACTCTTGGGCGACTGTCGGCTTTCCCCTATTATCTAGTTTAAAAGCTGTTCTATCTCCTTTTTAAAGGTTAATACCAGCAGCCTGGTTCCATCCTGGTTAAGGTGAAGCCTATCCCTTTGGAAGAGCCCCGCCTTTCCCCAGAGTGTTCCCCAGTTACTAACAAATCCAAAACCCTTATCCTTGCGGCATCATCTCATCCATGCATTGAGACTCCGGAGCTCTGCCTGCCTTTTGGGTCCTGCACGTGGAATGGGAAGCATTTCAGAGAAAGCTACCCTGGAAGTTCTGGATTTCAACTTCCTACCTAAAAGCCTAAGTTTAGCCTCCAGAACCTCCCTACCACATTTTCCTATGTCATTGGTACTGACATGTACCAAGACAGCAGACTCCTCCCCAGCACTATCTAAGACCTTGTCTCGGTGGTGCGTGAGGTCCGCTACCTTCGAACCAGGCAAGCATGTCACCAAGCGATCCTCACGTCCACCAGCCACACAGCTATCTACATGCCTAATGATCGAATCTCCAACTATAACGGTTGTCCTAACCCTTCCCTCATGAGTACTTGGCCCTGGAGAAACTTCCTCGGTGCGAGAGGGTTTTACATCACCTGGAGGATAGGTCCTAGCTATAGGATCACTTCCTGCCACACCAGGGTGATGCTCTCCTGTCACGTGAACTCTCTTTTCCGAGGCAGCAGGGATGCTGTTAGACTGGAGGTGGGACTTCAGGACAATATCCCTGTAGGTCTCGTCTATGTACCTCTCTGTCTTCCTTAATGTCTTCCAAGTCTGCTACTCTTGCCTCCAGAGATTGGACTCGTTCCCTGGAGCAAAGATCTCCTTGCACCTTGTGCACACGTAAGACCCCTCACCAACTGGGAGAAAATCATACATGTGACACTCAATGCAAAAGACTCAATGCAGTGACCCTAGGTATTCAATGCCATCACTTCACCAGTAAATATTTGGGGTTAAGGGTTGGCAGGGTTTTGTGCCATAACTGCGCATAATTTGTCCAATTCAATATTGGGCCCTATATTTCTATATTTTCAGTATGTGTTCTGTTTCTGTCTGTCCTTTTCTCAGCTCCTGTTCTCTGCAGTGCTGTGTCTCCCTTCTTAACACTTTATTGCCCACCCTTAGCTTAACATTCTTTCATATTCTTCCTCTGCTCATTGACCTAATTACTCAGGTGTACCTGAACCTACCAGGACATATTTCCTCCCTCTACCTTTATCGCCTCTGATTTGCATTCTCCCTCTCCTATGGCTCCACATCACTTTCTGTTCTTGATGTTCACTCTCCCTAATATTTTCCCCTCATTCCAACAATTCCATGGACCTACTTCTCGTTACCCACTCCTTATTGTCTCCACCTCCCTTTCCCATTTTTCTTCTACTTTATCTGCCCTTGAGCTTCATCATTTTCTTTCTCTCATTCAGCCATCTCCACTCTCACTGAGGTAACTTCACTCTCGCTTCTGTCGTGCTTCCTCCTCTCTGCCCCAGTCTCTCCTGTTCCTACTCCTTCTCTGAACTGGAGATATCAATCTCAACTCTGGACTCCTTAGACTTTTTTTCACACTCCCAAGGCAGATCAATACATAACCTCTCAAATCTGGTTCATATCCCTCTCCTTTCTCTCTCTTCTATCCCTTTTTCATGCGCCTTCTGGAATGCACATTCTTTCTCCATCAAACTTGCCTTCATTCATGACCTCTTTATCTTTAATATTCTCCATCTCCTGGCTCTTGGCTTCTCCCTGAAGACTAGGCTTCAGTCGTTGTCCTCTGTCATGAAAGCTACCTATTTTCTCATATACCTCGGCCCACTAGCTGTGGTGGCAGTGCTGGGTTTCTGCTCTCACAGTCCTGCCAATTTCAGCTCCTCCTGCCTTCATCTAATTCCTTTGCTTCCTTTGAAGACCATGCCATCCAACTATTTACTCCACTACCTCGAACCATTAACAAGTCCACCTCTACCTTTCTCACAGACTTCCACTCCTGGCTCTCCTCCTTTCTGGATGTATCTTCTCCTTTCCTTATTGTTTGGGATTTTAACATTGATGGCCTTTCTGACCCTTACACCTTAAAGCTTCTTTCCCTAACTTCCTCATTCAACCTCCAGTTGTGCTCTACCACTTCTACTCACAAACATGGCCATTGCCTTGACCTCATCTTCTTCTCTAGCTGCTCACTCTCAAACTTCTCCACCTCAGTTCTTTCCTTTTCTGACCATCACCTGCTAACCTTCACCCTCAGCCACCCCTCATCCTGGTCTTGCCCAATCTCCACCAACATCTTTAGAAATCTTCACACTTTTGACCCTTCAGTTCTTTTCACTACCACCTTATCACCTCTTTCCTCCACTGTTTATCTGAGACTGTTGATGAGGCAGTATAATCCTATAACACTATACTCTCTTCTGCTCTTGATGCACTTGCTTCTCTCATTCCATGCCCTCTGAGGTGTACCATACCTCAACCCTGGCTGTCCTCGACAACCCACTACCTACGTTCCTGGGCCCACTCAGCTGAGCGCCTTTGGCTTAAATTACGTATCCTTACTGACTACCTACATTTCAAAGTCATGCTAACTTCTTTTCCATCAGCCATGACATTTTCCAAGAAAGAATACTATGTCCATCTGATTACCTCTCTTATCTCTGACCTTTGCCATCTCTTTGCTACACTTAAATTTCTCCTCATAGTCTCTCCTTCCCCAATCCCTCCTTCACCTTCTGCCCAGACCTTGGCTAACTATTTCCATGACAAAGTCTAAAGGATTAGTCTGGAATTCTCCATAGGTTCACCTCTCCCTCCCCCTCCCCTTCTTCAATCCCAAATTCCAACACCTTTTGTCACCCTTTCTTCCTTTTCTGAAATTACTGAGGAGGAAAGTGCAAATCTTCTCTCCTCCAAATTTACTACCTGCTACTCTGATTCCATTCCCATTTGTCTACTAAGTTCTATCTCTTCCACCATCATCCCTTTCATCTGTCATATCCTTAACCTATCGCTTTCCACTGCAACTGTTCCTGTGTCCTTCAAGCATGCTCTGGTCACACTTATTCTCAAAAAGCCCTCAGTAGACCCTGTTTGTCCTTCCAGATATTGGCCTACCTCTCTCCTCCCCTGTGCTTCAAAACTACTTGAATGAACAGTTCACTGCCATTGTTTTGACTTTCTTTCCTCTCAAGCCCTTCTGGATCCACTGCAGTCTGGCTTCCATTCTCTACATTCCACAGAAACGGCTCTTGCCAAAGTCTCCAGTGACTTGTTCCTCACCATATCCAAGGGCCTTGACTCAATCTTCATCCTTCTTGACCTTTCTGCTGCCTTTGACACTGTTGATCACCACCTTCTCCTCAATACCCTGTCCTCACTTGGATTTAGGGACTCTTTCCTGTCCTGGTTTTCTCATTACCTCTCCTAGTGCACTTTTAGTTTATGTTCTGGTGTATCTTCCTCTACTGCCATCCCACTTTCAGTCAGTGTACCTCAGGGCTCTGTCTTGGGAGCTCTAATTTTCTTGGTGCATTTATTTCCTTCTATGGTTTTCAGTACCATCTTTATGCTGATGACTTTCAGATCTAACTCTCTGTGTCTGAAATCTCTCCAGGAATCCAGGCCTGCTTATCCAACATTACCCCATCTGGGTTTGGGCTCCACGTGTTTTCTCCTGATTAGATTGTAAGCTCTGATGAGCAAGGACTGTGTCTTACATCTAAATGTGCAGCACTGCGTATGCCTTGTAGCGCTATACAAATGATTAGTAGTAGTAGTAGAGGTATTGCCTGTATATATCCCATTACCACATCCACAGTAAGGCACATGCATCAAAAGCCTACATGCCCACAGTTGTGCGCTGGCCCCAACCTAGATAGGTGTAGTAACCTGTACAGGGACTGGCAAGTGGAGAAATAGCAATCTTCTGTTTTTTTTCCAAAATCTTGGAAAAACTAGTTTTCGCTCAACTTTCTGATTATTTGGAAAAAGCTAGCAAATTACATCCCCAACAATTAGGCTTTCATCCAGGACACAGCACAGAAACTATGCCTCCCTCTCCAGCTTGTGCCAAGGAGACAACTGCACCTGGCAAACATGTTTATGATGTATCAATTCATCTAGGAGTACTTCACAGGTCAGTAGAAGATGAAGCCCTGATGTAGTTAACATGCGTTTTTACATGTCCTAATCATACCTATTCTATAAAGTCAAATTTGCATTGATTTGGCTTTATAGAAAACTAGTATAAGTGGTTGCTAATGTGCAGAAAATTAAACCACAGTAATCTACACCAGCTCTAGATCTAATATAAATGAGATCATGAATCTAACATGTGGACGCCTATATTCTAGAAACTAGACATGTATTCACATGCTGCCCAAGTTTCACCCATGTGCACACCTACAGTGAAAGTACATACAATGGGCTCCACATGCTTACTTACAGAAACATGCCCACAGCATTTACATACATAAGTGCTCACTTAAGTGTGCTAGTGACTAGAATACCGCAACTTACATGCATAAATTTCCATAGCTTCTTTTAGAATTACCTTCAATATGTCTCTAATACCACCATCTTGTGAGACATAGGTAGTGGTGGACCCGTGGCTCTGATGTCTAACAGGTCCCTAGTACACCCTCTTCATTGTGCCAAAGGATACTATGTCACAGCTCTATCTCCTCTTGAAAGCCTTGCCTGCATAAATAAGGCATCACACAGGCCCAGAGGAAGAGGGGAACCATAGGGCTGCCTCTCTAGTTTGCTTCCTGAGCTTCCATGTGACTTGTCTGTCAGATCTTACAGGGCTCAATGCAGGCTTTGAGGATGCAGTAATTCTGGCTGTTGATTGGACAGCTGCTAGTGCTGGTATCATGGTGAAAACAGCTTGATACATGCAGGTGTCACAGAGGAAGGGCTCATGTTCTTCCTGTCCCTCATGTGTGACATGTTGAGTGGTGGAGAGGGAAGAAAATCAGAGGAAAATGTAAGTCTCTTGACTCATGGACTCAGCAGTAATGGGCTGTTGGGAGGCAGGCAAAGGCCTGTATAGTGACAAGTTCCAAATTATGATTGTTGATGGCTTGTTGTTGACCTTTCTATCTCTGTAATTGGAAAGCAAATACCGTGTTTGATGTTAGATTTGCGAGGCACATCAGACCATCATCACTATAACTGTGGTCTGGAAGACTCTCAGTATGTAAAGAATCTAAACCTAATTTCTGAAGGGAGCATTCATTTATGACAGTTATGCTGAATGCTTATTTAGTTTTGGATCACAGATAGGGTTGCCAACTGGCCGGTTTTCAGCCAGCCTGGCCGGTTTTTCCATGGCCAGGCCGGCTGCCGGCGCAGATGCAAAACTGGCCCTTGATCGGGAGCGGCCAGAGCAAAAGACCGGCTTTTCTTCTGACCCGAAGTAAAAAAAACAACCCACCCAGAGCCGGCCCACACACCGGAGGGCTTCAGAGGGAGCCGGGGAAGCCCGCACAAGGCCCCGGCTCCCTCTGTACAGCCGCCAGCGTGAAGAGCCTTTTCCTTCACGCTGGCGGCTGTTTCTGTGAAGCCGCGATTGCTGGGAAAGGTTAAAGGCAATACCCTTTAACCTTTCCCAGCATTCACGGCTTCACAGAAACAACCGCCAGCGTGAAGGAAAAGGTTCTTCACGCTGGCGGCTGTACAGAGGGAGCCGGGGCCTCGCGCGGGCTTCCCCGGCTCCCTCTGAAGCCCCTCAGACAGCCGCGGTGCTGGTCTGGGGGGGGGGGGGAGGCCAAGGACTGCATGGGCTGTGATGGGGGGGGGCTAGGACTTCAAATGGGGTGTGATGGGGGGGGACCTGGACTGGAAAAAGGATATGTGGGGGGGACTTGGACTGGAAATGGGTTGTGATGGGGGGGGGACCTGGACAGGAAAAGGGCTATGGGGGGGGGGACTTGGACTGGAAATAGGCTGTGATGGGGGGGGACCTGGACTGTAAAAGGGTTGGGGTGGGGGACATGGACTGGAAATGGGTTGTGATGGGGGTGGAAGGGACCTGGACTGGAAAAGGGCTATGGGGGGGGGGGATAACTTGTACTCGAAAAGGGCTAATGGGGCGTGAACTGGGACTGGAAAAGGGCTATGGGGGGGTGAACTTGGACTGGAAATAGGCTGTGATTAGGGGGGCTAGGACTGCAAATGGGCTATGATGGGGGGGACTCGGACTGCAAATGGGCTGTGATGGTGGGGGGGCCTAGGACTGGAAATAGGCTGTGATGGGGGACTTGGACTGGAAATGGGCTGTGATGGGGGGGGGGACCTGGACTGGAAAACGGCTATGGGGGGGGGGACTTGGACTGGAAATGGGTTGTGATGGGGGGGGGCCTGGACCGGAAAAGGGCTGGGGGGGGGGGGGGCATGCACTGGAAATGGGTTGTGATGGGGGTGGAGGGGACCTGGACTGGAAAAGGGCTATGGGGGGGGGGGACTTGGACTGGAAATAGGCTGTGATTAGGGGGGCTAGGACTGCAAATGGGCTGTGATGGTGCGGGGGGACTCGGACTGCAAATGGGCTTTGATGGTGGGGGGACCTAGGACTGGAAATAGGCTGTGATGGGGAACTTGGACTGGAAATGGGCTGTGATTGGGGGGGGGGCTAGGACTGGAAATGGCCTGTGATGTGAGGGCTAGCACTGGAAATGGGCTGATGAAGAGCTGGAATAGGACTGGAAATGGGCTGATGTGGGGCATGGGAGAATGGGACTAGAAGGGAGTGGATGCTGGGTGGGTCTAGAACTATAAGGGAACTGATTTTGGGGGAGGACTAGAATGGATGGGGAATGAGAATGGAGAGGGGAAAAATATTTTGTGTGGAAGAAAAGTCTATGATGGGCCGGGTATTGGGAGAGTAAGAGGGCTTGAGAATGGAAGGGTGAAATTTAAATGGATGATAAAGGAATAAGGAAAGAATTGGGGGAAAGAGCAAAAGGGAAACAATCAGTATGTTAAAGTAGAAATAGAGAGAATGGAAAACATCTAAAAGAGAAGAAAGGACAAATGGATAGCTCGCAGAAGATACAAAGAAACCAGAAGAAAGTGACTGGAGCAATTGCAACTGAAAAATAAAACGCCCAAACAGAAGGTAGAAAAATACTTTTTATTTTGAATTTATTAACTGGAATATGTCTGGTCTGGGAAGTGTGTATTGCTAACATCTTTGCGTTTTTGTTTAGTGCAAGAGGAAATTACTTTATAGTTTTATTTCTCCAGTGTTGTACATTTCATGTTTGGATTTTGGGGTTCCCAGTTTAATTATTATCTGACCAAGGAAGTTAGCCTACACGTATCCTCAGTAATTTTTGTGGGTGGGGCTGGGGGCGGGGCAGGGGTGGGACTAGGGGCAGAGAATGGGTGGAGCATGGCGAGCCACAGGTGTCGGGTTTTTCTCGGTGAAAAAGTTGGCAACCCTAATCACAGAGCACATGAAGGCAGCCTGAAATGGCACATCTTATGCCCAGACGTCCACTGGCTGTGTCAGTAAGTACCTTGGCACTTCATTCCATTCCATTTAAAATCATTTGCACATCTCAGAGGTTACAAAATAATATGCATATTATAATCATACATAACAATAATAAGACAAAATGTCTGAAAACCAAAACAAAAAAATCCTAGAGATTAAAAGTCTGTAAAAAAAAATACTTTAAGACCATCTCAAAAAGATAAGAGTAAGAGATTCATGAAAAGCAGTGGGCACAGAATTCCACAGCTGGGGTGGACACATGGAGAAAGTACGGAGCCACAACATAGTCTGAGAAACTTGGGTCAAAGAAGAAACCTGAAGCAAATGTTGAGAAGTAGAATGCAAAGTACGAGATGGATGATAGATGTCCAAGGGTAACAACTTATCAGGGAGCATAGAATAAAGGACTTTAAAAGCCAAGCAGAGACACTCCCCTTGGCTGTTGACTTCACTATCTCTCTGATCACACTCCTGCTTTTCCTTCCTCGCCGTCATTTCCTGTCCAATTTGTTATCCTTCTTTACAGGGCAGAACTACCCAGTAAGCGGGGTAAATACGGCAATGGGGCACTGATGTCATGGGAGCACTGGCACTAGCTGCCCCCCACCTAGCCCACCCCAGCCTTCGAGAAGGATGATAACCCAGAAAGGAAGAGCTCTGCTGCCCGTGGGACTTGCTGGTCCTGCAGTACGATCTTCTCTTCTGGGCTGTGATCACTTCTGCAAATTGATAATTGTTTCAGTTCTCTTATAATATTTTTGATTTTATCATTAAGTCCACACTTTGAATCAATTAATTGTTTCTATGGTCTGTTCACTAAGGCAACTCAATTAGATGTTCTCTGTATGTTTACATGATGTCTTATTATTGTTCACAATCTTATTCATTTATATATTTTATTGTATTTACATTTCTACTTTGTTGTATATATGTTTTTATATAGAATTGTCTCACTCCTGATGAAGGCTATTCGCTGAAACACGGCTTTGTCAGGTGTCTGCCAGTTTTATCTCAAATAAAAATGGTTCTTTGTTACCTTGCCCCATACTTGGTTGCTCACAATCGTGGCTCAGACAGGAAGATTGTGCCCACAGGAGCCGCAAGTCTCATTGGCAGAAGAGCAGCCGACCAGATGGCTCTGTTGCAGTGACGAGAGTACAAAGGGCAAGTGAGGAAGGGACAGAGTCTGGGAAGGGAAGAAGATAGTTGTGAGACAGCATGAGAATGGCAACAGAGTGTGAAGAAGATTCTGGACATGGAAATGGAGGACTAGGAAGACACTGAAATAAAGCCAATCACATTATCTAACCATGAAATACACCCCACTTGCTTGATAACTCTTGCACTAAGGAGTAAGTTTGTAAAGTCATTAGCATGTGTGCTGTCAAGTCAGTGCTGACTCCTAGCAACCCAGCACCTCCTGGAAGTGGGACAGGAAGTAGATTGCCATGCCTTTTTTCAGAGGCAATGGAGGGTTAAGTGACTTGCCCAAGGTCACAAAGAGTGCTAGTGGAAATTGAACGCTGGTCTCTTGGTTATCAAGGCATTGCTCTAACCACTAGGCTACTCCTCTGCCCTCTGTGCAATGTGTGCCTTTGAGTCGGTGCTGACTCCTGGCAATCCAGCAGCTCCAGTGTTTCCTTGGTACTGTGACCGAAAGTAGATTGCCAGGCCTTTTGTCTGAGAAAATGGTTAAGCGACTTGCTCAAGGCTTTATAAAATATGCCTGAATCTAAGGCAAAATCTCTACTACTTATGCTCATATTTTATAAAGACAAATAGGCACTTACTTGTATTTATAAAATAGACTTAAATTAGGCATGTCTGGCTGCCTTAACGTAGGTGCCCTATTATAAAATTAGCTTCCACTTGCTAAAAATAATCTAAAATTTTGCAAAGAAAAAATCACATTATTTCAGGGCTTTTTAGTAACTCTCCTTCTTAGCAGATTTCCTTTGAGTTCTGCCTCTCAAATCCAAATCTCACGGACTGAAGGCTTTGTCGTTTTAAAGTATGTATAGCAACAGCTTTGGCAGTGGAGGTACATACCACATATCCACAGATACATTACTAGAAATGTAATCATGCTAGTCAAAAGAAAATGAGAATCCCTTGCCTGCTGACTTTGATGCAGAAGTGAAAATGTGAAAGAAAAAAATGTGAGGTACCAAGAAAGATGGCAGTGATAAGAGGTTTGCATTGCGGTCGGGCAATCTAATTAGAAGGATGTTTTAAAGGCCCGTGGTTGTTTGCGGCTGGATGTCAGACCTGGGAACCTCAGGCACTGTACATGATTGATTTATTTCCTTTTGGGGAAAACGGACACAAAAGGTTGTGTTGGTTAATTGCTGTTCATCTTCTTTCCCTGTGTCCTGTGTGATCCCCAGAGACATTATTGTTTTGCTCAACTTAATTTTGCAGGAACATTACTGCTGTAATTTGACAGTTTAACATAGGGGTGTACATCTATGTGGATTAATTTCTATTATATGTGAGACTATGAAAAACGTAAATGTGTGTTTTTCTGCTATCTGGGACTGGACTCGGGCCCATATGTTTAGGCTAAACCTTGCAAAATTGTAAGTGCTGATAATGGGCAGACAAATTTGTCCCACTACTAGGATCCAGCTTCTTTTAAATGGGATTTTATTACCAGTAAACAATGAGGTAGGTACATATTTTGTGTATTCACTTGGGGGTAAATGACACCTTCATGTCCACATTTTAATCTTTGTTCCCCTCAGTTGAATTGTTAACCCCTGCTTTTGTCGGAAAGATGTTTCCAGTCTTGTCTACACTGCTGTGGAATCCCATATTAGCTAAAGTAGTTTCTTGGTTTTGGATCTTTCTATGAAGGATTTGAGGGGATTGCAACTGATTCAAAATGCCACTGCCTGGCTTTTGGTGAATTTCATCCCCTGGGACCACATGTTACAAGCTACATACTGGCTTTCTATTCAGAGATGGATTGTCTTTATAATCCTCTGCTAGCTTTTAGGGTGCTGGGGCCTCCTTCTCTCAGGGATCGTCTGATGACATCAGCCCACCGGCATCTGAGTTGGCTGGATAGTGCTACAGCTAACTGAGCAGAGGTACTATTCAGCCTCTGCCTGCTTAGTTAATGTGCTTAACTTTCACTGCTTTGGGATAACCGGCTAGCAGCTAAATATCACTGCTAACTGATTATCCCCAAGTGCCACCTCTGTTCCACCCCTGAAATACCCCGACGCTAGTCGGCTAGTGTCAGGGCTTTTAGTGGCGGCAGCAAGGGATATTCAGTATTAGTGCCACTGAATATTCCGTTAAGGGCTATTTAGTCAGTTTGCAGCTTAATCTACTGTGGTCATAACTAACCAGCGGTACCTCAGGTTAGTGACTCCCATTGAAAAGGAATAATGCAACTTGCAGTAAATCACCACAAACGGTGTTATTATAGTTTATTTATTTATTTATTATATATTTATTACAATTTCTTATATACCGCACTATTGTCAGCGCGGTTTACATACAACAAAATGACCATAACAAACTGCTTGGCTTCACATAGAACAGGAGTAACAACTTGGATAACATGTTTTGCTTTACAGAGAACAGGAGTAACAACTTGGATAACGCGGGGGGTGCAAACTGAACTAATTACATATGTACAATGAGATTGAGTGCTGAGGATTTAGGGTGTTACATGTGTACAGTAGGGTTGAGATGTTATCTTGAGGAGGTAAGAGGAGAGGCAATTAGGTAGGTGTCAGGTTAATCTGGTAGTACTGTTTAAAAATAATGCCAGCTCAAAGGCATTGTGTTCCGTTGAATCTTTTCGAAACTAATTGAAATATGCAAACTTTCTGACCTGGATGTCCCATTTCTCTTATAGAACCCCTATGCAAAATGGGGCTTTATATTTTTATTTATTTATTGCGCACGTATACCACAAAACGAATGACAAGATGCTGGCCAGTGACAATCTTCTACAACATGTACATGATGGGCTCCATTGTACCCAATTCTACACCATGGGAGTCATATGTTCCTGCAGTTGCAGGATCAGGCATGGAGACAGCCCAGCATGTTCCTGCATACCCACAGGAGATATCCAGATGGAAGCATGGCCAACCTGCCCTATGCTCCTGCTGGTGTGCTGGTGCAATAGCATTGTGATGCCCAGCAGGGGCCCCAAATGGCTGCCGCTGCAACCTTCCTCCTGTCCCACCACCTGACTCACAGTGGAGTCTGCCAGGACCGTAATCAGATGGAGGGGGCGTCCATGCAGCTGCTCCCTGCCTTTGGGGGGGCTTCCAAGCTTGATCTCCTTCATCACTGCTGCTTATTCCACCTCAAAGGTGGAATAAGCAGCATGATGTTCCCCCACCTCAAATGTGGAATAAGCAGCATGACCTGAATCGGCCCTGGCTCTCCCACACCTCACCTCCTCCCACCCCTATCCAGCTCTCTTTGCACAGAGACTCATTAAATGCACAGAGAGTGTGAGGCGGCATACACTCCATATGTATAGGCATGTCCTATTGGGACATACAGCCCCGCTAGTCACCTAACAGAATTGGGTCCTAAGTGTAATGACAAGTGATCTTACCCAGCAGCAGCAGCTATGGCTGCATGAACAGGCCATGCACCAAAAAATGGGGCAGAACACAACAAACAGTGGCTAATCACCTGAAACAGATGGTATACATCTGAGGATATTGAAAGAAATGAAATATGAGATTGCAGACCTACTATTATTAATCTATGAACTATCATTAAATCATCTGTAGTACCTTAAGATTGGTGAATGGCCAATGAAACCCAATTTTGAAAAGGGTTTCAGGGATGATCCAGGAAACTACCTGCTGGTAAGCCTGACATTAATACCAGACAAAATGGTAGAAACCATTATAAAGAACAAAATTACTGAACATGTAGAAAGTCATGGTTTAATGGGAAAAAGCCAAAATGGATTTAGCCAAGGAAGGTCTTGTCTTATTAATCTGTTATATTTTTTTGAAGGTGTGAATGAACAGGTAGACAAAGGTGAGCAGGTCAATATAGTGTATCTGGATTTTCAGAAAGCCTTTGACAAGGCCCCTCATAAGAGACTTTTGGTGAAGTTAAAAAGTCATGAGACAGTGTACTTTTGTCGATCACGAATTGGTCAAAAGATAGAAAGCAGAGGCTAGGGCTGAATGGACAATTTTTCCAATGGAGAAAGATGAATAGTGGAGTACCCCAGGGATCTGTGCTGGGTCCTCTACTTTTTAATATATTCGTAATTGACCTGGAAATGGGAATAATGAGTGAGGTAATGAAATTTGCAGATGACACAAAATTATTCAAAGTTGTTAAAAAATTGCAAGAGGACATTGAAGTGGCAGATGAAATTCAATGTGGACAAGTGCAAAGTTAACAACCCAAACTATGGTTACATGATGCACTCAGGAAAAAGATTTAGGTGTCATCGTGGATAACATGTTGAAACCCTCCATCCGTGTGCAGCGGCAGCCAAGAAGGCAAATAGAATTCTAGGAATTATAAGGAAAGGAATGAATAAACAAAGGATATTATAATGCCTCTGTATTGTTCCATGCTGCAACCCCATCTTGAATATTGTGTACAATTCTGGTTGCCGTATCTTAAAAAGGATATAATGGAATTAGAAAAGGTACAGAGAAGAGCCACTAAAATGGTAAAGGGCAGGGCCGGATTTACCTTGAGTGAGGCCCTATGCCAACAAAAATTGTGGGCCCCAGCAGGGGCGGCCCAAGGGGGGTGTGGGCCTCATTTGCATAAGGGGCCTCATTTGCATAAATATTTGCATAATGTTACCATATACTAACTTTTAGTAAACGTGCCTCTTAATGAGTGTATGGATAAAGAAAGACTAAAAGATTTCTACATTACTATAATCCAGTGCCAACTGCCAGACACATTAGGAACTACTACAAACACTGCCCATTTAGAACCCATAGCAAACCCGCCGTATCCTAACAGCACTACCAGGACTCACAAAGCACCATACTCTACCAATCAAAAGGCAACACTGCAAATATTAAACCAATACATTTCAGAGAACAACAATACATGACCTACTGGGGAAAGAGAACAAGTGGCAATGTCAAATAGGAATTATATAAACAGAACACCTCAGCTCAGTTACACATGCAGAACATAGACCATCACCAAACAAGTAATCACATTTTAGAAACAGGAAGACAATAATTAAACTGGGAATCCCAAAAGCCAAACTTGGAATGTACAACACTGTAGAAATAAAACTATACATTAATTTGCTCTTGTACTAAACAAAGCGCAGACGTTAATGATGCACATTTACCAGAGCTGACATATTCCAATTAATAAATTCAAAATAAAGAGATATTTTTCTACCTTTTGTGCATTTTTTTCAGCTGCAATTGCTCCAGCCACTTTCTTCTGGTTTCTTCATGTCTTCTGCTAACTCTCCATCGTCTGCTGTCCATTTGTCCTTTCTTCTCTCTTCTTCTAGTTTTTTTCCATTCTCTCTCTACATCTGCTTTAACATACTAATCTTTCTCCTTTTGCTCTTTCCTCATTCCTATTTCATCCAGTCAAATTTTACCCCTCCATCCTCAATCCCCACTTACTCTCCCAATACCCGGCCAATTGTAGATTTTTTATCCCTCCCACACAAAATATTTTTCCCTTCTCCATTTTACTCTTCCAGCCCCATCCCATTCTAATCCTCCCCCAACATCAGCTCCCTTCTAGTTCCAGCCTCACCCAGCATCCATTCCCTTCTAGTCCCTGCATCAGCCCATTTCCAGTCCTAGCCACCCATCAGCCCATTTCCAGTCCTAGCAACCCCCCAACCCAATACCAGTCCTAACCCCCCATCACCCCATTTTCAGTTTAAGCCCCCCCTATAACCCATTACCAGTCCTAACCCCCCATCAGCCCACTTCCAGTCCTAACCCCATCAACCCATTTCCAGTCAGCCCCCCATAGCCCATTGCCAGTCCTAACCCCCCCCCATCAGCCCATCAGCCCACAGCCCATTACCAGTCCTAACCCCATCAGCCCACCTCCAGTCTTAACCCCCCAGCCCATTTCCAGTCCTAACCCCCCCCATAGCCCATTACCAGACAGCCCCCATCAGCCCACAGCCCATTACCAGTCTTAACCCCCCCAAAGCCCCTTACCAGTTCTAAACCCCCCCAACAGCCCATTATCAGTCCTAACCCCATCAGCCCACCTCCAGTCTTAACCCCCCAGCCCATTTCCAGTCCTAGCCCCCCCATAGCCCATTACCAGACAGCCCCCATCAGCCCACAGCCCATTACCAGTCTAAACCCCCCCAAAACCCATTACCAGTTCTAAACCCCCCCCCAACAGCCCATTACCAGTCCTAACCCCATCAGCCCACCTCCAGTCTTAACCCCCCCCAGCCCATTTCCAGTCCTAGCCCCCCCCATAGCCCATTACCAGACAGCCCCCATCAGCCCACAGCCCATTACCAGTCTTAACCCCCCCAAAGCCCATTACCAGTTCTAACCCCCCCCCCAACAGCCCACAGCCCATTACCAGTCCTCCTCATCAGCCCACCTCCAGCCTTAATCCCCCCAACCCATTTCCAGTCCCAGTCCCAGCCCCAGCCCATTTCCAGTCCCAGTCCCAACCCATTTCCAGCCCCAGTCCCAGCCCCCCCAATTACCAGTCCTACCCCCTCCCCCTCCCCCTCCCCCGGCCTAAAGTAAAATTTATTTTAAAAAAAAAAACCTGCTGGCTGCCGCCGCGGGGCCCCGTCTGCTGCCGCGGCAGCATGGACTGACCCGCGGGGGCCCCCTCTGTAAGCTCGGTCCCTCCCTCCGTGTCTCCCTCCGTGCAGGCTGTTAGAGACGCGAAGGCAGACTGTCTCCTTCGCGTCTCTGTTAAGCCCGCAGGGGCTGATGGGAAATTTCCCATCAGCCCTGCGGGCTTAACAGAGACGGGAAGGCAGAAGGAGACAGTCTGCCTTCGCGTCTCTAACAGCCTGCACGGAGGGAGACACGGAGGCACGGAGGGAGGGACCGAGCTTACAGAGGGGGCCCCCGCGGGTCAGTCCATGCTGCCGCGGCAGCAGAGGGGGCCCCGCGGCGGCAGCCAGCAGGTTTTTTTTTATTTTATTAAAAAAAAAAGCCTAACTACTTCAATTTTTGTGGGCCCTTTGCAGCTGTGGGCCCTACGCCATGGCGTACATGGCGTATAGCTAAATCCGGCCCTGGTAAAGGGAATGAAGAGATGCTAAAAAGGTTAGAGCTCTTCAACCTGGCTGTGAGGAGATATGATGGATGTTTATAAATTAATGAATAGAGTGGAATGGGTAAATATAGATCAATTCTTCACGCCATCAAAAAGTAGAAAGACTAGGAGACATGCAATGAAGCTACAGTATAACCCATTAAGACTAATAAGAGAAAATATTTTTTCATTCAACGCGTAATCAAATTCTGGAATTCATTACCGGAGGATATGGTAAAAGCTGTTAGTGTAGCTGGGTTTTAAAAAGGTTTGGACAAGTACCTGGAGGAAAGGTCCATAATCCATTATTAAAGAGGACCAGGTAATCCACTGCTTTCTCCAAAACAAGCATTATGGAACCTGTGTGTCTATTTTGGAAACTGTTAGGTACTTGTGACCTGGATTGACCACTGTTGGAAACAGGATACTGGGCTTGATGGACCTTGGTCTGACCCAGTATGTTTTTTCTTATATTCTTATGTTAGAAGGCCAAAACACTAATTTTAGAGGAGAAAAATATTTGTTCCCTTTTTTTCTTCTTTTTTTTTTTTTTTTTTTTTTTGCTTTTTAGGGACAGAACACCTCTATGGGAATAAAGAAAACAGCAGGGCAATTGATTACGCTCTGTGGCAGCAACTAGAATTGCACCAGTAAAAACAATACAGAAGAGCAAGAGTACCAAGCCAAGACAGAAGGCTAGACAGTGCAAGGGCCTGAAACTTAGAAACATAGACATATGATAGCACATAAAAACCGTATGGCTGAGCAGGCCGTGGCACAGGCTGAAGCGGTATCAGAAGCAGAGAGGTATAGGGCAAGAATATGTTTTTCTGTTTTTTTCTGTTTCTGTAGGTGGTGCTAACAAAACCCACTGTAAAAGAAGAGGTCGAGCAGCAATGACTGGAGTGACAACTGGAAAAACCACAGGAAGATACTCAAGGCAGAGTGTGGACTTTTGTACTTAGTCCTTCTTCCCGCAGGCACATGAAAATTGAAGGAAACCATGTTGGGGTGTGGGGAGAGAGATTCATTTTTAGAATCACTGGCTTTTCTATCTTATGACAATGTAGACTCAAGATATTCCTTGCCATTAAGAAGATATGTTAACTGGTTGATAGATGAGAAAGGAAATGTTGGGTTACTTCGGTCATGTCTGCCAGACTACAGACTTGTGTACCTAGCATGCCAATGAATCTGAAGTCATAACTGCCTGCTCTAGAGAGCTACTTCTAAGAATACTCCTTTGCTATTCTGTATTGGTGGAAAGTCTGTGAAACCAAGGGGTATGTTTACTTAGCTACGGTAGCGGCTTCCATGTGATATTGGCTAAGCTAATGCTGCTAAATAAACATACCTCCAAGTCTCAGTATTTTATTGGGGACATTTACCCTGCCAAATGCAGACTCTCATTGGCCAAGTACAGCTGAGCAACCAGGATCTTGATTAGGGCTCAAAAATATCTCTAATAGTATAATATACCTGGTTTCATAGAATATCTGCCAGTTCCACGTGTCAAAGGAAATGTTTTGGAGTAAATCTCTACAGCAGGAGTCAGTATATTCATAAGACAAAAAAGCAAGTCAGCATTTTCCATGGAGCTGCAGAGTAGAAAACCTTAAGGCGAATGAGGAAACAGGAAGGAAGCTCATCAGGCTAAGATCTGCTTTCATGGACATGTGATAGTCCTCCCCCAAGATGGCCGCCTTCTAATCCAAAGGTCACAGGTTCAAACCCACTTTCCTCCAATGAGGAAAGAAACCAGCCTGGTTGTTTATGTGCCAGTAATCTGCAACCACCTCTACCTCTGCAGCAAACATTGAATTGTATTGAAATGACAAAGCTGATCAGGACAACAGTTGCAGCAACAGCCCTGCTGTTAGGTTGTGAGTACATGCTCATCAGAGGAGGTAATAGACCAGCTGTGGTACAGTAGACCTCTCAACACCTCTACTCCAATCTGGACAATAGGTGGAAGGATGTGACTATGGCTGGGCATGGCTCAAAACAGCCATTGTGGTCCCCCACCAGATTACAGGGCATGCAGCAAAGGTCTGCACTGTCCCAGTGCATGCCTAGTGGCACACATGCAAGACCAGAGTGTATTCAATAATGGCTTGTGTTTGGCTGTGCTATTACTGATTGGGCATCAAGAAGCAAAATCCAACCTCAGCTGTTTGGTTCCAGTTCTCTAAATTCAATGCAAGTAAATACACATGCACAGAATTATATAAATAACAGTACTACTTAAGCTTCAGCAGAGGAATTCAGGCCTGCAAACTTGAACAGTTTCATTAGGGAAAAAACTGCTACATGGTACAAATTCATCTTATCACTCTATGTCATGCTTTGCACCACTTTTTGAATATCTACATGTTACAAGTCAAGCTAAACATTACATGTTACACAGGCACAGACACATAGGCACAGACATTGCTCATACATAATCAGGACAAATAAAAACATCCTGTATGAATTCTCTCTCACAAAACAATTTCATCTGCAAAATATGACCTTGGCTTCTCTCCTACATATCTCTCTCTCCAGGCTGCTAGTGAATTCCAAGCTGCCAGATTTCAAGCTGTTCTCATTTTCTGTATTAGTAACTTTTTCAGAGGGCTCTGGTACTCCATTTCAAGTTCCTCTCAACAGTCCCCCCTCTGATTCTGTAAAGATTCACTACAAAATAATAATAGCTCAAACATGTCCAAGTCCAGAATATACCTTCTGCCACAGTGGAGAATGCCTTTCACTTCACTTTGCTTTAGAGTCCAGGTATATCTATTCCATAGGTGAACTTCATCTTGCTGGTTAGAAGAAGTCTTTTTGTTTGACAATATAGAAAAAAGGATTACAATCATCCTGTAAATTAACCAGAATCAGGTGACACTGTTTGCTCTTACTAGGTCTCAATAAGAATGTACACAGAGAGTAAGACTTTATCAATTATTATTTTAAGCACCATCTGCTGGCAGTGGCCAACTGCCCTCCATAGATCTTGCAATAATTCAGAGATTTGCTTCCACATTCACATATTGACACTGGTCACAATCCCAAAGTATTCAGCAGCATCTCTTTTCACTCTGGAATGCACTATGCACTATGCACATCTTGAACAGAGTTTCAGTGACTGTCCACCCAGGCTTCATAGCTGCATATATATCTTTCAGTAGTCTTGCTGGAATCACTGATCTTTGCTTCTATTCAGTTTTCAGTAGCATTGCAGACTTCATTTCATCTGCAGTAGTTATTGTCTTTGGCCCATAGGATTCAGTACATGCAATATGTTATTTGCAGACCCAAAACTCACCACTACAGCACCCCTCTGATTCCTCACAATTGCAGACAAGCACAACTGCTAAAACCCATTGGCAATATAGAATTGTTGAACAGAGTTATCTTAATTAATGCTAATTAATTACATCTACTGTTTGCACTAAATTATTCCAAATTATTTGAAGATATATAGAACAAGCTAGCTTATAGCATACTTCTGTCTTGCATCTACATTCCTTAATTTATTCTCTTTTAACTACCAAATGAAAGCTAGGCCACATGTTAATAAACACACCACTCTTATCAGGTGCACAGCTATACATATTACTAATTATGTTTGTGATTTATTCTCCAACAATTTACAAAGTATAGTTAATTGTATTACTTAAGGGGTAACAAACATTAAAACATAACTGGCAATTTATTGCAAATAAATTAAACTTATTTTAATTGTTTACCAAAAATTCTTCGGAAAGTTCTCATATCTTACACAATAGTTTGATTCACATTTCTTTGAATATTGTCAGCAATATTATCTGATTTACATAAACATCTCAGCTCACAAAGGAAGGAAATCAGGACACAAAACAAAAGTAGATACATAAGCATCATTACATAAGCAGTAACAAGAATTATGCTCAACAAAAGATAATGCATTCATAACCACAAAATCGTTAAAAATATATATAATTTAAACCAATTAAAAATTCAGTTGTCATTGCTTAATACTTCTTTTTGTTACACTGTTTTCAGCACAAAACTGCACAGTAGTAAAAGATCAATTAATCTCTTGAGCATGGTAAATGTATTTATATATTGAATCTACCTCAATCAGTAAATACTAATTTAGTTAATTTTGATGTTTGTGATGTTAAAAAGCAATACCTTTGCTTCACTATTAATATTATATCTCACTAGATTTAATACTTCCTCATCACTTGCTCATACCACCAACTACATATGTCTTCATACCAACTATATATATATATATATATATATTTATATTCATACCATACTAATCCATACAAACATATATAGTTATAATATATAATATACCATACTAATACATATATATATATATAGTTATATATAGTTATATATACAGTTATATAATATACCATACTAATCCTTACAAACTATATATATATATATATATATATATTTATTTATTTAACATCTTTTATATACCGCGCTATTTGTTGCCAGTGTGGTTTACATATAACAAAGGTTGCACATTCGGAGGACAATTGTGTGCTTACATTAAAACAGTACTACCTAAGCTTCAGCAGAGGAATTCAGGCCTGCAAACTTGAGCAGTTTCATTAGGGAAAAAAACTGCTACATAGTACAAATTCATCTTATCACACAGGCACAGACATTGCTCATACATAATCAGGACAAATAAAAACAAAGGCACAGACATTGATCTATACATAGATCTTCATATCATACTAATCCTTACAAACGTTATATATATATATATATATATATATATATATAAATAATATACCATACTAATCCTTACAAACTATATATATATTGTCATGCCCATAGCCCCTTACATGTGCATGGAGGGGCGTGCTTGTTAGATAGAGTTCCTCAATTAAGCAATGTTCCAGACTGGCTATCTTGCAAAGGATTATGGTAATGGTAGTCCAGTCATGTGGTGCTTGCCTTTGAGGTAAATGAAGACAATGTAGTTGGCTCGAGTGTAAGGCAGTGACAGAATATTTATTTATGAGGTAAATCCAAATGTACACAGACTCTACTTGGTAACACCTTAGGATGTATTCTCCAGGATTTTATATTCAAATTAATAATACAACTGAAAGGTAAAGCAAGTAGCTTGTAAAGTCCATTAACAACAGAAAGTCTTTCTCAGTTACTGCTGACAAAGCTGCTCAGCCGTGCTGCCTTAAAGGAAACCAACAAAAGTAAGAGCTTCTTCACCAAAAACAGCTTCTCTTTTCACATTTTAAAGCACTTTTGTATCCAATGTGTGCATAGCCTGAGCTGTGTGCTGCTCTGATACCAGCTGGCTAACAAGCTTCAATCAACAGCTCTTTTCCTTCTCTGCACAAGTATTTACACAAACGTCTAGTGCCAGTTACTAGAACGTTTCCTTTTTATTTTTGTTCCCACTTTCAGGATTTCTCTGTGCTAGCAGCCTTGCATAAAGAACAGTCCATGAGATTATCATCCTCCTCTGTAATTATAGCCTGTTCTTCTACTTGCATTGGCTCTATATCAGGAGCTGGATCAGAGGGCTTTATTAATTGACCTTCATTAGGACAAGAACTGTGTCTAAACACTTTGCCTTGCTTTAGGTTAGACAAACGTTCATAGTTCATACCTGGGTTAAAGCTGGCATTAGGCTGTCCTCTCAAATATTCTGGCCAGTATGCATTGGAGCTTTTATAACCTGTCCTTGTAAACAGTTGTAATATACTGTATTATAATGTTTCATGTGAACCGTCTTGACTTGTAGAAAGACAGTATATAAAAACTGTTAAATAAATACATAAATAAATAACTGTAGCCCACATATATATATATATATATATATATATATATGTGGGCTGCAGATGTGATAGATAGAGTCCTCAGTAGTGGTTTGTAGGCAGCCCAGCATACCTAAGGCCATAAGTTGTGATGCTAGAATCTACAATACCTAGGATCAGGAGGCAATGGATATACAAGAGGTCTGATATCGAATTTCCACCACTATCTCCAAGTAATCAGAATGTCCATGCAGATGATAATAGTGCTGCAAAGGGCCTGGAGAGATGTAGTGTCTGACAGCAGTCGTGTAAATTTCTGCAGTGTTCAGGATTGCTATTCCAGAAGAACAGGGCTCACTGAGCAGAGAGGGCAAGGAAATTGGAGCTGCTGTGCCAATCTATTGCAGTGCAGGAGTACCAACTAGCAGCTTTAGATCACCCGGATGCCTCCATTTGCTCAATACATGAATACTTTGTGGAGATGAGGATCCATATCCCCCCCCCCCCCTTCGGCTATGCGCTCATCTGTTGTTCCATAATTCTGCACAGGCCATTGTAATCCTTCAGGCACAGCACAGGGATCAGTTCCCACCACTCCTGATGCTACCCCCACCACTAACACCACCAGCACTGCCACACGCTCCACTACCAGCACCACTGTTAGATCTAGGCATGCCTAGACCTCTGTCATGCCACCTCCAATACCTATTTTGAAGTTGATAACCATGAGAGAGGGACTTCCATTCACTTCTCCTCCTTCCATGACACCATTGAGCAAGCTAGTTTGCAAGAAGAAGACAGCAGCACCTCATCTAATTCCAGCAATACTCCACCCATCACACAATCACTATTGTTACCCAGCACAGGTGAATGTGCCATCAGTTAGAGGGAGGAGAAGCAGACACCTTTGGAAAGGACATGGAAGAGGCAAGCCTTAGAGCCATGTCCTAAGGGGTATGCTTGTGGCCACTAAGGCAGTACCGTGATGCCATGTGGGTCGGTCCTGGTGGCTGGAGGGGTTGCAGGATACAGGATTCATGAGGGGGAAGGGGTGTGGAGGGTATGTGGAAGTTTGTGAGGAGAAGGGTATTTGTAGGGTTTGTGGGCGTGTGGGAGAGGGAGGGGGTCTGGAGGGTATGTTGGACTGTGTGGAGAACAGGGATATGGAGGGTGATTTCCTCACACACCTAATCACTCTCACTTGCAATCACCCATCCACTGACATACACAGGGCTAGCGCTAGGGTCGCTGGTGCCCCCCCCGCAACCTATACATTGGCGCTCCCTCCCTCATTACTGTTAATGATAGGCTATACCCCAATCCCAAATTTCTTTGTGAACCCTGTTCACGTGATGCTAGTATTTCTCCTTCAAATCAAAAGTTATAACAAGAAAATTGCAGTGAGGTAGCAAATGCCTCGCTGGAATGGAAACAATTACTGAGGAGTGAATATTCAACATTGTAATAACAGGCTGTGATAGTCAAAGAGTTAATGTGATTGAAGCAAACAAAATCAATGTATTTATTTATTTAACAAAAAAAAGGTCTACAAAGCGTCTAGCCACTTAGTTTTCCTTGCCTCTTCTCCCATCTGTTCTTGTTGCTACAAATACCACCACCGCTCTATCACTGCATGCGCAGTTGCGCAGCTCTTTTATAAATCCACCAAATAAGGATAAGATGATAAAAGCAGTTAGTATAAAAAAGGTTTGGACAAGTTTCTGGAGAAACGTCAGTAGAATGTTATTGAGAGATCTGGAGAAAGCCACTGCTGTCCCTGGGAGTAAGCAGCATGGAAGCTGTGGTGAGCACTAAGAGGCAGGACTCAGTCCCCAAGCTGATGTTGGCAGTCCCTACAGTCAATAGTTGTTGCATCGGTGTTTAACCACCACTTGGCTGGATGTTGAGATTTCTTTGAGAGTGCTGCTTTGCTGCTGCCTGATAGAGCTGCTGCAACTGGGAGATATGCAGAGACTTTGCTGGCATTCCAGCCAGGCTGGCCAAAGTAGAAAGATCACTTTGTAGCCTCCTATGAGAGCCAACGGTAGTGATCCTTGTAGTGGACAGGCAGTGATGCGAACCACAAGCTTAAATCCCTGAACTGTGGAACACATGTGCCTGAATCCGACTGACCAACTCAGTACACCAGAAGCTCCACCCCACTCCCTCTATGCTCTGTGGCTGGTTGCCTGGCTAGGACATAAAGCTAAATATCACCCTAACTGTGTGCCAAGAGAGGGAATGAAGGGAGGCCCGGTGTGTCTGTTTCCCTTCAGTGAAACTGAAACAAGTTAAAAAGTGCACAGTTCACAGTGTGACCAAATGGAATATTTCCCTCACTCACAGGATCTGATATTCAACAACTTCATCTGCGTGTGTCATAGGAAGCGTCAGGAGGTCTCCTAGGGTTGCCAACTGGCTCCACATGCACCCAAGAAGCTTAGTCCAGTCCTGGATTTATCCCACTGCATGTAGGGCTATGTATTTCTGATTTATCTATTACATTTCATAAGAAAAGCAAGATTAAAGGTCGCTGCATGCAATGGAGTGAACCCAAGACTGGATAACGCCTGTCGGACACATCTGGAATCAATTGGCAACCCTAGAGTCCACACATGTGCATGTGTTAGTTACTGCACGTGTGTTTTCTGTGTGTCATGGAGCTGCCGGAGGGGTGGGGTGGGGTGTTTGCCTGTGTGTGTATGTATGGTGCAGGGATGGAGCACCTGTGTGTGTGCATGCTGCATGGGTCAGGTGCTTGTGTGTGAGTGTGTGTGTGTTGTGTGTTTGCGCATGTGCACGCTTGCTGTATGACTCAGGTACATGTGTGTAAGTGCATGCTGTGCAGCTCAGGTGCCTGTGTGTGTGTGTGTGTGTGTGTGTGTGTGTGTGGTGCGGGGTTGGGGTGCTTCTGCATGCATGTTTGTGCACTGCAGGGGTGGGGTGCTTGTGTGTCTTCTGGTGGGGGTGGCGTGGTATATGGGGAGGGGATGCACCTTTTAGTATATATTTGTTGTGCCCCTTTCTCCCCTGTCTTCAGCCTCCAACTCTTTGCATTTTTACACTCCTCCCTGCAGACACCCTTACCTGCTGTCTCCCCCTAGTCTGTTCCCCTCCCCCCATCTTTCTATCCCACACCCACTGTCCCTTTAAATTTTGTCCTACCTCCCATGTGCTTCTGGTCCCTCCTCCTTTTCCTGAAGCATGCTTGTTATCTTTGGCTCACGGGAGCAGCCTGTCCCACAGACAAAAAACAGAACTACCAGCCATGATCCCTTTGGTCCACAGGACAGGTTGCTCCTGCAGGCCCAGAACATCACTGCTGACTGCGATTACTGCCTTCTTCGCTTCTGTGGCCCACAGGAGCAACCTGTCCCATGGCACAAAACAATTGCTGGCTGTGATCCCTTTGGCCCGTGGGACAAGCTACTCCTGCTGGCACAAAAAATGCTAGCTATGATCGCAGCCTTCTTCATTTCTGTGGCCCACAGGAGCAGCCTGACCCCTGGACTAAAAACAGAACTGCTAGCAGTGATCCCCTTGGTCTGCAGGCTTGTGACATCGCTGCTAGCTGATCACTACTTTCTTCACTTCTGTGAACTGCGGGAACAGCCTATCCTGCGGGCAAGAAGCTGAACTCCTGGTTGTAATTTTGGCACCCTTAAAAAAGGGTGCCTCCCTGTCGTGCTTACCCAACTTACTGGGTAGCACCAGCCCTGGACACACACATATACACTGACACTCACACCTACACATGGGCTAACTGGACAGTATAAGCAATGGGCAGGGAGGCACACAGACACAAACAAGAGTCTCAAAGCACAGCACAAACAGTACACAGGGATCCACACAGACAGAAATTGGGTTTAATAGCAGAGCACACAGTACACAGGGAGCCACATGGACACAAATGGGGATCTAACAGCAGAGTGCAGTTACAAAACACAGGGAGTCACACAGGTGCACAACCCTATGATATTTCAGGCAAAGCGCACAGGTCACCTGGCCACAGAGACAATAGACACAGTGTGGAGTGGGTTAGGTACACGGGGGTGGAGATTTGGAACAGATGAGATGGAGTCTGGGAAGGTTTGAGGAGCAGCCAAACAATTGATAGGACAAACACAAGGAGGATGGCTGAGAGGAAATGTATGTGCACACATACGATGGTCAAACAACTTCAACTGCTAATCTCCTCCAAACACCACTAACACAGTTAGTCCAAGCAGAAAAGTCCCCAATTTACTCCGCCTTTATTGCAGTTCTACCATGTCATGTGCACTTATCTGCACATTTCAGAAATACATTCTGGATGCTCATCTCTCAGACACACCCTGACATGCCCCCAAAATGCCCTGAGTGGAAATGCCCACAGATGGATATGATCACGGTGCGTATATCTATGTTGCCTTCTTTCCAAGATAGTGATTTATGCTAGCCAGTGACTTGCACATTTTTCCAGCATCACTGGCACTTCCAAATTGCATTGTGCCCTCCTAAAATGGCCTCCTTAGTCTCTCAGCTATGGACTTGATATGGGGTTTCAACTTATTTTCCATTTGCATGCACAAGAGTCTACCAACATCAACACATTTGCTGTCAATCCCTCTTGTTGCGGAAAACCCTCTTAAGTTCACCTCCGAGACATTTACTATTGGAATGACAAGACCCAGTTGTAGGTCTTTTTTGAAAGACTTCAAAACTTCTTTTGGCCTAACTGAAAGTCTTCAAGACTTCTATGACCTGAGTAATATTTGTCCAATCCTGATTCTCCGAGGAGGCTTTCAAAACCAGTCTTTGTCTTCAATGGCATGTGATGCTCTACTAACCTCTTCCTTATCTGTTAGGTGGAAACCTACCTAATGCCAACATCCTGAATGAGCTAGTAGATTCTCATGTAT
Source organism: Ichthyophis bannanicus (assembly GCA_033557465.1). Classification (NCBI taxonomy): domain Eukaryota; kingdom Metazoa; phylum Chordata; class Amphibia; order Gymnophiona; family Ichthyophiidae; genus Ichthyophis; species Ichthyophis bannanicus. The sequence goes on from CM066032.1 coordinate 525,624,826, forward strand.
CTCATGCCCACCTTTCATACTTCAGAGGAAATATCCTACTATTTTTCAGCACTTTTTTGATCAGTACCATCAAGATATTGCTGCTACTTTTCTTGACAGCAGTTTTTTACCAAATGCAGCAAAGCGCCAAATACCATAAAAGCCCCCCTTTTCTAACTGCCTTTACCACTTTCTTCCCATCATTTGAAAAATAAACAGAATGCAATAGTCACTCTCTCCTGCCTAGTTGCCAGTCCCCCATCATTATCCTTATTTTTGCTAAGATATGGGCCCAGGTATAGTTCATCTGTCGTCTAAATGTGCAGCACAGACCACTGTACTCTGTTCCCACTATACTTAGAGCCTACACCTGCTTTTTCCAGTTGCCACCAGTGTGCTATTAGGGAGGGGTAGGCACGAAGAACATTCTAACCAGTCCAGATGTTGCTGATGAAATACCGTCTGCACTGGTCATCTGTGCCTGTTTGTCCTAGGACAGTGATGCCAAATACAATCTCACCTCCTCCATGTTGGCTTACTTAGATGACCATCAGGGTTGCTAGCCTACCATCTCACAGGGGAGGAGGCTATGGAATCAAAATTGGAACTAGATTTCTTCTTTTCCGTACTTTTCATGCTCACTGTTACTCGCAGTGCTGGATGGAGTCCACAGCCCACTCTCAGCATCCTACTTTGAGCCTAGCTTGAAAGAGTGTTGTTTCTGAAAATGATGCAGCATCGCACTGTACAAAAGATCATTAGCTTTCTTCTACTAATGACTGTCTGACAGTACATGCATTCTGCATTACATAGATCTTCAAGAACTTTAAATGCCTCCAAATCTCTGATGTTTACGAAACTTCTTCTCTGTTTCCTTGCGTGCTATTGCTACTGCTGCTACATCTGAAACTGACCAGTCCAATAAAAAACCCCTTAGCCTAGGGCAAAATACAAGACCAAAAGAAAAGTTCCCCGGCTCATAAGAGACCATAAAGGTAAATCAAAATGCAAAACTTATGCATCAACACATACTTTTTTGTCGGAATAACCAAGCAAAAGGGAGCAGGGATTGTACCCACCCCTCGCCGTGGTCGGTCCTTTTTAATAATTTTAAATGCTCAAAAACTTATCTCATTCTCTTTACTCAGCCAGCTCGGAATTCAAAGACACAACGTGCCACGTTTCGGGCCATCCACATCAACCGTGGCCCTGCATCAGGTGAAATGTATGGAATCCCAGTAAGTCAGCTTTTGAGAAATGTCCAACGGTCAAACTCCTTTTATCGAAAACGGCGCGTGACGTCACCACAAACACGGAAGGAAAGCTGCCAATGAACCCCCTATACGTCACAGACCTGAGAAAAAAGAGCATTTAAAGGTTTTTTAAGGTTTTCCCTCTCTTCCTTTAAATGCTCTTTTTTCTCAGGTCTGTGACGTATAGGGGGTTCATTGGCAGCTTTCCTTCCGTGTTTGTGGTGACGTCACGCGCCGTTTTCGATAAAAGGAGTTTGACCGTTGGACATTTCTCAAAAGCTGACTTACTGGGATTCCATACATTTCACCTGATGCAGGGCCACGGTTGATGTGGATGGCCCGAAACGTGGCACGTTGTGTCTTTGAATTCCGAGCTGGCTGAGTAAAGAGAATGAGATAAGTTTTTGAGCATTTAAAATTATTAAAAAGGACCGACCACGGCGAGGGGTGGGTACAATCCCTGCTCCCTTTTGCTTGGTTATTCCGACAAAAAAGTATGTGTTGATGCATAAGTTTTGCATTTTGATTTACCTTTATGGTCTCTTATGAGCCGGGGAACTTTTCTTTTGACATCTGAAACTGAGGCTGAGAGCATAGCAAAAGATAAAAGGCTAACATAGTAACATAGTAAATGACGGCAGATAAAGATGAGTATGGTCCATCTAGTCTGCCCAATAAGATGGCAAGAGTAGGTGCACCTGCAGCTCCGTGCAGGCCACCCCTCCCCATGTCTTTGTTTTAGGGGTGAACCCACCGCTCCGTGTAGGACACCCCTGTATGTTGATAAATTAGTTAAGTTTATTTTGATTTTATCCTGTTGCTGTAAAGGGATCCACTGTGTCTGTCCCAGGCCACTTTGAATTCCGTCACTGTGTTTGCCCCCACCACCTCCATCGGGAGGGCATTCCAAACATCCACCACCCTTTCAGTGAAAAAGTATTTCCTGACATTGCCTTTCAATTTACCCCCTTGCAGCTTCATGTTATACCCTCTAGTTTTACAGCTTCCCCGTCTTTGGAAGAGGTTTGTTTGTTCATTATTTCTCTAAGTATTTAAAGGTCTGAATCATTCCTCCCCTGTCCCTCCTCTCCTCTAGAGTGTACATATTTAGGTCTTCAAGTCTTTACTCATAAGGCTTCTGACGCAGGCTCCAAATCATTTTGGTTGCCTTCCTCTGAACAGTTTCCAGTCTTTTTACATCCTTTGTGAGATATGGTCTCCAAAACTGAACACAGTGTTCCAAGTGAGGCCTCACCGGTGACTTATACAGTGGCATTAGTACCTCTTCCTTTCTGCTGGTAATTCCTCTTTGTATTCAACCCAACATCCTCCTGGCTTTTGCCACTGCCTTGTCGCACTGTTTTGCCACCTTGAGATCCGCAGAAATAATCACACCAAGGTCCTTCTCCTGGTCCGTGCACACCAACCTCTCGCCCCCTATCACATACATTTCCCCTGGATTTCTGCTTCCCAAGTGCATGACACTGCACGTCTTCACATTAAATCTTAACTGCCAAGCTTTAGACCATTCTTCCAGCTTTTGTAGATCTTTCCTCATGTTATCCACTCCCTCAGGGGAGTCCACTCTGTGGCAAATGTTTGTGTCATCTGCAAAAAGACAGACTTTTCCATGCAGTCCTTCAGCAATATCACTCACAAATACATTGAACATTGCCGGGCCCAGGACCGAACCCTGGGGCACCCCGCTAATCACCCACCTAGGGGCATCTTTCACATTTTCTGTGTTTTGAGGCCCTTTTACTAAAGTGCAGTGTTTGCACTTCCGGCAACATAATTGGAAAAATTAAGATACAGTAAGTGCAAACCCTGCGCAGTAGATGCAGGGAATATGCCCAGAATCTGTCCTGCATTTAGCATACACAGCAGACACTTACCACGTGGGAGCCATGTTCCGTGCTTCTGTTTTTTACTATGCTACTCCTCCTTTCTTTATGCCAGTGGGACCCAGAGACCCCTGTCAGCTATTATTGCCTCTGCATATGTGTAAGCCATATGCACATATGCATCTGTTGTTTGTAAATGAATAAATAGATACTTAAGGACAGATGGGCATTCCTCCTCATTCATCCTCCAACTTTGCTCTACTGACTCCACTCACCAGCAAGGCCACTGCCTCGATCTTGACTTCTCTAATTGCTTACTCTCAAACTTCTGTACCTCTGTTATTCCCTTATCTGTCTATCATTTGCTAAGCTTCACTCTTCATCTCCCCCACCTAAATCTCGCCCAGTCTTCTGCAATCTCTTTAGAAATCTTGATGCTATTGACCCATCAGCTCTTTCCTTTACTATCTCATTACCTCTTTCCTCTGCTATGTCATCAGAGTCTGTTGATGAGGCAGTAGCTTCCTATAATACTGCACTCTCATCTGCTCTGGATACTCTTGCTCCACCCATGCCATGTCATATGAGGCATACTGCACCTCAGCCCTGGCTGTTTTTGATTACCCGCTACCTATGTTTCTGTGACCACACATCTGATTGCACATGGCTCAAATTCTCCACCCTTGCAAACTTTCTACTCTTGAAATTCATGCTTGCCTCTTTCCAGTAAGCCATAGCACTCAGCAGACAAGACTATTATGTCCACCTGACTAACTTTTTTGCCATCTCTTTACAACTTTCAACTATCTCCGCAGGTTGCCTCCTCCTCTGACCCCTCCTTAACTTTCTGCCCAAACTTTGGCTGAATATTTCTATGACAGAGTCCACAGGATTACACTCCAATTCTCCACAAGGTCAACTACATCCCCTCTTCACTTCCAACTCTCTCCTTCAATCTCTGCCACCCTTTCTTCCTTTTCTCAGAGGAGGAAATCACACATATTCTTTCCTCCTCTAATCTCACTACCTGCTCCTCTGATCCTAATCCCATCCATCTCCTAAACTCCACTGTCATCCTTTCCATCTCTCATATTCTCAGTCTCTCACTTTTCACTGCAACTGTTCCAGAAGACTTCAAGCTATGGTCAGACCTCTCTTCAAGAAGCTATCACTTGACCTTACCTCTTCTTCTAATTATCGAACCATCGCCCTCCTCCCCTTTGTTTCTAATCTACTTGAATGCGCAGTTCACTGTCATTGTCTTGACTTTCTCTCCTCTCAAGCCCTTCTGAATGTACTGCAATCTGGCTTTCATCCTTTACATTCTACTGAAACAACTCTTGCCAAAGTCTCCTGACAAAATCCAAGGGTCTTCATTTGATCCTATAAGAACATAAGATATGCCATACTGGATCAGACCAAGGTCCATCAAGCCCAGTATCCTGTTTCCAACAGTGGCCAATCTAGGTCATACGTACCTAGCAGTTTCACCAAAAGACACAGGTTCCACAATGCTTGTACTGGGTCAAGCATTGATATCCTGGGTCCCTTCTTAATAATGGTTTTTGGACCTTTCCTCCAGGAACTTGTCCAAACCTTTTTTAAACCCAGCTACACTAACAGCCTTTACTACATCCTCCAGTAACAAATTCCAGAGTTTGATTACACGTTGAGTGAAAAAATATTTTCTTTTATTAGACTTAAATAGTTTAACCTGTAGCTTCATTGCATGTCCCCTAGTCTTTCTATATTCTGATAACGTAAACAATCAGTCTATGTTTACCCGTTCCACTCCGTTCATTAATTTATAGACTTCTATCATATCTCCCCTCAGCCGTCTCTTTTCCAGGTTAAAGAGCCCTAACCTTTTTAGCCTTTCTTCATAGGAGTATCCTTCTATCCCCTTTACCATTTTGGTGGCTCTTCTCCGGACCTTTTCTAATAACACTATATCCTTTTTAAGATACGGCAAACAGAATTGCACACAATATTCAAAGTGCGGTCTCACCATGGAACGATATAGAGGCATTATAATATCTTTTGTTTTATTTTCCATTCCTTTCCTTATTATATCTAGCATTCTATTTGCTTTCTTGGCCGCCACCGCACATTGGACAGAGGGTTTTAACATCTTATCTACGATGAATGCTAAATCTTTTTCCTGGGTGATAGTTCCCAATGTGGAACCTTGCATCGTGTAACCATAGTTTGGGTTGTTCTTCCCTAGGTGCATAACTTTGCACTTGTCCACATTAAATTTCATCTGCCATTTTGATGCCCAGTCTTCCAATTTATCAAGATCCTCTTGCAATTTTCCACAATCCTCTTGGGTTTTAACAACTTTAAATAGTTTTATGTCATTTGCAAATTTGATAACCTCACTCATTATTCCCTTTTCCAAGTCATTTATGAATATGTCAAAAAGCAGCGGACCCAGCACAGATCCCTGGGGTACACCACTATTCACCTTTCTCCATTGGGAAAATTGGCCATTTCGCCCTACCCTCTGCTTTCTATCTTTTAACCAGTTCCTGATCCACAATAGTACACTGCCTCCTATCCCATGACTCTTTAGTTTTGCGAAAAGTCTCTGATGAGGGACCTTGTCAAAGGCTTTCTGAAAGTCCAGATACACTATATCAACCGACTCACCTTTGTCTACCTGTTTATTCACACCTTCAAAAAAACATAACAGATTAGTAAGACAAAATCTTCCTTGTCTAAAGCCATGTTGGCTGTCTCCCATTAGGCCATGACTATATACATGCTGAGTAATTTTATTCTTTATGATGGTTTCTACCATTTTTCCCGGTACTGATGTCAGGCTCACCAGTCTGTAGTTTCCCGGATCACCCCTGGAACCCTTTTTAAAAATTGGTGTTACATTGGCGATCCTCCAATCTTCAGGTATTAGAGATGATTTTAATGATAGTTCACAGATTAATAATAGCAGGTCTGCAATCTCATATTTCAGTTCTTTCAATACCCTTAGATGTATACCATCCAGCCCAGGTGATTTGCTACTCTTCAGTTTATCTAATAGTTGTAATACATTTTCCTCATCCTTCTTGACCTCTTTGCTACTTTTGCCAATATTGATCACCACCTTTTCCTCAATAACTTGTCCTCGCTTGGTTTCAAGAGCTCTTTTCTGTCCAGGTTGTCTTCTTATCTCTCCCATTGCACTTTTAGTGTACACTCCGGTGGATCCTCTTCTACTGCCATCTTGCTTTCAGTTGGTGTACCTCAGGGTTCTGTCTTGGGACCTCTCCTTTTATCTCTCTACATTCAGTCCCTTGGTGCACTTATTTCCTCCCATGGTTTTCAGTACCATCTTTATGCTGACAGTTCTAAGATCTACCTCTCTGTGCCTGAAATCTCTCCAGGAATCCAGGCCCAGATCTCTGCCTTCCTATCTGACATTGCTGCCTAGATGTCTCATTGACATCTGAAACTGAACATGGCCAAAACTGACCTCATTTTACCCCCTAAACCAACCTCCCCTTTTCCTCCCTTCTCTATTTCTGTGGATAACACTACACTCCTTCGTTTCCTCAGTTCACAGCCTTGAGGTCATCTTTGACTCTACTCTCTCTTTCACTGCACATATCCAGCAGACAGCTAAAACCTGTTGCTTCTTTCTCTGTAACATCAGCAAAATTTGCCCCTTCCTTCCTGAACACACTACTAAGACACTTATCCACTCTAATCACCTCCCATCTAGACTATTACAATTTCCTCCTTGCTGGTCTCCCTCTGAATCATCTCACTCCCCTTCAATCTGTTCAAAACTCAGCTGCACGGCTTATCTTCCGCCAGCCTTGAAATACTCATATAACCCCTTTTCTCAAGTCGCTTCATTGATTCCCTATCCGTTTCCATATTCAGTTCAAACTTCTCCTACTGACCTATAAGTGCACTCATTCTGCTGCTAATCACTACCTTTCCTCTCTTATCTCTTCCTACACCCCTCCTCATGAATTCCGCTCTTCTGGTAGATCGCTTCTATCAGTGCCCTTCTCTTTTACTGTCAACTCCAGACTTCGATCCTTCCACCTTGCTGTTCCTTATGCTTGGAACAAACTACTTAAGTCTGTGCATCAGGCTTCATTTCTGGCCCTTTTCAAATCCAAGCTGAAAGCTCACCACTTCACAGATGCTTTTGGATCCTGATCTGCCTAGTCTCCTATGTGTTTGCTTACCATTGCCCTAGATGTATCCCTGTCCTCAGCTGTTACATTGCTTGTCCTGACTAGATTGTGAGCTCTGATGAGCAGGAACTGTCTCTTACATGTGTCTGTACAGCGCTGCATATGTCTTGTAGTGCTATACAAATAGTAAGTAGTAGTGGTAGTAATATGGGCAAACAGACAGATAGACAAATGGATTATCCCCAATCGGCACTACTGGGGAGAGTCCATTGTAAACAGAGTACAAGGTTTAAACATTCACCCATAAATTTATATTTTCTTTATTCCAAGATCTTCAGACAGACACAGGTGAAGACAATATCATAGTGTTGGTTTGGGGGCTCAGTGGTGGTCTTTCCTTCTCTAGAACAGGGAAGAATAACTGGAGAATGAAGGAATGCTTCCAGGACTTCAGAAATAGCTGAGATTGTACTGCAGGGGTGGCCAACTCCGGGCCTAGTGCACCACGATCCAGCCTGGCTTTCAGGATGTCCCTAATGAATATTCATGAGCTATACTTGCATACAATGGGGGGCAATGTATGCAAATGCACCACGATCCAGCCTGGTTTTCAGGGTGACCCTAATGAATATTCATGAGATATACTTGCACACAATGGGGGCAGTGTATGCAAATATACCTCATGAATATGCATTAGGGACATCCTGAAAACCAGGCTAGATCATGGGGCCAGTGTTGGCCACTCCTGTTGTACTGTATATTCGGTAGCTGTATGTATATTTACTTTGATATAATCGCTCTTTTCTGAGTTGATCAAGTGAATGAATGAGTCATCACAATATCTATGCAGGAACCTCTGCTATTTCTGTAATGAGAACTATCATTGTGCAGTGTTTTTTCCTATGCTGCAATTATGTGATCATTTACAGTATTTGTGGCCTTGATCTTTCTCTGAGGTGAACATACCAGTATTCTGTAAGATGTTCCAGGCTGGGTCACCCTAAAGGTCTATCGAGCCCAGACTCCTTTTTCTAAGAGATCAGTCTGGCTAATCAGAAAGTATCCGAAGTGTTGATTTATTTCTTGTCTCTAGCTCGCAGGTGTGGCTACACATGAATACTTTATAAGAAGACCGGCTATCTTTTGGACCTTGTTTCAATGCCTGCTGCTTTATATTGCAGTATAATGCTAGCAATTAGTTTCTTTTCATGCCTTAGATGTTATTACAAGCTATTCTCTTTAGCATTAAACTGATCATTTTATAGCACTTAATATATCAAATGTCCGTATCGTAAGGTTTCATACCCTTCTTTGTAAGTTTTTTCTTTTTTTCCTTTTTTGTATCTTCTAAATGACATCTCTGTGCACAGGAAGAACTAAGCAGTAGTTAGGATCCAGCATTACTAGGAAACAGGTAGACAAGTAACAAGCTGATGGACTCCTACTTTTCTATCAACAGAATCATTGTAATAAAAAGAATAACATTGCTATATAATCTTCTGCCAGGACTTTTTTTCCTTTTTCGCTGTATGACATCTTTAATGATGCATGCGCAAATTAATTCAGGCATGTTATAGAGAGATAATTAGTATGATGGATGGCAAAGAAGTATGACTGAAGGTAAAACTGTTGTTGAGCTTGATATGCTATATCAATATTTAAACCATAAATGTAATTTATGTCTCAAAAATCTTTATGAGGTTGCTGCATGCTCATAGTGCTATAAGCATACTGTAGATAGTGCTATTTGTGTTAGGTATATTAATGAAGATCTGTATCTTCCTCCAATCTCTACTATTTATTGATAGGTGAGAAACTGCTATGATATTGCAGGCTTGCATGTATGGCAAACTTGAATGGTATGCATTCACACTTGAACTCCATCTGTGCAGTATTCCTGGAACAGACTACCTGAGTAGGTACATCAGGCTCTATCTCTGGTCAAATTTCAAGCTAAACACCTACTTCTTTGAGACTGCTTTTGGACCCCAACCCTCTTATTCCCCTGTTTAACACCAATTCTTGCATAGAATTACCCTAGTCCCTGTTTGTTCTATTTGTGTCTTGAATAAATTGTAAGTTCTATGTGTGAGATAGAGAGAGAGTTGCTGGGCTGTAAACATATGAGTACAGGGAAAAGCAGGTTTAGATTATAATGAGGTAGCATGTGTGTAGGAGATGAAGTTCTAGATATTAGGGAAGACCATAAAAATTGTTAATAGATTAAGACCAGCATTATGGTTATGGTTTATGGTTTAGGCATTTGATATACCGCCCTTTACTTACGCATCAGAGCATTACTGGATGGAAAAGTAACACTACCTTTTAAAAAGGGGTCTAGATTTGCATTTTTACTACTACTGTAAAAGACAGTCCCTGCTCATCGGATCTTACAATCTAGTCAAGATAGACAACACCACAGCTAGATATATCTAGGGGAATGGTAAGGAAAAACATAGGAGACTATGTGGCTCAGAATCCAAAAGCAGCCTTAAAGAGGTGAGTTTTCAGCCTGGATTTGAAAAAGGTCCGGAGATGAAGCCTGATGCACAGACTCAGGCAGTTTATTCCAGTCATAAGAAGCAGTAAGGTGGAAGGATCGAAGTCTGGAGTTGGCAGTAGAAGAGAAGGGCACAGATAGAAGGGATCTATCTGCTAGAAGAGTCAAGTTTGTGAGGAGGGGTATAGGGCGAGTCAAGTTTGTGAGGAGGGGTATAGGGCGAGACAAGAAAAGAAAGTGAGGAGCTGCAGAATGAGTGCACTTATAGGTCAGTAGGAGAAGTTTCAAATGGATATGGAAACAAATATGGAGACAGTGAAGCAACTTGAGAAGAAGGGTTGTATGAGTATATCAAATCTGGCAGAAGATTAGCCACACAACTAAGTTTTGAACAGATCGAAGAGAAGGGATTCAGAGGGAGACCCGCAAGGAGAAGGTTACAATAGTCTAGATGGGAAGTAACTAAAGAGTGGATAGGTATCTTACTAATGTGTGTAGAAAAGAAGGGACAAATTTTGCCAGTGTTATAGAGAAAGAAGCAACAGGTTTTAGCTGAATGTTGGAGGTGTGCAGAGAAAGAGAGAGTAGAGTCAGAGATGACTCCAAGGTTGCAAGCTGAGGAAACAGGGAGGAGTGTAGTGTTATACATAGAAATAGAGAGGGGAGGAAGGGGGGAAGTGGTTTTAGGGGGAAAGATAAGGAGTTCAGTTTTGACCATGTTCAGTTTCAGTCTGTGGTGAGACATCCAGGCAGCAATATCAGATAAGCAGGGAGAGATCCAGGTCTGGATTCCTGGAGAGATTTCAGATGTAGAAAGGTAGATCTGGAAGTCATCGGAGTAAAGTTGGTACTGAAAGCCATGGGAAGAGATGAGTGCACCAAGGAACTGGGTATATAGAGAGAAAAGGAGTGGACCCAAGACCGATCCTTGGGGTACACCAACTGAGAGCAGGATAGCAGTAGAGGAGGATTCACCAGAACAAACACTGAAAGAGCGATGGAAGAAGAGAACCAGGATAGCACAGAGCCCTTTAAACCAAACGAGGACAAGGTATCAAGATGGTTGTGCTCAACAGTGTCAAAAGCAGTAGAAAGGTCAAGAAGGGTGAGGATAGAATAAAGGCCCTTGGATTTTGCCACTGGATACTTTGGCAAGAGTCATTTTGGTAGAATGTAAAGGACGAAAGCCAGATTGTAGAGGATCCTGAAGGACTTGAGAGGAGAGGAAGTCGAGGCAACGGTGGTGAACCACATGTTCAAGTAGTTTAGAAACTAAAGGGAGGAGGGAGATTGGTTGATAGTGAGAGGGATAGGTGGGGTCTAGTGAAGGTTTCTTAAGGAGAGGCGTGACCACAGCATGCTTAAAGATTGCAGGGAAAGTTAATGTGGACAAATGCAAAGTAATGCTTGTAGGGAATAATAACCCAAATCATAGATACACAATGTTAGGTTCCAGAAAAGAATCTGAGTGTGATTGTAGAGAATACATTGAAATCTTCTGTTCAATGTGTGGTGGTGGCTAAAAGTCAAACAGAATATTAGGGAAATAAAACAAAAGATAACATAATGTCTCTGTATCACTCGACGGTGCAACCACATCTTGAATATTATGTGCAATTCTGGTCTCTGCATCTCAAGAAAGATAGAGTAGCTTTAGAAATGGTACAGCAAAGGACAACTAAAATGATAAAAGGGATGGAGCAACTCTCCTATGAGGAAAGGTTAAAGAGGTTAGGGCTCTTCAGCCTGGAGAACAGACAAATGAGCGGAGATATGATAGAGGTCTATAAAATCTTGAGTAGAGTGGAATGCGTAGACACAATCAATTGCTTCCTCTTTCAAAATATACAAGGACTTGATGACATGCCAAAAAGCTACAAAACAGTTTATTTAAAACAGGAGAAAATATTTTTCTCTCAATCTATAATTATTGTTTGGAAATCATTGCCGACAAATGTGGTAAAGGTGGGTTTATAAAAGGTTTGTACAAATTCCTGGAGGAAAAGTCTATACACTATTATTAAGGTAGTCCAAGAGAAAACCAGTGCTTTTCTCTGGGGTAAATTGCATGGAAAGTGGTCCTTTTGGGCTATGTCATGTACTTGTGTCCTGGACTGGCCACTGTTGGAAACAGGACACTGAGCTTGATGGACCTTTGATCTGTACCTTTTCTAATGCTACTATATCTTTCTTGAGATATTTTGCTGTATCATATGCACCACATAACTCTCACATCGTTCTCATTAGAATGCCATAAGATGCTTATAGAAACACTTTTTTATGAAAGCGACCCCAGCAAGAGGCACACTTAATACAAAGTCAAGTACTGTCTCTCACTCCCTTCAATTTCTTTCATTGGTCTCTTTCAAAATATTTTATGTATAACACTTAAACCAAATCCCACACTCATATACAAATGTGTGACAAAGTACTTAACTCAAAGGAAGTGCTCAGCCACAATTCCTCTGCTCCAATGTAGGGCTGCTCCCATACTCTGGTTCCAGGACAATGGGACAGAACGGAGTTACTTACCTGTAACTGGAGTTCTCCGGGGACAGCAGGATAAGTCAGCCACAAGTGGTGACGTCATCCGACGGCGCCCGAGATGGAAGTACTCTCCATAGCTCAGAAGGGCTTTCGCCCTTCTGAGCATGGGCCAACTGGCCCCACCCCTCTGCCCGCCCCTAGCTAACCAGTATGTCCCTAGCTGAGCCTCTTGCCGCTAGGAGGCGGGCATCAGGACGGAGGCCGAACCCTTTCCAGGGGAGGTGGGCGGGATGTGTGGCTGACTTATCCTGCTGTCCCCGGAGAACTCCAGTTACAGGTAAGTAACTCCGTTTTCTCCTAGGACAAGCAGGATGAGTCAGCCACAAGTGGTGCCTCCCAAGCTGCCAGAGCTGCGGTAGAAAGGGGGGAGGCCGAGGCACTTGTTCGGGTTAGACTACGGGCTAGGCTGGCAGGCCGCCTGTGGTGCAGCGGCACAAGGCACACTTGTGAGGTAAACAGACACACTTGCCGGGGGTGCAGTACAAGTCACACTAGTGAGGAAACCGAGATACCCTTGTGAGATGACCAAGACATAGGCCCGTAGGGCAGTCCGGAGAAGACCAGCCACAATAACGCTGGTCACGAGAATGGAGTAACGGTGCAAGTGGTGCGAGAATGCCCCACTAAGAGGGGCGCCTCCAATATTAATTATTTAGAATTGTCGAGAACCATAGCGCAGCAGGGCATCGGGACCCGGAGGTTGCTGCTGGAGGCCTGTGTATGGGGAGACATGACCTGAATTGGCCAGTGTTGTATGTGACCTGCGTTGGTCACCGTTGGGACGGAAAGCTGTGCACCGCCCTGTTCCGGGCTTGGCAGTCCAGTGATACCCTGAATTCAGGGTGTGTGCCCTCATTTCCTGCATGCTTGCGCATCTCTGCTGGCATCTGCACTGAGGTAGACGCAAGTGGTGCATTACTGCAGAAGAGCTGGGAAGGAGCACCTGGGTGAAAACCAGGGAACTCTTGACCTGTAGTCACATGCTCTTCCCTTAAGCTGTGCTCCAACAAGATGAGGCTTCTACTGTGCAGGATGTTCAGATAGTAGGGGTACAGGGCCTTGATGCAGTCCAGAGAGTGGAATCCTCTCCCTCCAGGAAGCATGGGGGGAGGGGGGGCTGCGTACAAGGGGTACAAAATAAGATATGTGGTTCCCCGACCCTCGCTTGTCGGGGTAGGAGGCTGGTCGAAGGGAATAGGGACATGATGCCGGAACCACAGCTAGGGCTCGAGCCCGTAACTTTCCGACCATGAACGCACTGGCCATGGTGTGCACTGCACTACTCTGTTGCCAGTGCCGGTAACAAGAATAGTGGATGGACATGCTGCCCGTGGAGGTAGGAAGCCGATGATGAGATGGAGCAATACCATCGTAGCGGTTAGGAAAAATGCCTAGTAAGGGTAATGCCTCTGACAACCTACTGATCTTCTGGGGAATCGAACTCATGACCCCTGGTTCAGTAGTTTGTGTATTAACCATTGCGCTACCCCTCACTTGCTGCTATTGATGGGCCGCCTAAGGGGGAACTGAAGACTATTTCAGATAGATATCCAGAGGGTCGTAAGAGTCAACAGCAACAGGGCTGCGCTCAACACGACGACCACTTGATCTCAGCAGCTACTAAGAGCTGACCTGGTTCGTGCAGCGGTAGGTTGAGGGCGGTGTTAGCCTGAGCGAGGACGCTCAGGGCGGTGTTCTCAGCAGCTTGCATGAGCTTGAGTGGCGCACACCGTGGTTGACTGAGGGGAATGTAGAGCAGATAGAGGCTGGCTAGCCTGTGCTATTAGGTCCCTTTGAGCAGTGTTCAATGCGATCTACATTGGAGGCGACGGAGTGGTTCAGGGGAGGGGACCATTCGGTGCCAAGACATCCAGGTTAGGTTGGTGCAACCAGACAGGAGAAGACGTCCGGTCGAGGTACAGAGCAAAGGAGAGCAAAGCAGCTCTCGCAGTATTAATCAGAGGAACCAGAGAGCGAGAGAGTATGATGACACAGGTGCTTAATCCAAAAACGTTTATTGAATTCCCCGACGCTTTTCGGCTTACGCCTTCCTCAAGGGGATAAATAATGCACACCAGTGCTATGGATAAGGTGGTCTTGTACTGGTTATTTGTTCTGACCACTATGAAGACTGCATGACCCAATTGACGGGTTGTATTGCAAGAAGAATCTAAATCACTCAAAGAGGAGTAAATAAGCAGCGAGGACTGTCACACACTGTATTCCTCTAAAACGAGCCAAGGGGTGGCTCCTTAGTGCGAGTGCTGGTGATAGGGCGAGTTGTAGGATTTTCCGAACCCTAAGGAGCGTCAGCGAGATTAACTTCTGATCCTTATATGAGCCCTGACCCTAGATCTTCACGGTAGCGTGAAGAGGCTAGATCACCGTAAGGGGCACAAGCGGCTTGCGCTTGAGCGTTATTGAACCCTGAATGATTATACCTCAGGGGTTGGTTCAAGGCACCGGCCAAGTGGAGGTGTGCCCAGATTGACGCTGGTCTAGGCAACGCAGGACGACAGGGGCTTCTGTGCCCACCTCTGACAGGTGTCGATCCAGGATCTCGGCACTAGGGAGACAGGGACGAGGGCATACGTGCCAAGTGTTCAGGGGGGGAATAGAAGACGCCAATATCAGTGAGAAAACTGCTGTCTGGGTGGTGTTATTCCACCCTCAGTTGGGTCCTCAGAGGGGACAGGTGAGTGAGGCTACTATGTGACCTCACTATGACCTTGAATATATTCTTACATACTGTGCCAGTAGGCATTGGGGCAATATCACCTATGACAGGTAATGCCTCAGCCAGCCATCTTCATTAGGCACAGTGGGGGATTGAACCCATGACTCCTGCGTCATTGATCAGTGTTTTAACCATTGTGCTACACTGCTGCTGGTGTATGTTGAACAACTGAAAATTCATTGAGCAGGGCATTACAACTTGGCAGATAACGCTTGTACCGGGGATGTGGGCTAAGGCGGGTAAAGTAGCTTGCCCAAGATCACAAGGAGCGACTGTGGGATCAGAGCCCCAGCCCTTCCGGCCCAAGGTTGCCGTCCTGGGCAGGACTTGAACCCTCAGGTTGGATACATTGCCCAACTACCTGGCCGTCCCTACACTCCATGTTGGGTGGCCTAGAGTTATATATATATATATACATGATTGAGCCATACGGTATTGGAGTCGGTGCAGTGGAGTAGAACTGAAGCGGAGCTGCGTACGGTTTCGATGCACTGAGTGCCCGAGCTCGTTGCTTGGCGGCGCCGACTTGACCTGTAGGGTTTTGGAGCCTGTACCTATTGTTCCCCTTTAGGAGCAGAAAAATCAGATATCTGGATTGAGCCAGATAGAAAGCGGGACTGAGGCCTTTCTTTCCACTTCTCCCATAGACTTGCCCAGACGCTGGGAGTGGAATGTAATGGGGACGGTGTCTCTTAATTCCCGTGCACTGTCTCAGCGGTCTTGGTCACACCGGTTGAGGTTCCAGGATATAGGGTAGGGCCCTCTGCCCCACCGCCGCCCTTGCAGGCATTGCCGCGGGATAACGGGGTCTGAGCGGCGCTGGAACCCTAGGCTGATACTCCAACCCTGATAGACCTGCAGATGCAGTAGAACAGTTTGAACTCTGACCGTACCACAGTGGCAGGTAATTACCAGTAACCCTTGGCAGACTGAATAAGGGGGTTGCGACAATGAAAAATGAGTGTGTACTGCCATTCACCGCAACCTGGGAAGGGGGTGAACTGCTGTACCCAGCAAACATCCCTCCAGTGTTACCGGACCTCAGGTCAACTGTAAGATCAGCAGCTTATTGGTGGGGTCATCAGCCCTGTAGGACTCCATTCCCCTGATTAGTCCTGGAGCCTGGTGGCCGGGGGCCTGTCTGAATTGTTGGTGGCAGAGGGAACGTCGTTGGTGCTAGCCCCAGTTGGGCTTTGAGCCTGTGACCCTCTGTTCTTGCACACTCTGTCAGTGTGCACTGTACCACCGTGTTGACAGTGCTATAGAGTCTTGGCTGGTCGGTGGTTCTGGGCGGGGGGTTCTCACTCTTTGCCCCGGTGAGCCCTTATAGTGCATAGCACCAAGTTGTCACGATCTTGTCTCTCTCTGAAGCGCCAAGATTCCTGGGTCCACAATGCTGGCTTGTAGAGTTTGACTGCAGCTGTAAGGTGCAGCTGATGTTACAGTCAAGCAGGACTGTGACTTGCCAACACTACAAGAGTACAGGAGGGAACAACCCTGGTCTCTTGGTTTCCCCGCCAGTGCTTTAGCCATCAGGTTATGCAGCCACTCCACTGGAGAGTGGGCTCTGCTGCTGTCTAAGGCAAGGGGAATAGTATCAGCCCCACCATCAGAGAAGTCTAAGAAGGCTTGCCCTGGGCGTGGAAGACGGGGTGGTATCGCCCCCGATGGAGCCAGTCAACGGCGTTGGGGAACCGATGGCGGGTCTTTCAGCGACGAAGTAGAAGGGGCGGAGTCCGAGCGGGCCAAAGGCGCCGAGGAGTCAACAGAAGCCTTGCGCCGAAGAAAGCATATCTGCGCCGATGAAGGCATCTCCGCGCCAGAGAGAGGTATCTCTGCGCAGAAGACAACATCTCTGCGTCGAGCAAGGCGTGACTCCGCCGAAGCAAGGGATCTCTGCGCCGAGAAGGCATCTCCGAGTCGGAATGAAGCGCCACTGCAGCCATTGCGCGATAGGACGAGGAGGGTTCCGTGCCATAAGGTGAAGCCGTCCAACGTGAAGGCGCCAGGCCACGGCGCTGAGCAGCGCTGAGTGGGCCGGCCCGAGGAGACGCCTGCCAAGGAGCTGCAGTTGATACGGCGAGATCCGAGCTTGTGCGACCAATCTTTAAAAGGGGCGTGGTGTTGAGCAGTACCCAGTCACGGAAGATGGCCGCCTCCATGGTTAGCCACGTGTGGGGAAGACAACGGCTGCCGCGAAGGTATTCCCAGCCGGAGGATCTTCAAGTCTGTAGACGCGTAGGATATCAGGCTCGCTGCTGGGGTTGGAGGCCCTTGGGCACAACCTGAGCGGCGGCAGAGCTGGCGGCTTAAGCCTGCGGCTGGGGTGGAGGCCCTTAGGCACACCCTGAGCGGCGGCAGCTGGCAGGATAACGGAGGTCCTCTGAAGGTCCGGGGAGCATCTGTTGCGTCCTGGTAAGGAGTTTAAGCGCGGCCCTAGCAAATTGAAGAAGCTTAGAGAGAATATTAATGCAAGTTAACTTCGACATACATACAATGGTGAGGGTGAGAAACGCAAGTCGAGACTGATTAATAGTAGGGACCTTGTAGGCTGCTAGGTCTGGAGCTTAGACAGACTATACATGCTGGTAGAGAAGAACGAGTTGAAACAGGGCAACGGTAAGAGCTTTTCCAAGATGTTGAGTTAGGAGCACATGGCCCGCAGGAATCTGAGCTCCGCCGGGAGCTCTGAAAAGCTTAGGAACATTAACTTAGCAATCCGAGACAAGCCTGGAAGAAGAATGAATGCAGAGACAGCAATACATAGGAGGAGCGGGCTTAACTGAGCCTACAGTAAGAATATTGCTTCAGAGCTGGTCTGGAGCACATGGCCAGCAGGAATCAAAGTTCCACAGGGCCAGATCCGAAAGGAAGCTTAGGAAACATTGAGTCAAGAAAACTGTAACATGCATACGGTTATATACATACGATTAGAAGTCCTTAAGTTAAAACTTGGTGGAGAGTAGAAAAGTCTGTCTTGCTGGCAAGGCGGAAGAACTGAAACTGGTTAGCTAGGGGCGGGCAGAGGGGTGGGGCCAGTTGGCCCATGCTCAGAAGGGCGAAAGCCCTTCTGAGCTATGGAGAGTACTTCCGTCTCGGGCGCCGTCGGATGACGTCACCACTTGTGGCTGACTCATCCTGCTTGTCCTAGGAGAACTCAATACAACTGCCAGGATGATGACACTCCCCTGTTGTGGAAAATTACCAGAACACTTACAGGTTATATTGTAATAATTTAGTAGGATCACTAAAAGTCTCTATTGTTCAGAGGAGCAGAATCTAAGGGGTCAACACATTCTTGAGAGGGAGGGGTAGTGATTAATGCTTTAGTAATCAAAATCTTGGGTATGGGCTCTATAGCTCTGAGCCCTGGTTATTATATGTACCTAGCAACTCCTCTGGCTGCTTCTCAGGCTCCCTCCTTTGCCTCCCTCCCCCTCTTTCTGTTTTTCTCTGTCCCAGCTGCCTGTTTCTCTTCTTGCTCCTGTGGCTTGATCCCAGCTGACAACAGGA
The DNA here is from genome assembly GCA_033557465.1 of Ichthyophis bannanicus. Lineage (NCBI taxonomy): Eukaryota > Metazoa > Chordata > Amphibia > Gymnophiona > Ichthyophiidae > Ichthyophis > Ichthyophis bannanicus. The sequence continues at coordinate 525,643,350 of CM066032.1, forward strand.
GAGTGGAATTAGTGGCATGATGGACAGGCACTTCTCTAATCTACTTTTCCTGTTGCCAGCACCTCTTCTGTCTCCTTCAAAGCTCTTTGACCCTGACGATGTGCTATAAAATTCTATCGATCACCATGCAGGCAAACAGCTGATCTGAGCTCTGAACTGCATAGGAAGGAGAAGCACTGACTGTAGGAAAAATGAATTACTAAAGCAATGGGCTCACTGTACTCTCTGTGTTGCTCTCTACTACTGTTTGCTGAGTCTTGGGTAATTCTAGTTGGGGTTGGGGAAGGCACCAAATACAAATATTGACTCCCAGTTGCCAGAGACCCCTGCTACACCTCAGACATCTGTTGGATGCAACTGAGCTTTGTAAATGTAAACATATTTATTTTGCTTCTCTGGCAATATATTTCAATTCAGTTCAAATTAAGTTACTTTTTCTTTTCAGCATATGCAACTAATCAATGTCCCACGCGAGTTGCTAGTTACTATAGCTGCTTAAGCAATGCAACATTTGCATGATAACTCTAGAAAGGCTTTCTATCTATACATGTAAACCGCGCTGATTGCAAATAGTGCGGTATATAAGAATTGTAAAATAAATAAATAAAATAAATAAAACTAAGTTATACACATAGAACACACATAATGCAAAATTCACCACTATATGCATGTATTCAAGCATATGCAAGGAGCAGTCCTACATGTACTTTTATATATGTACAAAGAAGGAATTCTCCTTGGAGCGGAGTTGAGTAAAGTTTTGGCTTGCAAGACAACAGTGGAGAGAGCTGAACTATCTTTGTAATTATTTCATGTACATAGTTCACCCCTGTTATCCAAGTTTGTACCCCTGTTCTATGTAAAACCAAACAGCTTGTTGTTATGGTCTTTTTGTTATAATGTAAACCGCGCTGATATCGAATAGTGCGGTATATAAGAAATTGTAATAAATAAATAAATAGTGAAGACTCCTAAACATGTAGGTGGAAATCGGGCAAGACCAAGATGGTGGGGTGGTTAAGAGTAAAGGTTAGGAGGTGAGGATCAGATAACGGCAGAACTGAGGTGGAAAAGTTTGAGGGTGAGCAGTTAGAGGGGAAAGTGAGGTCAAAACAGTGGCCATGCTTGTGAGTAGGAGTGGTAGAGCACAACTAAAGATTGCATGAGGAGGTTAGGGAAAGAGGCTTTAAGGCATAAGGGTCTGAAGGATCATCAACGTGAATGTTAAAATCCCCAAGAATAAGGGAAGGGGAAAGATGCATTTAGAAAGGAGGACAGCTAGGAGTCAAAGTTAGTGAGAAAAGTAAAGGTGGACTTGTTGGGGAGGTCGATAAATGACAGCTACCCGAAGAGGTAGTGGAGAACATACACAGATGGCATGGACTTCAAAGGAAGCAAATAAATTAAATGGAGGCAGAAGGAGGAGCTGAAGTTGGCAGGAATGAGAGGGTAGGATCCCGACACTGCTTACAACAGGCAATGGGCCAAAGTATATGGAAAGAGAGGTAGCTCCCATGACAGAGGGCAGTGACCGAGGCAGAATCTTCAGGGAGAAGCCAAGTTTCAGTAAGAGCAGTGTATTACATATAAAGAGGTCATGAATGAAGGTACATTTATTCGAGACAGAATGTGCATTCCACAATGCGCATGAAAAAGGGAGAGAAGAGGGGGAGAGGAGAGTGATATAAACAAGATTAGAAAGGTTACATACACGGCCACCTCAACCACTAGGCAAACTAGGTGGCCACCTAGGATGGCAACTTCTAGGGGTGGCAAAATTCAGGGCATTCAAAGCTAAACAATAGATTTTGATAGACAGAGGGGGAGTAGATATGTGGGGTGGGATAGAGGTGATATGACTGAGACGTTTAAATACCTCTGTGGCATAAATACACAGGAGGAGAGCCTCTTTCGATTGAAAGCAAGCTCTTCTATGAGGGGACAAAGGATAAGGGTGAAAGGGGTTCGACTCAGGAGCAATATGCGGAAATATTTTTTTATGGAAAGAGTGGTAGATCCATGGAATAGTCTCCCAGTGGAGGTGGTAGAGATGAGGACAGTGAATGAATTCAAAAAGGAATGGGACAAACACAGAGGATCTCTAAAGAAAAAAAGGGGACTGTTGTAGTGGTTGATATGGAAGGGCAGACTAGATAGGCCATGTGGTCTTTTTTCTGCTATCATATTTCTATGTTTCTATGAGTAAAGCTTAAGGTTTGCCTAGAGCAGCAACATCTTGAGCCAAATCTGGGGCCGGCCCTGGCTATGCATTGCTGCACCCTGGAAGTGTGAAAAATGTCTAGAGGGAATTGGGTTGGGTTTGACATCTCCAGATGAGAGAAAGAGGAGTAGGAGAGAACAGGGGAGAGAGGAGGTGGCACGATGGAAGCAAGGATGAGGTTCCCTCCTTGAGAGCGGAAATGGCTGAATGAGAGGAAGAAAATTGTGAAGTTTAAGGGCAGATGATAAGGTAGAAGGCAAAATGGTAGGGGAGGTGGGGACAATAAGGAGTGGGTAATGAGAAGTAGGGCCATGGAATTTTCAGAATGAGGGTAAAAGATTAGGGAAAGTTAGCATCAAGAACACAAAGTAATATGGAGCCATAGGAGAGGGAGAAGAGGAGAGAATGCAAATCAAATGAGATACAGATGGAGAAGGGGAGGAGAAAGTTCTGCTGGGTTCAGGTGCACTGAGTAATTGCGTCAATGAGCAGAGGAAGGCTATGAAAGAATGTTAAGCCAGGGGTGGGTGGGTAATAAAGTGCTGAGAAGGGAGACACAGCACTGCAGAGATCAGGAGCTGGGTAAAGGCAAACTGAAGATAGTGCCCACATTGACAAAGCAGAAATAAAGAAAGAACAATAAATAACAAGCTAGATTCTAAACAGGCACAGGAAAATGCCTGAACAGAGCCCATAAACATAGATCGATTGTTTACGTTATCAGAATATAGAAAGACTAGGGGACATGCAATGAAGCTACAGGGTAAACTATTTAAGACTAATAAAAGAAATTTTTTTTTCACTCAATGTGTAATCAAACTCTGGAATTTGTTACCGGAGGCTGTAGTAAAGGCTGTTAGTGTAGCTGGGTTTAAAAAAGGTTTGGACAAGTTCCTGGAGGAAAGGTCCATAAACCATTATTAAGAAGGGACCCAGGATATCACTGCTTGGCCCAATACAAGCATTGTGGAACCTGTGTCTTTTGGGGAAACTGCTAGGTACGTATGACCTAGATTGGCCACTGTTGGAAACAGGATTCTGGGCTTGATGGACCTTGGTCTGACCCAGTATGGCATATCTTATGTTCTTATGTTCTTATGACAAGTTCCTGGAGGAAAGGTCCATAAACCATTATTAAGAAGGGACCCAGGATATCACTGCTTGACCCAATACAAGCATTGTGGAACCTGTGTCTTTTGGGGAAACTGCTAGGTACGTATGACCTAGATTGGCCACTGTTGGAAACAGGATTCTGGGCTTGATGGACCTTGGTCTGACCCAGTATGACATATCTTATGTTCTTATGTTCTTATAAAGTTAGCAGAAGCTTGCAATGAGGGTGCTCTCACCAAGCAGGAACCTCAAAATGAAGTGTCCGAAGTTCATGTGCTCAAAGAGGAAAGCTTCTGAACAAAGCCCTAGCAGGGAGAGGGGCGGGGCACATGCTGAATGCAGGTCAGTGGAAGCAGGCAGATTCCACAGGAAGTGCCCTAGCAAAACTCAGGCAAAGTAAGAAACTTAAGACTTGAAAAACCTGCAAGACAAGTCTTGTATAGGAATAGGAAGAAGGACAAAAAAAGAAAGAAAAAACACTCCTTAGTGGAGGGTTAAGTGACTTGTCCAAGGTCACAAGGAGTACCAGAGGGATTTGAATCTTGGTCTTTCTGGTCCCAGATAGACCCCATACTATACCTGTCTGCATACCTGTGCTGTTTCTCATAGGCCACCTCTTCCCTTGAATTTACCTGTGGATGGTGGCAGTAACTGTGTGCTACAGGGAGAGAGCTATAAAACTCTGTGTGAGGAGGGGGTCCTGCAGATGGCGTCCCAGACCCTTGCAGTAGTCATGTGCTTGGCTAGATTTTGCAGTAGTCATGTGCTTGGCTAGATTTTGCCTGGTTGCCATGGAGTGGCTGGGGCTGATGTCTCCAAATGGGCTCCCATGTGGTCATACAGGTGTTCTTGTGCCCCAGGGCAGTGCCAATTTGCATTTATTGTGGTCATATAATGGTGGAGAGCTCCATAGCTACATTGGTGGGTTTGTGTACATGCAAACCCAACACTGGACACAACACTGGAAACACATTACCAAATTTATTCCTTCTTATTACAGTGCCTGCCTGGGCTACTTGTGTATGTATCTACATGTTACCTATACACACGTCTTACTCTCCACCTTCCCAGCCTGTCTGTAGTGAACGGAACTGAGATACATGCCATGTGCTGATATTCGGCCCCAACCATGGCATGCATCTGCTCTCAGGCCTTCCAGGTGTGTGACCAAGAGATTATGTGGCCTTGTGACTGCAGTGAAGCTCTTCTGCAAGTCCTGTTGCAGGAACATGAAGCAAAGCAGGATTATGGATTCCACAAGGCCCTGCAGACCTCATAGTAATGTACCTGATTCAGCATGGAGACAGGTTGGATAAGCAAGATCATCAGTTTCTACTGTTGCTCTCCAGCCTGTCTACCTGTCTCCTACCCTCCCCCTCCCCCATTTCCCTCACTTCTCTCTCCCTCTCCCACATCTCCAGATCTCTCTTGCACATATTGTGGCTCCTCCCTCTGCAGGAAGCCAGATAGAGTCCTTCCAGCCTTAGGTTGTTTGCTATGGCTGCTGGCCATCCTATCCCTGCTCTTCAACAAGGGGGGATTACTACATCAGGAGGTTCTTCCTCCCATGCCGAGGAGCCACTGCTGCTACTTCTACTGCTATCATCATCTACTTCAAAGGTGGTTATAGTCATAGTGGTGGTATCTACTTCTGATGCTGCTTGCGGGCTGCCACTGCAGGTAGTGGTGATGATGACAGTAGAGATACTGGCAATAATGATAGTAGAGGTGGCAGTGGTGCCACATCTGCAGCTTCAAAACCGATGGTTCATGATTAATGCTGTGCAGCAGATGTGTCAAAGGAATGTGCACATTATAATTGTGCCCTCAGTTGCCCCCTGTGCTAACTGCTATACTAATTGCTATATGTGCCCTCTGACCCTGACTTGTTCAGATGTGGACTATAACAGATATGACCTGTTACAGGAATGCTGTTCCTCTGCTATGCAAAATAATGTGTGTGGGTAGTGCAGAAGTTCCACACCATCATTCATTGTTAGGGCCCCCTTGGAATGCACAATCTACATTTCTGGCTAATGTCCCTATGGCAGCAAAATCACTACCTGCTTGGTACTGTCCTTTGTTGCAATACCTAGTCCATACATATCCAGCTATCATTGTGACATCCTGCTGTGCCATTGTTCATTATTTGGCTGTTGTAAACCTTCAGGAAACAGCATTCCCTTGGTGGGAGAGACAATGCACCTGCAGCTCTTACATCTTGCACCTGTGTATCAGGGGAGCCAAGACACACCACACCCATGGTGCTATTTACAGCCTGACATTGGTGTGCCATGTACATTTGTGGCCTTCACATGTGCATGGGTACACCTGAACCAGTATTTATGTGTTGCATCTTTTTGTGCCATTCTTGGCTGAGTCTACCACATGGAATTTCTCTATCCACCTGGTCCCTTCTGCGATTACCAGCTTCTTTCAACTGCCCTTCCTCGCATCACTGTGACACGTCATGTGGTGAATGCATGGCATTGGCACAAATCCCATGGCATCCCCTCCCTATGTGTGATATCTAGGCCACACATGCCTTCTCATCAATGGCACTAAATATACAGTATGTGCAATGCAGTCACTGTCATTGCTACTATACATATGGAGCACGATTCCATAACATGCTTCTCCGGTCCGCGGGACATGTCTAAATGAAAAACTGGCCCCGTTTGATCCTAATTCCAAATGCATGGGTCTGGATAAACTCACGGATCCAGAACTGGGGACGTAGATGTGTTCAGTATGGCACACACAAATTCCAGGACACGAGTTTATGTAGCAAGCAGCCTGGACATCCCTGCCCTAGCCAAATTCTGAAAAGATGTACGTCTCCACTGCTGCCTGTCTCCATGTGGCCATGCCTCCTCAGTTAAAATGTGCATCCCCGAAGCTGTTCCTCGTACTGATGGTGTGGTGCTCATGCCAACTATGTATGAAAATAAATGACACAGATGTACTGATGCAAAACAGACCATACAAGCATGACCAAGACACTACATTAGTGATCTCTGAGCACTCAGAGATGTTACAATATCAAGTAGAAAGTGATATGATTATCCTGACATACCTTATAGTCAGATCAAAATAAACAGCAAAATCACAATTACTGTTGGAACATTTGTTGTGCAAGGTCAAAAAAACCTTCTGAGTAACAAACATATCCTTTTATTCTAAATTTATTTATTTTAATTCTCTTATATGCTGTGCTATTTTGCATCAGTGTGGTTTATATTGAACAAACTGAAATTACATTGAACAGGGGATTATAACTTGGAGATAACTATTTTACAGGGAACATGGGCTATGGAGGGTTAAGTGGCTTGCCCAAGACCACAAGGAGCACCTGTGGGACTAGAAACCCCAGTCCTTCTGGCCCAAGGTTGCTGTCCTCTAGTGGGATTTAAACCCCTGACCTTCTGGCCTGAAGTACCTTGCCCCAACCACTAGGCCACTCCTTCACTCTTTTTTCAAAGATGTTAATAAAGTGGTACCCAACCACCAATGTGTACTAAGCCAACTGAATGTGCAAAATACTAGAACAAAATCAAATTTGCATGGCTAATAATGAAAAAGCCAGAAAAAAACACTTAGCTGATAAGAAGGAGCCAGGAAGAAGTGACACAGCGCTGTGTTTCGAGCTCCACAAAGACAAGAGCTCTATTTCGAGCTTTTTTCAAATATGTTGATAAAGTCCAATTGGCAATATTCCAAATTTTATTCAGCAAAATATAAATCATTCAGTTGAAGTCCAACAGGTGACATTCATTTTCCGCCAGACTACTACTGGCAAGTGATTAGCTATAATGAAGGAAAGAACTATCAAAGCTCTTTTAAACCCAGATAGGTCTGAGAACCACGTCTGAAATATGAAACAGAATCAGCTGATTGGATATTGATCAGTCTTTCACAGCAAACTCCACCAACCCACCTCTAGGTTGAGGCCTCCAGGGGAGACTGTGTGTAATTTAAAAATCCAGCTTTGTTTCAGACATTGTAATTGGTCTTCACGATTACCGCCACAAGGATCTAAGGGGACATGATCGATGACCCTCCATTTAAAATCAGAGAAAGAATGTTGAAACTGAACACAGTGAGAGACAATCAGTGTGGACATAGTTTTAGTATTAATGTGGTATTTATGTTCCCTCAAATGTAATTTAACCGGTCAGATAGTTCTACCAATATATTTCAGAATGCATGGGCATAATGACAAATATACTACAAAAGAGGATGAACAAGTGGTATGCCAGCGGGTAAAAAATTATTTTCCCATAGAGCTATCAATCCAACTGGGACCTGCAAGGGTCAAAGTGCAGTGCGCACATTGAGAACATTGAAAGTGACCAGGAGTGCTGTGAATGATATAACAACAATCACTATATGTTGCAGCATATACCACGATGAAGCTCATTCTGAGATGCAAATAGTGGGGTCACACATCTGGGTCGAAAGTGCAACCCCCGCTATTCACAGGGGCCCTATTCTGGGACAGTACTCCCTGCCGTACTGCTCTGGTGTGCGGGGAGTGCTGGATGGAGGCGGGAGGAGGAGGGCTGGAGGTAGAGAGTGGGCAGGGCGATGGCAGGCCTATGCACCCAGACATACAGGGCCAATTCCGCTCATGGCCCTGTATGTCCACAGGAGGCAAGAATGATGGGGAACATATTCTACCTCAGAAGTGGAATAAGTCCCTGGGGCTGCGGAGATTGGACCACCCAGACTCCGCCGCCTGATCCTGGCCCTGGCTGCCCCCACTAGGGGTTGGGCAATGGAGAAAGAAGAGCGGGATTGGTGTTGGCCTGCCTGGGGTCCTGCATGGCATCCCGTTACCATGGTGATGAGACACTGCGGCCCCAGGGCTCCAGCAGGAACACAGGGAGGGTTAGCAGGGAAATTTGATGGACATCCAGTGCTGTGGAATCGGGGCCCAACCATCCATCTAAGTGCCCAGTTCTGCACCCACAGGAACGTTGGGTCAGTTTTTGGATGGGCCACTGGCCTGGATGTCCCCCATTTAGAATGGGGCTCTTTGACTCTAATATTACAATCTCTCTTGTAAAGTATCATAAGCTCTTTCCGAAAGCAATCATGTAAGGATAGAATATGCCAGTGTTTCAAAGTAACCCTGCATATATGGAATGATCCCTCCAGTTTTGTCCAATAAAGTGTTTGAAGAGTCTGCCATGGGGAATCATCACCTTTTAACAAGCAATCGTGATGAATATACTTGACTCATTTTTATGCTTTATTGATGACATGATTAGGATAAACACACTCCTTAAGTACAGATTCTCCTAATGCGCAGAAACTGGCCCAATGGAAGACCTCTCCTTAAAGGGCCAGGAATTTGGCGCAAAAGCTGAATCAGAAAAAAAGAACGACAAACAAGCTTAGCTACATGAGCCCGCATATTCAGATGTGTAAGTGCAAAGTCACGCCTAAATAAACAATTTCCCGACAAACAACAATCCTATGATCTTTCAACAAAATCTCTTCAGGAGCGAAAAACATAGACAAACAAAACCTTTGTCTGCCGATAATTAAAGCTCAGTCCATGCTAGGAAAACCACAAAAAAGCAACCTCCAAACCGCGCAACAAGGGAAAGAGGCATACCTTGCAGAGACATCAAATGGCATATACACTAAAATATTGTCAGAGCATAAACATGATAAAGACCACCAAAACTCAGAAATAAAGCACACACAGGAGCCATGTATAAGTTAAACAAAGCAGAGAACGCAGAACTTTGCGGCACCCCACAATCCAAAGGAGTTCACTCCGAGACATCCGAGCCTATTCTAATCTGGAAAAATTGGTCCATTAAATAAGATGCAAACCAGTTCAACACTTTTCCTCTGACACCCAAAGAAATGTTGGAAAACCAAGGTGATGTATACATGAAAGAAGATAAAATAATGAGCCATGTAGATTGTGGCAACAGATAGTGCCACGGTAGCCCCCATGGTGATTCCAAACACTTGGAGATAGAATTGGGAGTCATACATAAAATAATTCTTAGTTAGAACTAAATGAAGAAACTATACCAATAGTGATTTAGAAATTCTATCAGGCAGATCTATCGGATAGTCAGCTATAACAGCCAAAGCTTCCGTCCGGTTAATGTTGGTGTATAATGAAACCACGTATACAGTAACCAAAATAGCAGAATCAGAGTATGTACAATTACACAGGTACACTACCAAAAAACTGCCTCCAGTTTTGCAACTGATTCCTATAGATTTTGGGGTGCTGAATCCAGGAAAAATAGCCAAAATGTTCCATCACGTCACGTTTTCTTGCAAAATTAGATTTCTTACCCATATAAGGAATGTTTACATAATTTCTTTTTAGCCGACTGCAGTTTATTTTCTTGGCCCAAAATAGAGGTTGTAATGGTTAACTAACTAGAAACACTCCCTCATGATATTTTAGAGTGTTTTGGAGTCATTTTATACATTAACAGGACAATTGGGAGGCGGGGGGCTAAATCCAGTACTCGCGCTGGCGCATGTTCTTTCCTGTTCGCCTCGCCTCGTTCGATCGCTCAAACACGGTGGTTGCGACATGAACGTTCCTGTCAAATTTCAGTTTCTTGCAAGTTCATTATTACCTTTTGTTTGCTCAGTCGTAATCCAGCTTTATTCCGAAGTGGTTCACTACAGTTGTAGTTTGCAGTGCTGTGTATTTGTGATGGCTCACAGAGCCAGAGGTTGCGTCAACTCTCCTGACAGTTTTTGTTTTATTTGTGGGGAATATACCGTGAAAAAGCGGCAGAGGAACATTTCTGCATTTATTAAAAAAGTATATTTCGCCTATTTCGGTTTGAAGTTAGGCGATCAAGACAAACCGTGGGCTCCTCACAAAGTGTGCAAGACTTACGCGGGCTCCTCACAAAGTGTGGAAGATCTACGCTTATGGATGAAAGGTAAAAAACAAGCATTTTGTTTCGGAATACCTATGATGTGGCGTGAACAAAGAGACCACAGCAGTGACTGCTATTTTTGCTCTTGCATTGTGAAGGGATACAACTTAAAAAATAAGAACGTAATAAGTTACCCCAACCTTCCCTCAGCAATTAGGCCTATGCCTCATAGCAACGAAGTACCTGTGCCTGAACCACCAAAATCTTTGGATCATATTTGTGTGGACGGTTCTGATCATGATGAGACTCATCAGATGGCTTTTCCCGATGAGTCCAGTACTTCCGAGTTTGAAACTGAACCAGATCCGAAACCTGAACTTTTCTCTCAAGCTGAATTGAATGATTTAGTCCGGGATTTAGGACTCCCAAAAGATGCTGCCCAACTGCTAGGTTCTCGGCTTAAACAGAAAAATCTATTGTCACCAGGAACAACTTTTTATTGGTACCGCAACCGCGAGACACAATTTTTGAAGTATTTCAGCAAAGAGGAAGATTTGGTATTTTGCAACGATATATACGGAGTGATGGAAAAGTTTAAACTCAAGTATGATCCTGCTGAATGGTGGCTGTTCATTGATTCGTCAAAAGACAGCATAAAAGGTGTTCTTCTTCATAATGGCAACACATTCGCTTCAGTTCCTATTGCTCACTCTGTTATTCTCCAAGAAAAATACGAGAATTTGGCCCTGATTCTTCAGAAGATTCGTTATGATGAGCATAAGTGGATGATTTGTGGAGACTTTAAAATTCTATCCATGCTATTAGGGCAGCAATCCGGTTTCACCAAATATCCCTGCTTCCTTTGCTTGTGGGATAGCCGGGCCCGCGACCTACACTGGGGGAAAAAAGACTGGCCAATTCGGGAGTATTTGAGACCCGGTGAGAAAAATGTTCTTCATGAGAGCTTGGTACCTCGTGATAAAATTCTATTACCACCTCTCCACATTAAGTTGGGTCTCATTAAGCAATTCATCAAGTCCCTTCCAAAAGATGGTGAGTGCTTTCGGTACCTTTGCTCAAAGTTCCCCCGACTTTCTGAAGCAAAGCTAAAGGAAGGAGTGTTTGTTGGCCCTGATATAAGGAAACTCATTTCAGATGGAGCATTCGCTGAAACGATGTCTGAGAAGGAAAAAGAAGCCTGGGATTCCTTCAAGGATGTTGTTCTCAAATTCTTGGGGAACAGGCGGGATGAGAACTATAAGGATATTGTTGCCAGGATGCTCAATGCCTTCAAAGAACAAGGCTGTAATATGAGCCTGAAAGTCCATTTCTTGCACTCCCATGTGAACTACTTTCCCGAAAACCTGGGGCGTACAGTGAAGAACAAGGTGAAAGGTTTCACCAGGACATCAAGGACGCAGAGAGAAGGTACCAAGGAAGATGGAACACCACTATGATGGCTGATTTCTGCTGGTTGCTGCTGCGGGAAACCCCAGATGAAAAATACGCCAAGCAGCGCACCAAGAGAAGCATTCGGGGGAAGAAGAAACGGGCCCACCAGGAGATTGATTGACCCAAGAATGACTTTAAAATCTAAACTGTGTTGACAAATATCATGTTTTTACTAAACTTTGAAATAAAAATTTGCTAGTTATTACCACAATGTCGGATCTCATTTATTAGAATTTTATTTTCACACCATCGGGTGTTTGTCTTCATGTATTGCAATGGTGCGGTTTGCGTTTTCTATTCTTACATACATACCTGTACAACATTTTTTGCACATTTCTTTGCTTTGATTTGTGTCTAACCTCGCTCTTATATGCTCAATGTTTGTGCACATGTATGTGGCTGTTTTAAGTGCAGACAATTTTGCTACCATCACAGTGTGTTTTGTTGACATTACTCTATTCTTATGTGCTGCCTTGTTACAATTTTCTTTATTCTTATTTGAATAACTACTAAACAATTAGTATAAAGAATTCATCCAAGAAACTTTTATCTCGATCGCACTCAATCTGAAACGTTCACCTCAAACTGCTAACCCAATGTAGCAAAAAATCTGTACGTGATGGAGCAAATTGGTTACCAGATTTGGATTCAGCGCACCAAAAAACGTAAAAATCAATCGAAACATTAGAGGCAGTTTAAAAAAAAATTTTTTTAGTGTACCTGTGTTATCAGTCAAATGTCTCAAAAAATGAGAAGTATTTTGAATATAGGATCGAACATGAGCTGCTGTTTTCTGTAAAAAATAATCGCAGAATTTGGATAGAGGTTCAAGGACCAAGTCATGGCATGATACAATAGTGAATATGTAATAGATTTGTGTACCTTGGGTACTGTGTAAATTGTTGGTATGTGAGAATGTTGTTTCATCAAAAAATTTTGTTCTTTCGATGTTAGCCAACGTGTTGACAATGCTCTAAGGACAACGTCTTTGATCTCCATTTGAAGTTCAGCAGTTGTGCCCTGAGCTAATAATTTATAATATTTAGCATTGGATAATTTTGATAATAATTTTGATGGTATATTTGCGTGTCTTGTATCACAACTACTCCGCCTTTGTCAGCTTTGCGGATAGTAATATCAACAAAAATGCAATGTGTGCCTTCGAGTCAGTCCTGACTCCTGGTGACCCAGAAGCTCCTGGGTTTTCTTGGCAGTGTCACCGGAAGTAGATTGCCAGGCCTTTCTTCTGAGGCAATGGGAGGGTTAAGTGACTTGCCCAAGGCCACAAGGAGTGCTAGTGGGACTTGAACCCTGGTTGTTTGATTACCAAGCCAGTGTTCTAACCACTAGGCTTTTCCAGTAATATCAACAGTGCTCCCTAAATCTTTTAATGCTTTAAACTCAGCAGAAGTCAAATTGGAATAACCATTCCTCATCTGTTGTTCAATATTGGTCAATTCTCTAAGAACCAACTGTTGAAAAGTTGAAATTTATTTATTTATTTATTTATTTATATTTCTTATATACCAATTGAAATTGCTGGATCCATCCAGGCGGAATCCATTTCGATGGATTTTTTTTTACCAGCAAATTGTCAATCGAGCCTGAATGGTCAGCAAAATGATAAGAGGCTTGAAGTTTGTGAAATAACTTCTACAAAGCTTGTCTCATTTTAAAAGGATCATATGAAACTATAGGGACAAAGGAAAGTCCAAAATTAAGTACTCTCTCCTGTAAACTAGTCAGAAGTATAGTTGTCAAATTAATGGCTGCTGTCTGGTGCAAGATTGAGTCGTTGGACCCCTCCAACACTCTGTGTCATAATGTTGTCATGGTCTGTGACTTTGATATTAGCCCCTATGAAAATCCTTCTCATGAGACAGAACACATTGTTGATTCTGTTGTGGCCATTGTTGTCTGTAAGATCTGCCTGAAGAATCACTCTCGTCAGTGTCATCCAAGTGTTAACAAATGTGACCTGTTTTCTAAACTCAGATTTTTGTTTCCATGTGTATACCTGTTCATGATCATAATCAAATTTGTCATGGTTAAAATTTTGATCTTTAGACTCTTTAAATGTTCTCAAAAAGTTATTAACTGTTGAGAGGTCTCCTCAAATTGGGTTTTAAATGATTTTAATCTATCCTCTAAAGTTTCAACTTGCTTAATGCTATTCTCTTCTAACATAAGACACATGACTAACAAGGCAATCAAGTCCAAACTGCACTTATATAAAATGCTGCTCCATTTGATGAGGAAAACCTTATCATCCACAAACATTTTAGGAGGTTTAGCCCCAACGGGATCACTTTAGTCTTCAAGTATTGAGTCAAAGTGGCACTGTGTAATTGAACCCAGATCCATGTTTTACTCATATTCTTATATTCCATGATAGAAGCAGAGCCTGTGGAGATGGTAACTTCATCATCAAATAGAGAAAGTCTTTTTAACAATTGATTAATCTGATCACCCCAATATGCAAATGTAGCTGTATTATCAGCAGCCTGAACATATTATTGGTGTTAACATTGGATGCCATCTCGTATGTTGTAATGGTCATCCAAATTATCAAAATGAATCTATACCCAGGATCAAAACCGCAAAGTCAATCTCAACCAAAATGTCAGATCAAAATAAAGAGCAAAATCACAATTAATGTTGGAAAATTTGTTTTGCAAGGTCAAAAACGTATTAGCCATCTATCTGACCTTTTGGTTGAGATTGACTTTGCAGTTTTGATCCTGGGTATAGATTCATTCTGACATACCTTACAGCACAATGTACACAGCAGTAGGTTAACATTTTAATTTTGGTTGCATTGGTCATCTCTGACAACAGTCTGTACAATGCTATGTATGGACCAGAAGAAATCAGAAATGGTTCTCTACAGCTAAATGTCAGAGCATATCTCTGACTTTAAATAGGGACCTCAGATTAAGTGCATGCACCAGTGCAAACAGCACTATTAGTTATCCAAGAGCACCAGCATCTGTCTATACAAATGTGCGCATTTGTGAGACCACTGATGGTGCTGGGGGACCTTTATTCCATACTCAAATCGCTCACCTCTCTTCGCCCGGACACCTCCACCTTTACCCAGCCGTTCCCTCCTCCCTCACTTCTGGCATCGTTTTTCAGCAACAAGATTTCTTCCCTAAGAGCATCTCTGTCTCTTTGTTCCCCTCCCATCCATTCTCCCCCCCCCTGTTGCATCCCCCCCTCCCACATCCCAAATCTCACACACATGGTCCTCCTTCTCTCTCACCACCACGATCGAACTCCACCAACTTATCTCCTCCTCTAACAAGACATTCTGTCCTCTTGATCCTATTCCCTCCTCCTGGCTACTCACCCCTTCTCTGTCACTCCTTCCCTATATACTCTCCATGCTCAACTCCAGCCTCTCCACAGGGACCTTCCCCCGTTCCTGGAAGCACGCCCTGATTCATCCCATCCTTAAAAAACCTTTTCTTGACCCTATGGATCCTGCCCATTATCGCCCAGTTTCCAATCTCCCCTTTCTTTCCAAACTCCTTGAAAAAATTGTTTTTGCACAACTCTCTCACCACCTTGATTCCACCAACTTCCTTCACCCTCGTCAATCTGGTTTCCGTCAGGGCCACAGCGTCAAAACTGTCCTCCTCACCTTCACCAACGCACTGCATGTAGCTACTGCGATCTGGTTTCCTCATGGTAGCCCACCCCCCTCATTGGCCCCATCTTTCTCCGGTACTCCCATACCTTTGGTTTCTACCTTCCGCTACCTAGGCGTACTCTTTGACTCTGATCTTACCTTTCAACCACATGTCTCTCACGTCACCAAGACCTCCTTCTTTTTCCTTCGCCAAATCCATACGATTCGACCCTTTCTCTCTCCACCTGCTCTCGCTACTTTACTACTATCACTTGTTATGTCACGCATCGACTTCTCTAACTCCATTCTCACCGGTCTCTCCAAAGTTTAACTGAACAGACTTCAGAGGATCCAAAACACTGCTGCCCGTCTCATCACTCACGCCTCCCCTCACGATCATGTAACACCTCTTCTTCTCCACCTCCATTGGCTGCCCGTTTCCTTCTGCACCCAGCTTAAACTGCTCACCCTTGTCCACAGGGCACTTCATACTAACACCCCACAATATTTGGCAGATCTTATCCACTTTCACATGCCCAGACATACACCCCGTTCATTTCACCTTAACCGCATTACACTTCCCCCCCCTCCCGTGCCCACCTCCAGTCCACCCGCTCCTCAGCTTTCTTTTTCATAGGCCCTGCCCTCTGGAATTCTCTCCCCACTTCCCTTCATTTAGAACCCCATCATACCAACTTTAAACATGACCTAAAGACTCACCTCCTTTCCTTGGCCTTCAATCTTCCCTCCCTTCTCGTGTGAGTCTCTCCTTCTACATTTACTGTCCTATTTTCCTCTTTTCTCCCCTATTCTGTCAAGGATTGTAAATTCTTTTTCCATTTTCCTGGCCTTGTGCCTCTCCTTTTTTTTTAAATTTATTGTATTGTAAACCGCTCTGATTACCACAGAAGGGCGGTCTATCAAGCGAAATAAACATAAACATAAACCTGTAGCATGTACTCATTCTGAGGGTCCCTTATCACTGACAGGGATATGCTTTGACATTTAGCCATACAGACTCCATTCTGCTGTATCCTGGCTGATCACCCCAGCACCTGGTCACGCTGTGATTAGCCCTATGGACCAGGTACTGGCCAGGCACTGATGTCCCCCCAAAATTACAGTTGCACACATCAGGTGCCCCCATGCATCTCTCTAACCACACGCATGCACACACACACACACACACTCACTTGCAGTCACACAAAACATACATCAGATGCCCTGCACCTCTAGAAAACAACTGGTATAACATGATGGCATGGGGTCCCAGGACTACTAATCTGATCTGTGTTTCTCACCCACATACAATCCCAATCCCTACATCAACAGTCCCACTTCTCGGATGACAGGAATTGTTAGAATGCCTTGGATCATCTCCTCTAGCTCACACAGCATTTGTCAGCATAGCAGGAATAATTACCATTGCACCTCTGGTTATTTCTGTAGAGGTGTTTAGTAATGTGTCTTTACCATACAACCTTCCCCCATCTCTGCATTCTGTTCTTTACAACTGCATCTTGTGGTCTTCCAGACTGCAGACACACTGATTCAAAACATCTTTCTCACAGCCATTCATCTCTATGAAACACATTGCAGAGTTGAGCAGAAAAGTTCCTGGCCTTATTGCACATTTCTGCTGGTATAACAGGGACGTCTGCGGGAAACATGTAGACTATACATGGGTCTTTCCTGAATATGCATTGCACATCTCTGCTGCTGACCATGCCACCATTCTGCCTCCTCCTGCCCACGTTCTGAGATCCTCATGCTAGTTCTGTGTATGTACAGTGTCCCAGGTGTTTCAAAATATGGTCCTAGACATTTTTGCTATAACATCGTTTATGCCGCATATCCAAAAGTCTTATTCCTGTTCTGGAATAGCCCCCTTAGTCAGCAGGCCTAAAGTAAATATATAACTTATCCAGATAGCAACTGAATAACACTGCTCACCAGGCAATATTCACAGTCCTCCCTTACGCTACTTTCCCTCAGATCCTTTACTTCATAGATAGTAGTGGGCCATTTAGATGGATTTCCAGCCTAATACAATCCTTAGTGTGGCAGGAGCTCAATGGCTAGGCAAGTTCTATGTTCACCAACCACCAGTGAATGTACAACTTGCTTTGAATATCACCAAAGCAATTTTTTAGGTGATTACTGGTGGCATCCAATGATGTGTGTCTGGTTTTAAAAGTAACTTCTGAGCATTCTAAATAGAGATATACATATAGGGTTTGATATTATAATAATAATTATAATAATATCAATAGTAATATCATTTATGAAGCCAGACTGAAAGGGCGTCATCTAGTAAGCATCCAAGCATCCATCTTTGATGAAGATGGCTCCACAGCATGTTTCTTGCCTCTATATTGCATAAAGCTTTCAGCATGGTAAGAGAACAAAAGGCAAATGATATTAGCATTAGCCAGTCATTACTAGATAGGCTATGGCACAGTGGTAACCTGCCCCAGGTCACCCATAGAACAAGAGGCAGATGAAAGGCACCAGCTCATGCTCAGGACTTCCCCTCACTTCTACAGAGCCCTACCTAACCTTCACCTAAGTATGTGTAGATCTCACTGTGATACTGTAAGATTAGCAAATAACTAGCATAGGTAAGCACAAAGCTAACCTTAGTGTGCATGCACAATCCCAGCTGGTGCAATCATTTCTTTTTTGGCTTCTGACAGGGTATAATAAGAAAGACATCTTAGAACCAGTGAAAATGTGAAGCTTGCATGGCTTGAGGAATAATGATTAACAGTAAGAAATAATGTCTTGAGTTTGAATGAAAACAGACAGAACAATAAACGATAGATACCACATAATTTTTTTGATTTATTCCTGGCACAAGGGATAAAAATGGCAAACAGCCAAAAAGTGGTGCAAACCCCCCCCCCCCCCCCCCCCCGTTGTTGACAGCCTTGAGTAATCTAAAAGAAAATTAGATTGCCTATGGATGAGTGAGGCATGCTGCATAAAATAATAAGTAGCTATGTATTCCCTTTGTAGAGCATCTTAAAATTAAATATCCCGTACTGAGCTCTCAACGGCTATATTAATGGGATTTGATGACTTTTGCAAAACATTAAGAAGCAATTAGGAAAAAACCCAAAAATACTGAGCAAATTTATAGGTCTGAAAAGCTTATCTTGGATATTTTTTTATAGTTGATCATCTCATAGTTACTTTCTGTGAATTTTTAAAACAGAGTTGTAATATATTTGTTTTAAAAATGTAGTTCCACAGAGTGGCATATTAACAATGGCACATGGGGGATAATTTTATAACAGGGTGCCTAGATTTGGAGATGAACAAGGTGCTTATTTTAAGTGCATTTTAAAAAGACATATACCGTAGGTCTCCTTTTGCTAACACTTAGTTTGAGCTGCCTGCTGCATGGGCTGTGTGGCAAAGAGCTCAAGCTATGCGTTAGGAAAGGGGAACCAAAGGCAGCTATTTTATAACATATGTATTGTGACACAGTAGCCAGTATAGAGCACATGGGGGTAAGAGAAAATGAGGAACTTACCTCAGATTTAGCTGAGCAGCAAATAAACTCAGTACACGTAGGAACAACTGAGCAGCAAATACACTCAGCACAGGAGAAGCCAAAAGGCATTAGAATTAATTTTCCTGGTGATAGTCCGGACGTAGTTAGAAACAGAATGCCTCATCAGGAACACCTGTTCACAAAGACCCACGTAGCGTGCAGAGAAGGGAAGCATATAAGTTGCTGGCTAGAACCAGGAAAGGCCAGCAGGGGTAGCGACTCAGGAGGACTGAGCAAGCAACCAGTGAGCACGTGTCATGCTGAAGGAAGTTTGCCGGGAGAAGGAAACAGTAGGTCTGACCCCAGAGCAGGAAGCAGCCAGGGACGTGGCCAGGAGCCTGCTAGGTTTGGTGGTGGTTGGAGAGTCCGGGAGAGAGCTGTCAGGAGCCCAGAAACAAGAACCAG
Organism: Ichthyophis bannanicus; assembly: GCA_033557465.1. NCBI lineage: Eukaryota > Metazoa > Chordata > Amphibia > Gymnophiona > Ichthyophiidae > Ichthyophis > Ichthyophis bannanicus. Next base: position 525,662,606 of record CM066032.1, read on the forward strand.
AAACACAGTTAAAAGGTGGGAACCTTGCTTTTCTGAGGAAAAGGCTAAAAGCTCTGTGTGTTTTAAAGGGCAAAGGCGTGGCACTGGAAGTGACTTTGATGTTAAAAGATATCCAGTGATTCCACCAGGTTGGAAGAGAAAGGAAAGCCAGAAAGAAGCTATCACCATACCAGGAATTCAGAGACCTAGGTTTGAAGAGCACTTTTTGGGAAAAGTAATCCATGCACCACAGGACGGTTTTCAGGAAGCCAGCACATGTAAAGAGTGTGACCCTTATGCTATCGGGAGTGAATCCGAATTAATGCAGTGGGAGAATAACAGCTGTACTCCTGACCCGGTCCCTATGGATTGCACAATATGTTTTTCAGATGATGTCATATCTTTATGTTAAGCCTGTGGAAAGCAGCCATATGCTAGTGTCAAAGGGAAAGAAGATATTTTTCTTTGTAGCAGTTTCTTTTTGTTCTTCTGCTGTTTTGTTTGCGTTGTATCCAAAGAATATCCATTTGGGAAGGGGAATAAAGCCCTGACATTATTTTGCCTTACCATTTGACTGCAAGACTCCTTTTGGTAGAAAGACAGCGTGAACTTTAAAGTCCTAGGCAGCCGCCTAATAGGGCTCAAGGGAGGTCTATCTTACAGACCCCATGACAGTATGTAAACTGAAACTCTGCCCCTGCTCTACCAAAACTCCACCCCTACACAGCATAGTGTATGCTGGCTTGCATCGTGCTGGTTTTTACATGCATAAAACATCGTTTTACATCTGAAAATGATTTATAATAATACCCTCACAAGGATCAAGTGACTCCTGCAGTCTGCCTAATTGAGATCCTTTCTCTCTGGTACTCTGCTTCTCTGGATAGATGAGGACACAAGCCCCGAACACCCAAACCTTACAATAATCCACAGAATCACCAAACCCAGTGAGCCTTTCTTGGTTCATTAATGTTTGCATTTTAACAATGATTATTATCATGTGCAGATTTCCACAGTCTTCCTGGAAAACCTGATACAGTTGCATCATTCCGTTTAGGGATGCAACTTAAATGTGACAAGAACCCTTCGTCCGTGTCTCAGTGAGACGGCATCAGTAGTCTAGGTCTTTGCATATATTTTATGCGGAATGCTAAACACACAGATGTGTTTGGAAATACATTGTAATTCATGCTGACATCAGCTTCGTGTTATGGAATGAGATTTGTTTTTTAAATCACCCAGTCTGCTAATATGCAGTTTCATTTATTCACTGTTTATGTCACATATTCATGGACTCTTGTGTTGCTTAGAGGTGAAAGGTTAACTTCATATCCACATGAGAAGCATCATCAAAGGTTAAGGATACCTCAGGAGGTTTCACCAGTGTTGATGATATATCTGTGGTCGATTATAGACATTTGACCTTTTACTCTAAATCATAAGCAAAGTTTAAGAATATTCAGTAGTCTCCATGATGAGAGCTGGATTATCCCTTCAGCTATGATAAATGAACCCATCCTTGCCCCTGCCTCTAATGATAACTGATTTACTAGAATTCTGTATGAATAAGAGAAAAGAACATGGTCTGTGCAGTTCATTTGTCAAATGGGAATATAGCAACAGAATGCTAGCACGGGCTTATATTAAGGGTCATGTTTACTAAGCCGTGTTAGCTGTTAATTTGGCGATAACACAGGGAAAGAATTGTCATGGTAGCAGCTAACATAGGGTAAATGCAGATAGCGAAGGGATATCCTGCGCTACCTGCAGACGAAGCGGCAGCGATGTGAGTGGGAGTGGTGTGAGCGGAGAGTGGGCGTGCTTGTAAAGTGTGTTTTGCACGTTGTTGTCATACATGCTACAACGGCATGTTTTGCAGACATCACGGGTGCACCTAAAGCTACCCATTGAGGTGACTGCGCCGCTTTCTCTGCTGTTTTACTGCATGATCTGATGGGGAAATGCTGTGCATGCCCCTGACAGATAATGCACGACTGTTGCAGCTAATGCTGCGCTATTTGCATTAGCATGCCACGTCAGCTGCAAGTATAAACTTGGATAAGTCTGCTAAGATACTATGATAAAGCAGAAGTACATTATGAAATGTCTTCCTAAAGCATAACACTTAACATCTTATGTCTCACTTCAGGAGGACATACAGTATAACAGAGTATATAAATTCTTTAAAGAAGGATATAAAATTCATTTTCCGCAGTTCATTTTTCCTCTCATTTCATGGAGAAAAGTGACTTCAGAGTATGATACTCCTGAGCTCAATTATAGGGACCATATGTTCATGAGCATGCAGAGCAAAAAATATGCTACTTCATTATACATTAGAGAGTGACTATAAATTGCATTTCCAAGTCAAAAAGAAAACTTTGAACGTTAGTGGGATGTGCACTGATGAAAGGGCAGCACAAGAGTTCGCAGAGAGAAAAACACAGATGTGCAATGGGAAAAACATACCTTTTTAATTTGCTGTGAAAGGAATTGCACAGGCATCTTAGTATAAGTTTATCCAGCATAAAACCAGACTGCAAAAGCATGCAACAAGGAGCAATGGTGCCCCATCAACAAAAAACAATAAAGCCAAAGTGGATAACACAGCGATGGCTGCGAATGGCTCATCCTGTCTGAGGCAAGCCCACAGCTGCAAGCAAGGTCATGGAGGAGGAATGGACATTCATATGATATTATTGATGAGATCCATCCTAGAGACTTGCATCTGGCTTCTCACTGCCAAGGTCTCCCAACAGTTAGCCTCTCTAGTGGTGCATAGGTAGCTAGAGTATATTGTCACTGGACGTGTCTCTGTTAAAGGACCTGTGACAGTTCTGCACTGTTGTCTTCCTCGACTCTTCATTAAATGCTTGATAGATCAATCTGGAACAATTTTTTCAGTGCAGGAAAAGTTGCGATAAACTTGTGTAAATGAGTCATAATGTATGTAGCAATGGCTGCAGTATTATGCTGACTTACAGCCCATTCCATCCCGGACATACAGAGGGCATTGCAATTCTGATCCCGTGGGGCATATCTAGCCCCGAGGGATCAGAATCGTGATCAGGCCTGTACGTGCAGGAGGGGAATGCATTTCAGTCTGGCCTGAATATATAGGTTTTGCCTGACTAACTCAGGGCTTTTAAATAGAGCAGCGGTGCCATGGCACCCAGTTGCAATGGTACCGTGGCTCCATTTAAAAGCCATGATCCCCGGCCGCCAAACTTGCCTCATAGAGCCAGGGTCGGGCTTCAGGAAATACCCTCTGCCTCCTGCCATCCCTTCCCAGCACCGGGCCCGCCGATCCTGCAGAATCAAGGAAGTTATTTCATGCAAGTCACCGGCCCTGGATGTACAGGGCCGACATTAGAATCGGCCCTGTACGACTGGGACCGGCAACCACCCACTGCCTGCCCTAACGCTGCCCCTGATCCTTCCCTTTGTCGCCCGCGTCTAACTTTCCCATCCAACTGTCAGGGAAGTTAGATGCCAGCGGGAAGGGGCTATTCAAGACTCGGAATGAGCCTGTTACTGTCTTAATAATCCTTACATCTTAGGCAAAAATATCCTATAAAGTGATAAATTAAATGATATAGACATAGTTAAATATGATGTATTTATGTATTCAAGCATAACATTAAAATTGAGTAAAGCTGTCAGTGCAGTACATGGCCTATGTGTTGAAAAGCTTGAGTAGCACATAAAGGATCATTTTAAAGGCTGTTTACATGCACATAAACCACCAGACTATGAGGCAGGGGTCCTCTAGCAGTTGCATGTAACCAGGCACATGACCTGGGATTTCGGGTGCCCCCTGCGCTGTGGTTTCATGGCTAGGCCAGTAGCGAGGGTGTGTGCTGAGCAGCAGAGATAAGTGACAGCTTGGAGGTGGGGTGGGGGGGGGGGCGGGTTGGAGTGATGGTGACACAATTTTTAAATTGGCTCCCTTCCCTGTTTTGGGAAGGGAGCAAATTGGCAGGTCCCACGGGCCGAGAGGAGGGGAGGGAGGGGCTGGGAGGCTATTTTACTTACCGGTCTTGGCTGCCTTCCTCCTCTCCTTCGTCGGGCTGCTGATGGGTGCGGTGGTTGTCTTTTTCCTACCCAGCTCTCACTTTCACTGTCTTGAGAATATAGGAAGACTAGAGGACATGCAATAAAGCTACAGGGTAAACTATTTAAGACTAATAAAAGAAAATATTTTTTCACTCAACGTGTAATCAAACTCTGGAATTTGTTACCGGAGGATGCAGTAAACGCTGTTAGTGTAGCTTGGTTTAAAAAAGGTTTGGACAAGTTCCTGGAGGAAAGGTCCATAAACCATTATTAAGAAGGGACCCAGGATATCAATGCTTGACCTAGTACAAGCATTGCAGAACCTGTGTCTTTTGGGGAAACTGCTAGGTACGTATGACCTAGATTGGCCACTGTTGGAAACAGGATACTGGGCTTGATGAACCTTGGTCTGACCCACTATGGCATATCTTATGTTCTTATGTTATGTTCTTATGTTGAGGTCCTTTGGAGTGGGGGTGATTTGCTGCAGTTAGTGTGGGGGGGGGGGGGAAGGAGCAGCTACCCAAAGGTTTTTGGGCTAGAATCTTTGACGTGTTACAGTTGGGCCATGGTTGAGTGATCACAGCTCAAAATTACATGGGTGGGTTTGGCCCAGGATTGGATACACCCGGAAGATGGTTGACCTTTGATGGTCACATGGTGAGGCCGGCAGTGGGTGTTGATTTCATGCTGGTATGATTGCTGAGGAAGGTGGAGATGGTTTCATCTAGCTAATAGTATGGTGGGTGAGGTACCGGATCTGGTTTGGATGCTGTTTCATGTTGGCCATTTTCCATGCTGTTATGGACGTTTTTAAATTGCAATTTTATTGGGAGGAAGTGACGTCATCCGCCAAGATGGCTGCTTAAGCGGTGAGCTCTGAACCCACCCCAGAGGAAATGAGAGCTGGTAGCCCCAATTGGGAATGGCGAGTAGCGAAAAATAGCAAAGCGGACAGTGTGGAAGCAGGGGAACATGGTGTCCCGAAAAAAACCAGCGGATCTCCGAGATTACGCCTTTGGAGCCCCGAGTGTGCAGGCGGGGGAAGGTAAAATGGTGAGTGGAGAGCACACGAGACGGGAGCAAGCTGAGCCGCATCTGAAAGAGATGGAGATAATAGCTGGAGAAGCGGTGGGAGAAGGCCAGATGGTCTCGAGGGAAGAATTAAAAAGGTGGTTTGAAGAACTGAAAACGGAGGTACAATCAATGAAGAAAACGCTGGAGGAGCTTATGAGTAGTTTTGAAAGAGGAAGTTGTGGAGGTTACAGGCAGGATGGAGGACCACGAGAATCAGCTAGAAACCCTGGAACTGCAGCAAGAGGAATGGGAGACGAAGTACAGAGTGGATAAGGAGTGGAGAGAACAAATGACTCAAAAGTTGGAAGACTTGGAGAATCGCTCCCGAAGGAACAATTTGAGGATTAAAGGAGTTCCAGAGGAACCAGAGTTTCGGAACTGTACAAAGGTAGTAGAGGCGATTGTAAGGAGGCCCTGAAGCAAGGAGGAGAAGAGGAAGTTCCAGATGGAATACAAATGGACAGGGTGCATCGGGCCCTAGGTCCAGTAAGGGATAACAGACCCAGAGACATAATAATCTGCTTGAAGGATTACAGAGTGAAGGAAAAAATAGCTGCGAAGATGAGGGGTCTAAGCACATTTAAGTGGCAGGGCTATCAGGTAGCCATATATGCTGATTTGTCCGTAGGGACCATACAGAGATGGAGAGCCTTGGCACCAGTCACCAAATTGCTTCGCAAAGAGGAGGTGAGGTACCGCTGGCTGTACCCCTTTGGCTTGGCCTTCTCAAAGGGAGAAAAGACCTGGAAAGTACAAACACTTGAGGCAGCGTGGCTGGCATTGAAAGCAGCGGGTATGGAAGTACAGGTCGAAGAAGCAAGGGCCGAGTGGACTCAAATGGAACAACAGGGAGAGCGGAAGAAGCTGCAGGGGAAGGAACCACGAGAGCGGCGTGTGGAGATGGAGAGCGACAACAGGAGATCGCAGCGCAGAGGGATCGAAAGATGAAGGAAGGAAAAAGACTGTGAGCAGATGGAACTGGCTATAAAAAGAGCAGTTTAAAAGTTGTTGTTGGGGGGGAGGGCAGTTGAGTAGCTGTTAAATGTACTCAGATGGTGTAAATGTGCTATACTATGCTGAGAGAGGGAAGGGTGGAGGGAAGGCGGGGGGAAGGGAGGAGAAGTGGAAAAGATTAAAGCGCTTGGAGGGGAAGAAGGAGTGATAAGAGGAGGGTAGGGGGAAGGAGTGAGGGTTAAAGAGGGATAAGGTGGGAGGGGGCGGATAACAGAATGGGGTATGGGGGGAAAGGGGATGAGGGGGAGGTTCGGGGAGGCGGGTGGCGCATCACTCCAGAATGGCCTCGGTTCTAGAAGAGGCAAGGGGGCAGGGGAGGGAGGGAGGGAGGACTTAGGAGGGAAGGGGGGAGGGGGGATGGGGAGGGAAGTGGAGAGGGGCAGGGAGCGAGATGAGTTGACAGTAGCTATGGTAAATGTCAAAGGGCTGAAAACCTGGCGCAAGCGGCGCCCATTGGAAAGGGAGGGAACACGGTTAAAAGCAGATATAGTGTGTATACAAGAGACCCACTTAAGAGTAGGACAAGAAGGACTGATATGCTCAAATAAATATCCTAGAGTGTTACTGGCGGGACAAAGAGCCCATCCAAGGAAAGGAGGGTTGGGAGTGATGATAGGATGTGAGTACAAGGAGGCAGTGGTAGAGGAATGGAGGGATAAAAAAGGGAGATGGGTGGTGGTGCGGATGAAGATAAAGGACGAAGAGGTATGGATTGTAAGTATATATGGCCCAAACACGCAGAGAGAGGAATTTTATAAAAAGTTGATGGTAGAGCAGGAGGGGTGGGGGAGCATTCCTATTATAGTGGGCGGGGACTTTAATTTTACGGTGAATCTGAGGCTGGATAATCAGGGAGGGGGAGGGGGAGGAGGACAAAAGGAAAGGAAGAGTCTACAGAGGTTAAAGGAACATCTGGGGTTTGTGAATATGTGGAGAAGTAGGCACCAAAGTGAAAAAAAGATACACTTTCTACTCCCCAGTACATGGGACCTATAGCAGGCTAGATATGCTGCGGCTGAGTGGGAACTGGGTGGCTAGGACAAAGCAGGTGGAAATAGGCAGTATTACATGGACGGACCATGCCCCAGTGCATATTGTGCTGGATGTGGGGGAAAAAGACCAAGGGATTAGATTTTGGCGTTTGAATGAGGGACTCCTGGATAAGAAGGAAAATGTGGAGTGGGTCTGGGAGGTGATAAGAGAATATTTAGAACTAAATATGACAGGGGAGGTGACAATGGGGACCATATGGGATGGAATGAAGGCCGTTGTGCGAGGACACCTGATCAGTATAGCAGCGCAAGAGAAGAGGAGAAAGAAGGAGGTAGAGGAGGGGTTAGTGCAGAGGGTAGAGCGGTTGGGGAGGGAACATCAAGAGCGAGGAAAGCCACAGGTGTTAATCGAATTGCAAAAATTAAGAGGGGAACTAAACCAGCTAAGGGCTGCAGAGACTGCATATAACTTGGCAAGACTGAAGCAGGGGTGGTATGAAGGAGGTAATAAAGTGGGAAGGAGACTAGCTAGTAGATTGAAAGTGAAGCAACAAAAGGCAAATATAGGGGCAATGCGCAACCAACAAGGGGTATTGGTATACAAGTCAGCAGAAATTAGGAAGATTTTTGTGGAATATTATGAAAAGTTGTATAGGAGTGAAGTACAGGGGCGGGAAAGAAAGGGGAGGAATTCTTGGAGGCTTGTAATTTGGGGAAGTTATCAGAAGTGGAGGCAGAAGAATTGGGAAGACCGGTAAACCAAGAGGAGGTGAGGGTAGCAATTAAGTCCCTCAAAGAGGGAAAAGCCCCAGGATTAGACGGCTATACTGCAAAATTCTATAAAGTGATGCAGGAGAGTATAGTGAGACGGCTATCCCAGGTGTTTAATGGAGTGCTTCAGGGGGAAGAATTGCCGGGATCAATGGTGGAAGTGGGTATAACGGTCATACCCAAGGAAGGGAGGGATCGAACCACTTGTGGAGCATATCGACCAATCTTGCTTATAAACTTAGATGCCAAAATGCTGGCAAAAATTATGGCAGCCCGCCTGCAAAAAGTAATGCAGAAGTTGGTAAACAAAGACCAGAAGGGGGTTCATAAAGGGGAGACAAGGAGGGGATAATATGCAGAAGCTATTGAATGTTATGTGGGCCCTGCAGGAATCTGGAAAGGAGGCAATCTTCCTAACAGAAGGCACTCGACAGATTCAAATGGCAGTTTATGATGCAGGTGCTGGCAAAAAAGGGTTTAGGAGAAAAGTATCTGAGTTGGGTGAGGGCGATGTATGCGAGACTTAGAGCCCGGATACGGGTGAATGGAGGCTACTCTGACAGTTTTCAGTTGGGTAGGAGTACGCGCCATTGTCACCCTTACTGTTCGCCCTGGTAATAGAACCTTTAGCTGATTATATAAGGGGGCAGATGGATATCCGGGGGGTGGAGGTGGGAGAACAATTAAGTAAGGTAGCTTTATTTGCAGACGATGTGATCTTCACTCTAAGTCAGCCGTTTACTAGTTTACCCAATCTAATGAAAGCCATAGGGAAGTATAGTGACGTGGCAGGCTATAAGCTTAATACGACAAAGACGGAAATGCTAGGGCTTAATTTGACAAAGGATTTGAAAAAAAGACTGCGAGAAGGCTTTGCCTTTAAGTGGGTAAATAGCAGTTTCCGATATTTAGGAATACAAATAGGGAGCCCCTTAGGAAAACTAACTGAATGGAATTATAAGCCATTGCTGGGGGCGATAAGACAAGACTTAGCTAGATGGCAAGGACTCCACTTATCGTGGCTGGGAAGGATAGCTATAATAAAAATGAATATCCTGCCAAGGATACTGTTTGTCTTTATGGCGCTTCCGTGTAGAGTCACAAAGGCATGTCTCAGGCAGCTACAGAATATGATAATGCGGTTCATTTGGGAGGGAAAGATTCCAAGAGTAGGAAGAGTTACGATGTTTAAGGCAAGGGAGGAGGGGAGGTTGGGAGTACTGAACCTGGTAAATTACTATGAGGCAGCGCAGTTGAGGGCTCTGTTTGTGTGGCGGGAGAGGGGTGAGATGCCGCAATGAGTGCACATGGAAAAAGAACGAGGAAAAAACTTGGAGGCTATGGTGTGGGACAGTGCTGGGGAAGGGGTGGGGAGAAATGGGGAGGAACCCACATAGGGAGTTAACGTTTCAGATTTGGAGAAGGAGGAGGTCATATTTGATGCAGGGGAGGTGCCTATCAAGGGAGACTCATTTGCTAAATATGGGGGATTTTACACCAGGGAGGCTGGTGGGGGGGGGGGGGGCTTTCAAGGAATGGGCGCGGAAGGGATTGGTAAGGGTGGGTCAACTGATAGATAAAAAGGGGGAGATGAGAGTGTTCATGGACCTCCAAAGCAGATATGGGATAAAGGATAAGGAGTTTTATGCCTACCTGCAGTTATGGTATTTCTTACAGCAAGAGGGAGTAAAGAGGGATTTAAAAAGCAAGCCCACTGAGTTTGAGAAGTTAATGGAAAAATGTGAATCAGAAAAAGGGTTGGTTTCAAAGTTGTACAAGATACTTAATGCTAATAAGGGGGGGGGGGGGTGAGTAGGATGGCAGGAACAGTGGGAGAAGGACATAGGAGGCCAGTGGGAAGAGGAGAGGTGGCGGGGAATATATGAGGGGGAGCGTAGATTGGCATGGGGTACGGCTATGGTGGAAAATTGCTTGAAAATTTGACTGAGAATGGTGTGGACACCTGCAAAGTTACAGGCCATATTTAAGGATAGGAATGCAAATTGCTGGAGGAGCTGTGGGGAAAGAGGGGGAAAGAGGGGATCTGGTGCACATGCTTTGGGGATGTCAAAAACTTCAGGGGTTGTGGGAGGGTTTGGAAAGATTCTATCATGAGGTAACCCGGGTATGGATAAGGGTAACTCTAGTGCAAATTGCATTAGCTGAGGGGGAGGAGGGGGGCAATTTAATGTTGACTATCTTTCTAAGCCACTGTGTGGTGGCGAGCCGATTGGCCATATTGCAAATATGGAAAGACACAGAGGCGCCAGCTATGAAGGAGGTCATTGGGAGGTTGGAATTTCTTTGGCATATGAGTTCAATAGGAGCATACTGCTGCAATAAAAGAGCAAAACACAGGGAGGTATGGCAAGCCTATGAAGAATGGAGGGAGAGTGGGTGGAATGAATGGATGAAGGATTAGGTATGCTGGGAGAGGGGGGAGATGGAGGGGAGGGGGAGGGGGAGGGGGGAAATAGGGGATATTGGGGGGGGGGGATAAGAATTAGGGGAAGTAATGGTATGGTTATAAGGGATAAATGGGCTCAACTGGGTACCGAATATGAGATAATAAGTTGGAGAGCAATGTAATGTTTTAATATGATGTGGGAGAGCATATGTGTGTTGGAGGGGCTTGAGAAGGGAACTGTGGCTGAATAGGGGCTGAAGGGTCCAACTTCTTATGCCCACCACCCTTGATATAGCCTGCAGATTCTAAAGCCTGCTCTGTTACCCTTCTCTGCAATTATTTTTTATGGGCAGGGGAGGGAGCAGGGCAGGGGCTGGCATGGGAGGAGCATGGGTAACAACAGGTGGCGGGTTTTCTTCTTCCAGAAAGTTGGCAACTGTAGTGTGAAACAGGGGCAGAGCATAAGTGAGGCCTAAATTTACTCTTGTAAGTTTACAAATCTAGTTGTGGGCATTTATGCAAAGTCTAGGGTTGGTGTAAGTGGCTGTGCCTAGATTCAGCACACATATCTCAGCACTTAACGCCACTGCTCTATAAAGTAAAGTATGCTTGTTTTTGACTTTATAGAATAGGCTCAGCATGCGTGCATGGCAATGTCTGTTAACTCTGCGGGAGTTTAAAGACTTACCCTCTTAATGTACACCTCACCAGTCAGGACACAGCTAGCCAGTCAGGTTTTCAGGATAACCACAATGAATATGTACGAGAGAGATTTACCTACAATGCAGACAGTGCATGCAAATATATCTCATGCATATTCATTGTGGTTATCCTGTAAACCTGATTGGCGAGGACTGGGTTGAGAACCCCTAATGTAGAGCAACGATGCTATATGGCCTGATAACGCAAAATGCATTAGCTGCACCTCTGAAAGCATTGTATTCTCTGCCACATTTACAGCTAATGAACAGTAACAACCTGTAAGGTCACAGCAAGACACAGTTCATGCCTACTCCCTGCCATACCACACTCCCTAATAGGAATTTCCGCATTAGGGAGATAATTCTGGAAAGGATTTCTTGCTTTAACATGCCGGTTAATGCAGGTAAAAGGCCTCTTACAATATTACCTCACATATAAAAAAGTGTGGTACAATTAAGTGTGTGCTTGTGTGCAACTCTGGAATAGGCATGTTCAGGGAGGAGTTTGGGCAGAGTGCAGATAGAGTCTCGCTGCATTCATTTTATAAAAGATGCATATGTGTACTTCGGTCTGGCCATTTCTTCAGGATTTATGCCAGTATTTTATAAAGACACTGTTTACCAAAACTCATTAGGCTTTTGCAGCTAACATGGCAAAAACGTGCACAGCATTTCCCCAGTAGTTAAAATACCAAAATTGCAAAGTGCACAGTGGCAACATCATGGATGCAGCTAACACCACCCTCACTGTCTGCAACTTTGCCAGTTACCTCACATTGAGTACACCTGTAGTAACAGCATGTTACACCCTCTCTCTGCCCATATTCCTCCCACTCCAGCAGTTAGTGCAGATAGAGCAAACACTGCTGCACTACTTGCATTTCCCATGTGCTATCTGTTAACATGACCTGATAGAGTGCATTGCCTTGTTAACAGGTAGCCCAGAATAGTAAACATCCCCTATGTGTCTTTAAAATAGCCTCAATGTAGCCACCTAGGTGACCCTAACCAGAACTGTACCTAGCCCTGTGCGAGCGGTGTGGCCGCATAGGGCGCAAAGGCTTAAGGGGCGCATTTCAGCTGTCTGCCGTTGCCTGCCGCCACCACTTTTTCTTCTCTCAGTGGTGGCAGGCAGCTGAAATGTGCCCCTTAAGCCTTCTCGCGGCAGGCTAAGCAGATCTGGTCCCTCCCTCCTCAGACGTGACATCAGAGCAAAGATGGACAGATCTGTTTAGCGTGCCGGCGACTAAATCAAAACATCTATTCTGCATCCACCAAACCCTGCCCTCAGCCTCTTCTTTCCCCAACAATCTGTGCAGAGCAGAGCTAGAACCTTCCTCATAAAACTTACCATACAAGAAAAAATCCCACTCAATACCAAGCATATTGCATATTATTCAGGGCCAGCCATAGAGTTGATTCAGTGTTGGCACCCTAAGCAATCTTAACCCATGTGTCCCGCCCTGGCTGTCAGAATTTATTGTTTAGCTTTGAATGCCCTACTCTCTGCCATCCCCCAGAAGCGATCACCTAGTTTGCTTGATGGATGGGCCGGCCCTGGAATTAATAGAGAAATGTTATTCGTGACAAAAGCATATCTACCATGCCAGTATTAACTCCTAAAACTCACACAAGGACCCTACCTAGAAAAAGGCGACACTGTAAACATTGCAGCAGGCCTTAAAACATCAATAAGCCTATTAGGAAAGTTGAACTGTAGCAGCAGAGCGCAGACAACCCAATAATACCAGGAGTCTGTTCAGAAGGTCCAAATCATTTATTTGTGCACAAGACTCAAGCAGAATCACATTCAAAATGGCTGAGCAATGGTTTCTAGCAAAACAACAACTTTTATACTGTTCTTCTCCATTCTAGATATAGGCAAACTTCTCATTGGTCCCAGTAACCCCTTCTACCCATCTATTGGTCCCGGTACCATTACGTAGCTATCCAATGGGGACCTTGGTCTGGGCTCAGCACCTGGTTGCCCCCCTTACAGTCCCTATTACAATGGTCAGTTCTTAGACTCTTGATACATCTTCTCTCCAAGGTCACTAGCCAGCTGGAATATGTGGGAAAGCAGGGCACTGTAACTTTTCTTTCAACAGAGTTAATTAATTCCATAGAAGCTTCACTCTCTTATCAATACCAATTAAAACTTGTTTTTCTATATTTTCTAAGTTTTGATTCTGCTTAGCTATGCTTAATTGTGCTTAGTTAAGTTTCGATTCTATGGAGGCAGCATTCAGGGGGGGGGGGGGTTCATTCCTCTGGGCCTAACCACAGGCTTCATTTACAGGTCAAGCTGCTTAGGCCTGTCTGTTTAGCTCAAGCAGCGTGGATCATAGGCCTTCACCTACCACATTTCCCCCTTTGATTATTCTCACCTGCAAGTGAGAAAGGGTGAGAATCAAATCACATAATACTAGGTAAAGGTATCACTCTGTGGTATAGGGTAGTAGTTTCACATAGCTAGTATCTTTGTAGCTGCCTTGCGCTCTACAGTGTTATTAATAATGGAAGTTATCATTCACAAGCAAAGTGGCAAGAAACAAGGGAGCAACAAGCAGATAGTCAGAGTCCATAGTTTAGCAAGAGTGGGAAAAAGAACTAAAGGAGTAGAAGGTTCAGGAGCATTTATGCCGGACCACCAAGATGTCTTCTTTGTTGTGCTGTTGTAAAACGTCTGATTTAGACAGTCCAGCTGTCCAATCTTCATAGCAAATTGTGGTCCGGTGCGAACAAAACACAAACTGTCAACAATGGGGTGGGCCAATACCCACTCACTAGTAGTATTATGTAAATCAGTCTGATTGTAGGGGATGGAATAATTCAGTTCTTGAGCCTCCCAAGGCCACTGATCTCCCATCTTGGTTCCTCCACAAAGAAACAGTCATAAATGTGGAGACTAGATGCTACTGCTTTGGCAAGTTCAAGAAACAAGTTCTGGGAGGCATGAAGAACCTTCAGCCCAGTTCGCGTGGTACTTATACAGGCTGCACAGGGTGGTAAAGCAAAAGTCATTTCAAAGCACCCCAAGGCTGCTGCCACAATAAAGCAATAATAAGAATTCATAATGGGCATAGTCTCTGGAAAACTGGTGGAACTGTCGGCATCCACAACAGATAACAGATGTAGAGTTGATTGTAGATCCTCGAGCTTCTGCCATACGTAGACCTACCAGCTTTGTGGCAGGAGTAGGGCTGTAGATTCCAAAGTATCACTGTCCTCTGGGATGTCTCAGGTTCTTAAAATATCATAGTACAGTCTCTCAGGCTATTATTGCCTCCTTAGAGCAGTTCACTTTTTAGGAGATCAAAACAGTTTTGTTCTCAGAGCATTTGAACACAGTCTCTTAGAAGACTCAATTTCTTAACACAACACAGTCTATTTCTGATGATTGCAGCTTTCTCCAGATGTGAGGCTTACTTTCAGATAAACAGATAGTCTTGAAATAGTGCAGTTTCTGAGGGACCAATAAGTCTTAGGTCCGTGGCTGTTATCGTAGGGTGAGGCACAATGGAGTCTCAGGATGCTGTACAGTAGTCCAGTGATCAGGTTCAGAAGCAGTTGCTGGCTTTACTCGACTATAATGGATTCAAGGTTCGAATTCTGTGACTTTTACTGCAGTTGGAGTTGACAGGATGACAACTTAGGGTCCCTTCCAATGCATGGCTAACGGTATCCTTCTCCACTCTTTGATCCACACCGAGACTCCAGGCTTGAAAGGATGCAGGGGTTCAGGCAAATTGATGGGTAATCGATTTTTGTACCCAGGTATGAAGACTGCAAAACAGAACTTAAAACCAATAGTTCATGCCTAATAATTTCAGATCCTATCTGTCTCACATCTCCTTTTATTCCCTATAAATAGGCTACAGATTCTCAGACTCTCAAAAGGGGAACTCCTAAAGACTTAGCAGGGGCTAAGTATATCCTAAGAAGGGCTATAGGAAGAACCTGGGGCCACTTCAGGTAAACCTCTTGGCAAAGTTTGGACAACTGAGATTTCAAGGTTCTATTCATACATTCTACTTTTCCTAAAGTTTTGAAACTGTAGGTAGTACGCACCTGATAATGTCAATATCTTGGGGCCATACTTAATGGACTTGCTGCCTAAGGTTATCCACCCTCATTATTTGTACAGGGTCCCATGTGCATGCAAGATTGTAAGGGCATACTTGAAATCTGGGTACACATTTAGACAGAGCCCTTTTCCTATTGTTAGTGCTCTAGTGAGGGCTATCAGTTCAGCTTTCTGAGATCAAGTTTCTGAGGCCAGGGCTGAGGACTCAACTACCAAATCAGGGGTCACCACTGCATATCTAGCACAACAATGTCCATTGATGATGAAACTGCCTTCAGCCACAAAGAAAGTCTGTTCAGGGTTCTCCAGAGGGACATCAGTCAAATCCAGGCGGCTTGAGAATACAGTGTCCATAATTTCTAAACAGTCATGATCAGGGGATCAAGACCAACTGGTAACAACATAGCAGGATTCAAAGCTTGACTGACCTTCAGTTGTATCTGGGGGTTTTCACGCAACATACTCTGATACTTCAACATTCGTAGATTTGTTAGCTAGTAGTTTCCTTTGTGTTTCATATTGGTTAGAACAGAGTGTGGTACAGTAACTTGAAGATTCTGTCTCAAAGGGAGTTTTGTTAGTTTTTGCTCACTAGGAGGGCTGTAGCTGTAGCAGCTCTCAAATAAGGTCCAAGAGATTGAGTCAACACTCCTAGAACATTTCCTTGTGACTCATGAACATAGAGACTGAAAGGTTTTCTGGACATCTGGTAGGCCCAGAGTTGGTGATAACATCAGAGTGTTTTTTCAAAGATTAAACGGCTGCATCCTGTTCAAGTCCCCATTCCAATGGAGACTTTTCCATTCCTTTGGTAGCTTGATACAATGGTTTTGCTAGCAGCGCAAAATTGGGGATCCATATACAACATACTTTGTGGCACCCAAGAAGGCTCTCACTTGCCTCCTGGTGGTTGGAGTAGGAATACTGCATACAGCTTCTTTGCATTCTGGTCCCAGGCGTCGAATTCCACTGGACAACTGGAATCCTAGGTATTTAACTTGTTTGACATAATTGCACCTTAGCTCTTGAGACTTTGTATCCAGCCTCATTAAAAAGGTGCAAGAGTTCACTGGTGGCCTGTAGACATTCACTTTCTGAGTTGGTGGTTATGAGCAAGTTGTCCACATATTGAAGTAGAATTCTTTCTCCTGGAATTACTGGATAACTTGTCAAATCTTTTGCTGAGTGAGGCGAGTTCTTGAATCCTTGAGGTAATCTTGTCCAGGTGAGTTGGCCCCGCCTTCCTGTAGTGGGGTCTTGGGCTAAGCGTATGCAGAAAAAAAAAACATCTTTTAAGTCCAAAATGGTGAAATGTGTAGCTTCAGCAGAGATCAGTCCCAAGAGAATATAAGGATTTTGGTACCACTGGGTGTACAGTTTCAGGTGCATCATACATTATTTCTTAGATCCTGCACTGGGCAGTAATCACCTGTCCCAGGCTTCTTAACTGGAAGAAGGGGGGGAGGGGTGTTCCAAGGTGACTGGCACTCCTTTGAAAAAGTCCATACTTCAATAGTTTCATTAAATGGCAGTGGATTCCTGCAATGGCTGGTCAGGGAAGAGGATACTGCTTCACATGCACTGGTTCCGCTTCTGGCTTGAGGGTGACGATGACAGGGGCTATGTTCTTCGCTAGGCCAGGTGGATTATCTTCTGCCCATACTCCAGGTGGGGCTATAGGGTTGGCGGGTATACAGGAACTTATTGACTTGACTGGAGGTGTGTTATAGAACCGCCACTCCTCTTCTCGGGGAACAGTCAGCACCATCAATCCAGCAGGCTCTGGGTTCACAGTCATTTGCATTTCTCTCTCTTCAGCAAAGGATATCTGTGCCTGAAGCTTTGCAAGCAGATCTCGGCTCCAAAAAGTGGAATAGGGTACTCAGGCATATACAGGAACTGGTGCATTATTTTCTGTCCCCCTAGTTCACACATGTGGTTCTGCAGGATAGGCTTTGTGGCCTTAGCCCCAGTAGCTCTGACAATGGTGCTGCATCGAGAAAAACAAAGGGGCTACTGGCTTTAGCATTCTGCTCCTGTATCCCCCATAAAGTCCATATATTGGTCCCCTATTTTCAGACTGACTCCTGGGGTCCCAGGGAAACTTGGAGTCCGGTCTGGCCTAGTCTTTATTCATGCTGTAGCCCTCTCCAGCTACCACTTACTCTATAGCTGCTTCCCTCTCTTGCTGGAACACTGTGCTTGGTTTATTCTTTCATGACTCTAAAATCAAGTACTCCCTCCTCCCCTCCTGGGGTGGAGATAAGATGCAGGCATTCACTTCTCTAATGTCCTTCTTTTCTGCAATGGGCGCACTGACTCGCACCTAGTTTTTACTTCCTCTGCTCCTTCGATCAGGATAACCTCCTCCACATCATTCAACTAAAGTATCAGCAAGAAAATCTGTTCTCTTCTCCATCTTTACACTTACTTTCTCTGTCACATTCAACAATTCACATACTTTCTGATCAACTTCCATTAACTATCATGCCCGCAAATCCATCCAGTTTCTGTAATTCCTGTTTTATCTCTCTGGGACTGACTGACAAAAACGCAAATTCTCCTGATTGCATAGGGTATATAGTGAGGCTGAATAATACTGTCTGAATAATACTGAATAATACTGTCTGAATAATACTGTTCATTTGTTCAATTAAATCCTAAAGCTTTCAGTTCAGGAAATCAGTGGCAGAGGGAAAGGCACCTAAACAAGTCTGGTCAGCTGACTGGCTGGCAAACTACTTGGGAATCTGCAGGGTTAAGTCCCCCCCCCCCCCCCCCCCTGCCCTAGGCCCACACTGTTTCTCCTAGCAACGCTCTATCCGGGAGGATTTTTTATTTATTTATTTTTTTACTTCTCTGCTGTGGGCACATTAGTTCACGCCTACCGGGGGGTGACATCATCGGTGGACTGGGCCCCCTCCTCCCCCTTAAGCACTCTGAACAGAGCCGGGGCTTCTTAGGGAGCTGCTTACAGGGAGAGAAACTGTATCTAGAGATTCTGGGGCAAAATATGGTGAACTAAGGAAATATGGAGCAACTAACAGAAGCCACTCCCTTTCACATAGCATTCCTAATTGGGACAGAGACATTTTATTACCATAGTCTTCAGTAAATCCCTTACTGAAATTCTGTAAACATAGGGCAGGCAGAAAACATAAGCTTATTGCAATTTTTTTTTCCAAACAGTGACAATTTAGATACAGTTCTTAAAATATAAAACTATTATTTTGCAACATGTTATAACATCTATTAACTGGAATGAAATTACTTAGCATGGAAACTAACTGCCAGCCGTAGTCTGCAAGTCTCTGCAAAAGAAATTATTATTTTATTTTTATTAAATCTTACAGTTCAGAAAGCAGATATTCAAGAGACATGAAATGGATACTTTTCCATAGCATTGGTGGATATCTAGAATGCATATACACCCTTTTTTTTAACAATAAATATGTCTTCTATAAGGTGCTTGCCACCGTATTTCAGGAAATAACGTCTTGAAATTTAAAAGACTTTTAAAAAAACAAAGTACCCCCTTTTCCTCTGGACACGGACACACAAAATTCAAATACAGAAAAACAAATGAATTTATCTTGAATCGTAAAGGTCTTCATTAGTCACTAGTACAGAGTTTAACAATTCAAAGTAATTACCTTAAATCTTACAGTATGGGGAAGCACGCATTCAAATGACTTATACTTGTTCATAAAAACACTCCGCAAGATAAACTCTTCTTTTTTTTTTTTTTAAACTTTCAGATTTCAAAGATAAAATCCTAACACAATTTCTTATTCACTCAGAATTTAAACCATTCATTCTCAGGTTGTAATCCGGTACACTTCCAACCCAGAATGCTGCACCATCCCCCAAGGTTCTTAACCTCTAAGGGTCAAAGGAAAAACACTTTATTTGCTCTCTCTTGTCCGTGTCAGTTAGTTTTTGAAACGACAGATATACTTCAAAAAACAAAAGAACTTCTGAGTCACTGTAGTTATCACAGCTGTAAAGTAATAACTAGAAAACTAATAATAAATTCATCTCCTATCACACTTTGATTGAATGAGCGGCTGTCTCATTTTTTTTTTAGCAAGCTGTGTGAAAGCCACACCCCTTTGTTCACTGGAAACAAAATGAAATAACTTAGTTTCACAGGCACACAGAGACATGCTAGCAAGAATCATTTAAATCAGTGTCAAGTCGTGATCTAATAATTACTTTGTAGATCAAAGGAAAAAAAAACAAAAAACAGTTTGCTTAGTTTCTCTATCATTTCTGTTCGAACCATAAAACACAGGGCAAAGCTAGGAGCTCCGATGAGGTTAATACGACCTTCAAAACTAAAATTCTGACTAAATATTCCTATCGAATGGTATATAATACCTGACCATAGTAGAAGGAACATCCCTATTAAAAAAATGTGAATAAAAACAGGTATAATTGTCCTAAAATAATCTCCAATTAGCCCAGCAGCAGAACGTTGAAAACATGCCTTCATAGGGTTAAAAAGCACCTCTGCACAGACACGCCCCTTGTCAGCCTCACGCTGTACTGTAGGAAAAGCTGACTGAATGAGACATGTTCTTGATTTTTCAGTGAGTCAAGCGGTAAATTGTCATAAATTACCCAACAGAATATAATCTTACATTAAACAAAGACACATAGACAAACGACAAACATGCTAGCAACGTATCCCAAGAAAGCCCAGTCCTGTCTCTTCTGACTAGGCTATACCAAATTTCGAATTCGAAGTCAAAATCAAAAAGACGATAGTTTCACCCCGCGCATACTCATGCAGGGTTAATCGGACCGTCTTGAGAGGTGATCAAGCTCTCTTACCAAATACCAAATTCCAAGTTACAAAATTCAAACAGCAGTTCTGCTCTGACTCATCTGTCTAGACATATCCCAAAACTATACTCACCGGATCCGGTCCCCTTTCCCAAGCAAGCGCATGAGTTGGACCTCGGACTCCCCTCACGGGTTCGAGGTGTTGGCTCCGACTGGGTCCAGCACCCGCCGAGGCCTGGCCCAGCTCCCTCCAATGCAACTGGACCGGTGGCGCCTGGGAGCCGAGCCCACGTCGGAAGGGCACGAGCCCAGCAGGACCAAACCTATAGAGGCGGAAAGTCGTGGTATATCAGCTCGTATACCCTCTACTCACCACACGTTCCGGGCCAACACACCAAGAATATGTAGCAGCAGAGCGCAGACAACCCAATAATACCAGGAGTCTGTTCAGAAGGTCCAAATCATTTATTTGTGCACAAGACTCAAGCAGAATCACATTCAAAATGGCTGAGCAATGGTTTCTAGCAAAACAACAACTTTTATACTGTTCTTCTCCATTCTAGATATAGGCAAACTTCTCATTGGTCCCAGTAACCCCTTCTACCCCATCTATTGGTCCCGGTACCATTACGTAGCTATCCAATGGGGACCTTGGTCTGGGCTCAGCACCTGGTTGCCCTCCTTACAGTCCCTATTACAATGGTCAGTTCTTAGACTTTTGATACATCTTCTCTCCAAGGTCACTAGCCAGCTGGAATATGTGGGAAAGCAGGACACTGTAACTTTTCTTTCAGCAGAGTTAATTAATTCCATAGAAGCTTCACTCTCTTATCAATACCAATTAAAACTTGTTTTTCTATATTTTCTAAGTTTCGATTCTGCTTAGCTATGCTTAATTGTGCTTAGTTAAGTTTCGATTCTATGGAGGCAGCATTCAGGGGGGGGGGGTTCATTCCTCTGGGCCTAACCACAGGCTTCATTTACAGGTCAAGCTGCTTAGGCCTGTCTGTTTAGCTCAAGCAGCGTGGATCATAGGCCTTCGCCTACCACAGAACAAGCCAGATTACTACACATTCTTAAACAGAAAAAAATCCATGCTAACAGAATATCCAATCTTGATCACACACACACACACACACATGCACATTACAGATAGGCCTTCGCCAATAAGTGACCACAAAGTGAAAATAGAAATATTTAGACAAAAATTAAACTAAAACCTCAGAAAGCCAGATGCTGCATGCAGTGCAGCACCAGAGAATCAGAAAGAAATGCATCTCAAGGTTCTGCCCTTTCGGCTCTTTTGTTTAATCTCTATCTTCAACCCATCTGTTCCATATTTAAACGTTTCAAAATCAACTACCACATCTACGCGGATGACATCATGTTATACTCGCCTTTTGATGTGTCCAACCCGGATTATAGCAACATCTGTCATTGCCTCACTGAAGCTGAGCTATGGTTGAAATCAATGAATATGAATATTAATTTTAAAAAAACTGAAGTTTTATTTATAACAAGAAACACAAGCTTCACTCCCCCACTTGAAATCAACATTGGAAAAACCTCTCTCCCAGTCAAAGATGAGATCAAATATTTGGGAGTCACTCTGGATAAGACCCTCAACCTCACCAAACATATAAAACAATCTGTAAAAACAATATATTTCAAATTAAGGACAATCCAACAACTTAGACCATTGCTAGATAACACTGATTTCAGAACCATAGTACAAACACTTATTACACCACATTTAGACTACTGTAATGGTATTCTTCAAGGGACCTCTAAGAAAAATATTCACACACTTCAATTAGCCCAAAATGTCACCGCAAGGATTATCTATAAAGCAAAACTTTCAGATCATATATCTCCGATTCTCTACGCCCTCCATTGGTTACCAGTCTCATGCAGAATCATCTACAAGTCTTTAATCAGTACATTCAAGATCTTTAATAATATAGCTCCTTCCTTCTTATCTACGCTCATCAACATCCCACATGAAAATAGATCAAGACGAAGAATAAACCTTCACATGCTACAAGTCCCTGATTCTATTCGAAAGACAAGTAAGAAGACAAGCAACACAGCCTTCTCATACTTTGCCCCTACGTTATGGAACAACCTCCCGGCTGAAATCAGAGCAATCAAGGACCTTCAATTATTTAAAAAAAATCTAAAAACTCATCTATTTACTCTACACTACAATAACCTCCACATTGAAGATAATCCTAACACAGAGACAACCACTGATCAGCAGTCACTCACTGACCCTACCTAGACAGGGCATAAAATCTTTCACACACATTCACATTGCTCACCTAGTAAAGCTTACTCTTTGAAAGCAATTACTTGTCGCTAATGTGAATAACTGTAATTTAATGTAAATATATCCCATTACTGTTGATATACTGTTGGTAGCCTGTTATCTCATTGTATTTTTTTGAGTTACATTTAATAGTTGAATGTTCATTGTTCTAAATATGTTCTATGTAAAATAATAGTACTCTATTATTAAAGTTTATGTTACCTGTAAACCGCTACTGATCGCTGGAAGTGGCGGTATAGAAAAGATGTATAAATAAATAAATAAATAAATTTCCCCCTATACTGTATAAAACAAAACACAGCAGATGTCAGGAATGGTGTTAAGAGGGAAGCAAACAAGAAGCAACAAGAGCAACTGCCCTATTGCCCCAAGTAAGAGAGCTCCTTAGATCTGTGTGAAAAAGACACAGCTTACTGGTGGACTTTAGGACCCTTCTCAGATTTTTGGCTTGGGCTAGGCCCCAGCCATATTATACACCAATCCTGACTCATGGCAGATGTATTTTCCAAATACTGACATTTTCCAGTTACAAAATAGAAAATATTTTTTTTTCTACCTTTGTTGTCGGGTCATTTTATTTTTCTAATGGTGTTAGTCCCAGTCTCTGTTTTTTTATTTTCCTCTGTCTTTTCTTTTCATGGTTTCCTCTCCATTTGCCATTTATTCTCTCTCCTCCTGTTTTCACTTCCTTCCGTATATCATTTTTTTTTTCAGTTTTCTTCCATTAAATTTTCTGCTTCTCTGTGCAGATTTCACTCTTTCTTCTTACCAACCACTCCTCAATTTCACCCTTTTTACTGTATCTAGCTATAGCTTTCTATCTCCTTCCCTCACCCCAACCCTCCCATTTCCCAGCTCTCTCTCCTTCTCTAGCCTCTTATTTCCTAGTCTTTCACTAACTCTCCCCCTCTCTTCCGATGTCCAGTATCAACCACTCTCCCCATCCTCCTTCCCTTCCTCCATCCAGTATTTTCCTATCACTTCCTTAATGTCTGCCATCTTCTCTCTGTGTCCCCATCCCTACGTCCAAAATCTCCCCTTTGTCCATTCTTCCTCCCTTCATGTTCAGCTTTCCCACTCTGTACCCATCCTCCCATGTCCAGCATCTCCTCATGTGTATCTCTATCCTATGTTCAGCATACCCCCTCTGTCCCTACCCGCCCCCCATGTCCAGTGTACCCCTTCTACCTCTATCCCTTCCATGTCTAGCATCTCCTCATGTGTATCTCTACCCCCAAGTCCAGCATATCCACTCTGTCCTTATGCCCTTCATGCTGAGAATCTCCTCTGTATCTCCACCCCTATATCCAGCATACCCCTTCTGCCCCATTCCCCCATGTTCAGCTTCTCCCCCATGTCTAGCATACCGCTTCTGACCCATTTCTCCCATGCCCAGCATAGCCCATCTGCCCCTTATCCCCTCATGTCCAGCATTCCTCCATCTCACTCCACCTGCTCATGTCTGGCAGGCTCACCCTCCCCATGTTGACAGACCATGCCTCGCCTCTACCTTTCCTGTTCCCTTGGCAGTGACGGCAGAACTCCAATTAGAAAAAAGTCATGAGTCTTTGCGACTCCGTGCCTGCATGGCTGGTCTGGACTGATTGTCCTCTGACATATGCTCACATCAGAGGAGGGAGGGACAAGACCAGTCATGCAGGCACGGAGTAGCAGACCCACATTTTCTTTTAATTGAAGGTCCAATGCCACCACCGCCACCAAGGGAACAGGAAAGCAGTGGCAGGGCAAGGGCAGGCCGCGCAGGCAGCGCAGGGGGGGGAGGGAGCTGAGGCTGGTGGTTGGCAGAAAACCGGCTCTTAATTGGCTGGTTTTACCATACTGCTGGCTGCCGGCCTGCAGCTCATAAAACCAGCTAGGCCGGCCTGAAACTGGTTGGTTGGTGGCCGGGAAGCACATGGGGTCGAAACACTCCTGACCACGTTATTCAACACGCTTACCATTGGATTGGACAACATCAAACAAGGGTTTGCATTGATCTTCCTGGATATTGCAGTAGCCTTTGACACGGTATGTCACGAAATACTCCTCTCCCGCCTTAGTGAGAAGGGCATTCAGGGAAACGCATTAACATGGTGTTCATCATATTTAACAGATTGATGGCAACATGTACGTTCCGGACCCTCCACATCCACACCTTTTATCCAAGAAAAAGGCGTTCCCCAAGGATCGTCACTGTCAGCACTGCTATTCAACATTTATATGCAGCCCTTATGTAAACTCATCCACTCCTTCAACATTAACTGCCTGATCTATGCCGATGATGTCCTCCTCTACATGCCTTTCCTTTTGGACAAACCAGACCTTGCACCCCTCTCTGCCTGTTTCGATGCGGTCACGGATTGGCTACATACACAGAAGCTAAAAATAAACTTTAAAAAAACAGAGGTCCTTTTCCTCACAAGGAATTCATCATTCACTCCACCTAGCTCCCTGAAGGTCCGGGATGCTGAACTCACAAGCAAACCATCAATTCGATACCTTGGAGTTATCATTGACCAACAGCTAAATATGAAGGCCCAGATAAGCAATATGGTAAAAGCAGTTTACAAGAAAATCAGAACACTTCGCCACCTGAGACCGCTCCTGGAACCAGAAGATTTTCGATCTGTCTACCAAGCTCTTGTGACCCCGCATTTTGATTACGCGAATGCCATATTACACGGCCTTCCAAAAACCACCATAACCCCGCTGCAACTAGCCATGAATGCAGCCGCCAGAATTCTGCAAGGGGCTTCAAGGAAGGAACATATAACACCAATACTAAAACAGCTGCACTGGCTTCCAGTCCAAAGCAAGATAACTTTCAAGGTGCTGACTCTTACATTCAAAGCCATTAACAACTGCTCCTCTACATCAATCATAGATCTTATCCAGATGACACCCCCTAATAGAGCGAGAAGATCAGCCGCTATAAATACTTTGATTCTACCAAGGCAGATAACAAAATGCTCACAAGCAGCAAGATCCAGAGCTTTTTCACTATATGCACCTACCTGCTGGAACGCCCTTCCCCCTGCTATCAGGGCTATCAAGGTCATCTCCCAATTTAGGAAGGCACTTAAACATCATCTCTTCCTACAGTATTATACTGACCAGAGCCACTCCCCACAGCAAGCCACGCCCAGTGACCCACATAAACAACCCGTGAGTGACAACCACGTAAGATTGAAACCAAGCATGCCGGACACGGATCTTCCCGACAAATAGTAACTCTTATCACCCTATTATCAGCCAATACGCAGTTTAGCCCATAGGACACATTAAGTCATTTCCAAACGTATGCTGTAAATTACCTGTATATATTTGTATATAGTTACCCTGTTATTACCTGTACATATACCCACATACCCACGTTATATTGTAAATCCAGTGCAGACCTTCTGTGCTGGACAGTTGTGTTTTGATGTAAACCGCACTGATACAGAAGAGTGCGGTATATAAGAAAGTTAAATAAATAAATACATATATAAATAAACCCTAATGCTCACCCAAACTGAAGGTACACATGATAGGGCATATGCGCATTCATATACAATAGGGACCTAGAATAGGGACTTATATGCATAAATAGCACATAATCTTTCGTATGTCCTTTATAGAATAAGCTCTAAACTGCATGACTGCCTTCCCCAAAGTTAATTTTTACAATTAAGAAGTGGTAGTTGTAAAATTAGGTCTAATTAATAGATAGCCTCTATGTATATTATTTTTTAGGAAATAATTGTCCATACAAAAAGCAGAGGCAAATTTTATTCAGGGTATGCATAGCCAAAAAAAATGTTCATTTTAAACTAATTTTTCCCAATTTACAGACATTATTGACATCCACATGTACATGTATCCCTTTCTGAAATCACTACTTACATATAGATGCCATTTCCACATGTAAATGCTGGGTTTTTCACATAGAAATAGTTATCAAGGCTTTTAAATAACCCTCTATACTTCTGGAGATGTAAATCTACCTTGACACATCCTGATGTAATAACTCAGTTGAGTTTGGTTTTGACAGGGCTTGAAATGTGAAGGTAACATTTTCGAAAGAGGATAGGTTACAATGGGGGGTCTTTTACTAATGGGTGCTAGCGGGCAGCGTGTGTTCTGGCACGCGTAAAAGGCATGTTGGCATGTGCATTGCCAGCTAGTATGGGGTCATAGTGCAGGATGATTCCTGTGCTGTGCAACCTGCATTAGAGGCATGAGTGGGTGGGGTAGGGGCAGAGAGTGGGCGCAGTTAGCATTGTATTCACACTGCATGCTATGTTAGCGCAGGTTCACCTAATGCTACCTCAGTAGGTGGTGTTAGGTGCACCCGCACGAACGCAGCCCATGCTATGGGACAGGGCTCTGTGTTAACTGCCAGAGAAATGCTTTCCACGCCCCCCCCCCCCCCCCCGACAGTTAACATGGAAATGTTGCACCTAATGTGCCATGGTTTCACCACTATTGACATGTTAGGTTCAACATCTTAGTGTCCATTAATAAAAGATCCTCAATGTCTCAAGGAAGAATATGCTATATGATGAATGCCTTTTTGTGATCAAAGAATGTGTATTTTTACACCTATTCCTTCGTGTTTGATTTACTCAGGAGAAAAGGGATAAATGGCCAACTATCTATTTTTGATATCATCTTCAAATGAACTGAATCTACCTTCATCGTTGGTACATGCATGTGCTTGAATATATATCACCAATCTAAGGGGGGTAGTTATGAAGTTGCGGCAAAATCTGACCTTTTAGCACAGCTGAGTTTACCATGAGAGTCATTAGCATATGATAACTCAGTACCGCAGGATAGTGACTCCCACGGTAAAGGAATAACGCAGCTAGCGGTGGTCACAGGGTGGTATTATTTTCCCAAGCTGGAGCAATGGACCTCTAACATGAGCCTCATTTATCAAGTTGAGATCTTAAAGGGCCAGAGATCACCAGTAGCCCAGGGCTCCTCACCTCCCAGCACCACCAAAGAGCAGGGCCCTGCCCTAAATAATCCTCTCTTCCAACCCCCCTCACCCTACCAAAGCCAGTATGCTATGGGACAGACCTCCCCTTAAGACCACATCCCTGGACCATGATCCTAAGTCTCCAACCACCTTAGGCCTTCCCAGACCTATCTCTAAAGTGCCTGATTGTCCAGTGATACCCCGATGGGAACAACTCCCATTCAGGCTATCTATAGGTTCAAAATGGCACTCATGATCCTCTAGTGATTATCTCACACACCCACAGCTCCACTGCTGGGGCCGACCACAAGCAGTTATGTTAAAGGCCTGAAGCTCACAGTGGAAAAATGCCACCTTTAAGTGCCATGATTTCTCCATGAATAATGTGGCTCGCAGTAATCACTGTGAGCTGCACTATTTGATTTGCATACTAAGGAGGTGGTTAGCAATTATTTGCATGCCTTTCATCTCATAAGAACATAAGAAATGCCATACTGGGTCAGACCAAGGTCCATCAAACCCAGTATCCTGTTTCCAATTCAGTGGCCAATCCAGGTCACAATTACATGGCAGGTTCCCAAAAAGGTACACAGGTTCAACAATGCTTGTCCCGGGGAAAGCAGTGGATTTCCTGGGTCCTCTTTAAGAATGGTTTATAGACCTTTCCTCCAGGAACTTGTCCAAACCTTTTTTAAATCCATCTATACTAATAGCTTTTACTACATCCTTCAGTAATGAATTCCAGAGTTTGATTATGCGTTGAGTGAAAAAGTATTTTCTCTTATTAGTCTTAGACGAGTTACACTTTAACTTCATTGAATGTCCCCTAGTCTTTCTACTTTTTGATGGGATAAATAAAATCTACCTTTACCCATTCCATTCCAAGAAAAATCCAAGTTATCAATGTCCCTGTTTAATGTACATTACCAAGTTTAAGTTTCAATGTAAACCACTTTGATTGAAATGATAAAGTGGTATATAAAACTTGGTAAATAAATAAAATAAATAAAATTCCATTTTGTTAATTTATAGACCTCTATCATATCTCACCTCAGTTGTCTCTTTTCCAAATTGAAAAGCCCTAACCTTTTAAGCCTTTCCTCATAGGTGTATCCTTCCATCTCCTTTACCATTTCGATGGCTCTTCTCTGTACCTTTTCTAATTATACTATATCCTTTTTAAGATATGATGACCAGAATTTCACACAACATTCAAGGTGTGGTCGTACCATGGAATGATACAGAGACATTATAATATCCTTTGTTTTATTCTCCATTCCTTTCCCTATGATTCCTAGTATTCTATTTGCTTATTTGGCCACCACTGCACACTGGGTGAAACATTTCAACGTATTATCCACGATGACACCTAAATGTTTTTTCTGGGTGGTGCTTCCTAATGTGGAACTTTGTATCATGTAGTTTGGATTGTTCTTTTGTAAGTGCATAACTTTGCACTGGTCCATATTAAATTTCATCTGCCATTTGGAGGTCCACTTTTCTAATTTATCAAGGTCCTATTGTAATTTTTCACAATCCTCTTGCGTTTTAACAACTTTGAATAATTTCATGTCATCTGAAAATGTGATCACCTCACACTACTCCCATTTCCAGGTCATTTATGAAGATGTTAAAAAGCAGTGAATCCAGCACAGATCCCTGGTGTACTCCACTATTCACCTTTATCCATTGAGAAAATTGGTCATTTAGCCATACTCTCTGGTTTCTTTTAACCAGGGTATTTTATAAGGGCACTTTGTGGGTATAGGTTCCCTATATAAAAAAGCATAACACATGCATTTCTGCCACATAAGACAGGCACCCTGTTTTAAAATTACCCTCCACAAATTAAGAATAAAGTTAACTGTTTTGGTTACCTTGAAAACCAGACTCATTTGCTGCCTTTGAGGACCAGCATTGAGGTGCATTGCCTTAGGGGCATCATATCTTTTCATTCTCCTTTTCTGTTTCTGTCCATTTCGTCTTGCGTCTTTATTTATCTTGCCATCTTTGACGATACACAATACACTTCTGTGTACTGGCGTCAGGCTAACATTGT